>CM060358.1:33932983-35132983 GCA_030545235.1 Helianthus tuberosus | reverse complement strand
GAGTTAGCCAATGTGTAATATGACCCACAAGTCAGGATTGACAGTACTGAATGAGTAATTGTGTAGAAATAAACAATGTGATCCCTCTCAATACTGTTTTAATTGATAAAATGTTTCTTGATTAAATTGGGATTCACTCACCAGTATTTCCCACTGACAAATGTTTTTAAAACGCGTTTCAGGTAACACAATGTGACAGCCAATTAGTAAAAAGCCAGCTGGAGAGCACTGAAGGCTTGGGAAAAATGTGGCTATAAAAGTTACCTAAAAGACGATGTTTTAAATTCAATAAAATAGGGTTTATCCCTATAAACGTATTGTAATAAGAAACTTGGGTTTTGCCCATGTGATTATTAATATTAAATATGGTGGTTTTACTCTGATAAATATTTCCTAACTACGGTCCTGATGTAATTTCCGCTGCCAAATTAACAAGCTGATACCACCGAAAATCTGAGTTCGCGTCCGCCTGTTCCCGGGACAGATAAGGGATCGGGGGTTGCGACATGATCGCCCTTCTCAACTAGATGATTATAACTGCAGGTAACACATCACAGGCGACGAAGAGATCCAGTTCAGAATCAGCTAGGTTTCATTCCATGTTCAGAACTCTATTCATAATCCAGGTGTGTTTTTTATTGTGTTCAAAACCCTAATCAAACCCTTGTTTAACAAGTTCTAACTATTTAAGTATGAGTTCAATCCAAACGTCCATAGTAGGCTATTTAACACAAGTGTAAAGGATCTATCAAAATTTATTGCTGATGTTGTACCAACCCATGCGAACCCTCTTTCAAAAAAAAAAAAATCCTTTTTGTTTTCTGTTTGTATCTGATCGAACTCCTTTCTTCATTCCATGCATATTATCCTTGAACTTGCTGAAGTAAAGATGCTTTTTATTCCATGGCCAAACTCCTTTCTTCATGATTGAGATGTAATATTATAATAGTATAATATTTTTGCTATTTAATACTTGCTGCTAGTTATAATATAACTATAGATCAAAACTATAATTTAGTTATGTGAGTAAGTTAATTTTAATATTTTTTTCTGTTTAAATTCTTATTTTGCTTTTTAACAGGTTTGAGTCAAGATGGGAGATAATAATGTGGATGTCCAAGTAACATCTAAGTATAAAATAAAGTTAAAATATGGTGGCTATTTTCGGTTAGTGAAGAACTCATCTTGGAAACGGTATTGTTTTGGTTTTCAAAATCGTATCTATTTTGACAAATACACATACCACTATGATGATTTAATGGAAGAGATTTCAAATCATTACCCGGGAAATAGAGATCTCGTTTTCTCACTTTGTTTCGTTGACAAGAATGCCACGGAGCAATCCTTTATTAAGCTTGATTCTCATGACAACTTGCAATTGATGCTTGATATGTATGAGATGGAAAAAGAGTTAACCGTGTATGTGACGACGAATAATAATTTTGCGACTATTTCAAACACACAGAGGTAAAAGATTGTTTTGATAAGATTTTATCTTGTATACCAAGTTTTTGTTTTGATAAGAATCTTACATCCTTTATAGGGGTCAAGATGAAGTTGTTAATGAAACACACGAGGAAGAATCTGAATACTCATTAAGCGATGAAAGTTATCATAGTCGTTATAGTACCGATAATGAAGTCGAGCTGCAGAGTTCTGAAGAGGAAGAAACGTATAGCAAGAAACTCCAACCATCAAAGTAAACTCAACATTTGATAATGTAGTCGTGTTTAGAAGGGCGTTGATCCAATATGCAATAACAAATGAATTTCAATACTTCGTTGAGAAGAGTGAACCCACACGAGTCACGGCAAGATGTTCAAACTTAGAATGCAAATGGAGAATACACGCTTCTGTCAAGCAAGATGGAATCACATTTGAGGTAAGTTTACAAGTTTAAGAAAGATCATTTTTTTATTATTAACAAATTGTATGTTTAATTTACATAATGAAGGTTAAGACGTTCGTAGAAGCACATTCTTGCACTCGAAGCAACAAGGGTGGTAACAAGCTTGCAAGTCAAGGATGGATTACTAGTGTGATTAGAGATAAGCTAAAATCAGATGGGGATGTCCCTATTCCAAAACTTCAGAAGTGGGTTATGAAAAAGTATAACGTTGATGTATCATACATGAAAGTGTTTAGAGGGAAAGAACAAGCTTACAATGAAATATATGGCAAGTGGGATGACTCCTTCATGAAGATAAATGATTACAAAGAAGAACTACTAAGGAGAAACCCGGGTAGTGTTGTGGACATTGACTTTGAAACAAAAGGTAATAAGAAACTATTTTTACATTTTTTTGTTTCACTAATAGCTTGCTCGAAGGGGTTTCGCGATGGTTGTCGTCCCTACATAGCTCTTGATGTCTGCCATCTAAAAGGAAAGTTCAATAGGGTACTAGTCGCTGCCACAAGTGTAGACGGTAACAATTCCATTTTTCCAGTGGCCTATGGTGTACTTGAATCTGAGAATAAAACTTCATGGATATGGTTCCTTGACTTACTTAAGAAAGCAATTGGCACGCCAGACGGTCTTGTCATCTCATCTGACATGCAAAAAAGTTTGGATGTTGCAATTACACAAATTTACCCTAATGTAGAGCATAGAGAATGTATCAGGCATTTGTATAGCAAATTCAAAAAACATTTTCGTAGTGACTTCTTAGAGAGAAATTTATATCGAGCTGCAAGAACTTTTAATGTTACAAAGCATGACACATTATTAGATGAAATTGCTGAAGTGAACAAGGATGCACTTAAATATCTTAATGAAAACCACTGAGGAGAAGATACACCCGCCTGCTATTAAACGTCCTCCTGGAAGACCAAGAAAGAATAGGATTAAAGGACATGACGAGTCATTAAAAAAAAGACATAAATGTCCACGTTGTGGTAAGTATGGACACCATGAAAAGACATGCAAAAATACGGTTTCTGAAGATTCTAATCAACATCTACCATCAAGTAAAAAAGGACGAGGAAAGAATACAAAGGCTCATCAAAGTTGAGTAATTGGTTGGTTGCTATTGTAATCCGTCCAAACTTTGGCATTTGTTTTTTCTTTTCTTTTTGGATTTTAAAATGTGTTAACAGTGATTTTTGGATTTTAAAGATTGTTAAGATTGATTTTTTTGTCTAGTTACAACTTTAGCATTTTTTTCTACACTTTGATGCTTGTTAAAACTGATAACAAAAGGCCCAAAAAAACAAAAAAAAAAGCTTTAAAAAAGAGTAAAATAACACAAGAAAATGGCAAAAACAAATTACTACTTAAAATGGGTAAATATGTAATTTTTTTTTATTTCGTAAAAAGAAGGGTAAAATAGTCATTTTATAATATATTTTTAATGAAATGGGTATATTTGATATTTCTAACTTTTTAGAAGGGGAAATATGTAATTTAATTTTTGGCTTGGGTAAATGTGTAATTTATTAAGTTTATAGGTGGATATATGTAATTGCCCCAAAAATAAAGTCATCTTTACATAATAAAGTCGTATATTATATAGATTATAAACCATAAAATGAATACTAGTACCTGTTATGATAATACCGATACTTATACCGATATATATATATAATATTTTTTTGTCATCGAATCAATATAAATCATATAGAATTCTAATAAATTCATTTTCATAATATTTTACATTTTCGTTTACTTCTGCAATTGCAAAGTCTCTTCTCCCCCTTCTTGGAATTATGGTATGAAGATCATGATAAAAAGGTGCGTTTTTTCTTCAAGATTTGAGCTTCCATTAATGAATTTCATCTTACTTTTGGAAATCACACATGGGTTTTTGTGGGGTTCTTTGATTGTCTCTGACCAACAGTTTTAGGGTTTACTTGATTGTTTCATTCATTCTTGTTTGACTAATTGGTTTGGTTATATGTTTGACTAATTGGATTTGTGAACTTTTATTGCTATTAATGGATCTTTGATTGATGGTAAGTTTAGTGACTGTTTTGAAGTGTTTCCAAATAGGGAAAATGTGTTTGTTTTAGTAAGAACTAGATTTGTGAACTTTTATTGCTTTTGGGGGATGAAAGCAAGTTCTTGAAGTGATTATACTAAAAGCTGTTCACTTTTGGGTTTTGGGTTTTCTTTGATGTATATTTGACATTTTGAGGGACAAAAAGCAAGGGCTGGTTAGTATTACTAGATTTCCATTTTAAGGTTTATAGTTTGCTCAAGCTGTTCATACACCTTAAAACTTATTTCGACACCCTGACATGTATACGACCCGTATAGGTGTATATGAGCCATATAAGATATCAGGGAATGTCTTATATGAGTCTCTTATGCGACCCATATACACTTATACGAGTTGTGTTTTTTCGAGGGAATGTCAGCTATACGGGTCGTATACATGTTAGGGATAGTCAGCTCTGTGGTGTGATGTGAATGTATATGAGGCGTATACCTGTATACGAGACCCGTATACAAGTTGTACATATAGCAACACCATAGTTGTATATAATATTAATATTAATCGGTGTATATACCTATATAACCATGTTATAAACAAATCACTCATATAGCCACTCGTGTGTCAGACTACTAGACCTTTTCCTGTTAGTAATGACTTGAACTGATGTGTTGTGTGATACCATGTTGTGTGTAGATTCGTGTGCATATAGTTATTTGTGTATAGAATGAAGATATTTAGTGTTTAAACGAGTAAATGTAGATACCAAAACAAAGATTCTTGTATCTCATGGCTATATGCGTAAAATTGTTTTGACATGACCATAGGGCAGTGGCGTAGCCATGGTTTTAAAAAACGCTTGAGGTGTGCGCCTCATTGCGCGCCTCGAGGCAAAACGGCCAGAAAACGAGTCTGAGGCGCGCCTCATGGGGTTTTTACTGCATATGCGCCTCAGAGGGGCTGAGGCGCTAAGAAAGGCTGCGCCTCAGGTGCGCCTCATTGGATTTTCATAGTTGTTTTTGATGTTTTTGACTTTGTGTCAATTTCAAGCATTTCATGTCTTTTTTATGTATGTTTTTAATGATTTTGATGAATCTGATGATGAAATTAGTTAGTATTATTATTTTATAATATATATAATTTTTATATTTATTTATTAATACCGCCTCGGCCTTACGCCTCGTTTCGCCTCGAGGCTTACGCCTCGTGAGGCGAAGGGAAAACACCTCGAAACTCGTTTCCGTTCTTTTAAACCTTGGGCGTAGCCAGGATTTTTTTCCTACGGGTTCCGAATTTTTCGAGGGACGAACGATCAATTGTCTATCACTAAATTTCGGCCTTTTCTACGGGTTCAATGTTGAAATTTCTACGGGTGCGATGTCGAAATACACGTATATATAACACTAATTTTTTTTTTGTACAGGTTCGGCCACGTCTCTATGTACCTACGCCCCTGCCATAGGGGTGTAACGCACTAAGAAAAATGACTACTTTTGTAATTTGCTCTAATCAAGGAATACTATATAAATCGATAAAAAAATTTAATTATCTTTTTCTGCCGTTAATCTTGCATGTTCATAACAAATACATATGTAATCGCAATTTGTTTGCTAAATAGGTGATTTTGTATGCTAACTTCTAACACTGTCTTAGATACATAACTAACAGCTTGATATTTTTGCTATGTAGAATTGTAGATATGTATAAACATTGAGCAACGGTATGCATCTTTCTCTCATGCTGCTCAAGGGTTAAACAATGGTTTTCCATTTCCGATGTTTGTCTATTAAATATGCACAAGATAATGGTCCTGGCCTATCAATCGAAAACTTTTATACCGCACAATCAGATTTTGATCTTCGACAATCGGGGTCCGCACCCACCGAGTATAACCCAAATCCAAATGTGAGATCAAGCAATCTAAGAGTTTTCTCTCTTGCTGACCTTAAAGAAGCAACTAATAACTTTAACGCGTCTTCCAAGATCGGTGAGGGTGGATTTGGGAATGTACATAAGGGCGTCATCAAGAGGTTAGAACCTCCATATGACGATATTTATGTCGCTGTGAAGCGGGGTAAAAGAGGACAAAAGGTTAGTGTTTGTAAAACTTTCGTTAAATAGTAATGCAAATGACTATACGATAACCAGGTGGTTGTTCTGTGTAAGTCACTCAAATGTCTTTTTAAGAGGTTTAACCACCTAAGTTTCTATTATGTTACAATGCTGGATTGAGGGTTATATATGCTGATGTGGTGTGCATGTTATCAAGTTTACACTATTGACACGTTACGTCAGCATTTGTATATATAACAAAAGAGGGTGTATTAGGAATAATACTTAAGACACAACCTCTATTTTTTTATTGTTTTTCTTTGCCAGATATACAACAATGCCATTTAACCCATGGATTTTTTTTTGTGTATTCAATCGTTCCACTTTTAGCATTGCCACTTACACCCTCTCAGCTTTCTAAAAACTTTGTAAAATGTCATTTTGACCCCCTAGAGTGTTACGTACTTATTTTTATGTACATGGGTCAAATATAATACGTTTTCGTGCTTATTTTTATGTACGTTTTTTGTTGGTCTGCGTTTTGTTCGGAAACGAGTCGGGTCAAATATGATACACGTTTTTATTAGGCGGTATAAATTCGAGTTACTTTACGTTTTGACTCTGCCACAACGCGTGGTACCATTCTTTAACGTAACAAAACACTACTTTCTTACGTGCTTATTTTTAGTACGTTTCGTTATAAATCCAAGGTGGTTTCTTTTTCGACGTCATCTTTCTCAGTAATGACTCAGGTCAAATATAATACATTTTCGTGCTTATTTTCATGTGCGCTTTCAGTTGGTCTATGTTTTGACGTAAATTTTGTTCGAAAACGAGTCGGGTCAAATATTTGATGGTATAAGCTCAAGTTACTTTAAGTTTCGACGCCGCCGCAACGTGCGGCAGGTCAAAATACTAGTATATAAAAACATGACATTGAGACAAAAATGAAACTTGAGTGGTTTAACCTTTTAAAAAGAAGTTTGAGTGACGTAGATGGAATAACCGTGAAACTTGATTACTATATAGTGATGTTTTCCCTAAAAAGATTCATTCGAAGATTGTGGTCCGGGTGGCAGGGATACAGGCAGTGGGAGTCGGAAGTGAATATTCTCGGGGGGATTATGCATCAAAACCTTGTGAAGCTAATCGGCTACTGTAACGATGCAAATGGGAACGAAAGTAACTGGCTTTTGGTGTATGAGTATATGCCTAATGGAAGTGTAGACGATCATTTATCGGGTAATTCAGATACCATTCTCTCGTGGAGCCGGAGACTAAAGATAGCCCTAGATGCCGCTATTGGTTTGACATACCTACACGAGGGAATGGGAGGAGGCCGCAAGGTGTTTAGACACTACCGTTATTAACCTTTTTCGTTGTCTTAACTCTTAACTCTAATATATTCTTAAATAATATAATTTGAGTTAATGTTGCAGATAATCTTTAGAGATTTTAAACCCTCGAATATTCTTTTGGACAAGGACTGGAATGCGAAGCTCTCGGATTTTGGATTTGCTAGGGATGGTCCTCTAGATGGACAAACGCATGTCTCAACCTCGGTATGTTTTTTGCTATTGTTAAACTTATCACTTTCTTTTTCCGATGAGAGATAGTACCTTTACAACAAAAAGAAAATGTTATAGCCCATGTTTTTCTACATAAATGAATTTGTAATGAGTTTGATGGTGTGATAACTGATATGTTACCAATTTGAGGTTAATTGGTAAACCACAACATAGTAACTTTTGCATTTTCATATGTTATACTACAAATTTACAAGTGGAGGGTTCAAATGAGAAGGAAATTTTTGTAAGAATAGAAAGAGTAAGTTTTTTTTTTAAACCAATAGAAATGCTCCATTTAATATGTGTAATACTGTAATTAATGTTATTGTAGGGGCAAATAGGTAAATTTATAATTTTAATTAGTTTGTTGTATTCCCCTAAATTAGCTAACTAATTAAATTTGTAACTCAATTTTAAAATATACTCTTTCAAGACAACTTAATTTATAATGAAGGTCAATCTTCGATATGTGTAGGATAAAGTGTAAGATAAATTTTGATGAGTGTAGGATAAAGTATAGGATAAATTTGATATGTGTAGGATAAATTTCGATATGTGTAGGATAAATTTTGAAATGCGTAGAATAAAGTGTTTTTGTCTAATTAATGAGAACGAAAATAATTAATGGGAGGAGTTATAAACTATTTATTGTTTTACCAATTATGCTCTTTCTTCTTTTTCTTTACACATTAAGTTTCTTCTCAAATGATCCTTCCCCTATAATCCTATATTACAATAAGTAATTAATATAAGTATCATTACTAGGTGTGTAAGCAAGTCGAGCTGCCTGTGCGCTACTCGAGATTGGCTCACTAAAAGCTCAAATCAAGTTAAGCTTAATTGAGCTTAAACCCAAGCTCGGGTTTATATTGTAGCTCATTTAATAAGTGAGCTCGAGCCTGAGCTTCACATATCGAGTTCGACTAGGCTCATGATCTTAAAGGAGCCTATTTTTATATAATTTCTACGGGCAATTTCATATATACCCCTACAAACTTTGAAAATATCATATATACCCCTGCAAAATTATAAATATCATATATACCCTTACAAAGTAGTTGAAATATCATATATATCCAATTCATTAAAAACAATTTAATAAAACACAATTTTAACTTTATTTTTCTATAACTTTGAAATCTCATATATGACCTTTAACTTCAAATATTATATTTACTCTTTTCTAGCTTAATTTGTTTAGCTTAAATATTATATATGGGGAGATACTATTGTTTATGGAAAAATTAAAAAAAAAAAAAATGGGTAAAAATAAATTTAAGCTTAAAATGTGTTATATAAAAATATGAAGTTAAAAGATAAACTAGCTAGATACCCAAAATGGGAAAAAAAAATTGAAGCTCCTTATTTTCATCAAAAACTTTCTAAAGTTTGTATCTTTTTGAAGAGACAAAACTCTATGATCTAATATCATGAAGCATATATTATTCAGGTAGTAGGAGGAACAAAGGGATATGCAGCTCCAGAATACGTTCAAACGGGGCGTCTAACGTTCAAGATTGACGTGTGGAGTTACGGCGTATTTCTTGAGGAACTGGTTTCAGGTCGACGCCCCATTCTCCAAAAAAACTCGGCGGAGCAAAATCCCAAATGCACGAGTTGGATATGCTGCCCTGCAGGTGCAGGAAAGTCAAAGCTACCAGTTGACCCAAGGCTTGACGGCACTTATTCTGAGAAATCGATGCAGAAGATATGTTCTATTGCCGAAATGTGTTTGGTCAAAGACCCAAAGAAAAGGCCAAAGATGAGTGAGGTACTGCAAATGGTGAGAGAAGCTATTGCGTTGGAAAGTCAACAACCAGTCAACGGTAGCCGGATATAAAGTCACGTCACGACACGCTGCAGATCTTTTGTATCCTTGTAAATTTTATTTAAAATTCTATTTATTGAAATTGAATGTTTGTAAAGATATATATATTTTTTTTTGCTGATTATGGAAAAGATAGACCCTTCCAAGAGTGCTTTTATATTTTTATACAAGTGTTATGGTTCTGTTTTTAACTACATAAGATGTTACTTACTGTTGTGCTTGTAATATCAAAGCTATGGTTCTGTTTTAATAGTAAGATGATATATATAACTTTTATCATACATTTTATGACAGATTAATAGAATAACGGGTAAACGTGCGACTTTAGGATTAACTGAATCGATAAGACGGGAATTGACAGACCGTTTGGATTTAAACTTGGTAGGTAGCTCTTTTTTATGGAACAAGATTGCAACACAAAAGGCGAGTTTATTCGTATGGAGAGCAGCAACACGTCGAATGCTAACATCAGACGCGTTGGAATCAGAGGGGGGGGGGGGGGGGGGATATATGTACAAGATAACAGATGCGCATTATGAGAGTACGATGCGGAGTCAGCGGATCACATTTTGATCAAATGCAAAGTTGCGGTGGAAGTTTGGCAGCAGTTGCTTTCTTGGATAAACATTTCGACAAGTCAATCAGTTGAAGAGAGGTTGCAGAGCGTCAACATGATGAATGTATCGAAGAATAAAAAGTTTATAATTCATGTAGTTTACATTTTGGCTATGTGGTGCATATGGAAAGCGAGAAACATGAAAAGATTTGAAGGCGGAAACATAAACAGACACAAGCTAGTGGAGGAGATCAAAGAGATGGCGTACGGTTGTGTGGTCGGTTGTGTGGTCAATCGGTCTAAGTTCAAAGACTTATCGTGGGATGAATGGCGAAGTTTCAATATACAGGCGTAACATTTATGGAGTTTCTTTGTGGCGTAAGTTGATGTAAATTGTAATTGGGTCGGTAGCTTCTTGCTATGGGCCTTTGTATGTTTTTAGTAATATAAAAGTCAACGTTACCTTTAAGAAAAAGATGAACTGCAGAAAAATAAATAATACGAGGAGTTACGTGGTTCGGTTTTAACTGACCTACGTCTAAGGGCTGCAATCAGGATATAATATTATTGTTCTATGCTCTCGTGATGAGTAATTAAAAATACGAGCCAATGAGATAACGAAGTAATGAAATAATTTTCATTAAATACATTTGAGAATCTACGACATATTTGACTATATTTTATTATGTTTAATAATTATCTATATTTTATTATGTTTAATCATTATCTATATTGTTGAATATTTTTAATTGTAGTAAAATATATTTATTTGTTAATGATATCAAAATAGAACGAAAATTGCCATGTGATAATTGTAGTTAACCATAATAACGATTAAACAAAATAGAAGTTACTTGTAGTAAAATATATTTATTGTAGTTATCTATATAATATTTTTAATTAGTTACCCGTAAAGTATTTTAAATATAAAAATGGAATATAAATTAATATTATATTTAGTTAGCATGAGAAATTGTCATGTGGCATTTATTGGAATGGTTTATTAGAGTTTAGATAGATTAGATAATATTAAAATTAAAGTTGAGAAAATTTATAATAAATAATAATAATTAGGATAACAAAAATATCTATGTATCTAATCTAATTCTAATAAAAAACTCCAACTAATGACACATGACATTTTCTTATTCAAAATTTCAACTAATGCCACATGGCATTTTCTTCTTCAAATCATTAATAATATTATTTAATTAATATATAATTCTAAATAATGATTATTATTAATAATATTATGCTAGTAGTATTACTATTTATTAAAATTCAAGATTGATGCTTAAAAAAATACTTAAAGTTTTATTTAAAGAATACTTCAACTTGTTTTTAACGGCAGTTTTCTATAATTTTAAAACCTATGATTTTAATACTTTTTAAAATGAATAATTATGCTTAAGTTTTTTCACATAATCTATAATTTTCATATTCCACATTAGTTGTGGTTTCTGATTTATTCTTGTATTTCCCAAGAATCTATGCTTAAGGTGAATATTATGAACTACTGAGATCAATCACATATTTGTAATAGGATTTTTGTTTCTTTTTTAATGGGAAGTGTTTAAATTTTATTTTTCCTTCTTTTCAGGTTGTAACGTGTTCATGTCAAACGGGTGATTTTTTACGGGTCAAAAGGATATACGAGTCATGTTAGGCCAATGTTTCAACAACTTTTGTTCATTCTATTTTTTATATATAGACATTTTGTAATGTTTGATGTATTGTTTATGACTAACGAAAACATTTGATCAAAAGTATAATATAAGATTTCTTAAAAAAAAAACGATTAAGAACATTTTAAGCATTTAAATACTTTTGACACATTTGGTCATTTCACTTTTTGTTTGTTTTAAATAAAACATGTTACTTAGTTGAATCTTTCCGACAAAAATACGACTCTAATTGATCGTTTCTACTATCATATGTAAAAATGTAATTTCAGTCTTATGATTTATTTAGAGATTTATAAATTATATATATGTGTATATATATACACACACAACTCGTGTAATACGCGGGTCTATAACCTAGTACTATATAATAAAGTAAATCATTTGAGGGATGGCGTTCACTATTTTGTTTTTCATTTAGTTTTATCTTATCTTTGCTTTATAATAGAGCTTACTTAATTAAATTATAATAAAATAGTCATAAGTAACTCCTAACTTCTACAAACGTTTTAGACTTTTAATGTAAAAATATAGGTGACTTTTAGAGTTTTAGTGTAAAAATATAAATGACAATACAAGTACTACTAACGTTTAAGACTTTTTAGAGTTTTAACGTAAATATATAACTAACTTTTAGAGTTTTAATGTAAAAATATAAACGACAATATAAGTAATAACAAAATACATAAATAATAACCTATAACATAAAAAATTAAGTTAATACTCTAACAATCTATAATATGTAATCTTTAACAAAATAATTTATGTACTCTAGCAATCTAGTAAATCATTTGGGGGTCACATGGTGTTCTTTGGAGTGATCTCAATTGTATTTTGCCGCCTAAATAAATAGATATAGATAATATTTGTTTATAAGATTCAAATAAAAATTATTAGAGATAACGAATGATCCATAGATATATTATTTTAATCCCATGAATTTTATATTTTTATCTTTGTTATGTGTATTTTTAAGATTACATATATGTAACCACAAGTTTATATATTTGTAATAACCAAGTTATATATGTGTAATAACTAAATTACTTATGTGAAAAAAACATTTACCCATACCTGATTATAAATTACATATAAAAAATGATAAACTGCTCTTAGCATATATACAATCAAAAAATACATGTAATAAATGATAAAAGTACCTTTATATAATGTCAAATATAAAAATATATAATATTTTAAAAGTATATTTATTCAAGTTGTGTATTAACTTGTGTAATACACAAGTCTCTAATCTAGTTTTAAATAGAGTTAATTACTGTTTTTGTCCCTGTGGTTTGTCAAAAATCACTATTTCAGTCCATTAGTTTAAAAATTGCGATTTCAGTCCCTGTGGTTTCACTTTCGTAACCATTTCAGTCCCTGTGGTTTCACTTTCGTAACCATATCAATGCATTATTCTGTTAAGTACAGGGACTGAAATGGTTACGAAAGTGAAACCACAGGGACTGAAATCGCAAATTTTAAACTAATAGACTGAAATAGTGATTTTTGACAAACTACAGGGGCGAAAACAGTAATTAACTTCTTTTAAATAAAATAAAAGTAAAATTATAAGATTGAAGGAGAGATTATCATGTGAAATTAATTGAAGTCTTTTATTAATATTTAGATTATGTTGTATTGATGTAATTACTTATTTTAATATATATTTGTTGTATTGATGTAACAAATTTGGTTAAATGAATTAGCTTTATTTCATGAAAATATTAAATAAAATTGATATATTTTTATATAATAAATTAAACAATATATTAAAAAAACACTAGGTATATTATAAAGAAATAGTATGTATATTTTAGTGTAAAAATTAAATTTATGCTTTTGGCTCTTATTTTGGTAGAATAAATATATGAATAAACAAGCTATTCGACCAAACATTATTTGCTCAAAGATTCTTTCTCAATTATTGAAGTTATGTGTCGTTTAAAGAAATACATTATTGAAGTTCTGTGGGATTATTAGCCATCAGTCCACATAACGTTAGGTGCCCCGTGGCTAATATTTGGGAAATAATAAATAGAGAAAAGTGTTTGGATAGTTTTTGTGGTTTGCTTATTTTTCACCTTTAGTCCTCAACTTTCTAAAATTACACCTATAGTCCTCAACTTTTTCAATTTCGTTCCTGGATAGTCCCTGACACGTAACTGGGTTAGTTTTTGGTGTTAGGTGCGTGTGAAATGACTATAATGCCCTTATTATTTATTTAAATATAAAATCCTAACCCAAACCCAAACCCCCACTCTCTACCCCCTTTCTTCTTCATCTCTGGTTAAACCACCGGCACCACCGCCACTTCTGCCCAGATTCCGGCGAACCCATAACTTCCGGTGCCTTATAAAGCCACCACCATACACCTCTCCGGCGAACCCCACAATTCCGGCAAATAGGAGATTCGTTGACTCAAGAACAACTCGATGTAGTTGTCTGATTGTCTGATGAAAGTTTTGCAAAGTATTACATATATTCACTTTATCCACTTGTAAACCAAAATTATTTTCATGTATCTCAGTACTAAAACCTCATAAAACCCACCTACACCACAAGTAACCAACTTCACCAAGAAGATAAGATTTCCTATTTAGGACCCTTGGATTAGGGAAATCGGTGTAAATTTCGGCGAAGCTATAGAAATAGAAGTAGTGAACTGCGCAATCAATCGAAGCAAGCTATTGTCTACGCAATCCACATCAATTTGCAATATTACCTTAAATCGCCGCTTAAGTTCATCATAACTAAACCAATATAATCCGTTAGTAAGCAAAACTGAACAACAAAATCTCAAGGATAGAATAGAAAAATCCACCATCAAATCGATATCTCTAGTTATTGAGTTTTAAAAGCTATATAACTAGTAAACTCCCATTGTTGTACAAGTACATCATCACCCGAACCTCTCACACAAATACCTAAAGCAACAAACAAGTAGTAAATTGCCTACACGATTACGATTATCACCATCATTTCCACATCAATTCACCTTAATTAAACCATAGCTTAACTTCATAATCAAACTAGTAAATCCACTACTAAGCAGATTAAACAGCAAAATCTCAACGATCAAATAGCAAAAGTGACCTAATCATAAACAAATTGATGGAAGTTACCTGATGCAGCGTTTGGAGATGAGAGGTTGAGCACCGTATTGAATTGTGAGCAGTAAAGAGTAGAAAGACACTTTTTTGTTAACACTTGACTGTTTTTTTGCACTGGATGCCATTGATCAGGAGTAGACCTTGATTAGCAGCGATTTACATGATGGTAGTAGTCGAAGGTGGAAGGTAGGTGGTGGTGGTGGTTATGACAGAGGTGGTGGTGATGGTGGTTCTGATCTAGAAGAAGAAGATAAAGAAGGATTTAGGTTTTTAATAACAAGGGCATTTTAGAAATTTCACATCCATTTAACACCAAAAACTAACCCCATCCGTGCCAGGGACTATCCGGGAACGAAATTGCAAAAGTTGGGGACTATAGCTGTAATTTTAGAAAGTTAGGGACTAAAGGTGAAAAATAGGCAAACCACAGGGACTATCCAGGCATTTTTCTCTAATAGAAAAAAACATTGTTCGTACATCTCCTTTTAACAGTTTGTTTAAAATGGTTTTTTTTGTTTCTAACAAATTGAACACGCATTCACAAGAGTATAAGCTTTCCTTTTTATGTTATTTTATTTAAGGGTTGTTGGACTTAAACAACCTTAACTTTTACTATTTGACCGGTAACGCTTTCAACTAATGAATTATACTACGTCACTGCCAACTTTCAACTTATTTTCCTCTGACACTCCCAAACTAACTGAACACTAATCGGTAGGGTACCCGAACCGGTAACACCACCACACCTATCCGGGTATCCCAAAGCGGGTTGGGGGTTGTGCTTGTAGAAGCCGATTGAAAAGGTGCGTGGGTAGGAGAGAGGTAGAGAAAATAGTGTGTATGGAGATAGAAAGTAGTGTAAAAAGGCGGGGTTTATGGTTTAGAGTGGTGGTGTCACTAATAATGTCTTTTAGGTTAGTTTAGGGTAAAGTGAGTTAGGAATATGTGATTGGTGGATTTTCGGGTGCATTTGGCTTGTGTCTCGACCCCCCTAACAAATCCGGCTAATCTAATTCATTCATGTCAAAAACTAATTGATTTAATTTAGGGTTATAGGATTTTATCACCCCAACTATCGACCTTTGGCCGCTGCCACCCCAACTAACACTTTGACGCCCGACACCTCCAACTTGACTTTCAATCTATGCTGGAACCACTCTGTTAACAGAACACTAACACTGTTAGTTTTTGATCCTACGTAAATGACATGGCGATTACGTCCATATAAAACCATAGGTCCTCTCTTAATAGAACTAAACCTAATCGATGACACACAAAGGATTATCAAAGACAAAGATACAAGAATCAAGCCATAATCTTTCGAATTCAAGGTACGATTTTGCAGAATTTTGATTTTACGCATTGATTTGAGATGGTGGAAACAATAGATGTCACGCTTTGGTATGGTGGCTATATTGAAGTAGGATTTGGTCAACCACAATATGTTGGAGGTGAATCAAGGTTAGTTAGAATAGATGTAGACCACGTTTCATACTTTGAACTAGTAGATTATGCAATGGAATCGGACTTTTACAAATCCAGGGACATTCATATGTATGGGTTGGATGCTGAAGATGGGTTGGATTTTAACACCTCAAACTTTGAAGAATTGGCCGATAACACCCGCAACTAACACTTTGATCTGTGACACCCCAAACTTTTAATTTTGTTTGTCATTTCACCACTCAGTTAAAAAATGAGTAACTGAGTTAGTCTTCCATCCTAGCTGGCATCATTAATCCTACATGGCACCCATGACGTGGCAAACACATGGAAGTTTGTTAGTGTTTACGCCTATGTGTCAAGACTTATCCTACGTGGACTTAATGACATGGAAGTTACGTGGCAAAGCTCATTTCATCTCCCCTTTAACATATGAAACACTCAGTTACACCTTGCCTGTCTCTCTTTACATCAGAAACACCAACCACCACCAGTTTCACCACCTTTCACCACCAACACAGCCACCCATCCCCATGTTCATCTCTCCCTCTCTCTCTTTCTCTTAAATACTACCACCACAACAGCATCACATCACCTTCACCGTCGCCGGCATACCTCCACCCCCGCCACCATCACATCTTCAAACAATCCCAACTCTTATCGCTCGTTTTCCAGTTAATGTTCAAACAACCCCAACCGGTGAGAGATGTACCCCGACGAGGAAGGTTGTAGAGTTGAGGTTCGATTTCGACGAACACATCCACCGATGAGAGTTCTTTGGGTTCGATTCCGACTGACAGATCCAGCAATGAGAGTTAATTTCATTCTATTCCGACTAACAAGGGTTCCGGCGATGGTGAAACCCTAGTTGTTGTACAGAGGCGACATTTTGGTTGAAATCGGAGACAGAGATCGGGTTTCCGGTGATCATTTTATTCATAGATCTAACAGGTATATCGATTTCTCTATAGAGGAGGCGTTTGTTTGAGTTCTCGATTTTTCAGATGGGTTTGTTTTTCCGGTACCTCATGACGGCGATGATAATGGTTGTGGAGGGTGGGTGGTTGATGAAGAGGGTGGGGTAACGGCGGATGAAACAGAGGGTGGGGATGGTGATTCCGAGGAGTTTTTGAGTGTCGGAGAGTGATTTTGCAGTGAGGAATTGGGTGGGGCGGTGGATTATGGCTTCGTTGAGGATACCTGCGGCTTTATGGTTGATGAAGACGGTGGATTTTGCAGTGATGTTAGTTGTTATCATTTGTTGTGTTATAAAAAAGGAAGGGTATGAAGGGGCTTGACACGTAATCATCTCCAACTCAGCAAACTTATGCCATGAACATCTTGAATGTTTGAAGATGTTCTTGCTATTAAAATGATGAAACTGATATGAACATAGTCCCAGATCTTCAAAATGATGAAATTAGAATTTAGGATTTGTTATTGGTTTTTTTTAATATTGTCAAAAATAGTCCACGTAGGATGCCAGCTAGGATGGAAGACTAACTCAGTTACTCATTTTTTAACTGAGTGGTGAAATGACAAACAAAATTAAAAGTTTGGGGTGTCACAGATGAAATTGTTAGTTGCGGGTATTATCGGCCAATTCTTCAAAGTTTGAGGTGTTAAAATCCAATTGCCCCTTATTTAAACATCAAACCAAATATAAATAACTTATAAGGGTGGTAGGGGTGTAAGCGGGGAGGCCGTGTAGTGAGGAAAGTCCCCGCGCGGGCACGCTGCCACCGGCCCTCCCTTTTGTTCGGTGAGTGGGACAACTCGGTGAGTAGTCACCGCATGATTTTTCGAACGTTATTCATCTAAACAGCTATATAGTCGTTAATTTTATAAAAAAATTTACAATTTTCTTATTTAACCACACCATTTCTCACCATTCATACCATTTCTCTCACAATCCAAAACTACTATCAACTAAACCATTTCTTTCACAATAAAAAAATCTACTATTTTTCAAGATGACGGATGACATATCGTTGTTTATTCCATTTGACATTAGTGACGATGATTCTTCCTCATGCGATAGTAGCTTAATTTTTTTTTTCAAAAATCTCATCGAGCAAGCCGAACTAGAAGACACGAGCACATCTAGTAAAAAAAGATATGCCTGTCGTGACCGAGAGAAAGACCACGAAACCCTTAGGCAGATTATTTTATCGAGGAGCCCAAATACAATGATGATTTTTTCGGCATGGGTTTCGTATGTTAAAAAGGTTGATTTTAAAAATTGTGAGAGACGTGGAAGCGAATAACTCGTGGTTTCAAGTGGGCTTGGATGGGAGATTGAAGAAGAGTTTTACACCTTGCAAAACGTTACATCAGCGATTAAACAACTTGCAACCGGTAACCCTTCAGACGAGAACGACGAATATTTAAATATGGCCGAAAGGACTTCCCGTGAATGTCTAGAATATTTTTTGCGAAATAGTATGTAATTTATACGCTCCCGAGTTCTTACGTAGACCAACAAGCTACGACATTGCGCTTTTGTACCAAGCTCATGAGGAGAAACATCACCTTCCTAGGATGTTGGGTAGTCTTGATTGTACGCATTTTGTTTGGAGAATGTGTCCCACAGAGTTGCGGGGCCAATATACGAGAGGAGATCACATGTACCCGACAGTCATGCTCAAAGTGGTGACATCTCAAGATTTTTGGATTTGGCATGCTTTTTGTGGTCCACCAGGTTCACAAAATGACATCAATGTGCTCCAACAATCTCCATTATTTCTTACTCAACGAAATGGAACTGCGCCAAAATGTCCATTTTACGTGAATAGCCACTTATACAAGCGTGTATATTATCTTACCTATGGAATCTACCCTAGTTGGTCCATGTTTGTGAAAT
Organism: Helianthus tuberosus; assembly: GCA_030545235.1. Taxonomy (NCBI): domain Eukaryota; kingdom Viridiplantae; phylum Streptophyta; class Magnoliopsida; order Asterales; family Asteraceae; genus Helianthus; species Helianthus tuberosus. The sequence goes on along the minus strand of CM060358.1, from coordinate 35,113,946 downwards.
CATTTCCATATCCTCACATATGGAACAAAAAGAAGTTAAAGAGCCAACACGAGGTGGCAAGAAAAGACGTGGAACGAGTTTTTGGTGTTTTAAAGTCAAAGTGGGGTATACTTAATCGACCAATGCATGCTATGATTGTGAAAAAGACTAGGTATGTCGTATATACGTGCATTATTATACATAACATGATTCTAGAAGACGACGGAAACGTGATAGCACCGGTACACATTCGGGATCCTCCAGTTGAGCCAGTTTTTGATGATACTGTTTTTAACGAGCTCATTGGTGAAGATACGCATTGGAGACTAAAACATGATCTCGTTGAGCATCTTGGAGAACTAGATTTACCCCACCTATTGGCGGATTTCGACGACGAATAGTTAAATTAATTTTAGTTTTTCAAATATTTTTTTTATTTTAATGTAATTTTATTTATTTTAATTTAATGTAATGTCTTTTTTTTAATTAAATGTAATCTTATTTTGTTTAAAATATGCTTTTTTATTAATGCATAATTTGTAGAAATAAAAAATACAAAGAAAAAGAAATGGACTCCTCACATGGGGAGCATCCATTGTGTTTGAGTGGAAAGTGAGGAATGCAAAAGGAAGTTAACATGGCATGAGGTGATTGTCTGAGGTGGAAAGTTTATCACTCCCCATGTGGGGAGCACCCCTTCCACCTTAAGACTGTGTTGTGGGTTAGCTAAACCCATTGCCACATCACCGTCACGTCATTGCCACGTAAGAACTTGACCATTAACTAAATACCTGTTAACTATGTGTTGTGCGTTAACTAAACACCCAATACCAATTACTAAAAAATAAATAAATCTCACATCCATGGACCCCACCATCATTCTCATTAACATAGGTAACGGGTTAACGAATTCTCAATTCCATTCCCATTCACGGCCGTCGTTAACTAGTCGGCGTGAGTTAACCGTCGCCAACATCGTACGTGACATCGTTAATGGATTGCTAGTGAACCCACAACACCTGGTCTAACTAACAATAAATAGTTTTAACGAACTTTGGTTGTGTAGGTGAGTGGAACGAAGGTGCATCAATAAATATATTTTAAATAAAACTAAACATTATACTTATATTTAAAGACTTGTTATTTAAAAATTCACATCAAAATCACATGGAAAATTTAGGCAAATAATTTTGGTTATCCATACCTTCCCATTTGTGGATTTTACCCACTCAACTACCCTCGAACTACCCCATCTTTACTAGAAAACTCTCTTTTCCGACTTTGACAAAAGAAAAGAAAGGTCTACGTAAACTTATCATTTCTAGAATATCTAAGAGACGTGTTTGTTTGATTGGATGTAATATTTTTCTTGAAAATTGGAAACTTCCTCAACATAAGATCTTCACACCACCACGGACGTATAAGTGTTTTTGCTACAAACAAATATCCCACAACCTGGGGCGGATCTAGTGTATAACAAGGGGTAATGCCCGCTACCCCTTGACGCTCCGGTGGAAAATTAGTGTAAATTTTGGAAAAGTTTGACGTTTTTTCTATTTCGTTACCGCTTATTTATAAAATGTTACCGCTTGGCGCGAATCCTAGATCCGCCACTGCCCACAACTAAATCTTCGCGATATTTAAATATTCATAGATTGTTTTTCCTTTTTCCAACTTGGCTGCCGTCCGTGAGTTATTTAAATATTCATAGATTGTTTTTGCTTAGGTGGCACAAAAGGGAAATAATATTGTAAAAGGATAGTATCTTCAAATTTACTAGTCCTGATCATGAATTGGACAGGGTTTTCTGTTAATTAAGATTATAAGTTTATGAAACATTTGGTTCGGTTTATAGAAATTCTTTTCAACCGGTTTTGATTTTGTATTTTAACTTGTTATAAATTTATAGAGGTTTTACTGTATAGTTATTTTAACAGGTTTACCAAACTTTACTCTAGAAGTATTCAAGCTATTGATGTCAAGTTGAGTATGTAAAATTGATGTTGATAAAATAACTTGCTCACATGGTAAGTTCTTGGTACCAAAAATCACTTGTCACTAACTTGCATAATGGCATTGATGGGAAGCTACTACCGAAGATCACTTGTTAGTAATGAAGATGTACTACTGAAGAACAAGCTATCTTCGAAGTTTCCTTAAGGGGGAAGGAATGTTCTCAAGGGAAGTGGGAATGGAGCAGCGGGAAGGAAATTGGGCTGAGGTGGAGATGATATGGCACGAGATGTGGGATAGAGAGAAGGGGACACATGCATGGTCATTCCAAATCCGAGAAGCAACAAAGGACAGGAGGAGCGAGACAGGACTAAAGGGGATGTGAGAGAATGAGAGCACCACCCCCTATATCGGGGTAAGTTACATCTAATGAAGAAATGTGCAACTTGTCACTTATGACAAAGTTACCACTAATGAGTATGAAAGGGACATTGTTGTTGATAACAAGTCCTACTAATGAAGGTCATGATGAAAACGTCTCACTAACGAACTAGCATTGCTACGTGCCAATCTCTCATTGCCTGATGAAGAGAATTTGCTTAAAGATGTTAGACGTCACTATCAAACTGACAATGTCGTTCCTCTAAACAAGATTATAAATATATAGTTATCTCGTCGAATTCCTTAGAGCACTTGGCCCCTAAACTTGTTTTGTCAAGTTGTTCGAGTAGACTTTGGTATGTGAACTTCCGGCATGTGCAAATTTCAAAGGAAATTTTCTTGATCACTATTGTTTTTGCTATAACTAGTTTAGCTAGTAAATCAGATGTTATCTATACTGTAATCCGTACACAATTCTACATATATGAGAGCTTTATAATTGTTGATTACTTGATTACATCATGTGTTAATTAACCTTCCTTACTCTTCATTTATCATTCAACTTGTGATGTGTTGATGATGAAACAAATATATCCAAACCGATTAATCATTTAATTCCGTTGCAAAACAAGTACAATTGATTTAGAGTATTAGCTAATTGGTGATTGTCTGATCAACGACCCTAACATATTTAAAATAAAGTCTAAGCGTACTGAACTAGGTGCGTCACGGTTTTGTGACCAACTAGAACATAGTACGTTTATCCAATATAAATATGATATATAATATTTTGCAAGTTAATAGAGATACATGTGATATTTTACTTTTTGTTTGAAATTATATATAAGAAGTTTTAAATAAGTATATTCTAAAGTCTCTCTACACGCTTTGAATATAACACAAAAAAACCATTTCTTGATTTATTATAACTAATGCATATTATTTTATGAAAACGTCATTATCAGTTTTGAAATATTAAATAAGCCAAAACTGTCCTTGGAATGTATATAATGTCGTGTAATATTGTGTTGTTAAAGATAATCAAAACTTGCTACTATTTAAACTATCATTTCTCATTGTTTACTCCTTTATTTGTTAAGCTGAGTAGATTTCTTTTCCAGCTGCTCCATCTGGGATCATCTAAATTTGAGCTGAATATAATCCAGTTTTTTTACAGCTAAGACACCAAATCTTTGGAGGCTATGTATTGTTTTGCATTTAGATGCCGTGAAGAAAAAGATGAACCGAAAAATCCGACAAAATCAATATCTGTTACTTCTTCATCTACAGGAAAATCATGGAAAGGATTGAACTCTCAATCTGTGTCTAAAGTTAGCACCAAGCGAACCCGAAGGAGGGATATTGTTCCAAGCAGTTTACAGAGGCCAAGTAACCTTAAAGAATTCACTTTCTCTGAACTCAAGTTGGCCACCAATGGATTTAGCCGGTCTTCGATAATTGGTGAGGGTGGGTTCGGGTGTGTCTACTTGGGCTCCATCAAGTCCCCTCAAGACCAGACTAAAAGGGTTCATGTGGCTGTCAAGCAGCTCGGTAGACGGGGTTTACAGGCAAGCTTCTTTTGCTACATTAGTTAATATGTTATAGGGCTAGTAAAAAGGCTCTCGGCTCGCTAGAAAAAAAATATCCCTCAAAATCGGCTCGTTTTTTAACGAGCAGAGCCCAAGCCAAGACAAGCTCGCTCGTTAAACTAAAGCTAAAAAATATATTTTTTGTTTTGTATTTGTACATATCAATATGTGTAAAAAGATACATTGAAAGTCAATGAAGAATAAATGAGCCGCCTTGATCAATGAGTCAAGAGTTGGCTTGAGCTTTGGATGAGCCGGCTCAGCTCTTCTCGGTTTGTAAACAAGCCGAGCTCGGGCTCACCTTGACTCGGCCCAACTCGGCGAGTTTATAGCCCTAACATATTACAAGAGACATGGAGTTTGCAAATAACATATTTGTGTAATTAATTTTGATTTGTGGTTAATAGGGGCACAAGGAGTGGGTAACGGAGGTGAATGTTCTCGGGGTAGTTGAGCACCCAAACCTTGTGAAGCTCGTTGGCTATTGCGCAGAAGATGACGAACGAGGGATCCAACGGCTTCTAGTTTATGAATATATGCCCAATGGAAGTGTTGAAGATCATTTATCGGCAAGGACCGAGGAACCTCTTTCATGGGCCATGAGACTTAAAGTGGCTCAAGATGCCGCTCGTGGCTTGACATACCTCCATGAAAAAATGGACTTTCAAGTAGGTTATTACACTTCAAACAACTTATCCAAACGCGCATCTTGGCTTATAGTTTTGTTTTCTTTAATGTTTCTTGGTAGATTATATTCAGAGATTTCAAATCTTCCAACATCCTTCTCGATGATCAATGGAACTCCAAACTTTCGGATTTTGGTTTAGCTAGGTTAGGTCCCCAAGAAGGACGAACCCATGTCACTACAGCGGTATGTTCTACGACAAGGATCTATACAGAACATTATATATTAAAAACATACACAAAACAAAAAGAAACATTCATTTTCTGTGTCTTAAAAAACTAAAAATAAAAGAAAATAGAATAAATATTGTTTATAGTTTCTCATTCTTTTATCAAGAAACTCAAATAAAAAAGAAAATAAATATTGTTTATAGTTTCTCATTCTTTTATCAAGAAACTCAAATAAAAAAGAAAATAAAACATATGAAGAAACTAGTTTTATGGTCTTGTAATTATCAACCCACAATGTTGACATATTATGTGATCAGGTTGTGGGAACAATGGGATATGCAGCTCCAGAATATATACAAACTGGTCGACTTAGATCCCAGAGTGACATATGGAGCTACGGTGTTTTTCTGTATGAACTTATCACGGGTAGGCGTCCAGTGGATCGTAACCTACCCAAGAAGCAACAAAACCTTTTAGAATGGGTGAAACCCTATCTTAGCTCTGCAAAGTTTTCGCTAATAGTCGATTCTAGGTTAGAAGGTAAATACTCAATGGAAACAGCACAAAGACTATCCATTGTAGCCAACAAGTGTTTGTCCAAGAATCCAAAATCAAGACCAAAGATGAGCGAGGTCTTGGAAATGGTTAACCGGCTCGTTGAAAATGCATCAGAAGGAGCCAGTCCCAGACTGCCTCTAGGTAGTCCGGTTCATGTTGCTCCTTCTGTTGAATCCAGCGAGCCGGATAATGTTTCTGAGGAGTCAACGGAATAAGCATATGAGAACATGCCAAGTAAAGGAAAGAATATGTATAAGAGAAGGTTTACTAATATCAAATTGATTATTTGGGACTAAGGGGTGTTAGTAAGTGTCATTTTCCCCTTTGTGTTGTTTGTATAAAAGTGTAGTCTGTTAGATGGGAAGGACAAATTAGTAATTTAACTGATATATAAGTGAGTGATGGTGGTAATAAGTTTGTTAAATGATATGAAACGTTTTCTTTTTTTTTTTATGCTTATGATGGGTTGTGTTCATGGAAAATATATCAATATAAGATATAAGCAATATTGTTAAAACTGGAATGTATTAGGTGGACCGGGAATTGTACCTTTAACCAGTTCGGTTGGCATGAGTTGAACCAACACTAGATCAGTCAGCCGGTTATTTTTGAAGAGTGGCGATTGAATCAGATAAACTGGTTTAGCAGTTGGACCGGTTATGAGTAATTCCTTTCTTAGAAGTTAGAATATACATATATGAAACTGTTTTACAACTAATCTAGTTCATGTTGTATTGTGTAGCTAAATTAAACTTTGTCCCATGCAAGAAAATATTTTCAATTTTTCATTACTTTGTTTCATTCTTTTTTTTTAAATGAATATAATCTGTAATTTCGGTCTGGTTGGACCAATACCAACAATATGAATCTTAAACTAGGCTGATGGACCCAGATACTGGTAGAAAAATGTTGTCAAATCATGGGGCTATAATTGTGGATTGTTATCAAGGATCCAATCATGGGCTCCAAGTGTGGGCTAACGATAAATAAAGATTTATAGTCCTTAATAATTGTTACTTTCATATTCTTTGATAAATAACTTCATTTCATACTAAAGGGGTGGTGCTCTAGTGCTCTAGCGCTATTCAAATAACTTTCTAGTGAGATTGCCAGTTGGAGTCTCGTTGGTGACAAAATGTCATGCGCGAGCCAAGGGTTTTACCATAGTGAGCCTTCGGGGTGGTGGGTTTCCTTGGAATTGATGACGATCCGGTCACCAACGCTCTATGTGATCGTGGGCATGAGTGGCCTTTTGCCTATGGATGTATCGGGGTGGCCGAGCTTTATTGTTCAAAAAAAATTACTTCAATTCATGTTGAGGAATTTAGAAATTAGAATGCAACGGATGATCTGAGAGACGTGTGATCACTAAATATGCGCTGCAGCAAATTCGGTGCTCTGTAATTGTTACCGTACTTGCTATATGTTGACTGTTAGAACTGGCGAGAACCAGGGGCGGATCTACATTGAATGATATGGGTTCACGCGAACCCACGGCGTTTCGGAATTTTAACAGAGATTATATATGAAAAAGATCAATGAACCCATAAATATTATTGGAGATGAACCCATAAACAAAAGCAATTTAGAGTTCAGTGGTTAAAGATCTCTAAACTAAACAAAAAATCTTGGGTTCGAGGCCCACTAGCTTCGTTTTTATTGTACATACCAGTAACTTTTTTTTTCTTGAAAGGCTGTACATACCAGTAACTACTCAAAGTTCCAGTAACAAGTTTCCAGTAACAATCGTAAATTAGTTCTTCTCTTTCTTTTCTCTTTTAGTTCATTTATGTTTCTTTCTAAGTATGGGTTTCCTTTTTCCTCATTTGCTAATAGAATCATTAATTATGTAAATTTTCAATTTATTAATTTCCTATAAGGTTAGAAAATGTGAATATGATTATACGAATACTGTTAAATTGCTAAATGCATAATGAAATGATTATGTGAGGAACCATACTCGACCCGACCCGATCCGAACCGTCAAACCGACCTGAAATTTTCATGTTCGGTTATATAAAATTTGAACAGCTAAAAATAGTGAACCCACCGGAAAAAATTCCTGGATCCGCCACTGGCGAGAACTCTTCCTCTTCGATTTCATTAACCTGTTTTGCATCCATTTTTGCAGAAATATAACTTAAACAGATAAATAAGATTAAATACAAAATGATAGAAATATACCACACACATCACGGTTCATGTAATCACATGAAATACAACTGGACCGCCACCTGTCGCCAAAAACGTTAGAAAAGTTGTTTTAGAGGCTGATTGTTATCAGCCTCGGTTGCTCCTGAGCAAGGATATAGAAGATCTATAGATGGTTCTCTTGGATATATATCCATTTTAATTAAACTTTGCACTACAATTATGAATTTGCCACACGTTGTGAGAGTTTGGACACTTTGAATGAGCCAGAGGCAAAGGTAATATAAAATTCTGAAGTTTTCTAATATTGTGAAAATTTTATCTTAAATGTTGATATTTGTTTATTATTATTAACCAACATTATTGATTTGGATAATTGGTGAATAAGCTGATAGAATTTATAATGCCGACGAACTTCTTGAAAGCTTTTTGGAGAGTTTCCCTGAAGAGCCTGCCCAAGTCCAATTACAGTTATTGATTGCCACAATCAAACTTTCTTCAGACATCAGCAATTGTTTCAATATGTTTATTGTCTTCAGACATCAGTTTTTTTAGTTTTATTTGAAGAATCCTATTATTGGCTAAATTAATAATATTGCATTACAATCATTTCGAACGGTATCGATCGATTCAGATCATCACCACTGTACTGGTACCGATATTCATTTATGGTCGCATACGAAATTGTATAAACAAAACAATATCGAAATCAGAAACCATAAAAATAATAAAGGTATCAGTACCAATGTTGTTCGGTACGGTGTTAGTTTATCGAACATTTCTTTCATTGTCTCTGAAGGATGAGAAACAACTATGTAGCATCTACACCGAGGATTCAAGTATTGTAAAAAGTTTATGTCAATGGTGTTAAATGATATATATTATTGTGAGGCCACATATGTAACACACGGGAAGTTTAACTAGTATTAAATATAGGAGGTCTGACTTCACCAAATCTAATCAATAACATACTTAAGTTTTATACATTATTATTTATAACCTATGTTTCTATGATAAAACATTAAAAATGACACATAATCAAAATAAATTTAATAATATAAATATTAGTGTTTTTATTTACAAACTGTGATATAATATTATATATTTGTTCTTCACTAATGTATGTAACAAAGTTAACATAAGTTGATGATTATATAATTCGGTGAAGCATCTCACAAAATTATGTTAATAGATATGTTAAATCTTTCCATAAAATTCGTTATTACTTCATATATATTTTTAATTTATAATTTATAATGATAATAATATTTTTGAATTAAACTTTACCATAAAACATATTTTTATGAAATTTTTTATATTAGATTAACTAGCAGGATGCTCGCGCGATGCGGCGGGAGAGATACATCACATTGCGATACTCGTTTTTGGTAGTTTTCTTATTCATATAATATTTATTATAACATCATTGTTATAGATATATATTAAAAGCGAAGTAAACGGGAAATATATTTCATTGTATTGTGCATGGTTAATCTATTTTATTAACTAAAGTCATCGGTTAGTCTATTTTATTAACCAATTGGTTTTCGGTTAATCACTTTGGTTTATTCGGTTAGATTGACAGTTTTTGGTTTGGTTCATTTAATTTCAGTTAATAGTAAAAATCAAACTTGGCCTAAAACTTTTGCTTAGAAATATATATAATTGAGGTGTAAATACATGAAATGAAAGTATAAATATATGAAATGGAGATATAAAACATGAAATAGAGGTATAAAAGCTAGAAATATAAGAAAATATAAATGATTTAGTTTGGTTCAGCTAATTTTGTTAAACGAGAATACAAAAAAAAAAAAAAAAAAAAAAAAAAACTGATAACCGGTTTTTGGTTAATTCGGTTTTCAGTTAATTCAGTTTTTGGTTGATTTTGGTTTGGTTTCGTCTGTTTTCAGGTTGGTTTAGGTTAACGATTTAATTTTTGCTCCCTAATAACCGATTTTGGTTAATAACCGATAGGTGCGCGCGCAATGCGGCAAAAAACACAGACATTGCTACAATGTGCATTGTTTGATCGGTTAGATTATTACCCTCAACCGAAATCGAGGTCATCAATTAATCTGTTTTATTAATCAATTCGTTATCAATTAATATGTTTAGTTTATTTAGTTAGATTGACGGCTTTTGGTTTGATTCATTTAATTTTGGTCAATAGCCAAAATCAAACTTGGGCTAAAACTTTTGATTAGGAACACATGAAATGGAGGTATAAATACATAAAATGGGGTTATAAATATGAAATACATGAACTGAAGGTATAAAAACTAGAAATATATAAAAATATGAATGGTCTAGTTTAGTTAATTTTGGTTAAATGAGGGTAGAAAAAATCGATAACCATTTTTGGTTAATTTGGGTTTCGGTTAATCAGTTTTCAGTTAATTCAGTTTTTGTTGATTTCGGTTCGGTTTCGGTTAACGATTCAGTTGTCACTCACCCTTATACATTGTTAATCACGTAACATATCAATTTTTTTAATTAAAAAACTATAGCAATACTATACTCAAATTAAAGAGAATAAAAACTCGTTTATATGGGGTAATTTAAATATATATATATATATATATATATATATATATATATATATATATATATATATATATATTAACGTACCAAAAAGTTATGACCGTTTAAAAGTCGTGGGGGGAGTTAGTTTTCTATAAGGGGATAAAGTGTAATTATTAACTAATTATCTTTTATTTTGTAAAAGATGAGTTATTAGAGTTTAATCTAGATGAGAGGATTAGAATGATTGTATTTAATTGTCACAACCCCCGATCCCTTATCTGTCCCGAGAACGGGCGGACGCGAACTCAGAGTTCGGTGGTATCAGCTTGTTTAATTTGGCAGCGGAAATTACATCAGGACCGTAGTTAGGAAATGTTTATCAGAGTAAAACCACCTCATTTAATATTAATAATCACATGGGCAATACCCAAGTTTCTTATTACAATACGTTTATAGGGATAAACCCTATTTTATTGAATTTAAAACATCGTCTTTTAGGTAACTTTTATAGCCACATTTTTCCCAAGCCTTCAGTGCTCTTCAGCTGGCTTTTTACTAATTGGCTGTCACATTGTGTTACCTGAAACGCGTTTTAAAAATATTTGTCAGCGGGAAATACTGGTGAGTGAATCCCAGTTTAATCAAGAAACATTTTATCAATTAAAACAATATTGAGAGCGATCACATTGTTTATTTCTACACAATTACTCATTCAGTACTGTCAATCCTGACTTGTGGGTCATATTACACATTGGCTAACTCGTTGTCCAATGGTAACGTACTGTCATCCCCGACTTACTACTCACAGTGTAGTAAATTTTGTATACAAAACCCGAACATACCGGCAGTAATTGAAGAACTACAAAGACTCAATCACCGCTTAATTGCAATGTAAAACATTTAAGGTTTTGTAAAATATTACAAAAAGGTTAACAAAAAGAGGATAAACCCACATTGCTATCTTAGACTTCGCGTAAGGGTTTCCTGGGAATAATAATCTATAGTTTACACAAATGTAAATAGGTTAGTATCATAACCCTTTGAAAATATTAATGATACCCTCCCCGAGACGGTATTCCAACAACTACGTCGGGCAGAACCACGACAGTTATTACGGAACCCTAAATCAATCGGGCAACGTATCTACTATGAAACCGGGGTTATAATACTTACAACGGAGCAGAACCTCGCTAATTAGGGGGATATAATACCCGCGTATTACTTCTACTACTTCAGAATTCATTTAAGAAAGAAAAGATGTGAGCGACGGAAATGAAATCCCGAGGCCTCCTTATATAGTTGTTGAATATGGTCCTCTCGCGGCCCGCGTAAGAGTAGGCAAGGCCTTACGCGGCCCGCGTTGACTCTGGTCAACTGCGTAGCTTAGCTGGGTCATCAGGTAGGCCCGCCAGGTGTTGGGCCACGTGGCGGCCCAGGGCCGTGCCCCGTTTTAAGTTGACGCGACCCGCGTCATGGTTAAGGTGGGGCTTACGAGGCCCGCCTCAGCCCAAAAATTCAGATTTTTAATTTATTTTTAATGCTATACTATATTTCGGGCTCGGTTTTCACATACGGGGTGTATTTAAAGACATATTGGGACATTTTTAAAATATACTAGAGTGTCGAAAATATTATGAGGGTGTCGGGTTATGTGAGGATTGTTACATTCTCCCCACCTTGTTTTAGAGCTCGTCCTCGAGATCTACTGGAACAAGTGCGGATATTTCCTTTGCATTTCAGATTCAAGTTCCCATGTGTACTCAGGTCCTCTTTTGGAGTCCCACTTCACTTTAACCAAAACTAGTCTCTTATGCTTGAGATTCTTAACTTTCCTGTCTTCAATTTGTAGAGGCCTTTCTACGAACTTAAGTTGTTCATTTACCTCTATATCCTTAAGAGGTACTATTAGTGATTCATCAGCTAAACACTTCTTGAGATTAGATACATGAAACACATCATGTATTCCTGCCATTTCCTCTGGCAGTTGCAGCTGATATGCTACAGGTCCTATTCTTCTAATAATCTCAAAAGGTCCAATATACCTGGGGCTTAGCTTTCCCCTTTTTATGAATCTTACTACTCCTTTCCAAGGAGAGACTTTCAATAATACTTTATCTCCTATTTGAAATTCCAATGGTTTGCGTCGGTTATCAGCATAGCTCTTCTGTCGATCACGTGCTGCTTTCAGTCGTTCCTTGACTTGAATAATCTTATCAGTTGTTTCTTGCACTATCTCCGGTCCAGATAGTTGCTTTTCCCCAATTTCTGCCCAACAGACTGGGGTTCGGCACTTTCGTCCATAAAGTGCTTCGAATGGTGCAGCATTGATACTTGTGTGATAACTATTATTATAAGAAAATTCTATTAAAGGTAAGTGATCGTCCCAATTACCTCCGAAATCAATTACACAAGCTCTAAGCATGTCTTCCATCGTCTGAATTGTTCTTTCGCTTTGTCCGTCTGTTTGAGGATGATAAGCTGTGCTTAGATTTAACTTGGTTCCCATGGCTTTTTGGAAACTTGACAAAAAATGAGAGGTAAATCGGCTATCTCTATCAGAAATAATTGATAAAGGAATTCCATGTAAAGAAACAATTTCATTTACATATAATTTAGCTATCTGTTCCATGCTAAAGGTTTCCTTCATGGGTAGAAAATGAGCTGACTTGGTTAGCCTATCTACAATCACCCAGATTGTATCATTACCTTTCTTTGTTTTGGGTAATTTGGTAACAAAATCCATTGTTATCAATTCCCATTTCTAAACTGGCATTTCTAGTTGTTGTAACAATCCTGAGGGTTTCTGGTGTTTAGCTTTGACTTGTGAACAAGTTAAACATTTAGAAACATAGGCTGCTATGTCCTTTTTCATTCCTATCCATCAGAAATTTTTCCTTAAATCCTGGTACATTTTATCATTTCCTGGGTGCATCGTATATTTAGATTTATGGGCTTCTTCTAATATACGATGACGTAGGTTTCCTAATTTAGGTATCCACATTCTCTTCTCATGGAATCTCCAAATTCCATCTGTTCCTTGTTCTAATTCTTTTAGCATACCTTTTAATTTTTCAGCATCATCCTTGATTACTGATTCTTGTGCTTCTCTTATTTGATCATTTAAATCTACTTGTAGATTTAATTTAAGAGAACGTACCCTTTTTGGCTTTTTATGATACTTTCGGCTTAAAGCATCTGCCACTACATTTGCTTTTCCTTCATGATACTGGATATCACAGTCATAATCACTAAGCATCTCCATCCAGCGTCTTTGTCTCATATTCAACTCCTTTTGCTTGAAAATATACCATAAACTGTTATGATCAGTGAATATAGTAAACTTACTACCATAAAGGTAATGTCTCCAAATCTTAAGAGCAAAAATTATAGCTCCTAACTCTAAATCATGGGTTGAATAATTCTCTTCATGATTCTTAAGTTGTCTAGATGCGTAAGCTATAACCTTCTGTCGTTGCATCAATACACATCCATAACCTAATTTGGAAGCCTCACAATAGACTACAAAATCTTCAGTTCCTTCTGGTAATGCTAATATGGGTGTATGGGTTAATATTTGCTTAAGAATTCTAAATGCTTCTTCTTGTTTTAATCCCCATTCAAACTTAACAGATTTACAGGTTAGTTTAGTTAAGGGAATGGCTATTCTAGAAAAATCTCGAATAAATCTTCTATAATAACCGACCAAACCTAAGAAACTTCTAACCTCGGTTGGTGACTCAGGGGTTTTCCATTTAGTAATCGCCTCAATCTTTGTTGGATCCACGTGAATTCCTTCATGATTCACTAAATGTCCAAGAAATTGTACTTGCTCTAACCAAAATTCACACTTCGAAAATTTTGCATAAAGCTTTTCCTTTCTTAATAGACTTAAAAGTGCGTGTAAATGCTTTGCATGATCCTTCTTATTTTTAGAATAAATGAGAATGTCGTCTATAAAAACAATTATGAATTTATCCAAATATGGCTTACATATTCGGTTCATCATGTCCATAAATGCGGCTGGGGCATTGGTTAAACCGAATGGCATGACAGTAAATTCATAATGGCCATACCTTGTTCTAAATGCGGTTTTAGGAATGTCCTCTTCCTGTACCTTTAATTGATGATATCCTGACCTTAAATCGATTTTTGAGAAAAATCGAGCTCCTTGCAGTTGATCGAACAGATCATCGATTCTCGGTAATGGGTACCGATTCTTAATCGTGACTTTGTTCAATTCACGGTAGTCAATGCACATACGCATTGATCCGTCCTTCTTTTTAACAAACAATATTGGCGCTCCCCATGGTGACGAACTTGGTTGTATAAATCCTTTCTCTAACAATTCGTATAATTGTTTCTTTAATTCTTGCATTTCTGCAGGTGCCAAACGATAAGGTGCTTTGGCAATCGGTACTGTTTCTGGTATTAAATGGATTCTGAATTCAACTTCTCTATCTGGAGGTTGCCCTGGCAATTCTTCTGGAAATACATCTGAAAACTGAGATACTACTGGAATATCTTTTAAATCATTTCCTTTAGTGTTAGTGATTATAGAAATCAAATACACTATAGAACATTTTCTTATATAACTTGCAGTTTTCATAACAGAGATGAATTTTGTGGATCTAGATGGTTTATCTCCTTTTATTGTGATCGTTTTACCTTTTGGTGAATTTACTTGAATTGACTTTTGATCACATAAAATACTGGCTTTGTTGGCTATTAACCAATCCATTCCTAATACAACATCAAATCCTGCCAGATTCATGGGATAAAGGTTTGCCATAAACTTATGATTTAAAATTTCTATTCTTGCTCCCTACAAGATTTCAGAAATCCTAACAGTTTCTCCATTAGCTGTCTCTACTAGACATTCTTGTGGTAGTTTAGTTAATGACTGATTTAGCAATTTGCAAAATGAAGTATTAATAAAACTTTGGTTTGCACCAGAGTCAAATAATACTTTAGCAAAAACATCATTAACTAAAAACGTACCAGCTATCACGTCTGGAATCATCTTGGCTTCATCTGCAGTCAGAACAAATGCTCTAGTGTTTTGAGTATTCTTGTTGTTTGTAGCTGGAGCTAATTTCGGACAATTAAGCTTGATATGACCTTGTTCTCCGCAGTTGTAACATATCCTGTTATTAGCTTTCTTCCTGCAATTTTCCTCCTTGTGTCCCGATAATTTGCAAAAGTTACAGTATATGGAGCATCTTACAATGGAGCAGAACCTCGCTAATTAGGGGGATATAATACCCGCGTATTACTTCTACTACTTCAGAATTCGTTTAAGAAAGAAAAGATGTGAGCGACGGAAATGAAATCCCGAGGCCTCCTTATATAGTTGTTGAATCTGGTCCTCTCGCGGCCCGCGTAAGAGTAGGCAAGGCCTTACGCGGCCCGCGTTGACTCTGGTCAACTGCGTAGCTTAGCTGGGTCATCAGGTAGGCCCTCCAGGTGTTGGGCCACGTGGCGGCCCAGGGCCGTGCCCCGTTTTAAGTTGATGCGGCTCGCGTCATGGTTGAGGTGGGGCTTATGCGGCCCGCCTCAGCCCAAAAATTCAGATTTTTAATTTATTTTTAATGCTATACTATATTCCGGGCTCGGTTTTCACATACGGGCTGTTTTTAAAGACATATTGGGACATTTTTAAAATATACTAGAGTGTCGGAAATATTATGAGGCTGTCGGGTTATGTGAGGATTGTTACATTAATCACTTAATATCCTGTTATCACTTATCAAAGTAAAACACCACATTTTTATAATAATAAATACATGGGTAAAATCCAAGTTTCCATTCATAATATGTTTATAGGGATAAACCCTATTTTATTCAAATAAAACTTCTTCTTTATTTAGGTAACTTTTATAGCCACTTTTCCAAGCCTTCTCTCTCCAACTGGCTTCTATTTGGCTTTCACATTTTGTTACCTGCAACACGTTTTAAAACATTTTTGTCAGTGAAAATACTGGTGAGTGAATCCCAATTTAATCAAAACAAGTTTTATCATTTTACAGCATTGAGGGCATCCCGTAATTACATTTGTTTACATCTGCTTTAATTACCACCCACGGTACTGTCAATCCTTACTTGTGGTCATGCTACTACTCACAGTGTAGTAACAAGTTATGTATACAAAACCCCAACATACCGACAATAATTGTAGATTTACAAATACTCAATCACTGTGAATTGTAATTTAAATAATTGAGGTTTTGTAAAAACAGTTTACAAAAAATAAGGATTACTCAAATTGCTTACCGAGTAAACTCGGGAGTTCCACTAGATTTTGAAATAGAGACTTTCGCTGAGATGTGGATGTCACTCCTAGCTCAACGGAAAGTTCTCGTGATAGAAAAATGCGCTGAGTGAGCGATCTTATCGAGGGTTCTTGGTTTTCACGCCTGATCTCGACTGGACCACTCGGTTGTGTTATGCGAATATTTTCAAAAACGTGTGTATTGTGTTGGCCTTAGGAAAGGCTAAGTAATATTCTAGCCTTAGGAAAGGCTCTTCGTGTGAAATTGTAGTATGCGGCGTTCACGCAAAGTAGTAGTTTTTAGCAAATTCGAACGAGAGTATCAAGTAGGCCCGTACAAATCCTACTGGATTCATACGAGTCGGCCTGTTGGTACTTAGACTATAGACTAGGTCATTTCTAAGACATCGACCCGGACTAGGTCAAGTCTGGCCTAATTCCCTATAGTTATGGCTCTGATACCAATCTGTCACACCCCAACCGATGGCGGAATCATCGGGGCGAGGCACTAGGCGAATCAGATTGCTCAAGAGAATCCATAACAACTATATTGCGACAGTATTTAATGCGTTCATTATCCCATACTAATAAACAATTACAATCATATAAGCTGTCACGAATTTCATGTCTTCTCAAACAATTCAAATCCGACAACCTAGATTTTTTGGTGAGTTTCTAGACTTCCTAGCTTGATTTGATGTAGACTGCGACTAAACCTGCATCATACGTTAAAACAACGTCAATACAAAAGTATTGGCGAGTATACAAGTTTTGATAGTGTATTGTAAATAGATAAAAGTGCTGCGAATTACCAAATACATAAACGAGATACCTCATCATACATGCATACAAGACTGATACTACCAGCTAAGTCACTCGAGCTGCGATTGCGATTGCTATTCATCCTAACTAGACCCCGTCGGGTGCTATAGTACAATACTAGTTAAGGCGAGACCTCGCGAGTATAAGTCCTAACACATATGTAACTAGCATCACGTGTAAATATGCATATCAGTTATTCGCAAGTGATAAACAGTTTGATTGGATAATTCGTTTGTTGAATTTGATTTGGTAGTGTCACACCCCCAAAATACCACAAGCGGAAACCCCCGCGAGGCGTGTGACGTACCAGAATCTAGCCACCAATCACATTGAACTCATAGGTATATTTAAATAAAACTTTCATTTATTAACATTAAGTGCTACACGTTACAAGTCATTCACAGTATACAACGGAAGCATAATTCATTTGTTAAGAGTTTATAAACCATATGTGAAAACCATTAGTCTTGTGTTGCAATTCCATGTATCTCGACCCATGACCACTCCAGCCTCACAGACAGCAAGTTCCAATGATATGCACCTAAAGGCCTGCAAGGCATGTAACAACGAATCAACAACAAAGTTGAGCGATTTCACAGTTGGTTGTCCATTTTAGAGTTGTTCCAAAATCATAGTTTACTCTTAACCGGCTACCCAGCCGTGGGGGTTACCCCATAGTTTTGAAAACGTTTATTAGTTAACCCATTTTTACTTCGGCTATTCTAGCCCGACACTCCAGCCGTTGGGGCTACCCCATGTTTAAACTACCAGACTCGTTACCATATCGACTACTAACGTTCGTCATGTTTATGTGCCCTCGTCAATGTCTATCATCATTGACGTGCCTAGTCCATTAGTCCACGCCCGTCCTCTACGGCACGGTGTGAGGTTTGTTAAACCTAATAGCGCTATTTAACTAATGACCCGTTCACCATTGGCCTCGGCGATTAAGTCGATACAAAAGGAGGGACTTCGTTGATAGAGTTCTAGTCTAGTATAATCTAAATCCGTCTCAACAGGACGAGGAATCTACATTCCTGAACACGTCCCAACAGGACGAGGAATCCCTATTCCTTAACCCATTCCCAACCACCGGGAATCTCATGCCTTGTAGAAAGTGTGAACTCACCTCAGTTTTCTCGGCAGATACACAAAGAGGTCAATCAAGCTGCTAGTGGTCAACCACGTCCTAACATGGTTACCATACAAGTCAGGTCTAGGTTCAAGTAGTGCACGTAGGTTTACACATAAGCTAACAAGTCACAACACATAGCGAACATGGCAAACACATGAATCATATTAACAGTAGCATACAGTTCACATAGACATAACCCATACTTGTGCGACTTTGAGTGATTGGGCCGTTATGGTTGTGCAAGCCCAATCCTCTTGTGCGATCCAAAAGATGAAGCCCAAATGATAGTCGGCCCAACCTGTTGTGCGTCCAGCATAATCTTGTGCAACTCACAACGGGTTGTGCGACTCAGAAGCATACCCGGCCCAAAACATGCAACCCAAGATTCACACGGCCCAAATAAATAAACAGACAATCAACTTGTGCGATTCATGCAGTTTAGACAATCTTGTGCGATCAGAGTCATTTGTGCGATTGGTCTTTGGGCTGTGCATTTGGTATGTGCGGCCCAATCATAACACTCGGCCCAGACAGATTTGGCCCAAGTGTGCGATCCACCAAAGTAGGCCTTGTGCGACTGGACTGCACTTGTGCGATTGGAACTGATTTATGCGATCATATCTTGTGTGATCAATTATGTTTTCCTTAATTCATGGAATCAGTTACACTTACCCGATCCACCCAAACAGTTTCCATCTTTTACATTGATTCGATCAACTCAATTAAATCATCAGATCAACAATTTATTTGTTATGAACCCTAAATAACATCTAATCATGCAAACAACCTTATTGTAACATCTAATCGCATTACCTGATCAATGATTTTGAATGTTAACATACAACCCTAATCATCATGCAATTCATGGTTATCAATTTTATCATGAGATCATTACACAATCATCGATTATGACATCAAACCATTTCATACAAACATCATACAATATCCCATTTAATCATGCTTGTATATCATTGATTTATCATTCAATCACAAGCAACTATTCTTGTCAATGATCATATAATCGGCCCTAAAACAACATCCCATTTAATCAATTCTCTTTCTAACAATTTACTATCCAAGTCTTAGCAACATACAACCTTACAAGCAATCATTAACAAGTATATATATATATATATAATCAACAACACCTTATGCATCGATTGCTAGGGAAATACAACAAGGATCAATACTAACCGAATGTAAGATGAAACCGAAGAGGACTAGAGAGAGATGGGACAATCGTCGGCTTCGAAGAGAATGGAGGGTTCTGCCGTCGAGTTTCCAAGAGAAAATAGAGCTTTAGGGTTTTGTGTGTTTTCTTGTGTTTGCAAGTTATGAGAAACAAACACCACCCATTGGGTGTTTGTACGCATAAGAGGAGTGGGCCAATCCTAGATTTGGGTTGCCCTTGGTCTCGAGTATAAGGAGTGCAAGATTGGGCCGAGAGGATGTGAATGACAAAGAATGAGTTGTGCGGCCCAAAGGGCTTGTGCGATCACACCACATATCGTCCAAACAAGTTACATCAAAGCATCACTAGAGGTTCTAAATTACGAGTTGTCACATTATCCCCAAGTTGAAAGAAATTTCGTCCAGAAATTTAGCATGTACTCACTGAGGAAGCTAGTTAAGTTGTATGGTTTTCCTGGTTTTTCCTGGGGTGTCACATCCTTCCCCCGTTAGTTTGGAATTCCGTCCCGAAATTCCACAGTAGCTTCAGCCTCAGTAGTGGTTTCATTGTTCTCGGACAACTGGGGATATTTGTGTCTCATTTGGTCCTCTCGTTCCCAGGCAAACTCTGGGCCACAACGGGAGTTCCAACAAACTCGAATCAAGCAGTATTCTGGTACGTTTTGAGAATCTTGACCTCCCGGTCCAAGATTTCCACTGGTTCCTCAACAATTCGCAACTGATCGTTGATAGTGAGTTCCTTGAGAGGAACTGTGAGGGTTTCACCTGACAGGCACTTCTTCAGATTCGACACATGGAATACGTTGTGAACTCCTCTGAGTTCATCGGGTAGATTCAACCTGTAGGCTACCTTGCTATTTCTCTCAGTGATTTCAAAAGGTCCAACATGTTGCGGGTTGAGTTTTTCTCGAATACTAAAACGAACTACACCTTCCCAAGGTAAGACCTTAAGTAGCACTCGATCCCCCAATCTGGAACTCGAGTTGTTTCCTGCGCTTATCAGCGTAGCTTTTCTGACGGTCACGAGCTGCCGCCATTCGTTGTCGTATCTGATCAATCTTCTCTATTGCATCTACAACGAGTTCTGGGCCAGTGATTCGGCAGTTTCCAACTTCTGCCCAACAAAAGGGATGATTGGCACTTCTGTCCGTACAATGCCTCAGCTAGTGTGGTAACTGTTGTTATACGAAAACTCCACTAAAGGGAAGATGGCTTTCCCAATCATTGCCAAAGTCGATTACATATGCCCAAAGCATGTCTTCAAGAGTTTGGATGGTGCGTTCCGTCTGCCCCATCCATCTGGGAATGATATGCTGTGCTCATGTCTAGACATGAGCCAAGGGATTTGTGAATCGCTCGCCACAAATCGGGTGCAAATCGTGGATCGCGATCAGAGATAATGGAGGTTGGCACCCCGTGCCTAGCACCCACTTCTTTAAGGTAGATGACTGCAAGTGTAGAAAAGCTTATCTGTTTCCTTGCTGTCTAGAAAGTGTGCTGGTTACGTGAGATAATCAATGATCATCCAGGTGATATTGTTTCCGTTTTGAGTTGTAAATAGGCTAGCGACCAAATCCATGGCAGTCTGTTTTCGCTTTTGGTATAGGTGTTTCTGGTTGTAACACTTCACTTTGACTTTCCCACAAGTCAAACATCATTCCCCATACCTAGCTAGGCGGGCCTTCATGCCCGATTACCAGTTGATCGGAGTGTCGCGCTCCGGTCAAAGATAATATTTATAAGCCCAAATTACCCTTAACAAATAGTTAGTGGTAGCAAGGGGTCGAACCACGAAGAGTATGTGGTTTGCGTATGGATTCGATTGAATTAGAATAGTTGTCACGATTTATGAAGCTTGCCAGATATTTTTGTATTTTTGTTTAGTTGAAAGATGTAAATTTAAACTAATGAAATTGATTTAATTGATCAATGACTACTAATTAACGATTGCAAGAAAGATTTATTACTAAACGATAATAAGAAAAAGGCACCCGGTTTCGGTAATTGCCAACCTAGGGTTTCTACAAGTTTTTAGATTCAACTCAATTGCATACGATTAGCGGATTTAGTGTACTGTGACTTAGGTGCCAATAACTATCAACGTTTCGAAAAACGGACAAGAATGCACTTTGTAATCAACACAAGTAAAACCTAACCACGACAATGCATAACTACACATAACCATTTCGTAAAGTCATAACTTTTAACATCGTTCGACAATTTACGAATACGAAACAAATGTAAACTATTGTCAATGGTTTCGAAAATCAAATACAAATTGTCACAAAGTTGAAACAAGAACAATTCGAAACCCTAAATTTAACAACTACCTACACCGGGGTGAAACCAAGGTGTTTAGCCGCTCATGGTTGAAGAAGCTTGAACACCAAATGCTTGGAACTTGAATGGAGTCATCTCGAAGCTTGAACAATGGAGAATTGATGGATGATGAAGGTTTGGTGAAGGATGATGGTGGAAGGATTGATGGTATGGAGAATTATATATATATATATATATATATATATATATATATATATATATATATATATATATATATATATATATATATATATATATATATATATATATATATATATATATGGAACCCATTAAGTCTAACTACCTTTCAAATAGATCTCTACCATTGGATCTTGCTGAAATTAAATCCTGGCCATTTAAACTCACATTTTTAACTGCTGTAATGGCAGTTCACGACAGTTTCCTAAGCTCCATATTTTCCTGACCATGTTATCCACAAATCACTCCTACAAATGTTTCCCAACCAGTTACAGGCAGTTATCGCCCTCCATATCTTCCTCCCACCTCGCCGAAAACTGCATATGCAACCTACGCTCATCATAATCCTTCCTTTTGTAGCAAAAATTGTGTTCAATCACCTTCATCCTCACTCTTATTTCTTACACAAAGCGCTAATTTTTTTTTCTTCCTTCTCGAATTCACATCTAAATTGGTGAAATTAGAAGGTTCGTCCATGTGATCACAATGCATTTAACATAAAAGAAGAGACGGATGTGAAATCAAGCAACGATGGAGGGTGGCCCAAATTTTGGAGGGTGGATTATGATGGAGGGCCACCCTCACTTTTTTCTTCATTCTAAAACATATATTACATGATGGAGGGTGGCCCAAATTTTGTTTGGGATTTTCAAGAGGTGAACGCTCCTCCATAAATCGTACTCCATTGCTGGAAAGTATCAGGTGAACGCTTCAATCAAACGTGTTTTGGATTATCTGTGGAACCCAATTCGAGGTTCGTTTTAACTTTGTTTTTCATTGCTTTTGATTATCTGTTAATTAGAAAGCTTATAATCGTTAGAAGTTGACTCAAGAGGTTACAAAACAGTTTCCAAGTGCAGTTCTATCAACCCCCACTACCCAAAATTGCGGTACACTTTTCTTATAGAAACCATACATCCAACACTCTGTTCTCCAGACGCAGAAGAGGAAGAGCAAGATTCGAGAGCTGACTCTTCGAGAAATTAGCGACATTAAGGTATACTTTGATTGCATATACAGTTGATTAGGGAATAATATTGCTATTGTCCTTGTATGTCTGTTGTTTTAGCCATCACTATCATCTTCTTCAGCAGCAATTTCGTTAGCATGAAATTAGTTTATTCGATTGGCAGCAGGTGGCAGCACATAGGTGAATCTATCCCTCTCTTGCTCTCTGATTTGGTTTTCTTTTCAAACTATTTTCAAACCCTAATTTTGGCCTCTTAACCTCTGCTTCTAGAAGCAAATTTTGATTTTAAATGGTCAGGAATTTATTTTAGAATGATCTAATGGTTGAGATTAGTCCAAAATCAGTTTTGTATTAAGGGGAACATAAGAATATGTAATCGTCTCTGTTTTTATAATATATTGAAAACCGATGATTTCGCCAAAAAAAATGTAATTTTGCCCTCTTTCTCTCAATTTTGCAGGTAGAGCATCCACTTCAACTGTTATAAGGTAACCAATAATTTTTTCCATGTAATTTTTTTTTTTGTAAGTTGTTTGTTCTTGGGATTTGAAAATTTTACTGAAATACGAGGCGGGTGTGTTTTATTTCTATTTTTGATGATAGAAGGTACTTATGTTTGATATTGGGATATGCTATTGTATGATTTTGATGTGAAGACTCCGAAACTATGATAATGTAGTTAGATAATCAATAGATTAAAGCTACACAAAGTTGGATTATTTCCTTTTATCAAGATATTTGTAGACCTGCCTGTTCAAATATTATCAAAGCTGGATTAGGATTATTTCACTTTATAGACCTATTTGTTCAAATATGATTACTTTTTGGATGAATCTGATGGTTATGTGCCTGGGATGTTTGATCTGATTTTAAATAATATGTTTACTTTTGAATTTGGCAACCGAGAAAAAGAATGGGCAATAATAAAAATTGTATGTTGAGTTTGATCCCAAACTTATGGTATCTTTCTTTTATAGTCCCATGTTTATATTAACAATAACTCAAAATTATTCTACTGTAAGACCACGAACAGTTTAGGTTTTGTACCAAAAGCTGTAAGTCCTTTTCTTAATAATTTACAATTTAGTAACTGATCACACTTTGAATGTTTTTATCGTAGTTGATATAATTCAATTATAGAATTTGACAAAATTGTGGACCATCTTGCAACTGCAGATCATGGGGGTCATGTTGTTTTTTTTGAAAGAACTGAGAAAACACATGTAAGCTGCTTGGCTGCCTTCTTTTAAATTTGTGTCATATTTATTCTTCTTGACTTACCATACATTAAAATTTTAAATTCTTCACTGACTTCAGTATAATAACATAAAACCGTATGAAATATGATCTTGGTTTTAAAAAGTGAGAGACGCCCAAAAGCGACGAGGTCTAAAACTGAGGCGCGAAGCGCAAAAGCGGCAGGCTTTTCGTACCCAAGGCGCAAAGTGAGTATATAAAATCTATTGTACAACAGTTTGATGCATAAAAACAACGTAAAAACACCCTACGTACAAGAGGCGCGCTCCTCAGGTCAGAAAAACCGTCCAAAATTGCTCTTTTTGGTGCTTCTTGTAAGAAGCGTGCCTTGGGCTATTAAAGGCGCCAAGGCTTGCGCCTCGCGCGTCAGGCGCACTTTTTAAAACCCAGAATAGGATGTGGTGTTATAGAAGAGTTTTAGAAGGAATGGATTGTTCCCACAGCCCACACCCTGAATTTCATTATATAACCGAATTCCAAAGTCATGAGCCAAAGGTATGCATTATCTCCATCTTTTTCTTGTAACAAAATTAGATTCCTTGTGGTTCGTTTCATGTGAATTAATTCTACTGTTGGTGCTTGTATCTTCGGTTTGACTATCTAAAAAGCTTGGAAATTGAGGAGAATATCAACAAGATCAGATGGTGTTAAAGAACTAACAACGCCATGTTTTTGCTGTCCTTTAATTATAAAACTCTAAAATTCTTTAAGGTACGGGTTCTAGAAAAAAGGTCTGATAGTATTATAGTACCACTGTAATAGGTTGCCATATAATGTTTTTTTTATATTATACACGGTCTAAGGTGGCATCATGGGGGTTGGTTGGGTCGCGTAACCTGTTAAAACGGATACTATTTTTAGGGTGGGTCCAAGCATGTTGGATCGGGTGAGTTGACCTGCGATTACAGAAACTATTATTAGTGTAATATCTTTAATTTTTAATAGAATTATCTAAGACTTTCTTTGCATTGAAGGGTCGAAACTGGTTTTTTGTGTGGATTAGATGGGTCGTGTACCTTTCCCGATTGCAACACCAACACGTTGTACGTTACCATCAGGTAAGTTTCTATGCTGTCCTTTTTCACAATATATAAGAGGTAGTAAAATGGGCAGGACTGACAAGGCCAGAAGGTGCAACTTTTTGTTACAGGTCAGGTCTAACCGAACGCTTTTTATGTGTAAATTTATTAAATTTTCTTTGCAAATAATTACTATTTGGCACATTTCGTTTTAAGTTATATTTTTACGTGTTTGACCCGTTTGAGATGAAACATAGCTTGAATTTACACTTCCATAAGTGAATGGGTCAAAGTTAGAAGACTGTTATATACTACATCAAGTAGAACGCCATGTAAAATATGATCATGTCACTAGCTTTTGAAGGTGACTCATATGTATTTGTAAAAAATAATCCAGGCATGGTTTGCAACAGGAGATGCTGGTTGTTATGGTGATGCCACATGGGGTTCAAGGACTACAGTTAGCTCTAGCTTCAATATATAGATCATAGTTCGACGGATGTCGTTGGGCACAACAAGTCTCCAACAAAGTTGAAACATATCTTTATATTCGGAATACTGTCCAAGGTTGCCTCCAAATCTTTATTTATGTTTAAACTAATAAAATTATGCCATTGTTATGTGCTTCAGAAAACAAGTTTTCTTTTATGGGATAATGTATGTAGAGGCCACCGCAGTATTCATTTTTTCATTAACTCCACCCGTGTATTCAAAATTATCAAATAAGACACCCTAGCCATGTCATGTGAGCTTGTATGATATTCTGCCAATGTAGGCGTCTAAGGTGGCAAATTGAAAGCTGGAAAGTGGAAATATAAGAGTCTATATCTGAACTCCATGTGAAATATTTTACATGGGGTTTATTTGTGTTTCATACTTTAGTGACTCATTGCTAGATGACTTTGCGAATATGTGGCTTTTGATTTTGATTGTTATAATAACATTAGTTTGTCTTCTGACTATATTAGTTATTGTTTTTTTTTTTTCTGATTCTGATGTTTTTTGTGATAAATGTAGGCAGTTGTGTCTACTGCAGAGGAGATAAATCCTAATGTCTACATGTGAGGTGAATACGGATGATCCCAAAATTCCCACATTAACTGATGCGCATGTCGCGGATGAATCCCATGAGAAGTAAGGCTTAGGATATCACATTGGAAACCGAAACAATATACTTCGTAGAGAAAATGTGTGTTTCATGAAACTTTAACACATTATGGCTGTTATTTAGCTTACATCATTGTTACTTGACATTGTTTCACCTATCTATCTACGTTCTTATGTTTTAGTATGCAATTTGATTTATTGGAATTGCTAACAACCTTGCTTTCCTATGTTTTTAGGCACAATATATATTTACATATAAACGCTTTTGATTAAAAATCTGACACATTTTTTTTTGGTTTTAAACACAATGTTTTGTGTAGAATACAATCATTAAAATACTTATGCTATTATACCATTTGATATGCCCGTCCATTCTGTTAATTGGAAGAAGTGGAGACATGGATGATGTCAGTAAGATTCTTTTTTTGCTTATCTCCTAATTCTTAAAATAGTTAATCAGCATTACTTTTCAGTCCTGTAGTTTAGGCATATTCATATGGGATTTATTGGTATTTTTTTTCATCTAAAGACATTTAGGTCTAATTCGACGAGGGATAATGAAGAGGGAGTGGATGGGAGAATGAAGAAGAGTTTTATACCGTTGCAAAAAGTTACATCGGCGATTAAACAACTTGCAACCGGTAATTAGTTTTGCATTCTTTGTTGTAATTGCGCAGATTGAGATCGTTATTTGTCGACTAAATTGCAAATTGTTTTTTTTTACAGGAAACAAGAGAGGAGAATCGGCTAAACTTCTTCGGTATCCACTCCAATCAGCCACCAAATCCGAGGATGAAAAGCTTCTTGTATCCGTCCCGTCAACTGCTTCAATGTCTAGAAGGTTTATTTTGGTTCCAGTAACTATATTGTGTTTTATACGCTTGATTTTTCATTAGTTTATGCATTTGTTTGGCTATCTGTGTGCTTTGTTGCTATTAATTATCATTGGAGAAGGTTAATTAGTTCTACTCTTTTTGTTAATAAAAGTGATGCTTTATGTTGATTAGTTATGTAAGTCTATCTGGCTGATGTTTGAATTGCTTTCCTTGTGAAGGAACATTAAGATCATAGGTTTTCTATATCTTTGTAATGATGTGCTGTTCGTTATGATGTACAAGCTGTTCATTGTTACTTTGTGCTTGATGGGGTGTCTCTGCACTCAAAAGAACTGAAAGAACGGGCACATCAAAATATGAATGTAAACGTTTTGCCCACAAGCTATCCAAGGTTACAACACTATTAGCTGTCATTGACGAAGTCTTTTCTTTGACATATAGATATGTCCATTGCTACTTCGAGTTTTCACCAAGGTAAGAGTTTTGTTTGACATACTCATTCAAGATAATAATTGGTGCATATTGGAAAATGTAAAATGGTTACTGGTCCCTATTTTGGTGATTTAAGACTGCATTTTGTTTTAAACAGGTCGGTGGTCATCACAGCCACGTAGACTTTGTATTCAAAAGACGAAATTTAAATATATACATGGATGGATGCTACACTTCATGAGCTAACTGATCTGGTATGCCAAATGATCCATATTTGGACAATTTAATTTGTGCTTTGTGGTCGAAAGTGTATTCCATGTTCTTTTTTGTTCCTTGAACACGCTATCCATTAAAAAAACACCACTTAGGATCAAGTGGGTTATGCATTATGTATGTAATAAAATATGGGAGTTCTTCATCAAAAGATAGTGCTGTTGTATGTATGTAATAAAATATGAAAGCACTTTTATTTGTCTGACATTACTACTCCCCTTTTGAAAGCACTTTTGTTCTACTGATTTGCATGTAGATCTATGTTGGGTTAGAATGTCAGATCTCTACCCCAAAACAAACAATGGCATACGGGCTACTTAAAAAGTTTCAAGGCACCCTTATAGTGATGCTCATCTTAGAATTTTATCTTCTCATGGTGTTTTCAGGTCTCAATCCAAATCAGCAGTTACGTAGGGTTGGGAACTAGCTCTACTCGATTGTCCACTTAATATAAATCAACGTAACCCGTCCACCGGACGGGTATTAAACTAGTTAGGGTTTAGGATGAATTGGGGATTGTGTATGATTGATGATGATCTTGATGATGATTCGGATGATATATGTTGTAGAGATGGAATAGTGATGAATGATTCATGATTCTTGGCTCCAAGATCAAAGTTTGAACTCCCAAGATAGTGTAACTCCCGTCTTCAATGTTCCCTGAACCAATAAGAATCGTTCCTATATCAAAGATACCCAATTTTCGCGTTTCAAGAAACCACAACCCGTCGCCGATGGCCTCCCCATTTGCTGAAATCACCCGACGGCTTGTTTGGCTGTTTACGGGCACCTTTTGACAACGGGACTTTCTAGAGCCCGTTGGCGACGGCCTAGAGCCCATCCCCGACGGCCTCTAGTTTTTCCTGTTTTGTCCGAAACTGTTTTCTTCATAACTTCTTCGTTATAGCTCCGTTTTACTCACCGTTTTCGCCCACGTACTCGTAATTCAGCCCTCTATCATGCCATCTTCCAATATATTCATTTTAAATCCATTAACATTCCCAAAACACATCCAATCTTCGTGATTAACCCGATTTTGTTCATTTCACGTCCCCGGTTGATCCGATTCATGTCCCGGTGCTCCGTTTAGCTCCCGATTAGCTCCTTAAACTCTTTTAGACCTGTAAAACACGAATCCCATTAAAAGTAGGCTATTCAAGATTAAAAGATATGTAAAAACATCAACTTAAGCACAAACGATAACCAGTTTTCGACCACGTATCACATCCCCACACTTGTCTTTTGCTTGCCCTCAAGCAAATCTGTTTTTCACTTTCACGTGGGTCGAACAACGAATACACTTCCCATTCCCGAGACAAAGGTTAAGGTCTATTGTCATACAAAAGTTCAAACCTTTTACAATTTACAACATATTTAACGATAAAGTGAGCATTCACATGTACAATGGTTATCCAAGATTAACCCGCCCGTAAAACTAGCAAGTTATGCACATCCCTCACAATGTTCTCTCCACTCGGCTTACAATTGGGCTAATGTGTATAATGTATTAGCACTTCAATCAATTAATCGCTCAAAACCGATTAGAACACGTACCCGCATAGGCTTGCAACTCAATCATTCTCCACCACCGATCACGAATACTAAGCACAAGTCATAAGGTCTTTGTAAGGGTTGTAACGGGGCTAGGCTAAGGGTAGGAAATGGGATATTTTAAAGTGGCTAAGGTGATGAAAATTCGATTTTTATTACAAAACAACGAATCTACGCACAACTAACTACCAATATCAAACTAGAAGGCAACAAGCTCTCGCCTTTTATTTCTCAACTAAGAACACATATTTTTGTTCTTTTCTCAACAATTTTCTCGTCTTTTTCATAACATTTTCTGAATTTTCTCTCTTATTTTTTTATACGCAAACAACAAACAACTATACAAACTTGACTACTATAATCGAATTTCCATCACACGGGTTTAAAAGAAAAAGGTTTTAAGGTTATTGGCTAAAGGGTGGTCAAACGAAGGGATTAGGCTCAACATTGGCTACTAGGGGATAACTTTCGGGTAAGGATATAAAAATGGTATAAAAGAAAAAGGTTTACCTAATGCCTTAATCATTCTCGTGCTTGTATTCGGTCTATGGTCTCGAACGTATCAAAAGTTGCAATTTCTACAATACGCGACTAATGGTCCACTCAAACAAAGAAACATGTATATGTAAATCTATGATATAAAAGTGACTCAAAACCTCACGTATAAGGGTATGGTATGTGATATACATAAAATGCTAGTTCCTTAGGCGAATTATTCTCAAATAACCACCCGCTAAATACCCGTCATGCTATTAATTTGAACTTGACCATGACAAAAGACCAAATGGGTTGTGCCATCCCTCGTTGACTTAGTTACTTGTGCTTTTAAGATCGCTTTTGAAACAAGAAAATTTTGAAATTTTTTTGAAAATTTCCCCCATCCCCACACTTGAGGTAAACATTGTCCTCAATGTGTAGTGTTTAAATGAACGGGTCAAAATCGAAAACTTTTAC
Organism: Helianthus tuberosus; assembly: GCA_030545235.1. NCBI lineage: Eukaryota > Viridiplantae > Streptophyta > Magnoliopsida > Asterales > Asteraceae > Helianthus > Helianthus tuberosus. The sequence continues at coordinate 35,083,622 of CM060358.1, read as the reverse complement.
TACTCCCCCATCCCCACACTTGAGGTAAACATTGTCCTCAATGTGTAAGAACTAGAGTTTTAAAACGCACAAGGGATGTGACACGACTAACCTCCCCAAAAATTCCACCCCGGAAAAATAACATACAATTACAATCCACTTATTACTAATCTAAGAATGAAGGTAAAAAGGAAACGCATGCACCTGATTTTTGTCGCTTGATTCCCTTGTCTTCTTCTTCTTTTCACAAAAACGGTTGTCCCGCGAACATGATGTACCTACAAATTTTAACCCTTGTGTAGAAGCATGCTTCTCACAACCATTGAAATTTGTTAGCTACTTAGTTCTACCATTTTTATGAAAGTGTTACCAAATCATGCGTTAAATTACCTTGATTTTTGTGGAAAAAAAATGTACAACAATAACAAATCCTAACCCACTTTCATAGGAATCACGGTTGCATTTAGCGTATGCAACAAGTCCTTTTAAACCCCCCAATAGCTTGGGAGGACGAGTAGGTCTCGTGAGGGTTATATAGGGAACACACCCACAACGTTCATTTAACTACTAAAATGAAATAACAACATTATACAACAACAACAACAAAACTACAAAGAAAAACTAAAACTAATTGCGAAAGAAAATATACAACAACAATTGACTTACCACCTCATGGTGGTCGAATGGTGTGCTTACTGCCTACGAACTCCTCGAAATCACCCACCGGTGATTCATACCATTTGTTGCCAAACGGTCCAAACTTCCTCACCTCCTCTTCCTTCTTCTTTTCTAGAGGTGACTTTTTTGCCTTCTTTTTCTTGACCGTCTTCTTCTTTGTTCCTCCAAACCTACCAACCATAGCACATACCTTTTTGTTTGGATTCATGTCCTTTTTAGGACACTTATCCTCACCGAGTGGGTTAGTGAAATTTGGAAAAACATTTAAATTTAATTCCCGGTCCCCAAACTTCATGCTTACCGTTCCCGTTGCACAATTTATTATGGCATTAGCTGTTGCAAGGAACGGTCTACCCAGTATGACTAGCGGTTGGGTGTCCTCAACACACCCAACAGAGTCTACTACCAAAAAGTCATCTGGGTAGTAGCAATTATCTACCTTAACAATCACATCCTCCACCATCCCCCGTGGATGCGTGGGAGTCTGATCGGCCAATACTACGGGAGTATCAAACTTTTTTAATGGACCAAAATCATATTGGTCATACAAACTCCCGGGCAAAATGCTCACACAAGCTCCAAGATCTAGGAGTGCCCTCTCAATTTTAAATGTTCCAATTTGAATTGGGATAAGAGGATCTCCCGGATCTTGAACTTTTTGGGGGAGCGCACTTGATAAAACGGCACTAACATGTGATACCAAATCAATCGGTTCGGGTAATTTATTGTGCCGTTTTTCAATGCTCAACTCTTTCAAGCATTCCACATGAGCCGGAATTTTTTTTATGTCATCAAGTAATGGAAAATTAATTTTTGCTTGTTTAAAAATTTCCCACCTCTCGTCCTTTGGTGGGCACCGTTCTTCAAGCTTTGATGCATTACTCGAGTTAATTTGATTTAAACAATTTTCACAAAAAGAATTTTTATTCATGTTTTCAATTTTAATTTGTGAAATCGTTTCTTGTTCATTTTTACTTTCCGACTCCTCACTTGAATTTTCCACTACACCATCAACGCATTGTGGTGGTGGAATGCTTTCAACACTACTACAAACCTCATCATTTGAAAGGAGACTTACCGCGCTAATGCGTGCATTCCTCACGTTGCTTGTGCTAGAACCTTGATGCTTCGGGTTCAATGTAGTGTCACTTGGAAGCTTTCCCATGCTTCCCCTCATTTGAGCCATCTCCTCCGCGAGTTGGCCCACTTGCTTTGCCAATCCCTCATGTGCCTTGTCCCGAATCTCGTTTGTCTTCTTTATCTCCTTAATGTCATTGTTAGATTCTTTGGTCACATTTAACAAAGCGTCCATTTTGGCACTCAAATCATCACCACCGGTTTGATTGTTCGACCCGCTTCCATTACCGCCTTGATTATTGTAATTCCTTTGGTACCCACCTTGGTAATTATTATCCTGGCCTTGGTAACCTTGATTGTAATTACGTTGGTAACCCCCTTGGTTACCACCTAGGCGATTTTGATATGATGACCCGCTTTGATTACCCGGTTGGAAGTTCGGGTTCATTTGATTCGCGACATTCCCATATCAGAAGTTGAGATGGTTTCTCAATCCAGGATAATAAGTGTTCGAATTCATATCATTATTCTTTCTATCCCCGAACACTTAATTTACTTCCTCGGTGTACTCACCCGGCCCCGTTGGACATTGATCGGTCCTATGGCCAATATCCCCACAATCTTCACACACCGCGAATTGGACCGCATTCACCTCCTTCTTTTTCATACGAGCCATCTCCCGTTCTAAAGTAGAGATTCCGTCCTTAGAATCAAGATCGGGAAGTGACCGGGAAACGGGATGTCTCTTGGCTCTATCGGCCGATTCCTTTTCCTTCGACTGCTTACTCATCCGCTCGAGAAATTCCCAATCGTCATCTTCGTGATTGCTCAATAAAGTTCCGTTGCTCGTCGACTCAAGGAGATTCCATGTCGTATCATCCAACCCACATACAAAACACTTCACCAATTCCCACTTTTCTATTTGGTGATGTGGGCATTTCCGCATCAACTCTTTGTAGCGAGTGAACGCTTCATGCAACGGTTCACTCGATAGTTGCCGAAATGACCTTATTTCATCCCGTGCATCATCGGTCTTCGATATTGAATAGTATTCATCCAGAAGGACTTGTTGCATTTCACCCCATGTCCGGATACTATTCGCCGGAAGTGTAAGAAACCATTGTTTCGCCTTGTCTTTTAGCGAAAACTGAAATAATCGAAGCTTGACTTCCTCCAATGCAAAATTGTGCCCCCCGATAGTGTTATAAATGGAGGAAAACTCCGCCAAATGCGTGTACGGTTCATCATTAGACCTCCCATTGAAATGGGGAAGTATGTTGATGTAATGGGGCTTGCAGTCAAACATTCTCCTTTCACACACTATTGGAGAGTCATTATCGGTAACTACCGGTCAAAAACGGTCATTCACTCCCCGTGGAGGTTGTTGACGATGATGCGGACCGTTAACTTCTTGATCCACCGGTCTTCGATTATCCCTTTTATCACCTCTTCGATCATCTCTTCGGTTTCCACCTTGGTTACCCATTTGATTACCCCCTCCCACGAAACGAGGAATCCGGTTAGGGTTAGCATTGTTGTTGTTGTTGTAAAACCCATCATTCCGGTTCCTTTGATTGTTGTTCCATGGTTGGCGGTTGTTTTCGTAACCGTCATTCCTTCTATTCCCATACCCGTAGTCATTGTCCCCCATAAAGTTGACGTTTTGGTAGCCAAACTCATCATCTTCAAACCCTCTTGCATTGTAGATGTTACCTTGATGCACATACCCCCAATCTTCGTCATCATTAACCCGATCATCATAATATCCCCCATCATCCGAATTTCCCGTGTGCACACTCACATGTTCCGGCGATTGATAACCGGGAACACTATACGGTTCATCATCGGGGATGGCATTCCTCAAATCATCTATGTTAAAGAACGGGTCTTCATTCGCGGGATTGCCACGATCTCGATTGCCTCGACGATCGTAATTGACATTCCGGTCAACAACATTGAGAGGTAAGGAATGTTGTCGATGAAGGTTTTGTTGTTGGGGTGTTCTTTGGGTGTTGTTGGGATTTTGGTTTTGGAAAGGTGGTGTGGGTGGTCCGGTGTTGTTATTACCACCCAGTCGCTCTTGAGGTATAGGTTGAACATTTTGGGCGGGATTGAAATTGCTTCGGTATTGAAATTGGTTCGGGTTTTGGTTTTGGTTAAAGTTTTGGGTTGAATTTTGGTTTGCCATTGAATCGGTTTCAATGGTCGGTGTGAGTTGTGGTGTTTGATTGGTTTGATTAGAAGCAAGTGTTGCTTCCAATAGGCTTGCTAGATTTCTTCTTGCAACTCTTTCGATTTCCGGTTCGTAGACTAACGGTGAAGTCCTCCCGGAGTTCCGCGTATGCATGCACTACCTGTAACCTGCACAAGTAACACACCCCGCGTAACAAGGAAAAAGACAAAGTACAAAAAGAAACTAAACAAATTAAACAGATAATCACGCAAATTCAAACAATAATCCAAACACAAAGCGCACGCACTCCCCGGCAACGGCGGCAAAATTTGATCAGAGTGTCGCGCTCCGGTTAAAGATAATATTTATAAGCCCAAATTACCCTTAACAAATAGTTAGTGGTAGCAAGGGGTCGAACCACGAAGAGTATGTGGTTTGCGTATGGATTCGATTGAATTAGAACAGTTGTCACGATTTATGAAGCTTGCCAGATATTTTTGTATTTTTGTTTAGTTGAAAGATGTAAATTTAAACTAATGAAATTGATTTAATTGATCAATGACTACTAATTAACGATTGCAAGAAAGATTTATTACTAAACGATAATAAGAAAAAGGGTTCACACCCGGTTTCGGTAATTGCCAACCTAGGGTTTCTACAAGTTTTTAGATTCAACTCAATTGCATACAATTAGCGGATTTAGTGTACCGTGACTTAGGTGCCAATAACTATCAACGCTTCGAAAAACAGACAAGAATGCACTTTGTAATCAACACAAGTAAAACCTAACCACGACAATGCATAACTACACATAACCATTTCGTAAAGTCATAACTTTTAACATCGTTCGACAATTTACGAATACGAAACAAATGTAAACTATTGTCAATGGTTTCAAAAATCAAATACAAATTATCACAAAGTTGAAACAAGAACAATTCGAAACCCTAAATTTAACAACCACATACACCGGGGTGAAACCAAGGTGTTTAGCCGCTCATGGTTGAAGAAGCTTGAACACCGGATGCTTGGAACTTGAATGGAGTCATCTCGAAGCTTGAACAATGGAGAATTGATGGATGATGAAGGTTTGGTGAAGGATAATGGTGGAAGGATTGATGGTATGGAGAATTAGGGTTTAGGATGAATTGGGGATTGTGTATGATTGATGATGATCTTGATGATGATTCAGATGATATATGTTGTAGAGATGGAATGGTGATGAATGATTCATGATTCTTGGCTCCAAGATCAAAGTTTGAACTCCCAAGATAGTGTAACTCCCGTCTTCAATGTTCCCTGAACCAATAAGAATCGTTCCTATATCAAAGATACCCAATTTTCGCGTTTCAAGAAACCACAACCCATCGCCGATGGCCTGGGACCCGTCGGCGACAGCCTCCCCATTTGCTGAAATCACCCGATGGCTTGTTTTGCTGTTTACGGGCACCTTTTGACGACAGGACTTTCTAGAGCCCATCGGCGACGGCCTAGAGCCCGTCCCCGACGGCCTCTAGTTTTTCCTGTTTTGTCCGAAACTGTTTTCTTCATAACTTCTTCGTTATAGCTCCGTTTTACTCACCGTTTTCGCCCACATACTCGTAATTCAGCCCTCTGTCATGCCATCTTCCAATATATTCATTTTAAATCCATTAACATTCCCAAAACACATCCAATCTTCGTGATTAACCCGGTTTTGTTCATTTCACATCCCCGGTTGATCCGATTCACGTCCCTGTGCTCCGTTTAGCTCCCGATTAGCTCCTTAAACTCTTTTAGACCTGTAAAACACGAATCCCATTAAAAGTAGGCTATTCAAGATTAAAAGCTATGTAAAAAATCAACTTAAGCACAAACGATATCCAGTTTTCGACCACGTATCACCAGTACAAGGTTTATAGATCCTAGCATCTCTCATCAAAACCCAGATGACTAGAATATCGAGGTCGATGTGCCTTGCTCAACACGAGCTCCCTATAGTAGTAGTATAGTGAGATCCACATTCATTTCATGAGGTAACGAGTATCATCCAGCTTGTCAAAGGTTGCTTCTCCATGCCCCGCATGGGTTCAACTTGAAAATTCCTCTTCCTTCAAACAGAGCGAGTCTGATCAGGTAAGTTAGAGTCGATAGTGAGCTGCATAGCTCGTGCATGCTCAAGTTTCATAGCTGCAATCATCCTAAAGTTCCCTCCAGCCATGCCATTAACTGATTTAGTTCTGTCGAAGTCACAATACACGGGAGGCCCTTGCGATCGGTCGAAATAACGCATTTGGTACCGTCCAAGTAATGCCTCCATCTAAAATCCCAAGGCCACGTTTTCACTGCCAGTTGTGTGCCGTGCAGTTCCTCTTTGTAACTTCATCACGTAGGTCACCACTCACTCGTGTTGTGTCAGTGTGTAACTGGGACTCTGTTTCCGACCATCATGGTATACCACTAAATCACCCTCACCCTCGGGTAAAGACGATGCTTAGTGCATTGCAGTGCTGGGATTCGAAAGCTTAAATGATGTCCTCCTGTTTTGTCTCCCACGAACACAGCACCCTGCTGTGCTTAAGGGAGTTGAGCTGTGCGATCTTCGTGGACCCTATGGGTAAGATGTGATGGTATCTAGCGAAAACGAGGTAATTGCTGCATCCCCAAAGGAATCTTTGGTGTCGATAAGTTTCTATCTCAGCGAGGTCCACGTGTATTCCCACTCCGTTGGTCACGTGATCAAAATGCATCTCTCAAATCTAGATGTGGCATTTAGCATGGCTCCTCCCACAGACGCGTTGAGATAGGATACATATGTCACCCATGGTGTTCCTTTCTCCTGGTCAGGATTCAGGATGTCGTCAATAAATACGGTCGATTTCATGTGATCCCTGAAGCTGCTGGTGTGTTGTTCAATCCCATGATCATGATATACAAAGTTGAAATGGCTGCATCGCACTCGACATGCTGTTGTAGGAACATGCTCCCCCTTGAACTTCCATCGGGTGATAGCTCACCCGTTAGTCAATCCTCAAATGGGGCTTGATCTTCGCAGCTGGTCAACAGGTTGCCAATACACGGTCAAGGCAAGTGGTTCTTAACTGCCACCTTACTGAGTACTCGATAATCAGTACACATACGAAAAATTCATGGATCTAACTGGGGCTCCCCAAAGCGAAAAGCTAGGTTCAACAAAACTCCTGTTCAATAACCCTTGTAGTTGATTAACACGGCTCTTGCAACCCTCCTGGTGCAGGACGGTAAGAGTACGAGTAATCAGGGCTGCCCCTGACTTGATACTAATCTGATACTCCTCCGGAAGATGTGAGGGTACACCTGATAGTTCTTCTGGTAGCACATAGGTAGAATTCATGAACAAAGGGTGAATCCTCGATCCTCTTTTCCTCAGCCTTAGCATCAATAATAAGTGCTAGCATAGTGGGATAGTCCTTCCGTGGACACTTTCAAGCTTTCATTGCAGAGTTGCCGCCAACTATTGTACAATTCCGATACTTTGAAACAGATGACGATTCTCCACCAGGGAGAGGGATACGCGAAGTTTTCTCCTCACAGGGCATATCTGCGCGATGTATGGGTTACCAATCCATTCTAACTACTGCTTCAAACCGTCAAAGATAGCAAAAGGAAGATCAAAATTGATCGCTTGTCCCACAAGGTCGAACTTGCATCCCAACTAACATACAAAATGTCAATTGTCTTGTCGTCAGCCGATTCCACAACAGGTTTAAATTCAAGGAGCATCAGGGTCAAACGGAGCAAAGACGAAGCGATTAGCTACTCATACTAGCTACCCTGTTGCTAAAGTCCTGGCGTCGCCCATGCCAATTCTAAATTCCCTTCCATGAGCATCATTTCTTGTGTTGCTGTTTTCATTGCAAGTATTTCAAGTACTGTCGTTGTTCCTTTGGTTGTTGTCTTCTTAACTTAACCACGACCAATCCATGTCGTAGTCACTTTTATTTCCTTACTGTAGGCTAGGGTTACGGCCAATCCATGTCGCTGTGACTGCTGTTCCTATCGTCATTGCTCGAAACGAAGCCCTACGATTCTTTGCCATCGAGGTCCATCTTTCCACATTCTGAGCCACGTCCTAAAGTACTACTCACTGTGCTGGCAGTTACACATTCCGCGTTATAGTCGATTGCCATTGCTTATGTCCTGATTGATTCGTAAGAGTTGACTCCCATGAGTCGCTGACAAGGGTTAAGGATTCGATTGAAGCCAATTTGCTGGTGCTCGCTGCCGGTAATCAGGGTCGTCAAGTACTGAGGTTGGTAAAGTACTACGCTCATCCTCCTGTCCATCGATGTTGCAAGTTGCTTGAGTAATACTTGGTCTGTTACGAGGGTATCGCAGAAGTGATCACAATTCGGGATCTAAGACGTCAATACATGAGTTCCAGCAAACGAAGAGGAGCAAGAAAGGTATCGATCGATCATTCAACGATGCGACATCCAACTCAGGGTCGTTCGTATATGCACCTAACATTCTACACAGTTCGCTGAGCGTTCAGATGGGTGTTCAGGTAACATTCGATAGCATCGAGATGCGAAAGGATCCAGGGATGAATGAAAAATTGACGTTCGAGTCGGGGACAATCACTACTATGACCCCTATAGGTTTGTTATGTTTCACATCAATCAAGTAATGGAATGGAACCCCTTTTTCCACTTGTCAAGGCTCACTGGGACTCACATGCACCCCACACTACTATTATGTGTGCGCCCACAATAATATTATGATTTGCATGTTCATCTCAGCTTCTCCCAACTCATGTCAAATGGTTCCTCAAACTCGAGTAGCAAACGAAGAGCATCACGAAGCGTAAGTCATGAAGGTTTAGGGAAATACCACCCTATCAGTCACATAACACGTGCAAGTAATACATGAACCCATATTGTTATGCTAGACGTGCAATCACATGCAATATCATATGTAAGTGTTCACTAGTTATGCAGTATAATGTGTATACGAGAGACGAACCTTGCAATCTGGAGCGGAGTGTCATGGTCGTATTCACATTTTCAGAACTGTTCGGTTATAGTCTGGTTTTAAAAAAATGTTTTTCCCCTTTTTAAAACCAAGTTCACTATAACCAATGGCTCTGATACCAATCTGTCACACCCTCAAAATACCACAAGCGGAAACCCCCGCGAGGCGTGTGACGTACCAGGATCTAGCCACCAATCACATTGAACTCATAAGTATATTTAAATAAAACTTTCATTTATTAACATTAAGTGCTACACGTTACAAATCATTCACAGTATACAGCGGAAGCATAATTCATTCGTTAAGAGTTTATAAACCATATGTGAAAACCATTAGTCTTGTGTTGCGATTCCATGTATCTTGACCCATGACCACTCCAGCCTCCCAGACAGCAAGTTCCAATGATATGTACCTAAAGGCCTGCAAGGCATGTAACAACAAATCAACAACAAAGTTGAGCGAGTTCACAGTTGGTTGTCCATTTTAGAGTTGTTCCAAAATCATAGTTTACTCTTAACCGGCTACCTAGCCGTGGGGGTTACCCCATAGTTTTGAAAACGTTTATTAGTAACCCATTTTTACTTCGGCTATTCTAGCCCGACACTCCAGCCGTGGGGGCTACCCCATGTTTAAACTACCAGACTCGTTACCATATCGACTACTAACGTTCGTCATGTTTATGTGCCCTCGTCAATGTCTATCATCATTGACGTGCCTAGTCCATTAGTCCACGCCCGTCCTCTACGGCACGGTGTGAGGTTTGTTAAACCTAATAGCGCTATTTAACTAATGACCCGTTCACCATTGGCCTCGGCGATTAAGTCGATACAAAAGGAGGGACTTCGTTGATAGAGTTCTAGTCTAGTAAAATCTAAATCCGTCTCAACAGGACGAGGAATCTACATTCCTGAACACGTCCCAACAGGACGAGGAATCCCTATTCCTTAACCCATTCCCAACCACCGGGAATCCCATGCCTTGTAGAAAGTGTGAACTCACCTCGGTTTTCTTGGCAGATACACAAAGAGGTCAATCAAGCTGCTAGTGGTCAACCACGTCCTAACATGGTTACCATACAAGTCAGGTCTAGGTTCAAGTAGTGCACGTAGGTTTACACATAAGCTAACAAGTCACAACACATAGCGAACATGGCAAACACATGAATCATATTAACAGTAGCATACAGTTCACATAGACATAACCTATACTTGTGCGACTTTGAGTGATTGGGCCGTTATGGTTGTGCAAGCCCAATCCTCTTGTGCGATCCAAAAGATGAAGCCCAAATGATAGTCGGCCCAACCTGTTGTGCGTCCAGCACAATCTTGTGCAACTCACAACGGGTTGTGCGACTCAGAAGCATACCCGGCCCAAAACATGCAACCCAAGATTCACACGACCCAAATAAATAAACAGACAATCAACTTGTGCGATTCATGTAGTTCAGACAATCTTGTGCGATCAGAGTCATTTGTGCGGTTGGTCTTTGGGCTGTGCATTTGGTATGTGCGGCCCAATCATAACACTCGGCCCAGACAGATTTGGCCCAAGTGTGCGATCCACCAAAGTAGGCCTTGTGCGACTAGACTGCACTTGTGCCATTGGAACTGATTTGTGCGATCATATCTTGTGTGATCAATTATGTTTTCCTTAATTCATGGAATCAGTTACACTTACCCGATCCACCCAAACAGTTTCCATCTTTTACATTGATTCGATCAACTCAATTAAATCATCGGATCAACAATTTATTTGTTATGAACCCTAAATAACATCTAATCATGCAAACAACCTTATTGTAACATCTAATCGCATTACCTGATCAATGATTTTGAATGTTAACATACAACCCTAATCATCATGCAATTCATGGTTATCAATTTTATCATGAGATCATTACACAATCATCGATTATGACATCAAACCATTTCATACAAACATCATACAATATCCCATTTAATCATGCTTGTATATCATTGATTTATCATTCAATCACAAGCAACTATTCTTGTCAATGATCATATAATCGGCCCTAAAACAACATCCCATTTAATCAATTCTCTTTCTAACAATTTACTATCCAAGTCTTAGCAACATACAACCTTACAAGCAATCATTAACAAGTATATATATATAATCAACAACACCTTATGCATCGATTGCTAGGGAAATACAACAAGGATCAATACTAACCGAATGTAAGATGAAACCGAAGAGGACTAGAGAGAGATGGGACAGTCGTCGGCTTCGAAGGGAATGGAGGGTTCTGCCGTCGAGTTTCCAAGAGAAAAGAGAGCTTTAGGGTTTTGTGTGTTTTCTTGTGTTTGCAAGTTATGAGAAATAAACCCCACCCTAGCATAAGAGGAGTGGGCCAATCCTAGCTTTGGGTTGCCCTTGGTCTCGAGTATAAGGGGTGCAAGATTGGGCCGAGAGGATGTGAATGACAAAGAATGAGTTGTGCGGCCCAAAGGGCTTGTGCGATCACACCACATATCGTCCAAACAAGTTACATCAAAGCATCACTAGAGGTTCTAAATTACGAGTTGTCACAGGTAGGAACGTATGTTACACCCAAAATGCGATAAAAAGGGTTCGAGTATACTCACAGTCGGTGTTCGGCAAGCAAACACAACTTGGTTGGATTGAAGGGAGCGCGTCTGAGATTAGCCTGATTACAGATTGATAGCGTAAGCGATGAACGGTGCGTTAAATGATGAAGTGACTGAGGGTCGAATGGTAATCCTATCGGATGGCAATCCGATCGGATGGTCACTCGATCTGATGTCAATCCGTTTGGATGGTCATCCGATCGGATGGCCATTCGATTGGATTGACATTCGTGTTGAGATGGATGTGTTTGTGTATGACGGCCTTGAAGTTTTCGTTGTAGCATTTTGAAAACAGAGAAGTATCTCTACCTTTCAGGTCGGTCGATCGAACGGCTGTCCGATCGGACGGCAATCCGATTGGTAGGACACTTTAGTGAGAACAAATTCACAACAGTTGTCACTCGATCGGATTGCAATCCGATCGGGTGGCAATCCGTTTGGAATTCATTATACTGAAAATTGTTTAAGTCCCAATCGTCACACGATCGGATGGTCACTCGATCGGGTGGCTATCCGATCGGGTGGTCATCCGTTTCAACGATCGGATCCTTTGAATAGTTTGCGAAATAGCTTTAAGTATGGAACCAAGTGCAATCCGATCGGATGGCAGTCTGATCGGATGGCAGTCCGATCTGATGGCAATTGGATCGGACGACAATCCGTCCCAACGATCTGATCGTCTTTGGCACTTGATTATTTTGAAGGTTTTGCAGTTTTGATCGAGACGGTGTTATGACGTGCTAAACAACGGAAACCCCATCTCGAACCAAGTGACCCGATCGGACAGGAATCACCCGAATCTGACCGGTTTACTGGTTCGTGATGGTCGTTCTTGGTTAACCCGAAATTGGTTGTTTCTTTGATAGGAACCAGATCTTGAACCAACACGACGCTAAGATTGAGTAGAAGGTCGGTACAAGCTCCGATTCTATCGGGTTTCAGTGCATTGAGTGTAAAAGAGTTGAAAGAAAGTTGGAAAACCATCTTTCAATCCTTTTAACCATGAATATGTGTAGATCTATGCGAGCACATTGTTTAATCATGTGGAAATTCTTCAGATATGAGTTGTTCTTGGTGGAATGAGGCCAAGGCTTGAAGTTCATAAGAACTCCATGATGACATCATCCTAGAACACCTCAAATCCACTGATTTCATGGTTAAAAGTTAAGATTCAATGGTGAAAAAGATGAAGAAGTGTGCGTAGATCATAGAAGTACAAGATTTAGGTTGAAAACTTACAAGAATAGCGAGAAATCGAGAGAAAATAGCCCCAAAGCGTGCTGGTCGAGTGAGAGCTGTCACATCACTGTTCAAGTGATGTGACAAGTGCTATTTATAGGTGAAGAGGAGGGAAGGTGATGCAAGGTGTCGGACCAGATGGCAATCCGATCGGATGGCCATTCGATCGCATTGTCATTCGATCAAATGCCTCCGGCGAATTGAGTTTTGGCATTTCGTTTCGATCGTTAAGCGTTGCGAAAGTTTGGTCACACCTTTTCATGCCCACATTCATAAATATATTTATTTTAATTAGTCACATAGGGTCGTATAAATATTCATATTTCAAAGTCTGCGTCGCGACAATCGAGTTGCACGTTTCGAATATGCGTTGCGTTGCGACACATCACGGCTGTCGAGGAGGGAAGAATAGGTCCTCACTCAACGTCATCGTGAGTGTTGGTATGTGCGATGTGATGTGTTATAGCGATAAAGTATGCGTAATATGTGAAAATACTGCGAAATAGCAATGTATTCGATATAGCCACATTATAATCCGAATCTCTGGTGCTAGGCGTAACGAGTATAACGAGTAGTAACAACGCACAGACGTGCGGGTTGTTACAGTCTCCCCTGCTTTAGGAAATTTCCTCCCGAAATTAATCCACAAGAAGGGTTGCGAGGGTCGATGCGAGTGGGAGTAGCGATTAAAAGCGTCAAAATAAACGAGCGATCAATTGAAATTCGACAAGCGAGAGTGTTGCGGTGACTGATGAAGGCAGCGAGTAAGACGATTCGTATAACAAAAGTTGACAACACACGAAAAGCGATCCAAAAGTGTTTTGCATACCTGAAAAGTTGATTAATTTGAAAAGGTTTGGAGAAAACTTGTTTACGAAAAATCCTCCCACAGTGTGGCGTTAAACTGTTTCGATGTTCACGCCAGTGCTATGAGAGGAGTTTTATTAGGTTATTAAAAGATTTTAGGGTGATTAGAACTCGTTTTACGAAATTCCCTCGTCACGCGGCAGTAACTTGAGTCGATTGTCACACCATCGTTACAAGATAATCTCGTTTTGTACAAAAATTTAATTAAGTTTTCTTACAAAAAGTTTGTAGGAAATTCTCGGTTTAAACTTTGTGTAAACAAAGCCTTTTAATAACACCAAAAATTTAATTATTATTATTTTTTTAAGGTCGGCATAGTATAGACAGATTTGCGATGGCTCGATCCAAACGAGAAAAGGGTCGGATCAAGTCTTGGAAAGCGAACTGAGTGATGAAGTCGTTTACGAACCCAGTTCAGCGACATAAGAGAGTGCGATTAAGTGGTAAGCGCGACGCGATAATTGATGACACCAACACAAACATAGACATAGTAAGCGAAGACGGCGACGATACGCGAAAAGCGATAAGCGATAAGCGACGAGCGATAGCGACAACCGTCGAGCGATAGGCGACGATCGATGCGTTGCAAGCGCTGGGAATATGCGATTTGATTAGATTAAACGATACCACAAATTTTTAACTAACATTAGACCCCACATGGCCTTTTTCCACGAAAATCTGTTGATATGGCTAAAACACTTATATATAGGAAGTACCAGCGGCGTATCCACCATGTTTTAACCCTATCAGTTTCATCTCGTAAAGCGAGGTCATGTGTGCTATAGATAACATAAATAACGGTAAGCGATAGCGATGGCGATAAACGTTAAGCGATACACGATGAGCGATGTAGCAATACACAAGCGATAAAGCGATACACAGCGATAAAGCGATTCCCACGATATGCGATAGCGCGATGCACATAATAGGCGATTGAGCGAACACACTATAAGCGATTGAGATTGCGAGATAGATTCCTGCGATAATGTGATTGCGAGCGTGTTTGACTTACGAAAAGTCTTAGCGATTACACGCTTTGAGTTGCGATTGAGATTGTTACGCCTTGCGATGTAGTGTAGTGTGTCGAAAATAGATTTCAATAGTATACTTGGTCTAATAACGTTCAACTTGTATGGCACTTTCTTCACAAGACATTGGTTGGCATGGCGAAGCACTTATATATAGGAAGTACTAGCGGCGTATCCACCCCGCTTCAACCACACGCCTCTGTCCCGTGAATTGATGTCACACTGTGTCGACATGGTCAAGACGCTTATATATAAGAAGTACCAGCGGCGTATCCACCACGCTTGACCATGCTTTTAATGTTATGGCATTACAATCTCGGTGCACTGATCACAGTAATCCTGTGTGCACCCGTGATTAATTTGATCCTTGCACGTTTATCGTACTTTATCTCAAGAACGCATAGTAGGGGGAAAACACATTATATAGTACATAGTGCTAGGCATTTAGTCCGTGTGCGAATGCGAGGAAGAGCGAGGGGTAAACAGAGTCCACATTACGTCGAGAAATCTATCAAGTTCAACATATAAAGTAAATTAACGGCGAAAATCATATCATTACAACAACATTGTAAGCATAAATAATGTTGTTGTGGAGGACTTCTGCGGAGACTGCGATCGTTGCTGAATTTCCTCAAGTCTGCGGCCCTATGCGGCAGTGCTGGGTAAGATGACCATACCAGTTGCAATTTGTGCAAAAGCGACAATTAGCTTCTGGCGGGTGATGATACGTACACATGAGACACAGGGGATGAGTTCCATTGTAGTCACGCTTCGAGTGAACGGGTATTGCCTGGAGAGGTTCTGGTTGCGATAACTCAGTTGTTGAAGAGTTTGGGCTCATGGTCTTTCGTTTGCGGGTGGACTGAGCTTCCTGAGGCGATGCGTTGTCATCGGAGGATTCGTCTGAGGACCCACTTGAAGAATCTCCGGTAGAAGCGTCGGAGGAATCGTCGGAAGAATCGATGACGATTGCTTGATGAGCTTGTTTGACAGGATTCTTGGAGAAAAATCCGTCCAAGACTCGTTTGTCGTTGATTTCTGCGGCTAAGCGGTAGGTTTCTTCGATGGTAGCAGGCCTTGCAGCTTCGACAAAATCGCCCACACATTCAGGCAAGCCGCGAATGTACTTCGTCATGGATTTTTCTGAAGTGTTGACTTGACTTGGGCAGATTATGCTAAGCTGTTTGAACCTTGCGGTGTAGCCAGTATTGTCACTTTCGACTTGCTTGATTTTCCAAAATTCGTCTTCTAGCTTCTGGACTTCGTGGGGAGGGCAGTACTCTTTCTTCATGAGTTCCTTCAACTCATCCCAAGAGAGGGCATAAGCTGCGGAGATCCCACGTTTGTTACGTTCGACAGTCCACCAGTCGAGTGCTCGCGATTGAAATACTCCGGTTGCGCAAGTAGTACGGAAACTATCAGGACACCCACTCTGACAAAGGGTAACGTCGATAGAATCAAACCACTGGAGTAGCTGGGACACACCTCCTTCACCCGTGAAGTCCATCGGGTCACAGGCTTTGAAGTGTTTGTAGAGGAAAGTAGATTGCGGCGCTTCCGTCTTAGAGTCTTCCGAGGTTCAAGAGTTGCTGATAGAGTGCACTTGAGCGACAATTTGAGGAATGACCTTGGCCATTTCCTTGGCCACAAGCGAGGCAATCCTCTTCTCGGCGCTTCGTTTGGCTCTTCTCCTAGCTGTTTGTCTCGAGGTAGAGTTTTTGGAAGACATCTAGACAGAGAGAGATTTGGAGTGAGATTCGATCATAATTATTTTTGAGTTTTGCGATGGGATTGAGAGCGATTAAAACTTGTTGCGAGTAATATAATAGATTTCACATAGGAGCCACATAGGAGACACGAGATTCCTAAGTTCTCACACAATTGATTCGTTTTGTACATATAAATAGTTGTAGTTTATACTTACACACATACATGTCGGTGTAGATTGCGCGAGGACACGATGTAGAGGGAGAGCGAGAGCGAGAGCGAAAGCGAGTAATTAGACATTAGTTTTGTTGCGAACATTCGGTTTTCGTTTTAGATTGCGATGGCTGTGCGTGTTGTGCGTTTACAAAGCAGGGAGCAAAAATCGATAAATCGAGAAATTGATAAAGCGTAAAGTTTTAAATCGTAGCCACATAAGTGTAAATAAGTT
Source organism: Helianthus tuberosus (assembly GCA_030545235.1). NCBI lineage: Eukaryota > Viridiplantae > Streptophyta > Magnoliopsida > Asterales > Asteraceae > Helianthus > Helianthus tuberosus. The sequence goes on along the minus strand of CM060358.1, from coordinate 35,066,825 downwards.
CAGTAAAGCGTAAAATCGGCAAGTTATAAGCAAGAATCATAGATAGAGTGCCTCGGGTGTTTAGGCGTCAACTACCCAAGGTAACCCAACTATACCCAACAAGTTCGTGCATGCGCGTTGCCCTAGAAGACTTATGCTTCCACTGGGATGCAGCTCATGGCATTTGTCTTCCTAGGCATCGCGTAGCTCGAGTTATCGTTATAATCGAGTCCTTGGTGAGAGCTTTTGAAGACCATTTTATAGAGAGGGGGACGGTTTATTAAGTTACAGGTTTCACCCCTGACTTAACAACTTCGTTCCTAGCTGTGGTTATGCTCACCGAGTAAACTCGTGAGTTCCACTAGATTTCGAAATGGAGACTTTCGCTGAGATGTGGATGTCACTCCTAGCTCAACGGAAAGTTCTCGTGATAGAAAAATGTGATGAGTGAGCGATCTTATCGAGGGTTCTTGGTTTTCACGCCTGATCTCGACTGGACCACTTGGTTGTGTTATGCGAATATTTTCGAAAACGTGTGTATTGTGTTGGCCTTAGGAAAGGCTAAATAATATTCTAGCCTTAGGAAAGGCTCTTCGTGTGAAATTGTAGTATGCGGCGTTCATGCGAAGTAGTAGTTTTTAGCAAATTTGAACGAGAGTATCAAGTAGGCCCGTACAAATCCTACTGGATTCATACGAGTCGGCCTGTTGGTACTTAGACTATAGACTAGGTCATTTCTAAGACATCGACCCGGACTAGGTTAAGTCTGGCCTAATTCCCTATAGTTATGGCTCTGATACCAATCTGTCACACCCCAATCGATGGCAGAATCATCGGCGCGCGGCACTAGGCGAATCAGATTGCTCAAGAGAATCCATAACAACTATTTAATGCGTTCATTATCCCATACTAATAAACAATTACAATCACATAAGCTGTCACGAATTTCATGTCTTCTCAAACAATTCAAATCCGACAACCTAGATTTTTTTGTGAGTTTCTAGACTTCCTAGCTTGATTTGATGTAGCCTGCGACTAAACCTGCAACATACGTTAAAACAACGTCAATACAAAAGTATTGCCGAGTATACAAGTTTTGATAGTGTAGCGTAAATAGATAAAAGTGCTGCGAATTACCAAATACATAAATGAGATACCTCATCATACATGCATACAAGACTGATACTACCAGCAAAGTCACTCGAGCTGCGATTGCGATTGATATTCATCCTAACTAGACCCCGTCGGGTGCTATAGTACTATACTAGTTAAGGCGTGAGCTCGCGAGTATAAGTCCTAACACATATGTAACTAGCATCACGTGTAAATATGCATATCAGTTATTCGCAAGTGATAAACAGTTTGATTGGATAATTCGTTTGTTGAATTTGATTTGGTAGGATCGTATGTTACACCCAAAATGCGATAAAAAAGGTTCGAGTATACTCACAGTCGGTGTTCGGCAAGCAAACACAACTTGGTTGGATTGAAGGGAGCGCGTCTGAGATTAGCCTGATTACAGATTGATAACATAAGCGATGAACGGTGCGTTAAACGATGAAGTGGCTGAGGGTCGAATGGCAATCCGATCGGATGGTTACTCGATCGTATGTCAATCCGTTCGGATGGTCATCCGATCGGATGGTCATTCGATTGGATTGACACTCGTCAATACTGACCAAGACAACTATCGAAACGTCGACAAAAATGAGTAGGTCGTGACAGTACTTTTGGATTTTTTTTAAAACATTATAGTTTATAAGATATGGCAAGAACACGTAAAAGAATTATAAGTTTGTTGTGGATGAGGAAAATTGTAACTAATTACCCATAATTATGTTAAAACTCGGAGATTTAAGTGTAATAAGGTAGGGACCAAAATATAATCATTGTTTAAAAGACTAATTTACCCTCATTTTAGGGGTGTGTTTATAAATTAAAAAAAAGTTCTTATTTTTTGGTATCTTAAAATGTCTATCTCTCATGCATTATAATATAATATAGATAATGATAATAATATTTTTGAATTGAATTACTAAATTTGTGTTCGTGTTTACTATGTTGTCTAATGTTGTAAAGATTGACAATAAATGTATGAGGTGTATATCAACATTTAAAATTAACAAAGATTCCATAGGGTTCATTATACGCACACAATCCTCACTTCCAGATTCAGTTTGCAAAACAAATGGTTCATACAATCGTGAATCATTTTATATTTGCAAAACAACTGATTTCTAAGGGTATACCTCTCCAAATACGATATGTGTTTAGTTTTTGAATACTTAAAACTTTATCGTTGATGCATCATATTTGATGAATATTATTTTATTACTTCATTGGCTAATGATCTAGAAATAACTAAGAAGCTTCTTAAAGAACACATGACTATGACAAGAACTGTTAAACACTTTAGAAATGGTTGGGTATTGATTAGTATGAACAGAAAATTGCAAGCTCGTGAGATGATTATTAAGTACACATACCTTTTGTAATGTGCTCTACAAACATACAATTTTAGGTATTTAACCCAATGTAATACACGGAACTATAACCTAGTAATTGTAATATAAAAATAGTTTGGAGAAACATATAGCTTGAAACAAAGTGTAGCAATTCAAGCATATGAGAAACCTTGATAAGAGTATCATCACCTTCATGATTCATTCTTTTGTATTATCTTCCTTCGGTTATTTTTCCACCCTCGTTTGAAGCCGAACCCCTAACTACAGTTTTGCAAAAGGTGAATGCAACACCATTTTCAACTTATATCAAAATGTGAAGAAAAAAATTAATTAGAACTGTGTATTCTATTTTTCAGTTAATGAACCAAAATTTTTAAAGAAAATTCAAATTAGTAGAAATTTAAATGAGTTAGAAGCGTATATTACATATAGGATAAGGGATACAATTAAAACTTAAAAATAATTTAAAAATAAAAGGTAAAACGACAATATTAAAAAGAATTTGCATTAGACGGACAATTTTTTTTAAAGAAAACTCAAATTAGTAGAAATTTATATGAGTTAGAGGCGTATATTATATGTAGCATATAAAGGATAAATTTAAAACTTAAAAATAATTAAAAAATAAATAAAAGTTAAAAAAAATTGCAATAGTGGGACGTTGCAAAATGTATGTTATATGTTATATATATATTATATAATAGACAAAATTGCAGAAAACAACCTTTATGTATACCCCAAACTGCACTTCATACCTTTCACTATGAAATCCGTCAAAACCAACCTTTACGTTCATGTTTTGCTACAAGTTCAACCTTTACCACTAACACCATTAGATTTCTTGGTTAAGTTACCTCACATGCTTTGCATGTGAGGGTATTAATGTCTTTTCACCCATCTTTTTAATTAATAATTCTTTTTAACTTATATAAATGCTTTCTTCCCACTTTACAGCAGCAACAACACAATTTGATTCACCATTTCATTTAAACCCTAGATTCAAAGTAGGAAACATCACCTCATCTTGTATCATCCAAAACCTAACAAGGCTCATCGCGAAGTTCACCGGAATTTGAACCAAGTTCACCGGAGCTTGAACCCACCACTGTAAATAAACAGATATAAAACCCAGTTCGCCGGAGTTTGAACCCATCGGAGTTCGATCAGGTTGACCGGGTCACCACCACGAAAAACTGTTGGTGATCAGACGACATGTGTGCAGCGGAGTTTGATGATTTATTTGGATTGTGAGTGGGATCAGAATTATCATAAACAAGTGATCCGAATTTGATATACATGATGAAGTGATAACGATGATCAATGCAATAGCCATTTAAAATGGCGATTTTTTCCACATAAGAATCACAACTAATGCTGCATTCAAAAATATTTCACAAACTCCTTTTTTTCTTACTTTTTCAACATTAAACAATTCAAATAACTCACAACGTTTCACACGAAGAATGAAGTGAATATTCAATCCCCTGTTTCGAAAAACAACAATCAGAACTTTCAATTCAAAAGCAGAAATCGCCAATAAGAATGGCGAAATTGACAGACTTTAAAAAACTCGCCATTATCAATCACCTTAACCACCTTCCACCCCGTCACAACGTCACCACCACGAAACAACACACTCGACAACCGCCTTCTCCATCCATCACCTTAACCACCTTCTCCATCCATTCTTAACGACCGTAAGGTAGTGAGGTCAGGATGAAGATGAAGGGTAAAAGGTTGATATGGGTTTTGTGGTGGGTTACTGGAGATGAAGATGAGACTCATGGTGGGTTTTGTGGGTAAAAGGTAATATAGATGATACGAAAGTTGTGAGCTTTAAATGATTTAATGATTCAGATTTGCAAGCATAAAAATGAAACTGTATGATTTAATGAACTGGGTTTTCTTTTCATAAGCTTGAATCTGTGTTTTCATGGAGGGTACAAACTTATATGCTCAAGGTACAAGTTAAAACTGCATGTCTGAATATGTGAGGGAAGATGATGACCATGTGATTTAATAAACAAAAAAAACAAGGTTGAAATGACAATAATACCCTCACATGCAAAGCATGTGAGGTGATTTAACCAAGAATATTAACAGAGTTTGTGTTAAAGGTTGAACTTGTAGCAAAACATGAAGGTAAAGGTTGGTTTTGACGGATTTCATAGTGAAAGATATAAAGTGCAGTTTGGGGTATACATAAAGGTTGTTTTCTGCAATTTTGTCTATATAATATGGTTTTACGAATACATGTGATGTTTTGCCCTGTGCTATTTCATATGGTGTGACACACGTTTTTTATATAAATGCTGCAGTAAATGTTTTGTGTGTTGGCAGAATGCAAAACATTGAGAAAAATGTCCCTACCACAACAAGTAGAATCATTAACTGTATTACTGAAACACTGTAAAATATATGCCAACGAGACAACAATATTCCTTTAAGTTAGAGTCGGGTAAACTCGTTATGACTTATGATACATGTTATATCGATTTATGATTTATAGTTACATACTTGTATGAAAACCAATGTTTTAAAATCCGGTTTTTATACCGTACCGGATTTGGCTCAAAAACGGTTTAACCGGGTGTATCGGGCGGTTCAACCGGGTGTACCGGGCGGTTTAACCGGTTTTACCGGATGGTTCAACCGGTACAACCGGCCGGTTTGAACCGGTTTTTAAAACATTGATGAAAACTAAAACTTACCATCAATGTTTTAAAAACCGGTTCAAACCGGCCGGTTGTACCGGTTGAACCATCCGGTAAAACCGGTTAAACCGCCCGGTACACCCGGTTGAACCGCCCGATACACCCGGTTAAACCGTTTTTGAGCCAAATCCGGTACGGTATAAAAACCGGATTTTAAAACATTGCTTACCATTTCTAATTTTCTATGATTTCTCTATTTTAACTTGAGCAAAATTTGGTTATTTCACTAATATAATACCATGTGTAGTGGGGAAATGAAGTGGCGTGAAGCAGCGGCGGACCCAGGAATTATTTGTTGGGGTGCAGATGAGGTGTTCAACCATATTTTTAAGGGGTGCGGTCGAATTTTTTTCCCAAAATATACACTGAATTTCTTTTTTCAAGGGGTGCGGCCGCCCACCTTGACCAAAGGGTGGGTCCGCCCATGGCGTGAAGAAACCAACTTCACGCCCCATAATGCCCAATTACCTCCCCCTTTGGCTCCGGACGTCACGGTCGTCACCATTAAAATGCTGCTTTTGTTGTTGGTTTCAAAGAACAACCGTAGGATTATGGGGGCAAGGGTTGCTTTTGTCTTATTTTTCTAAAAAATAATAAAAATTAGGTAATACTTGCAAGAGCATTATAGGGCATTATACCCCTACATCATTTTTAAACTTCAAGCAGCATAATGCCTCTTGCTGACTAGGACGCAACGTGTCGTATAATGCCCAAAGGAGGAGCTTGAACTTCAAGCCCCACTACACATGGTCTGATTGTTAACTTAATAACCACCTAATGTGATTGTTAAAGTTAAAGACTAAAGTTATAGTTAGACTAGGGGGTATGGTATACCACCCCCGCCACATTAGCTTCAATGACGCCCCATAGCGCCTCTCTGTAGAATGATAATAATTCCTTGCTTTATTTCATTAACCAACATCCCTATATAAAGGTACAAGACAATCTCCTATTTATGGAGATAAATCATACAATGAACATAATTGCAATACAATTAATATTGACAGAATTAGGGACGTCTATTACACTCCCGCAGTCGAAGCGGGAGGCAAACGAATGCTTAGACTGGATCGAAAGTCATCGAAGAGTACTCTAAGAAGACCCTTAGTGAAGATGTCGGCAATCTGAAATCGAGAAGGCATGTGAATAATATGGACCAAGCCTTTCTGAACGTGTTCTCTGACGAAGTGAATGTCAAGTTCGATGTGCTTGGTGCGTTGATGCTGAACCGGGTTCCCTGATAAGTAAATGGCGCTGACATTGTCACAGTAAACTAGAGAAGCTTTGCTCAACGGACAATGAAGCTCGAGAAGAAGGTTTCGCAGCCAACATATTTCTGCGACGACGTTGGCAACGCCACGGTATTCGGATTCGGCTTCAGCACTAGAACGAGATATCAGGTTATTGCCAATATAGACACAATAGCCGGATGTGGAACGACGCGTATCAGGGCAGCCAGCCCAGTCTACGTCCGTGTATGCACGAATAGAGAGAGCCGCCGAAGAGTGAAGATGAAGACCATAATCAGCAGTGCCCTGTAAGTACCTGATGATACACTTAAGAGCGTTCCAGTGAGCCATGCATGGAGCGTGCATGTGCATACATATTTGCTGAACAACATAAGCGATGTCGGGTCTCGTGAAGGTGAGATACTGTAATGCACCTGCAAGGCTGCGATAAGTGGTGAAGTCATCAAACGGAGAATCCGGTTCACTAGCCAATTTGCTCTGCGTGTCTACCGGGGTCGCAACCGGTTTACACGAGTCCATACCTGCACGATGAATAATGTCTTTGGCATATGCATGCTGGGACAGAAGCAAAGTGTCCCCCGTTCTAGTGACCGAGATGCCCAAAAAATAGGATAGGGTCCCAAATCTTTCATAGCGAATTCTCCAGCAAGAAGAGTCATAAGCCGTTGACGGAGTTGATCAGAGGAGGTGGTGAGAATAATATCGTCCACATATATTAGAAGATAGGCAACATCAAGACCGTGATGATAGATAAATAAGGAGTTATTAGTTTTGCACTGTGTAAATCCATGTTGAAGAACAAAATCAGTGAACCGTTGATACCAAGCCCGGGGTGCCTGTTTGAGGCCGTAAAGAGATTTCTTGAGGCGACAAACATGGTCAGGGTAGTCCCGATGTCGAAATCCCATAGGTTGATGCATGTAAACGGTTTCCTGTAAGTGACCGTGCAAAAAAGAATTTGTAACATTGATGTGGGGTAAAATACACATATTTGTCCCGTGTAAATTGTATAATTATTGTATAGGTTTCATTTATTTTTATTTAGTTTTAGCATTATATTATATTATATTGTGTTTTGGCAGGTCCTGGTGCAAATGGAGCAAAAACAAGTAATATGGAAATAACCAGGCTGTTGGGCAGAGTTGGGTGCCAGAGACCGGATTAAAATTGCCGCTATTCTTCTTGATTGGGTCGAGCCCACTATCTCTATTTTATAAGATAGAAATAGCCATATATGAAAAGATAAAACCCACTGTTAAAAAAAAAAAAGAAAATATATATTACGAAGAGCCATATTACATTTGAGTAGGATGCTATATATTAGTTATTATTCTTGGGCTGCTACTACTTAGAGGAATTAGAAAAGAATAAAGCCTGCCATATTTATTATTTGAAGGGAGGGGCCAGACTTTGTTGGAGGTGGATACGAACATAACAGCAAGGATTATTGGGCCAAGCCCATTTGTTTTGTGTTGGGCGACAACAAGAAAAAGGTAAACGAAAATCTTGAAGAGCGGCACAAAAAAATTGAGAGGGGAGTTCTAGTCGATCATCAGGTCATCAGCCGCACATACTTGCACGAAGACATCAGTTGAAAATTAGAAGCATCTTTCGCAAGGTTCAAGGCTACAGAATCATCGGGCTCGAGCGGGAAGCTTGGAGAACAAGGAACCACCGGGTTATACTATTCGGTTTCTTTTATTTTCTAGTTTTCTTGTTTGACATCGATGAATTCTTGCTTGAGACTTTGTTTATTTGTTTTTAAGACCATGATTGTTGGCTAATTTCATAAACCACCTAGACTTGATGAATGGATTAAAATAAAGTATTTACCGTTTTCGTTATTTGCATGATTGTTATGGGTGATTGTGTTTAGTAAGAGGTTTGATTTAATGGTTTGATGTGTATGCGTACTTTGATTTGGTTTATTGTTATTACTTGCTTCGTATGATTCTTAGTGACGGTCTATATCACAACGTAGAGTCATATTAGGGTTTAGGGTTTCGGTGAGTGTCTATATCACGTTAGAAAACCTTCACTCTTTAGGGACAATTGCGCAATAATCCTTAGAAGTAACTGGTAATAATTTGCTAAGTCTTAGTGTTCTACTAGTCCTAATACCTGGGAAGTGAGGGGCTATTGGTAGGTCTTACCCGGCGAATTGCTTTAGATAGGCCTTGGGAAAGGTTATGTCTTGGTTTACCTGTCGGTCTTATTAGTCTATCAAGTCAAACTAATTACTTCAAATTACCCTAGATCTAGGATTGGGAAAGAATAGGTCAACATTAGGGTACTTACACAATAATTAGACAACTGGGAAGGCGTCTAATAACCGGTAGAATTAACGGCCTAGGTAGTTCCACAGGTTTCTCCTTGAGAAGGGTCGAGGGGCCTCGTTGGTTCTTAATAGGTTTAGTATTTTAAGATCCCGGTTCCATAACTCATGCATTTAACTTAATCGGTAATCTCTTAAAAACAATTCAGGATTCTTGTCTAGGTGGTCGTGTTCTCATATAAGAATCGTCTTCGCCTTCTTTCGTATTTAGTCTAGTTCTTAGTTAATTAATTAGTTTAAATAGATTTCCTTAGATTTTCCGTACCCCCCCCCCCCCAATCAATAGTTAGAGTCCGTGCCAGTCTAGGTCTAGATAGAGTCTAATTAGCGTAATCAGAGAGTCTCGTGGGTTCGATACTCGGACTTACTTAGGCTATACTGCATTGACCGGTACACTTGCCGGTGGTGTGGTCTAGGTTTTAGAGAGTCTGTTTTTATAAATTTAAAACTTAGAGTGTCTAATTTAGGGTTAAAATTAGTTAGTTTAATTAGACCACATTTTAGCACATCAAACATCTAATTGATGAATGGGCCATGATTTTGAGAGAGCCAACGTGAGAACCGTCCGTATGGTGGTGGGTTTTACCACCGGACTGAAAGTTTCACCACAGTTAACCCCAACCTGTTGACTACGACCATCACACACCAACCTTGCTTTGTAGCGTTCCAAAGAACCATCAGAACGAAATTTGTGTTTAAAGAGCCACATACTACGAATAATATTCATGTCCGAGCGACGTGGTCTAGTTCCCAGGTCTCATTTTTAATAAGTGCACTAAATTCATTTTGCATGGCATCGAACAATTCGGGTGTGGACAAGGCAAGGTGGGGAGTTTTCGGGATTGGAATAATGGAAGTAGTGTGAAGGTTGAAGAGTTGTTTGGGTTTGGAAATACCGTCCATGGCTCGAGTGCGCATGGTACGGACAGGTTGCGAAGAAGCCGGGGGAGGAGGGATAGGCTGATGGTGTGTCGGGTGGGGAGGGGTGTTAGCGGTTTGTGAGTGGGCCGATGGGTGGGTAGTGGTTTGAGAGTGGGCCGATGAGTGGGTGGTGGATGAGCCGTGGATAATGGGAGCTGGGGAAGGAGAAAATGGGCCAAGCGAATGAACAGTAGTGGACGAAGGTTGGGAGTGGGGGTGAGGGTCAGTAGAGGGTGGGCCGTGAAAGTGAGGTGAGGAGGAGGGATGTGGGCCAGTTAGGGTTGGACCGTGATGTTGGGGTGGTGGGCCATTTTGTGGGGCAGTAGAAGCTAAGGGTGGTTCGTTAGGTGGGGTAGTGTGTGGGGAGGAATCCACATGGTCTCTCAACAGAGGATGAAAGGGTGGGGTGAGAAAAGAATAGTCTTGAGTGGTGGTGGGGTGTTGAATGGAGAAAGGGTAAACAGTTTCTTCAAATTGTACATGTCTAGATATAAAAAGTTGATTATTAGTAATGTCAAAACATTTATATCCACGGTAGTTGGAAGGGTAGCCGAGAAAAACACACGGTTTAGAACGGTTGGTGAGTTTATGGATGGTGGAGGAGGGGGTGATGGGGTAGCATAGACAACCAAACACGCGAAGATGTGTGTAGGTTGGGAGAACATTGTATAGGAGGGTAGTGGGGGATAAAAACTTGTGAGTTTTCTTTGGAAGAATATTTAGAAGATAGGTAGCGGTTTCAAGGGCATGGTGCCAAAATGAGGGAGGTAGAGAGGCTTGGGATAGAAGTGTGCCAATCATATTATTGATGGTACGTATTTTTCTCTCGGCTTTACCATTCTGAGAGGAGGTGTGGGGACAAGAGAAACGAAAGTGCATTCCATTTATGAGACAAAATTGTTTAAAATTATTGTTGGTGTATTCGGTGCCATTGTCACATTGAAATTGTTTAACTTTGCGTTCAAACTGTGTAGAAATATGGTTATAGAAATTGATAAAGGTGTGGTAAACTTGGGATTTGTTTGTAAGAGGGAAAGTCCATAAGAAATCTGTTAAGTCATCAAGAAACAATATATAATAACGATGACCACCGGTACTAAGGACCGGGGAGGTCCACAAATCACTATGAATGATATCAAAGGGTAAATAAGTTTTATTCGTAGAATCATAAAAGGGGAGTCTAACACTTTTGACAAAAACACATGACTGACAAAGTTTATTGTTCGGTTTGTTAAACTCAATAAAAGAACTAGTTCTTAATGAAATGATAGTAAATAATATTATTTCGTATGTTATAAAATAATATTATTTGGTGATGCTAAATAACGGAAGACAGTAACTGTAAAACGGTATTGTAAGGAAATGATAGTAAATTTAAATATGTGTGTGTATCTAAGTTAAATAAAGAAAAAATGCCAAGTTAGTATGGAAATAACAAATTTAAACACACTTTGATAAACAAGGGGGCTAATGTGTAAATGTGTAAAGGAATTAATAAAAAAAAAGAAGCCAGTGTTGTGTCTGGCTTTTGTGCGATCGAACAAGAGGGCAGGAAGGAGAAACCCTAGCCCTTCAACTCTTCACAAGAAATTCAGAAATTTATGATGAAATCAGACACGAAATCGAATGCATGAGCCTAGTTGGTCTCTAACTTAAGTGATTTGAGCATAAGGTAAGTTGAATGTTATGTTTTGATGCACTTTTATGAAGTAGGTGTTAATTAATCTATGAAATTTTATGAAATTGAACTTGTGTATAAGTTAGAATCATCAAATAGAAGATGTTTTATGCATGAAACTTATTAGATTGAAAGCTTTAGTAGAAACCCATTTGGGTGAGAAGTTAGCATGAGTAGGATGATCAAGTAGGATTATGTATGTGAAGTTTTGTTGTATGATCTTGATTATAATACATGAATGATAAGTAAATTGATGTATAATGAAAGAATCATGTGAACTTAGATGATTATTGAAAATAAATGAGTTCAACTAGTAAAATGTCATGCTTTATATGTTTGTATAATATGCTTTAAATGAGAAACCCGCCAAGTGCTCGATGAAATGCTTAAGAGAACAAGTATGTGGAATACTAGCAAGGATGATGTCGGGTTCAAGGATAGTATTAAATTGGTTAAATTTTGAATGAGGATTGTTAATCGTGAATTATGAGATGACTAGTACGAAAGAAACTGGTATGTTGTGTGCATATATGATCTTATGGTTGTATATATGTTTTACTATGTGAGTAGGGAATGAAAGGATGATATTCTAGTTTATATGTTGTGTTGTTGGAAATTGACGTACTAGTAAAGTTAAAATAGGATACGAGTGTGACATGAATGCAATATTAGAATGTGCGTTATACTAATGAAGTATGTAACCCTGATGGTATGAAAGTATAGGATCATGTTTAGATGGGAAAACATGGAAGGCAAACGGAAAGGATATGAGGAAGCATGTACGAAACGGGCACTCAAGGTAAGTGATTTCCGTAATCACTTCTTATTTTGTTTAAGTAAGGTAGCGTTAGTTTATCGAGCATGATGATGATTGAGGTTTGATATGGTTTTGGTTGTATGAAATCGGTAACTTTTACTACGTAGACCGAACGGGTCAAAACAAGGTAGTATTGATATGTCGGAATAATGCTTAAGTAATGGCTACGGTTTTGTAACCGGGTAATTGGTAGAATTTCATATAAGAATGTTAATCGAGAAATGAAGACGCTAATGTAGACAAAAGACTCGGTTGTGAGTACTTGAATGTGTTTGGAGTCGTGTTGATTTAAATAGTCTTATTGTTGACCCGAAGTTTTTTTTATAGTTAAGGTGGTTTGATACAAATTATTGAATATGGTTCAACTTAACAATAGCGTATTGTCTTGACGATGTTTTGGGGGTTTAAACCCATCAAAAAAGAGTGCAAATTACTAATGGGTCGAGATACCCAAGTGCTGAAAATTCAGCTTATTTCCAGATTTTTGCTAGTCTTTAAAAATTCATAGAAAATCAACCGAATGTCCGTTCGGGGCGTATTTTATATCCATGGAAAGGTCTCGGAGACACCGTTACTAATAATTTTAGTCTAAAGTGAAACACTCACTGTAAAGAGGGGAAAATACTGAATTACTACAGCTGCGTAAAGCTGAGTGAAAAACATAAATTTTATAGTACTTACATAATCTTAAGGAATTTATAAGGAAGCAATCGGATGTGATTATGTTGTTGTTTTAAAACTCAATGTAGTTATATATATTTACATGAGTTAAAGTGAGTGATTCCTTGAATATGGGATGCGTATGCTAATTTAAAAAAAATCATGGGTGTTGTAACCTGTATATGCAAAAAACATGTGTTCATTTGGTATTGCTTATGAACGAGTGACACTTGTGTCGTTAAAAATATATAACCTATTTGAGTATGTTATGAATACATGTATGAATTACTAAGAGTATGTTAGGTAATAATGATTGTTGATAATCGTATATGTTGTCTAATAAATTACAACATAGTTATGCGGAGGTTTACCATTTTATTTATATTGACCGAATCGGTTTGATAATGGTTTACTTTGAAGTGTCCTTGATTCTATATTAGCAGGGATATACATGAGATATGGATAAAAAAAAGGGGCGCCCAGATTAGAATAGAGAAAGTCACGAAATGTGTGATTGGAGATAATGAAGTGCTAGCTCGACATTGTTTCGTTGGGTGTTATGAGCATTAAATACTCCACTATGTTTGATACAAAATCATATTATGAGTCCTCACTTAGCAAAAGCTAATTATTTTTGGTGGTTTAAATTTAGGTAATAAGTCATGAGAATCAATAGGGTGGCTTGAATCGGAATCATGAAATAAGAAAAGAGCTCACAAGTCGTTCACCAATAACCCGGTTCAATCAATATATTAGTAATTATTATGCTTACCGTAGTTTCTCGGTCGACACTAATGATATGGTAATGTTATATGACATATTGGGGTGGTAGAAAGGCGAAAGTGATCAAGTCTTGGAAGCGGGTCAACGATATGAGGATTTAGTGATATTTTGTTCACTAAGTATATGGGTTTCCTTATTGGGACAATTAGACTTAATTATTTGTATTTTGGAGTTTAAGTCCAACGTTTGTTTTAGCAATATGCTAGTATGTCAATGTGGTAATGAGTTATGTTTGTTTAAAAAAAAAAGAGAACTTTGGTTGTTAAGCAGGTTTTGTTTTCGTAAGGATTGGTTGTTTCGCAAATGGGTCATGGTGAAATTTTTCTATATACTTGTTTGCAAATGTCTTATTAATCTGGTGATGTGGATTCATATGTTTGGGAATAGTATCCTTTATTACGTAATGTCAAAAAAAAACTGGGCCTATTTTCCGCAAAGTATTTTAATATTGGTTTTTAACGTTATGGCGTTTCACAACGGTCTTGAGTGACAGCAGCTAGAGCAGTAGGTTTGAAGGTAGGCTTGATGAAGTTGGTTGTGAGAGGATAGAGGTCGCCCGAGCTATTGCATCGTAGGATAGGTTCCTTGGTCTTAAGATCCTTCACAAGAAAACAAAATGGGTCAAATTCAATGGAAAGCAAATTGTCTGTCGTTAGCCGACGGACGGATATAAGGTTTTTGAGAAGGTTAGGAGCATAAAGAATGTTGTTTAATTTGAAAGGCGGAAAAGGTGGTGGTAAGGTTTTGTTGCCTTATCCAACAACGGGAATGGTTGAGCCATTTCCAACGATTATTTGTTTATTAGTGCAAGTGTTAAAAACAGACGGGGAATTCATACCTGGTTGCTCCATGTGACCAGTGGCGCCGGTGTCCATGTAACCAATTGGGTCAGAAGGCTGACTCATAGAGAGAGTGTATAGTGCCTGCGCAATGTCGGTCGGTGTCGGGCTGTAGGTAGCCATGTGGGCCTGGGCTGGACGAGGGCCCAGAATGCCTTGTGACCCATTCGGCCGTGGGATGGATGGGTAGGGGCAGGGAGGTGCCTGATGTGCAGGTGGGCTATAGGTGTGGCTGAGGAGGGGAGCCCATTGAGAGGCGGCCCAATTGTTGGGAAAGATAATGTAGGGATGTTGGGTTTGTGCCGGATGGTTGGACTGACCCCGGGAACGGTTCGTCTGAGTTGAGGAGGACCGACCTCTGCCGCGTCCACGTGAGCGACCGCAACCGCGAGAAGTGTCTGATGTGGGCGGGAAAGCAGTGGTGTGGGACGTGGCTGAGGTGGAGCGCGTCTGGCTTTGGGTGTGGAGGGCAGTGGCAGCTTGATGAGCAGAATGGATTGCTTGGTTGGCTTTGGTAGTTTCGTTCATGCATAGCTAAGAGCGAACCTCAAAGAACGAGGGCAAGGGTTTGGTGTTTTGGAGAATGGTGCCAACGGTTTCATATTGTTCGGTTAGGCCGGCTAAGGTTTGCAACACGAGATCTTGTTCGGAAACTGGGGCATCCACGTTATTTAACTGATCGGCTATGACCTTGATCTCTTGACAATATTCATGCATGGAGGAAAAATTTTCAAGTCGTGTGTTTGCGAACTTTTGTTTGAGATAGAGGGCTCGAGTGGCTTTATTGTCTTGAAAAAATTTTCAATGGCTTTCCATGCATCATACGCAGTGGTGCTCTTCTTGATGACAGTTTTGAGAAGACCGGGAGATATTGTGCCATATATCCATTGGAGAACGATAGCGTCAAGACGTTCCCAAGAGTCGGCGGCAGGGGGAGCCGATTGCTTTTCCTTATCAGACGAAGAGGTAGCGACGGGTGGGTCACGTGGCTTGAGATGATCAGCCACGAGAAACGCCGTATAATGGATTCGGAAAAGTTCCGACCTTGTGTTGTAGTCAGCGGCGTCATTGTCTAGGGTGATGGGAACCGAGGTGCGAATGTTGTTGACCGTAACATCCGGGTGAAGTTTATTATCAGCCATGAAGAAGACAGAGGAGGGTGGCGACAATATTGCAGTGGTAGAATAAGAGCGGCGGCGGCAAGAGTGCAGCGGAAGAAAGCAGCAGAAGGCAAGAGTGCAGCGGCAAGCAAGGGTGCAGCGGCTGTAAGCGGCAGAAGGGTTGTGCGGCAGCAGCAGTGGTGCGGCGGCAGTAGGGTTGCAACGGCAGTAAGGGTAGCGGCGGCAGCAAGCAACCGAGGGTGTAGGGAAGGCAGAGATTAGGGAGGATCTTTTAGGATGATACCATGTAGAATGTTAATAATTCCCTGGTTTATTTCATTAACCAACATCCCTATATAAAGGTACAAGACAATCTCCTATTTATGGAGATAAATCATACAATGAACATAATTGCAATACAATTAATATTGACAGAATTAGGGACGTCTATTACTCTCCCTCATTTCCTAGGCGCCAATTGGAGGCGCTATGGAGGGGGCTCCATCCTAGTAACAAGCGCCAGTATAATATATGCAGGTGGGGCCCAATGTTTTAAACAATCAGATTTTTTCCTCTTTACTTTCCTTTTTATTTGTATTTGAGTAAAATGCCCGGATAGTCCCTGTGGTTTTGTAAAATAACATCTATAGTCCCCAACTTTTGGAAATTACACCGGTGCTCCCTGTGGTTTGACGAGTTGTTACTCGGATAGTCCCTGGAGTGGATGTTCGTTTGTTTTCACCGTTAACTCCATGTAAAATGACCAAAATGCCCTTAGTATTAAATTAAAAATACCCTTTATTTTATAAATGAAAAAGAAAGTCTTGTAACCATATATCTCCTGTAACCATATATCCACCATAACCAGCAATTACAAGTCTGCAACCATACCTCCACCATAACCACCACCTGAAAACCATACTGCCACCCTCCACCATAACCACCACAACCATCTTCCCCTCCACCATAAACACCACCATCCAGGATTAGGACGATTACTAGCGATTTGAATCCCTAAAATAGATCGATCGATTGGTTTGGAAATTGATTTGAAAAATGGTGGTGGTGTCATCTGTAAGAGACTACATAAATCGTATGTTACAAGATATTTCTGGCATGAAAGTCATCATACTTGATTCCCGAACGGTACTCATCTTCGTCTTCATGTAATTATTTCTCATAGGGATCATCAATTCATGCTAGGGGTTACTTATTGGGACAAATTTATTGATCTACAACATTTGCTTTCATAAGATTAAGACAACCTCTTACACTTCAAATATCAGAATCTTAATCTCAGTTTATTGTTGCCTTTAAGTTTGATTACCTGCTGCTGCTGTGATGTTAGAAAGACGATTTTCGATGCGTGAAAAGATCTTAATCATGTCTTCGGTTGCTTGTGTGTTGATGTTTAGGCTTTTTACGATTTGATGAGCTGTGGCGAGGACTCTGTCTTTGGATTTGGGTTGGACTGTGGTGGTGGCCATCGGTGGTGGTTGTACGACGGAGGACGGTGGTGTGTGTGAAGGAAGGAAGGAAGGAAGATGAATGGGGTTAAAAAGCGGTTGACGAATACATTCCTCTTCCACCAACTCTGTGCGTTTGTGTTTCAGATTTCTTTCCTTTCCTTTCCTTTTGGCCGGCCTCAACGGGGAATGTCAGTCTCTTCATAAGAATAGAATGTATACATCATATTTATTTAAAAGTAAGGGGTAATTTTGTCATTTTACATAGATTTAACGAAGAAAACTAACGGACATCCACTCCAGGGACTATCCGAGTAACAACTCGTCAAACCACAGGGAGCACCGGTGTAATTTCCAAAAGTTGGGGACTATAGATGTTATTTTACAAAACCACAGGGACTATCCGGGCATTTTACTCTTTGTATTTTGTTAAATAGGGGCTTTAAAGGGTTTTATCTCACACTGTGCAAGTTAACGATACAGCCTCTCGCTTATGCGGTGCATACGTGGCTCTGACGTGACAATATAAAACCCCTAGAGGCTTTAAACCACACCCACCAGCCCTCTAATCGACTGTGAAACGTTGATAGATATAGGACGTTTCTAAACCCTATAATATTCTTGTAATCCCCAAATAAATATGTGAACGAGGCAAGGCCTATTCAATGCTTGGGTGAGAACAAAAGAACGTGTTGACTCTTGTACGAAAAGAAAAATAGAAAAAAATACATGAATACCTAATGAGACCAACGAGACAGAAACATGTTTAACATATATGATTTACAACCACATACATACTCTCGGGCACATAACAACTTGAGTTATTGTCTTACATTAACAAGAGGGATACAACATTAATAAATAAAACAAACAAAATTATATTAGAAAATACAAATTAAACAACTTACAACACAATTCACACCTAACAAATAGGAAGGGGTGCACCATTCCACCCTTCAACACACTCCAACAATGGATCGATAATTAGTCCCTTTGACAGGGCCGTGAACACCTTGTCGAACTCCTCGCCCGGCGAAGTCACCTTCTCGCCGGTCAAGTACGCGCCACCAAGCTCCTCCCTCACAAACCGATACAACGGGTATGATCGACAAGCCTTGATCCTGTTGGGAATCGACATTGTACCATTTTCGAATGCAACTCTAACACTCTCAACTTCCTTAGGCAAAATGGCCTTCAACTCGTCTTCGAAAGTAGCAATCTTTTGGAAGATTGAGGTGTTGGCGTTCTTCTCGGTTTCCCCATTGTTTAGCGCGTGGTCAACGAGGACTTGTCGAAGCTTTTGCATCAATGGGTAGGTGGCGAGGCAAGGGTCGTCAGCGTAGGCGAAAACGTACTCGCGGTCAACCACACGAAGCAAGTCCTTTTCACAAAATCTTGATGGGTGGAGCCCGCCGTTTACGCCCATGGTTAGGACCTTTTTCGCTACTTGGCTCACGGTGTTCTTCACGGTTGACTTCATGTTCTCTTCCAAATGCCTCAAGTCAATCGATTGGCATAACGCGACTAAGTAAGTCGATGACATGAGCTTTAAAATATCAACCGCTTCCGCGGTTTTCCTTGCGGAAATCAACCCTAGAGAGTTAACATCTTGGTTATGTTGCTCCGCGCTTTGAACATGGTTTGTAACCGGATTTGCTAGAAACTGAAGCTCAGAACAATAAGAAGCCATCGCGATCTCCCCACCTTTAAACCCGTAATCCAAACTTGGGTTACGCCCACCCGACAAATTCGAAGGCAACCCATTGTTATAAAAATCGTTCACAAGCTCGGAAAATTGCGCGAACATGAGTTTTCCTATAGCCGCAATAGCCAAACGTGTGTTGTCCATTGACACACCAATTGGGGTTCCTTGAAAGTTGCCACCGTGTAACGCTTTGTTTCTTGAAACATCGATTAGCGGGTTGTCATTAACGGAGTTGATCTCCCGTTCAATCATTTTTGTGGCGGATCGAATGACTTCGATTTGTGGTCCAAGCCATTGAGGGGATGTGCGGAGCGCGTAACGGTCTTGTTTTGGTTTTTGTAACGGGTCCATCTCATGGACCTTTTGCGCGGCTTTAACATAGTCACTTCCATCCAAAATGTACTCCATGATGGCTGCAGCCTCTATTTGGCCCGGGTGGTGCTTAAGTTTGTGGGTCAAGTGGTCCGTAAACTCGGGCTTCCCTTGCATAACTTCCGCAAAAATCGCGGACAACACTTCCGACAACAATGCAAGTACATTGGCTTCAAACAACACCATGGACGCCATCCCGGACCCCACCGCGGTACCATTAACAAGCGCGAGCCCTTCTTTGGGCTGTAACTCGAAGAATCCGCCTTCGACGCCAGCTTGGGCGAAGGCGGATTCTGCATTGAGAACTTCACCGGCCGGGCCGACTGCCTTTGAGTTGGGTCGGCCGGTGAGGAGACCTGCGATGTAGGACAACGGGACAAGGTCACCGGAGGCGGTGATCGTGCCCCGGAGGGGTAAACAAGGGGTGATGTTGTTGTTGAGGAATTTAGTGATGGCTTCCAAGATTTCGAATCTTATGCCGGAATATCCCTGGAGGAGGGTGTTGATTCTGACCAACATGGCGGCTCTTGTGGCGGAATGTGGTAGTGTGTGGCTAGATTCTGTGCCGTTGCCGAATATTCCGGCGTTCAGGAATCTGGAATCCAAAAAATTAATCTTGTTAGATTTTGTGTAAACTGTAAATATTTAGTTCATCATTACAATTTTGGAAATTTATGATGGTTGAACTATTGTTACATAAATAATAACAAAATAAATATAACGAATACGTTTAATTTAAGATTTATTAATGCAAGATTTATTTCTAGTTGACAAACTAAAATATACGAGAAAAATATCTTTTAAAAGACAGCCTTACATAATTAGAAAAAACACGATCTTTCAAACGACAGCCATTATTATTATATTTGTTAAATAATAAATTGTAATGTTTGAAAAAAACAAAACACGTTTTGCCTTTACCTACCACAACAACTTAATAATTTTATATTTTATACATCACATGAACATAAAATAAAATGAGTTTGGGCTTATTCTAAATGATTGTGAGTCACTCTCACCTTTAACTCAAGAACACGTTTAGGTTAATAAACAGATTTTACAAATTCACAGCTGATCTATCCATCCTGTTGAATTTTATTCTTATTTCTTTTAAACGTTTTATTTTATAACTTAAACTAAGCTAGGGTTATATGCTAAATTTTAAAATATAAAAAAATACACGAAAGTTTATAGTAAATATGTGTGTGTACACATATATATATAGTTGTAAATTAGTAATTTTCAAGTATTAATACCCAAATAAACTAAAGAGTTAAATGATTTTAGTCTATGTGGTTTCGGTCATTTTGTCAGTTTAATTTAAATGTTTCATTTTTCACCTATGGATCTAAAAAGGTTTTACCGTTGCCATTTTAGTCCACTAGGTTAACTTCATCCATTATTTCTGTTAACAAGAAAGGCAATTCGCTCATTTTATATGGCTGAATTGCCCTTTTGTTCACAAAATTACATATAAAATGACCGAATTGCTTTTCTCGTTAACAGAAAAATGAATGAACTTAACCCAGTGGACTAAAATGGCAACGATGAAACCCACACATGATAAATGAAACATTTGGACTAAACTGACAAAATGACCCAAACCACAATGATGACTAAAATGACATTTAACTCTAAAATAAATTTAAACTGAAACGTACATCAGGTTAAAATAGTCATATTCATGTTAAGGCGTGGAAACTCACGCCATGTGCAGATCATGCGACTGACACGCTTTTCATGTTCGTGTCACATCTTCAACTTTTGTCGAGCTTAGCTCGACAACCAACCAGACACGAACAAAACCGATTTAACATCCCCTACTTATTTTCCTAACATGTAAAACTCATAACACTTTTCCATAAACAACACAAAGAAAGAAGTAACAAATTATTAATATTACCTAATGAGCTCCTTTTGTAGAGCACCACCATTCTTAGTCCTCCTATGAGAAGTAGCACCAAATCCAGTAGTGACACCATAACTATCAGTCCCTTTGTTCATGCTCTCCATCACCCAATCACTACTCGCCTTAACCCCGGCCCGAGCCGCCTCGGATAGCTCCACCTTCACCATGTTACCATCACCAGCAGCCGCGATCCCAGCCACTTGAGACACAGTCAAAGTCTCGCCACCCAACTTCACCACAGGCTTCCTAAACTCACCCACCATCTTCTTCACCTCATCCAAATGACTACCCGTCAACGCTTCGGCCGCAACGCCCCAATTCAACGGGTCCTTGATGCAAAACCCGTTAGCATGAGAACCGTTCTCCATTGTGTTTATTATTCAAACGATAATATAGATTACAAAAAGGAATAATAAGAAAGCTAGAAGAACAATCTTATCTTCACACACTAGACTCACACTCTATGTGTGTGTAATGAAGGTGAGATTGCTGAGTTATGAGGTGGTGGAGAATGAAGTTTATATAGATGGTGGTGGTGGTGGGTGTGAATAAGGAGGGGTGGGGGGTGGTAGGTAGGAGAAAAAAAATACAAAAAAAAAAAAAAATAATAATAATAAATTGGAGAAAAAAATAAATAAAATGATGGAAGGTGGTAGGTTGGTTCAAGATTTAATCTTAGTCGTCTGATTTTATGAATATTTATCAACGGTTTAGTTTGGCTGATGTGTAACAAGTGGGTATTCAATGCACTAAACGTAAAAGCACTAACGGTAGTAGGTGAGTTTGCATTTTGTTTTCTTTCTTTTTTTTTCTTTTTATATAAAACATATAATAACTAGTCCTAAAAATGGGAATCTAAGTAAGATGCGTGTCTCCTCCATCTAAAAATGTCGATTTAATTTAAAATAAAAAATAAAAATTAACTTGAGAAAGTTATATAAAGTTTTGATAGAAGTTATTGAGTAAGGTGAAAAACTAATAAGAGCATCTCTAACCTAGGACGTTTGTGATTGACATTATCTTCCTTTGGGATTGATAGGCGTAGAGGGTGATGCCCATGTGGAAATATGGGGTCGAATGCAGGGGTGGAGCTACCTCTTTGGTAGGGGTAACCCCCGCTACCCCTTAGTCGGAAAAATTTTGGAAAAATTAGCATAAATTTTGGAAAAATTTGACGTTTTTTCGATTTCGTTACGGCTTATTTATAACACGTTACCTCTTGGTCGGAATCCTAGATCCGTCACTGGTCGAATGGGTGTTGTGTGGGGATTAGGGGTTTTGTTTTGTATTTCTTTTAACTAGTGTTTAGTGTTTACATTTGTGTGTATGTGTGAGTGTATATATGTATTAATCTTTTTAAAATATCCTAAATTTCACAAATTTCGGAGATTATACTACATATTGATGTCGGGTCAAAATACATAGTATTTTATAAGTAATTCGTGTTAGTTTTAGTGTGTTAAAGATATTAAATTGTATATAACTAGTATTAAGCACCCGTCGCGTTGCGGCGGGGGCCTATAACTGTGCTAAATAGCATCAATGTCACACCACCGCGATCGACCATCAACACTGATTTGCGGCGTGTTAATGCTAAGAAATTAGATCGTAACGGAAAACACAGAAGATAATAACTAAGTCGATCTAGGACTTGCATATTTTGACGAACCCGACAAACGAGAAAAATAGACAACGTAAAAACGCTGAACAACACATGCACGTTGCGTCGTGTTAACTCACAAAACTTAGAACGAAACGTAAAAACGTTGAATAACACACACACACGTTGTGCCGTGGTAACTCGTAAAATTTAGAACGAAGCGTAAAGCGAAAAAATTAACGAAAGATAAAATGTATATGAAACCAAAGTTGAAAGTAAAAAAGTTCTGAGGTTAAATTTGAAAAGATGAAAAGTTTTGGGTTAAAAGTAGAAATTAAAATAGTTTTGGGTTATAAGTAGTCTTTCAAATACTTTTGGACTAAAACTAAAAAATGCAATTTTTTTTAAAGACTCCCCAAGCATTAGTTACAACACCTAGATGCATATATGTGTTGCTAATTTATGGTATTTAAATTTAAATTATTAAGTATTCGTTTGTATGTTTAACGGGTGTTAATGTGAGTAAAATGAGAAAAACGAGTCAAAAAAACGCAAGCTTGGCAGGTCAATGCAGGAACGTGAAGCTGAAAAAAGTCAACGTGACGACCCCCGCGACACCCGGGGGTGTTTTGGGAGTCATTCGCGTATCGCCGGGCAAGATCAAGTAAAGTCGGTCAAAGTAAAACGTGCCGGTCAATACTAATACCCCCGCGACACGCGGGGGTGGCTTTGGATTACGCCGCGACGTGCGGACGGGAGGTTTCCAGAAATACTTATTTAAACGATTAAAACATGAAATCGGGGGATCACTTTTGGATATCTTTTCATCTCAGCCGACGCACAGCAACCCAAGGACGATTATAGCGTCAAGACTTCATCTTTCAAGTCGTTATCCATGTCTCAAACATTCTCGATCAAATTTGAAGCTTCGATAACAAGCATGAGCGGCTAAAACACTTGTAATGTTACACCCCAACCGATGGCGGAAACATCAGAGCGGGACGAACAAATCGCTCAAAGCATCATAACGCTACTTGTTTCAATATAGATTAATCAAAATTTCATAATAATAACTAAAATTTCATACAAACCAAACACAATCAAATTGTAGCAAATTATCCCAAAATTTCAAACATTGTTCAACATATTGTTTATCTAAGGTGTGTATCTAGAGTCACCCTAGCTTGATTCTTCAACGTCCAAACTTATCAATCTGCAACATGTATTAAAATAAAATCAACAAAATTGTTGGCGAGTATACAAGTTTAATACATAGCATAAATAGTTTAAGACGTGACTTCCTCATATCCAACATGAAAAACATATTACAAGTTTCAACATGCTAAGCTAACGTAATCAATATGTTAACCTAAGTTTCCAACGTGTTAATTTTGTCTGTCCAAGAGAGTAGCGGGAGGTTAACATGTTTTACTCGACAATACCCCAAGTCTCAAGGGCGGTGCGTTACTCCTATAGCGCTATAACTGTCAAGGTTGGCTAAGCATAAGATTCAACGTTCCACATAGCGTATAAGACTCACAAGTATCATATTTTCATGTATAATAGTAGATAGAGCATGTTCAAACAAGTTTCAAGTGTCGTGTGTTTATATAGAATACATGTTGCATCCCAAAGTGTTTAAAGCAAAAGGGTATCGAGTATACTCACAGTGAGTGCTTAGATTCTAAGCATAGTCGGGTTAGATCGAATGGAGCGCTGGATCGGCCTGCTTGTGGGGAACAGAGCATAAGTCTTCTTAGTGCTGACCCGGTCGGGAACAGAGTGTCGTATGGTGCAAGAATGGGTTAAGTGTTCAACAGATGATCCGAGCGGATGGTCATCCGAGCGGATGACCATTCGAACGGATGGCCATTCAAACAGCGTGTGGGTGTTTGTGAACTGTTAAAGTTTTGATGTTTTGGTCAAAGTGTCCTACAAAAGTAAACAACAATTTGTTATCTTCAGCAGATCATCTGGACGGATGGTCATCCGATTGGATGGCCATTCGAACAGATGGTCGGTGTTTGAAGTTTTGTAAAATTTTCTAAGTAAAGTTTTGAGTTTAAGGGAGACGGCGTGATGACGTGTCGAACGGAAACATACCAAACACAGTTCATTCGGTCGGATGGGTACCACTCCCTCGGACAGATGAACTGTTTTTGGTGAAATTTCATGTTTGACCCGTCAATCGGTCCATTTTCTCTGGTGGAAATCAGTTTTCAAGCCGACTCTCGACTAAGGAACGAGTCGAGAGTCTTCTCGAGTCCGATTCCATCCATATTTGCGTAAAACAGAAGATAAGTTTAGAAAGAAGTTGTAAAACATGAAAGTTTATCATATCTGACCCGAAAACATGTGAAATTTTCTCTAGATCTGGTATAAAAACGTGAAAATTCTTTAGATCTTGTGTAAAAATTGTGAAAATCCTTTAGATCTAGAACCAATCTTGGTTAAATGGTGCTCCACAATAGTTTGCATAAGCAACCGAGTGGAAACCACCTTCAAGAGATCCAAATCAGTTGGTTTTCGAGAAAAAGTTGAAGTGTTCGTGTGATTTTGATGAAGAAGATAGTGTAGAAGTGATTTAAGATGAAGATTAGAGGAGATTTAGGTGAAAAAGCTTACAATTTAGCCTTGGATCGCGACTGAAAGCGTCTGAGAGCGTGTGAGAGAATGCCAGAGTGAAAGGTGAGAATGAAGGGTTAAGTCCCCTATTTATAGGTGACAGTGACAGGTCCAATCGAATGGGTTAAGTCGGTGGAGAAGGGCAGTTGATCGGATGGCGTCCGGTGGAATGGCCATCCGGGCGGATGGTCATCCGATCCGGTTCGCGTGTGTTAGTGTCCCGTCTTTGGTTCGTTTTGCGAGCGAGGTTAAGTGTTGCGTTGCGTATTATTGTGAGTAACCATTACATAGATTACTATTACATCTAGGCGTTTAATTAGCATAAATAACAAGAGTAACTTCCATGTTTTGTGTTAATTTGGTTTCTCGTTCATCAAGTTTCAAAGCATCACAGAGAGTCAAGGATCTATCTTAAATACATTGTTCATATAAAAAGCATCACAAGAGTCAAGAATCATATCATTCACATATAAGAAGCGTCACATAGTTTCACATAGTTTAACACAATTAAGATCAAAAAAATAGTCTCATGTTCGTTATGATCGTTTGTCTCGAGAGTAAAAGCACCAATGAATAGGAAGTACGCGAAGACCTGTTATAATTATAATAGTATCGAAACGCAGGGCGTTACAGTCTCCCCTCCTTTAGGAGATTTCGTCCCCGAAATCTAAGAGGAAAACTGAACGAAGAGCTGTGGATACTTGGCTTTCATTCACTCTCGAGTTCCCAAGTGAATTCGGCGCCACACTTTCCTTCCCATCGAACCTTGACTATGGAAATCTTGCTGCGCCTTAGCCGCTTGGTAGCTCGGTCCATGATTTCGACCGGTTTCTCCACAAAATGAAGAGTCTCGTTTACTTGCAAGTCTTCAATGGGAACCTGAAGTTCCTCATCTGCTAAGCACTTCCTGAGATTAAAGACATGGAACATCGGGTGTACATTGCTAAGTTCCTGAGGTAAATCGAGTCGGTAAGCCACCTTGCCAATCCTTTCGAGAATCTTGAAAGGACCCACATAGCGAGGGGCAAGCTTTCCCTTTTTACCAAAACGTATCACTCCTTTCCAGGGAGATACTTTGAGTAGAACGTGGTCTCCAACATTGAATTCTAGAGGCTTACGCCTTTTGTCAGTATAGCTCTTTTCTCTGCTTCTAGCCTTGAGCAAGTTGTCGCGGATTTGAAGAATCTTATCCGTCATCACTTGAATGATCTCAGGGCCAGTAAGTTGCTTGTCACAAATCTCATGCCAACTGATGGGAGATCGGCACTTGCGACCGTATAAAGCTTCGAAATGAGCCATCTGAATATTGGAATGGTAGCTGTTGTTGTACGAGAATTCGATCAATGGTAAATGTACATCCCAATTACCACCAAAGTCGATGACACAAGAATGGAGCATATCCTCTAGGGTTTGTATAGTACGTTTAGTCTGTCCATCCATCTGAGGATGAAAGGTTGTACTAAGATTCAGGTGAGAACCCATAGCGGGCTGAAAAGTTTGCCAAAGACGCGAAGCGAAACGACCATCACGGTCAGAGATTATGTCAATGGGTATACCATGACAACATATGATTTCATCGGTGTAGATTCGAGCAAGTTTCTCCACCTTGAAATCTTCACGAATAGGAAGAAAGTGGGCTGATTTGGTCAAACGGTCGATGATTACCCATATATACTATCATGACCAGAAGGTGTACGAGGGAGTTTAGTTATAAAGTCCATAGCAATGCTATCCCATTTCCAAACAGGGATTTCGGGTTGTTCGAGAAGACCTGAAGGACGCTGATGATCGGCTTTAACCATTAAGCAAGTGAGATATTTCGAGACGTAAGCGGCGATTTCCTTTTTCATACTAGGCCACCAATAGGACATACGCAAGTCATGGTACATCTTATCGGCACCAGGATGGATAGAGTATCGAGATTTGTGAGACTCATTCATAATGAGCTCACGAAGATTGTCGTGATCTGGTACCCAGCTGCGGTCGAGATAGTATTAAAGTCCATCAGACTTCGTTATAAGTTGGTCTATAGTAGCGCCTCGTATTTCAATGATTAGACTACCTTCGTTGGCTGACGAGTATTGAGCTTCACGAATATAAGCATGAAGATCACTAGCGATCTTAAAACAGCGGATGCTACTAACATGAGTCTTACGACTAAGAGCATCGGCCACGACATTCGCTTTGCCAGGGTGGTAGCGAATCTCGCAGTCGTAGTCGTTAAGCAATTCCACCCATCGTCGTTGACGCATGTTCAGTTCCTTTTGGTTAAGGGTGTGCTGCAGGCTCTTATGGTAAGTGAAAACCACACACTTAGTACCATATATGTAGTGTCGCCAAATCTTTAACGCAAAAACAACTGCGCCCAGCTCAAGATCATGGATAGTATAGTTTTCTCATGTATTTTGAGCTGTCGGGAGGCATAAGCGATGACCTTGTCTCATTGCATGAGAACACAACCAAGACCATGGTTCGAGGCATCGCAATATACCACGAAATCATCATTCCCATCAGGGAGAGCAAGTACAGGAGCGTTACAAAGTAGATTCTTAAGAGTTTGAAAGGATTCCTCTTGCTCAGGACACCAAGTAAAAGGTTTCTCTTTCTGAGTTAGCGAAATGAGAGGTACAACGATCTTTGAAAAGTCCGAGATGAATCGACGGTAATAACCCGCCAATCCCAAGAAGGAATGAATCTCAGATGCAGATTTAGGCGTAATCCAATTCTTCACTACTTCGATTTTGGAAGGGTCAACATGAATTCCTTGCTTGCTAACAACGTGTCCGAGAAATTGTACCTCTTTAATCCAGAATTCGCACTTAGAAAACTTTGCGTATAGGCGTTCACCACGTAATAGTTCTAACATGAGGCGTAAATGACGTTCATGACCAACTTGGGTTTTCAAATAAATAAGAACATCGTCAATAAAGACTATCACAAAACGATCCAAATAAGATTTACAAACACGATTCATTAAATCCATGAACACAGCAGGTGCGTTGGTCAGTCCAAAAGGCATAACCACGAACTTGTAGTGCCCATAACGGGTGCGAAATGCGGTTTTGGGGATGTCTTCTTCGAGCATACGGAGTTGATAATAACCAGATCGAAGGTTGATTTTAGAGAAACAACTTGCGCCTTGTAGTTGGTCAAATAGATCGTCGATACGAGGGAGAGGATGACGATTCTTGACGATGAGTTTGTTAAGTTCACGGTAATCGATGCACATACGAAATGAACCATCTTTCTTCTTGATGAATAGCATGGTAGCACCCCAAGGTGAGCTACTTGGACGTATAAAACCCTTGTCGAGTAGTTCTTGCAGTTGACTAGATAACTCTTGCATCTAAGAGGGTGCAAGTCGGTAACGAGCCTTGGCAACAAGAGTCGAACCAGGTATGAGATCGATACGAAAATCAACAGATCGAGGAGGAGGTAGACAAGGAAGATCTTCAGGAAAGACGTCAGGGAAATCACACACTACTGGAACATCACTTACGCCCTTTCCCTTGCCCTTTTCTTCCACTACGTGGGCTAAAAAGGCAAAGTACTGTTTACGTAAGCATCTATTCGCTTGAGTGTATGACATCAATTTCAGACCTCTAGAAGGTCGGTCTCCATAGACGTGCAAAGTATCACCAGACGGGAGAGGCAAACGAGTGTACTTCTCGTGACAAGCAATTTCGGCATGGTTCTTACGCAACCAATCCATGCCTACTATGATATCAAAGCTACCCAATTGCATGGGTATGAGGTCAATGGTGAAAACGTGATCGTTAAGAGTCAGCAGACAATCACAAAGAATATAGTCAACTATGATAGACTTACCATCGGCAATCTCGACTGAGAATGACTTAGGTAGTTTAGAGCATGCACAGTTTAACAAAGACTCAAATTCAACGGACACAAAGCTTTTGTCCGCACCAGTATCAAATAGGATCGAAGCGTAAAGATTATTAACGAGAAACATACCATTAACGAGGTCATTGTCGTTCTGAGCTTGCTTGACATTGATGTTGAAAGTGCGTCCTCGCGTGGCTTGCTGCAACGGCTGTTCTTGATTCAACTAGGGGCATTCAGGACGGAGGTGGGTGGTATCACCACACTTGTAGCAGGCTCGTGCATTGTTTGCTGGTTTGGGATTCTGGGAAGCTTGCTGAACCTGGTTGGCCTGACGGCAGTAAGCTGTGTTATGCCCATAACGGTTATAGGTAGTGCAATGGCGACACGCAGAGTTCGCAGGGTGATGATAGTGACAGGTGTCGCAGTTAGGATGAACCCCAGTGTATGACTTCTTTGTGTTTTCAGGAGAAGCAGGGTTTGGGTTTGCAGAAGGTACAATCGCATTGTAGCCAGGATTTTGAGACTTTCGTTTCTTGTTCTTGCTGCCACTTGATTGCTGGGTGATCTGGTTAGCTGGTTTCGAGGGAGCAGGTGTGCCAAACTGTTCATCACGAACACGTTTGTTGTTCAGACTTGCTGCGAGATGGTAAACTTCTTCGATGGAGTCGAGCTGAGCCGCTTAAATGGAGTCACGCATGGCAGAGGGTAATCCATGAATGTACTTCATGATCATAGGCTTAGGAGTAGACACCAAATGAGGCACGATGATGCTGAGTTGCTTGAAACGGGTAGTATAGGCCAGGTTGTCATCACCCACTTGTTTCAGATGCCAAAACTCGTCCTCGAGCTTCTGCTGCTCATGAGGTTGGCAGAATTCGAGCATCATCAATTCCCTAACCTCGGCCCAGGGTAAATCATAAGCTTAATCATTGGAGCGGATGTTCCTCTCATTGGTCCACCATTCCAAAGCTCTGCCTTGGAAAACACCAATAGCACTCCTAGTTTTGAGATGCTCAGGGCACTCGCTGTTGATGAAAGAAACTTCAATGCTGTCGAACCATTCCAGCATTGCAGTCACCCCATCACTGCCCGTGAAAGGCTTAGGGTTGCAAGAGACAAAGTGCTTGTAGTTGAAGCTCACGGACTTAGGTTGGACCGCTTTCGAGTCAACAGAAGAGGGAGGTGTGTTTGATCCCTGGATTTCAGTGACAATCTTGGGAACAATTCGTGCGATCTGATCAGCCATACAAGACATCATATTCTTCTGAGTGTTAGCCTTCGACCTCTTATGAGGGTTGGAAAGACGGCTCGATGACATCTAAAGATTCAGAACAAGGATCAGATGAGACTCGATCATAATGTTTTCGTTAAATTGGTTCGTATCACAGAGTATGTGACAACCCGTGATTTACGGCTCTTAATTACGTCATTAACAGGTAATTAACACGATAATAAATAATGTTTACGACGCTAATTAACTTAAACAGGCCCTTGGAGTGCCCAGAAACGTTTGTTCAGCTATACAATGCGCGTGTGGTGATTTACAGAAGATCTGCTGAATATTACGGACAACGTCGATAAATACGGACTGTCCACGAATATTTTACGCTAAATTTAGTTCCGTAATGAAATTTTAGCAACTACAGTCGAAACCGGATTAGAAACCGGATTAAGGATGGCAACGATACGATTTTTCGCGATTATTACCGTGACCGACGAACAGGCGCGCAAACAACGACTACCGACCGTATTTTTGTGTATTTTAATTTTTGACGCTAAACGGAGTTCAGGATTTGACAACAGGTCTCGTAGGAATTACGGGCCACTTACACACGAGATGGGCTTGTGGGCCCTGGGCCCAAACCCAACACCCACAAGCCTAAACCTGCGTATATATACTAGATCTCGAAAGATCTCTACAAGATTTACTACAATCTTACAAAATCTATTAAAATCTTGCCAAATCTTGCAAAATATTTACTAAATCTCTTCAAATCTCTTCAAGAGATCTTGATTCAAGGGACAAAACAACTAACCTAAATGTAATTTGGGTACTCCAAAGATAATAAAAACTTTCCACTCTATTTATACACAAGCTTGCTTCTCTCATTTGCCTGCACATTGTCTTTCACTCACACACACAAAATAAAAGAAAACCTCAATCCTCCAACACCCTCTATCTCTCTCTCGAAATACATATACAATCACAGACAACAACATCCACAGCCACTCGACACCCCCCCCCCTTCGATTTCCGATTGACGACTGCCACCACCAGATGGTGGTGGCGTATGGCGGCGGGACACGAAGAAGGAGAAAGAGAGAGAGGGAGAGAGAAAGACGGAGGCGGTAGCGGTGGTTCTTCACGGCGGCGACAAACAGAGAAGAGAAGAAGTCTCGGTCCGGTGGTCGGAGCCACGGACCGACGGTCGGGCCAAGTGAGCCGGCGATGGTGAACAAGGAAGCCGACAGCCCCCCCCGATCTTCGTTATTCCGTTCACTCACAAACACCTCACTCTCACTCATCGATCTCGGTTACACAGACGACTGACCCCCACGATTTGGTGGTGGCGTGCGGCGGCATTACACGAAAGAGAGAGAGATTGAGAGACGAGAAAGAAAGAACCGGCGGTCGGAGACTCGGACCACCGGTCGGTTCATTATTCCGGCGGTCGGTTCATTATTCCGGTGGTCGGTTCTGTTATCCGGTGGTCCAAGACATATCCGACGAGTTTTCCGATATGGTGAGGACGGCTTCAGCTTTGTTCGGGTTTCTCAGGTCAGACGGTTCGGGTCTCAGGTCCGGGTCAGATTCAACGGGTTCGGGTTTGGGTCAAACACAGTTGACTCGGTCAACACCCGAGTCAACTCGGGTCAACAACAGGTTAAGTGTGGTCAACAGTCAACGGGTCGGGTCTCGAGTCAGATTTCGGTCAACGGGTTCGAGCAGGGCAGTCAACGAGACTAGACGGTTCGGTTCAGTTGACTCGGTCAAACCGAGTCAACTCGGTCAAAGTCAGCAGAGTCAACTCGGTCAAAGTCAGCAGAGTCAACTCAGCAGACTCGTCATCTTAGTCAACGTATCGACATGCGAAAGATTTGGTAAAAACTAACGTCACGTTTATTTGGTTATTTTAGTGTTAACTTTACGTGAACGAGCTCGAACCAACGTGAATATAGTTTACATCTTTTGATATATTAGACAAAGTAAATATATTACGCTTGATTATTGATTGAATTTTTGTTAAAATAACGACAACTTGTGTTGTCGGGGCGTCCAAAAACAGAGGAAACTCTGCCCGTTTTTCGAGAAATCCGTAAAATAAAGCGATTTTTATTTAAAGCGACTTTTGAAAAACAAGATATGAATGTAAAGCTTCTTTCGACAACGACTTGCAACTTACGAGAACAAAGATACGGAAATTATTTCGACGACAAAAATGAATATAGTTATTATTATATTTATTTCAAACAAACTCGATTCCTTTTATAAATAAATATAGTTATCTTTTTTTTTTCCAATACAAGTCGACGATTCTTTTACAAAATAAATATAAATGTTATATTTATTTTATACGCCTAGACGGCACATACGTATATTTTTGGCAAATATATACAAAAAGCAATATATAATACAAGTTTATTATATATTACTATCATATGAATATTCCTATATACACAAACGACTTTTCGGAACTTAACAAGTTTAACTTAATCATTTTCATTAAGTTAGCAATTTACCGTTGAATCGTTCGATTAACAATTCGGTAGAGCTCGATGACACGTAGTTTAGATACTGCGTTTATCTAGAAACTTATAAGATATTCCGTGTTAGGAATATTGTAGAATGCACGCTAGCGAGTCTCACTTTGGAAACGACATCAAGGAAGTCGTAATTAGCTAGCTTTGCACAGGAATATTCAGGCGAGTTCATAACCCCCACTTTTTACTATTTTACATTTTTATAAATGTTTTCGGGGTGGAAAGTCATGCACATTTTGCAAAAACATACAAAGTTTTGAACTAACGCAAAACTCGTATTTCTAAATCATATTACGAAGGGATTTCGAGGAACACAAATGATTTACGAAAGGTTTATACTAAACATACCGGTTTTTACAAAAACAAATGCTTATTTTCGAAATGTGAATGATATTCGGCCAGGGTGACCGGGGATTTGGTTAGGGTAACCAGGAAATCTGGTCAGGGTGACCAGGAATCTGGTCAGGGTGACCAGGGATTTATTTTATACATGGTATGGTTAGCGTAAGGAGGGTTATTACTTAGATCATGTGAGTGGGTAGGCGGGAACTGGAGGCCATTAATCCTCATTGTAGGACCGAGGGACGTAAGCGGTAGATCTATCTGGGTGTAGCGAGCCCAACCCCAGGCCCAACAGTGCGGACCTCGGGGTGACTTTGTACCCAACGCAAAATCTGCTAGGTTTGAGTCTTCCTACTAGCACTTCACACATATCAATGGCCTTGCAAACCATTGGTGATCTCTTTTTCCTTATTTGCTACATACCAGGGACATATATATTTACGAAACTACTTGTTCATACAAATTAAAATACCATGTTTTATACAAAATTCAAAGCACATGATTTTGCGGGTAAGGAGTCAAGGTCAGGGTGGGCATTGACGGTTATATGAACATTACAAATACAAGGCTTTACAAATACATGGTTTTATGAACATAACGTGTTACAAACACAACGTTTCCATATAACTTGGCAAGAAAATGATTTTTAAATTCATTTTCTCAATACTATTTCAAAAACCGGTATTTCCAAAGATTTATTTCAAATCTTTCACAACTCAGAAGATTTATTTCAAACCTTTCACAACTCAAAAGATTTATTTCAAATCTTTTACAAACAAACTATGAACTCGCTCAGCATTATGTTGATTTTTCTCGCATGTTCTTTCTCAGGTTACTTTTCTAAGACAAGGCACGGTTGGAATAGGAGAACCATTGGGGTTTCGAGTACTTAGTGGGCGTTCAATTTCTAGAAGTCTTTGCTTATTTGCTTCCGCTGTGCAATGAAGATACCAGTCCAGTCACGCCAGCTCTGATATTTTCGGGGTGTGACAGATTGGTATCAGAGCTATAGGTTACAGCGAATTAGGTTCCTGTTGTGATACCTAGGCTCTAACCTCATTTTTCTCTGGGACTTAGACTATTAAGACGTTGAATACATACAGAACGCCCAGTACTCGAATATGGTCTTCAACCGTTGCCGAAAAACAAACAGTCAAAATTTTGTTTTCAAACATACACTATTGTGGTGTTTTACACACGGTACACGAAACGATTACATATAGTACCCAACACTCTGAGAGTTTAGGAAACATGCATTTAAGACCTTCGGAAAAGGGAATTCAGTCGGGTGGCTGGATCTGGTCTGAGAGACTAGGAGATTCAGTCTGAGAGGCTGGGAGGATAGTCTAGTGGGACTAGGAGATTCAGTCTGAGAGGCTAGGAGGATAGTCTAGTGGGACTAGGAGATTCAGTCTAAGAGGCTGGGAGGATAGTCTAGTGGGACTAGGAGATTCAGTCTGAGAGGCTGGGAGGATAGTCTAGTGGGACTAGGGAGTCAGTCTGGGAGGCTGGGAAAATTGTCTAGTGGGACTAGGGAGTCAGTCTGGGAGGCTGGGAGGCTAGTGGGACTAGGAGGACTATTTGATTGCTTATTGGTTATTTGTGCACGTGTGTGTTTATTAAAGGTCATCACGTAGGAACCGCGAATATTAACTCGGGCACACACTAATATCCATATTGTCTATGATATTTTAACTTCCCGAGCAAGCATCCTACGCATAACAAAACGCTAGCGCATGAGAATACATAGAACTCAAATTTTACGCCAACGAATGTCGGGGTACATCACCTTCTATGCGGCACACAACGCTAGTGCACAGGTATACGTGAAACGTAAGCTATACATCAACGGAGATTGAAATACGACATACACGACTATCGAGGCGAGGCCTTTGAGAAGGAACGATGACGCAATTTAACGACGACGCTAGATTCCCGTCAGCAGGAGAACTAACGATCTGGAAACGACAACTTGTCACGCGATCCTGCAACGACACGAATCACGCCAGGAAGAAGACGACTGTCTCCGCATTTCTCCCCCTACCTAACTAATGACAAGTACGATATGTTTGACATTCCATGGTAATGTCACCTAACAACCGGTCATCACACGCAACCCCAGGTAAAGTCCTCAAATTTCTTTTATTGAAATTTCGACTCTCATATTTACTGAGTAGATTTTCGTATCTCTACTCCTCTTAATGGACATTGTGCCACAATCATTATTATTGACTTGTGAATTCAAATGACCCACATTATTGTAACTGTTGGCTCCTTTGTTATCAAGTCAACACATTTTCTTGAAAATTTCTCTTCTTTTCAAGTTACATACATGGTTTTTCGTTGTGACCATGCCGAAAGTTTTCTTGTCGATACATATACTTATTGTCGGATTACGCTAAAACCAAGTTCAATTGTTTGAATTTGTTCATTACACATATTCATTTCAGAACATAATATGATGTATTGGGAGCATCATATTCAAATTCGTATTAACAAGCGTTTCATTTGTTCCGAGTCGAGGTAAACTTGTTTGGTATTCGACTCCATTAAATTGTCTGTTGATTTCGACACCATGTGATGGTGATTTTCATTAGTTTGAAGCTTGCGCTAAAACTCGTTTACGCATCTCATGCACGGATCTAAATATTTATTGATTGTTTTCCAATCCACTTCGATTAATTATATCAAAGCGGTCTTAATACAACAGTGTGTTAAGACAATGGTACACAAATTCATTTTATATTCTGGTGTACCTCATAACGGTTCTTTCAACATCGATCGAATGCTTTGCGACATTCATTGCTTTTTCCTCTTCGATCGAAAACATTATTTCTTTAATGTTCCATTTTCAATTGAAAATCTTTCGATGTTTGTTGGAACAAACATTCATATTTACTTCATGGCGCTTTCATTTGATTTCAAACACGGTGGATTTGTTTGATCACCGCTATTATTGAATTATTTAAGTCACTACGACACCTTGTGGTGTCAGTACAAACTTGTAGCTTGGGCTAATCATGATTGAGCGTTTCATGCAAAACACAGGTGATATTTGTTCGATCACTCCTATTATTGAATTGTTTCATTCATTGCGACACCTTGTGGCGTCGGTATGACTTGCAGCTTGCGCTGATCACGATCGAGCGTTTCATGCAAACTATTATATTTGAGATTGTTGATTCTAAGTTCATCCGGTGGATGTTATTGCTTCTAGAACTCATTTACATGTTATAAACATTCATATGGAATTCGATTGCTCGAAGTTCCTGTTCATTGTTGGATCCTTATTAACTTAGTCGCACTGGTGATTGTATCATTAAGTCTTGTTTCGATTACGCGGTTATTCACTTTGTTATTATTCGGACTTACCTGCGAACAACACAATTCTGAGGAGATAACATAGTCTAAATTTCGAGGACGAAATTTCTGTAACAGGGGGAGAATGTGACAACCCGTGATTTACGGCTCTTAATTATGTCATTAACAGGTAATAAATAATGTTTACGATGCTAATTAATAAGTATAAATCCACATGATAAATGAGATAACATAAAAGAGAGGCTCATAAAACATAGGATTGTTTCGGGTAGAGAAACATTGACTATTCCAAAGTAAATCAAAGTCGTTTTTCGAATTAAGGAAACGTGCTTTGGCCTAATAGACAAATATTTTCATCGATAAACGACTAACGATATTTGTCCTTCCAGTTACTACACGTCCTTAATCGATTGGGAAAATTTGAAACTTTGGCGAGATTGAAAATCAAAGAGTGGGACTAGTTATCAAGATGCGAGTTTCACCTCTAACTTGGTAACATTGTACCCTAGTATGGTTGGTACTTATCAAAAGATAAGACCACTAGAATATGAGATTGAAATTCCTTCAAGGTTTGGATATCACTCCTAACTTGAGAGTAAATTTCGTGCAAAGTACAAAGTATAGCTGATTGAAAGTCGTCATCAAAGGCGGGAATCACCCCTATTTCGATGAGTCATTTTGATTGTATTACAAGAGTGTCTTCAAAGCATCCAAGTGTGTATTGTGTTAGCCTCATGAAAAGCATGTATATTAAGAGTCAAAAGAGAATAGGTAGAAGTAATTAAGGGAGATTGTTCCTAAACTATAGACTAGGCAAAAGAATTCATACTTTTCCTAATTCCCTATAGTTATGGCTCTGATACCAATCTGTCACACCCCAACCGATGGCGGAAACATCAAGGCGGGACGAACAAATCGCTCAAAGCATCATAACGCTACTTGTTTTAATATAGATTAATCATAATTTCATAATAATAACTAAAATGTCATACAAACCAAACACAATCAAATTGTAGCAAATTATCCCAAAATTTCAAACATTGTTCAACATATTGTTTATCTAAGGTGTGTATCTAGAGTCACCCTAGCTTGATTCTTCAACGTCCAAACTTATCAACCTGCAACATGTATTAAAATAAAATCAACAAAATTGTTGGCGAGTATACAAGTTTAATACATAGCATAAATAGATTAAGACGTGACTTCCTCATATCCAACATGAAAAACACATTACAAGTTTCAACATGCTAAGCTAATGTAATCAATATGCTAACCTAAGTTTCCAACGCGTTAATTTTGTTTGTCCCAAGAGAGTAGCGGGAGGTTAACATGTTTTGCTCGACAATATCCCAAGTCTCAAGGGCGGTGTGTTACTCCTATAGCGCTATAACTGTCAAGGTTGGCTAAGCATAAGATTCAACGTTCACATAGCGTATAAGACTCACAAGTATCATGTTTTCATGTATAATAGTGGATATAGCATGTTCAAACAAGTTTCAAGTGTCGTGCATTTATATAGAATACATGTTGCATCCCAAAGTGTTTAAAGCAAAAGGGGATCGAGTATACTCACAGTGAGTGCTTAGATTCTAAGCACAGTCAGGTTGGATCAAAGGGAGCGCTGGATCGGCCTGCGTGTGGGGAACAGAGCATAAGTCTTCTTAGTGCTGACCCAGTCGGGAACAGAGTGTCGTATGGTGCAAGAACGGGTTAAGTATTCAACAGATGATCCGATCGGATGGTCATCCGGGCGGATGGCCATTCGAACGGATGGGTTCCATCCGAGCGGATGACCATTCGAATGGATGGCCATTCGAACAGCATGTGGGTGTTTGTGAACTGTTAAAGTTTTAATGTTTTGGTCAAAGTGTCCTACAAAAGTAAACAACAATTTGTTATCTTCGGCAGATCATCTGGAAGGATGGTCATCCGATCGGATGGCCATTCGAACAGATGGTCGGTGCTTGAAGTTTCGTAAAATTTTCTAAGTAAAGTTTTGAGTTTAATGGAGACGGCGTGATGACGTGTCGAACGGAAACATACCAAACACAGTTCATTCGGTCGGATGGGAACCACCCCTTCAGATAGATGAACTGTTTTCGGTGAAATTTCATGTTTAACCCGTCAATCGGTCTATTTTCTCTAGTGGAAAGCAGTTTTCAAGCCGACTCTCGACTAAGGAACGAGTCGAGAGTCTGCTCGAGTCCGATTCCATCCATATTTGCGTTAAACAGAAGATAAGTTTAGAAAGAAGTTGTAAAACATGAAAGTTTATCAGGTCTGACCCGAAAACATGTGAAATTTTCTCTAGATCTGGTATAAAAATGTGAAAATTCTTTAGATCTTGTGTAAAAATTATGAAAATCCTTTAGATCTGGAACCAATCTTGGTTAAATGGTGCTCCACAATAGTTTGCATAAGCAACCGAGTGGAAACCACCTTCAAGAGACCCAAATCAGTTGGTTTTCGAGAAAAAGTTGAAGTGTTCGTGTGATTTTGATGAAGAAGATAGTGTAGAAGTGATTTAAGATGAAGATTAGAGGAGATTTGGATGAAAAAGCTTACAATTTAGCCTTGGATCGCGACTGAAAGCGTCTGAGAGCGTGTGAGAGAATGCCAGAGTGAAAGGTGAGAATGAAGGGTTAAGTCCTGTAACACCCATCTCATTATTTAAGATTTTAATATAAAATACGCATTTTCAAGCCAAAATGCATAATTACATAACTTAGTTATAAAAACTAAGATTACGTAGTTAAGTTGTTCTAAAATTACCAACTGACTAGTTTAAAACATTCAACATATAGTTAGTGTTTACAAAATAAACATCATCTAAAACAAGATTAAATTAGCGTGGAAGCTTCAAAAGTTTGTGTTCGGTTATTGATTCCTTGCTTGATCGGCATCCGAAATGAGATGAATATCACCTAAGGTCAAAACCACAATAAATGTTAGTTTTGACAACAATAAAGTGTATATAAACAGGTTCTAGTATCATAAAAATGAAAACAAAAATAAAATTTCGATTCTTGGTCTGTCGCGCCACGCGACAGACTCGTTTGAATCCTTCACGCCCCGCAAGCGCTCTCGCGTGTCGCGCCATAGCTAAGGTACCATGTCGCGTGCTGCGGGGGAACCTGTTTTCTAGCGACTGCAGGTTTAATCCCTGCATTTCTGCCCAACTCCGAAATTTTTTTCCATAATCTAAACTTTAAACTAGCATAACTTTTTACCTGCTTGTCCGTTTTAGTTGATTCTTTTTCCTACGCATCCGTAATAAAAATACGGATCTAATCATTCAAATTTCATATTTTGATTTGTAAACAAATTGTTCATAAATCCATACTTCGATTATTCGACCCGTTTGTAATATGGCATACTTTTCATCATTCATTCTTTTGATTTCTAAACTTAACTACCCATTCCCCGGCCTTGTCAACTTTAGCGTGTCATATCAATCTATGGTTTCACGCACGTAATAAAATTCATGCTTGTTTTCAAGAGTTCGAGCATACCACTTGATGCAAATTTTACAAGTACATCGTTCTAGCTATTTGACCCAACATCAAGGGTTCTTCAAATCAACTTAGTGTATCCATTACATGGCGATACACGCCTTATCACTAGCATATTTGCGACTTTCAAATCTCTAGTTATATCATCATTTTAAATACATAGTTTTGACCTGTTTGTTTTACCGAATGAACTTCGTCACTTCTATGGCCTACCAACATACACTAATTATTCAAAATTGACCCGTTCGGTCTATTGAGTGAACTTCGTCACTTCAATGATACATCAAACACTTTTGTCACACTACGATATTGCTACCAAGCTATAACTAAACATTTTAGTAAAATTAACGAAACTAATAGTTACGTACTTGCCTATTTCATCGTCATTGATTTCTAACCTTAATTACCCATTCCCGGGCTTGTCCATCTTAGCGCATCATTTCCATTCTATGGATTACGCTTTTATAACTCAATTTAACAAGTGACGTTCAAGTCACTTCGAACACTACCATTTCGACCATTATTTTAACCCATTCTTTATCTAGTTAATTACATCACTTAATATACATTCTAAACATGTCTAATTTAAACATTATCAATAAACATATCTAACCAACTATTTATTTTGACCCGCTTGGTTTGTCGAGTGAATTTCCATCACTTCTTAGACTTACCAAACGATTACAATTTTCGCTATAACAACATTAATCATATCTATGACTAGGCTTGTCTGCATAAATGTAAAGATACGACAAGTCGCGTACCTTTAAAGCGTTCCCTTCAAGCGTGTATCCGCTCCGGCTTGCCCGCTTGAAGACCCGGTTTCCTTGCCTAAAGAGTTCAATCCACAACCGTTTAGAACCCTTTTTTTATAAGTCTTAACGCATAATTTTCCATATCCATCAAACATGCGTTTTTGTCCGATTTTCAACATTTATCTTTCATTTAGGCATTTTAACGAACACCTAGCGGGTTTAATTTTTTACATAACTAGAATCAAGTTCATAACTTGTTATTTTCGCCAATATAATTATACATTTCGATTCCATTATGTCGAGCATGCATACTATTATCGAAATCATCATGTAGAGATCAAGTAACACTACTTTTGATGTTCATAATTCTTGTGTTCATCCTACTTTTATAAAACCCACTTAACCTATGAATGGGTTATCATAAATTTCATAATTTTGAACATAATTTCTGCAAGTTATCAACTAGGATTCACTCCTAAACTTGTTTTCATTACAAGTTTCATCTAAACATCACGTAATCAAGCTCCAATTTCAATTTCACAATTTACCAAGAATTTGAGATGAAACCAAATGATAAATTTAGCATACCTTAGGATCCCTTCAACGAGGTGATCATGAATTTGTGCTTGGAAATCGACTTGGAACAGATTAAGGCTCTCAATTTGGAGGAATTTGCAAGAACTAGGGTTTGTGGGGGAACCCTGTGTCGCCCCTGTGTTTAGCTCGATCCAGACACACACATAAGTGTGTGTTTGGATTTTGTTTTTAAATTTTATAAAATCAAGTTTCGAACTTAACACTTTTGGTCCTCCTACTAATTGTCAAGTTAGATTTTCAATGTTTTAACCAAGTTTCTTTGTCATAACTAGACTTATGACTAACTAGGTTACTTATTCCTAATTTGTTTATTTTCGTTTATTTTATACTTTATAATTTTAATATAAAGTTTTATATTTTCGGGGTGTTACAAGTCCACCCCTTAAAGAGGTTTCGTCCCCGAAACCTTCTTTAAATTGCTCTTTGGTTTGGACCAAACTAACTTAGTTTTGTTTTTTAGGCATTCTTTCTTTTTGTCAAAAGTTATTCTTTGCATCGACGCATGCGTCTTTCACGTGTAACTCATCACGGACTATAACTTGTATTTTGTATCTCTTATCTTGCTACCTATTTGTCCCAATTACCCCCTGGCCACTTAATAATATGAATTCGTCAATATGCTTATTTCATACTACCCTATGTTAACAAGCGTTTTATATAAATCACAACACCATTTTGACCTTGTATGATCTTATCGGCTAGACTGAGTAGTCATCGTCACCTCATGTCTCGTTAATTTGAGTCTACTCTTTGCCATATTCGGACTTACGTGAGTTCATGATCTCCTATCCCGTAACTCACGCTATGACATGATTATATTCTGTATTTCTATATCACTTTTGTGACTGTGATCACATCGCATCACGTCATGTTTAAGCTTTTATAAACTTTTCGTTATCAAAAATCTTCTTTCGAACATAGCGTCTCACACCCATCGGTGTTGAGACCTATTTCCTTTAATATTAACTATTTTCTAATTTCTCTATAATATTCATATTTGTTAAACGTCATTTCTTACTAAAACTGACTTTTAGTTTAACGTCTATCTCTTTAACTTATGTCAAATTCTCATACCCAGGAATTGACGACAAGAATTTATTCTTTTCCGCTTTTATATTACGCGAGGAATCATAACTAGTCCCCATGTTTTACCCCAAGTGACTCGTATGTTCTTTTGCTTAGCCTCGTAGGTTATTCCGTTAGGCTTTCACCCCTTTTTGGTTTATTTCTTCTATTGTTGACGCGTGGTTCATTCAGTCCTTTAAACCCTTACCTTGTTTATAATCTCAAAGGTTATGACGATCCCGTAGATCATCTTTTGCTGGTGTCATTTCGTATTCTTAGAATTACACTTCTGGTGTCAGGGCACCCCTTTCAAGCCTAAAATTTATTCATTTTCATTTTTGAATTTTATCAATTTGATCGTACTCTAAGGCTACACCCGTTTTCTTTTGAACCATTCTTCCAACTCTATGACTTCTTCCGTCATTTATACGTCGGTTTGTTCTTCGCTTACCGTTATCCGGTTCACACATTTATTTATTTACAACCCGTTACCCGGGTTCTGCATTTTCCTTTTTATACACTCATTTTACTTATTTGATTCGAACACCATTTCTCTTTTGTCAGTGACCCTTCGATCCGTCTCTTTTATCAATGTCCCAAAGGTTCATTTCTTAAGCCTTATTTGGTAAAACCACTGCTATCGTTATACAGCTTTTGGGGTTTACCCATTTTCGTTCTCACACTTTATAATACGTTTATTTTACTAATCTTTTATACAATCACACCCATCAATGTAATCATTGTTCCACCTTATAAGGATTTTATTAATAACATGTTACTTGGATAGTTACCAATACTCAAGTTTCCAATTCCATATTTATTGATACTTCATTATTCACAGTAGCGAATAATGCGTATCATCCATTAGCTTCTTTCTCGGAGATATTTTCTATCTGAGTGCTAATTTTCTCATTTTTGACCTTAATCCATTGTAACAATAACAAAATCATTTTATTTCATTTTATTATTCTATATCGTTGTATGAAATTTACCCACATCATTTATCA
Organism: Helianthus tuberosus; assembly: GCA_030545235.1. Lineage (NCBI taxonomy): Eukaryota > Viridiplantae > Streptophyta > Magnoliopsida > Asterales > Asteraceae > Helianthus > Helianthus tuberosus. The sequence goes on along the minus strand of CM060358.1, from coordinate 35,023,403 downwards.
ATATACACGATGTTTCTACGTGTTTTATTAGGTTTAGACAAGTATATAACCTTGTCTTCACCGCTTACTTACTATTACAAATCCCGGGTTCGGGTGTAATTACACTCCTTCCCAATACGACGTTTGTTCGCTTCATTAAGTTCCCGGGTTCGAGTGCACGCACACTCCTTCCCATTATGACACTTATCTTTCATTGCATTCCTGGTTTCGAGTGTACGCGCACTCCTTCCCATTGCAATATTTATCAAGATTACTTTTACCTTGGTTTCACATACTCGTCATTGTTTATTTTCTTATACATACATATATATATATATACATATATACATATATATATATACATATATACATATAGGGGATGGTTAGATAGAAAACCCTATCTATATGAAAAACCTTAGAAAACCCAACCTCCCGACATTTTTTTTTTTTGAAAAAAATAACACATGTAATATACATGTTTTTAAGAGTTTTGGGCCAAAAAAATCAAAAAAGCGCCGAAGGGATCTTTTTTAAAAAAAAAAAAAATTTCAGCAAATTCTGGCATTTTTGACTAACACATGTTAGGCGACCGAACATTGCTGAAATTTGTTTATTTTTTTAAAAAATATCCCTTCGGCGCTTTTTTGATTTTTTTGGCCCAAAACACTCTAAAACATGTATATAACATGTGTAATTTTTTTCAAAAAAAAAAAATGTCGGGAGGTTGGGTAAAAATGGGTTCCCTTTTGGGTTTCCAGAGTTTTCTAAGAATTTGAGGGTTTTTTATCTAGCATTATCCTATACATATATATATATACATATATACATATATATATATATATATATCTTTTACATAATTCACTCATTTCACTACTCATATATGTTCATATGCAACTATTATTCGCACTTGTATCGAATAAAATTTGTGCTAAAATTGAATTTACAAGAAACGTACCTGAAACGACATCAGGTTCAGCTTTAGCCTCTGCGGCTGTCATGTAGGAAGACCATGCCTTCTCTTTCGGGGTATCAGACTTTGCGTCAACTGTGTCTTCGGTTCTAACCAATTCCGGACATTCAGACCTTTTATGTCCCGGGTTATAACATTTATAACATACTGACACCTTTTCTGGGCAATTTGCAACCACATGTCCCACTTTTCCACAAATAGGACATGGTTTGTTTCTAAAGTAGCATTTGCCCTGGTGAGTTTTTCCACATAATTTACACTGCGGTAGACTAGCTTCTACTACCTTTCTGACTTCCTCGGAAATTTTAGCTTCCATCTCTTCTGGTAATTGAGATGTTAATTCGCCCCCGGTTACACCGTACATTTCTTTCATCTGTTCAGTGACTATTGGCACCGTATCATCATTACCTTTATCCGTCATCGTGAATCTGAAATGTTTATGCTCATTATTAAACATTTCATTTTATAACATATGCATCATTCATTTTGGTTTAGTCAAGTTCACCACTTGCTTAAACCATTCATGTTTAGTGCACTTTCCGGGTTTGAGTGTATTAACACGCACTTCCCGTGCACATCAAATCAAATTTCCTTTTTCTAATATTCTAATAAAATCTACTAAATGACTACTAATTCTTACCGGATGTTTGATCAAGCTTTGAACCGAACACACTTTGTTAACAACCTTGAGCTCTGATTACCAACTTGTAATACCCATCTCATTATTTAAGATTTTAATATAAAATACGCATTTTCAAGCCAAAATGCATAATTACATAACTTAGTTATAAAAACTAAGATTACATAGTTAAGGTGTTCTAAAATTACCAACTGACTAGTTTAAAACATTCAACATATAGTTAGTGTTTACAAAATAAACATCATCTAAAACAAGATTAAATTAGCGCGGAAGCTTCAAAAGTTTGTGTTCGGTTCTTGATTCCTTGCTTGATAGGCATCCGAAATTAGATGAATATCACCTAAGGTCAAAACCACAATAAATATTAGTTTTGACAACAATAAAGTGTATATAAACAGGTTCTAGTATGTAAATCCCAATATTAATCCGGATCACAGTGGTTGGTTGTTTTAGTCCAAAACACCTGTTGATTAAGTGTTTGAACTATGAAAAAGTTAAGAATAATCAAGAATGAAGATGAAGCTAATGGATTGATGAATACAACAAGTGTTGTATTGAATCCAAACAAGTATATAAATCAATAAAGCACCTTGGAATACAGATTTGAGCACAATATCAAGAGATTAAATGTAAACAACACTTCATTCACCAAAGAGCCAAAAGCTTGGCTAGGTTACAATGCTTGGGCTATATATAGTGCCTGACTTGCCAGCATAATTATAATTATGCTGGAATCTTAACTACACCAAGTCAGGATTTCTAGTTTCATGAAATTACAAAATAAGCCCCTATACTATTAAATTAGCTACAAACAACTATAAAACTAATCAAGTACAAGTATGAACGATCTCAAAAGTTCCAACAATATCCCCCCTAGATCGTTGCATACTTGTCTTCTCATTCTTCTGTTATTTCCACTGGATTCTCTGTAGCTATTTTCCCAGGCTCGATAGGGTTGTCTTCATGCCCTGCCATTTCTGGTGGTTCTTGAGTCTCGACTGGTGCAACCGGAGTTTCTTGAGTAGTAACAGCTTCACTTGTTGGTGGATCCTCCATAGTGGCCTCATATGTGGATGAGGCCGGAGGTGATGATGTTGGCTGGGAGGTTGTGGTGGGCTCTGTCGTTGAAGCGGAGGTCTTTTCTTTCTTCCTTTCATGCTTCTTCTTTTTCCTCGCTTCCTTCTTCTTTTCCTCTGTTTCTTTTCTTTTCTCGATTTTGTCTACGAGATCCAGCATTTCTCTCTTTATCTTCCGGGCTCGATCTACTGCTCGCTGAAATAGCATGGCCTCCTCAAGATTAGCATTTCCAGCTCCAACGTTTATGCGGCTTGCATTTAGTACCGTTAGATCTGAGAGTCCAAACATAAACACGTCCATTGGATCCAAGATCCGTATATCCACGTTTTCGTTGGATCTGATTACAGCTTCACCAGTTTTGCTATCGTAAAACCATTTCTTGAAATTGTTGAGAGATACTGCAACTTCTTCAGGAAGCTTGATTCTCGTGACAATTTTAGCAGGGTTAATTACCCACGTCACTTTTCCCTTTCCAGTAACCGGATCCTTGGTTGTTTTGGACACTCTCCGTCTTGGACGCTGTAGCCTGTGATTTTGGGAAACCCTTGTTACATTCTTTAGCAATCAGGCGCTCAAAATCCCCGCCAATGCTTCTATCTTGTGGATTTAGAATATCCAGACGGCCAAGCTCACGCAAATCCCACCTAGGAAGAGTAAAGAGATCGAATCAAGTCTGGAAGTACTGAATCACGCCGCCTCGTCTTTTAACCACAAACATTCCTCTCAGATTGTCGTACATCCAGCTGATGATTTTTTCGGTGGCCTCAGTCTTATTGACAGTTATCACCTGATAAAAATCAGGGAGTTTTTCTCTTTCTTTCTTGAACCACTCTGGATGCTGGGGGGAGAAAGTTTTTCCATCTTCCTGCTCGTATAACACTTCATCTTCCAAACCCCATTCAATGAATCTGGCAGGCATTTCATCCCTATCAACCTCTTCTTCTTCACTCTCATCTCCTTCAGTCACCTTTTCGGTTGACTCCAGACGCTTTTTCTTTGCCTCTGCTTCTTTCGCCTTTCTGGTGGTTTCTTCTTCTATGAAGGCATCAAAGTCGAAAACTTCCTCGAAAGAGAACATAGGCTCCATCTCCATCTTTGCACACATACTCCTCATCATTCTGTACAATTTTTCAATTCCCATCTGTTGGAATCTGATGAATTTTGATTGCTTGGCCATATAAGCGTTCATTTCCTTGTTCTTCTTACGCTGATCCTTTAGCTTCTCTCTCAAGATGTTTGTGTCGTTTACTTGGTTCTTGAGAAGACATATTTCTTTGGCTGCAGATGGACCGGTTTCTTTGATGAGTTTATCATAAAGTTCTTGAAAAGGACGAACTTTTTGTGGAACCACTGGAGGCTTTGAGATCCTCGTTGGTTTGACTTGAGGAAACTTTGAGGGACCTTCATCTGTTGATTTCCTTTTTGGCGGAGTTTTCTTGCTTGCTGAACCTTCATCCGGATCCGTTAACAGTGCATCAACAAAATCATCGAGAGACTGTACTTCCTCTGTTACCGTATTAGGCCTTTCAGATTCTGACATTGCTTTTCTTTTGAGGCTCTTCTCTCTCTTTTCTTTTTCCTGCAACGCGTGGATTTCTTTCATATCTTTGATATGTTGACGCTGTTCTTCAGATTCAGCTGCTCTAAAGCTTGCACCCATGAGTCTTTCTGGGTTTTCAGATGCCTTTTTCTTCTTCAGGGGCTCATCTTCAGCAACTTGCTTTCCTTTTCTTTTTCCTTTCGATCGTTCTTCCTTTTCTGCTACCTCAGCTTCAGCTTGTGCAATCTTTTGTTGCTTTTCTCGAAGGGCTTCTCTGTATTTTCTATAGGCTTCTTTAACCAATGGCAGTCTCTCAGCTGCATACATCCAATCATGTAACAAGACCCATTCATTTGTTTTAATCTCTGTGAACTGACGACTTGTGGGCACATGAAAAGTGTAGAGGTTTCCATCATGCGGCGGATCTTTATATTGATTGTTGATCAGCATCTGAATGAATCTAGGATACATTGCCCAAGTTGCCCCAGTTGCATTCTCTAACATGTAATTGAAAATTAGACCGGAGATGTTGAATTTATGATTCAGACACAGGTTTAGCATTGCTGCCGACCATTCCAGATTCAGGCCATCAAATCCACCTTTACGATGGACTAAGCACATAGCAATTACGTGAACTATGAACCTCCAATCCCTTGTAAGTCCATTTCTCTTAATCTCTTTCTTTTGACGAAAGTCTCCTACGTACCCCATACCACGAAATCCGTCCAAAACGCCATCCTTGCTCAAAGAGATTGGATCTTGAGCGTTATCTTTCAGCTTCAAAACTTTGCGAATCCTTTCTTCCGTCACTTCAATACGTTTGTTGCGAACTGTTGAAGAAATTCCTCTGACGTTGTTAATAGTTTCAGGCTTCGCATTTTCCCAGAACTCTTGAATATGAATGCGATAAATGAGAACTTCTGTTTCAACTGCATAGCCAATTCTGCTTGATCGTATCCACCTTGCTGCGTCTTGAAAATCCAGTGGCACTTTATCAAGATTTATACTCTGATTATGTTTCAACGTCTTATCCCAATCGATGACTTTCACCATCTTGCTCCTGAAACACCAAACGAGCCAAGTTAGGAGATTCACGACATAGAAAAAAAATATTTACATCAATTTTACAAATTATTAAAAGAAAACTGTATTTAGAGAATATTTTAAACCATATAGAAAGAAAAATATTAACAAAAAGAGGTGGTTATAAAAAGAATTTTGAAAAGGTATTTACAAAAATATAAACAAGAAATTTGAATTTTTTTAAAAAATATTTACAAGATTTTAAAAAAAAATTAATTAATGGGCAAATTCGCTGACAACCCAGACAACTGTCTTCGCTGATGTTTGTGACCGAGATCCGGTAATTTCACCGACAACGATGTCGGATCATGTGCATCTTTACCGAGATAATTTCGCTAGCGAACTTAGCGACGACAGGGTTTTGTTTCCGAAATGATCCACCAGCGAAGGCATTAGTCTAGGCCGCTTTACCAGCGAAATAGACTATTTCGCTAGTTGCTCGAACTCGCGTTCGAGACTTTTGACATTCCCTGATTTGAAATAAAATCGCTGCCTTCGCTACCTTCATCGTAAATTCGCTGTCATCATCGATTTCTTATTAAACCCTTTCAAAACCCTAACAGTTATCACCCTTTGATTAACTCTAATCATCAACGCTCTTAACATGTTTCTAGAAATCGATTATCCTATGTCCAAAAATCAACGATGCCAAGTAAAACAATTTCAAGAAACCCTAACATTTTTCAGATTCAAGATCATACATTCTTGAAACTTAAGAAGAATCAAAGCATGAATGTTCAAACAGTAAGATTTTCACCGTAGATTTCAATCGATGAAAGCAGACGATGTAGATGAACATAAATGCAAATATTACCTCAAGATCTTTGAGCGAAAATGAATCTCGTGAAAGCTTTGAGAGTTTGTCCGGAGATTAGAGAGAATGATGAATAAACAGTTTTTGAAAATTTTGAAAACCGACGGTTAAAAAAAGATATTTATACAAGATATTCCGTACCTAGCGGAATAGACAATTTCGCTAGCATCTTTAATCCGCCGACTATGATGAAAATATCTTTTTCACAAACCAATTTTTAAATTCGCTCGTGAACTTCAAACTTTCTCGAAAAATGTGCCCATTTTTGTTTAAAACACTATAATTTATGAAATATTTACACATTTAAGAAAAATTGGGCCATTTTGACTCCGAACTTCGAATTTCAACTCTGGGAGGTTCCATTTTATATTGATTTTCTTGATACTATTGACACTTGTCGACTTACCTGCAAAAGATCATATTGCCAACACTTGTCAATTTCTTATTTATTATTATTATTATTTATTAACCAGGGCACAAGAAAAACTGCCAGTATGTTTGTCCGCTTAAATCCATGCATCCTTCTTTCAACATGCCTTCGGAGAGCGCTTTTATCATGTTTTTGGTAATATTGACAAGTCTTCAATGGCCCCCACACAAGCTATTGAGAATAGGATCATTACGCCCGTGAGTCCCACATCAGGACATACCCCCGCGATCAAGGTATGCGCAAAGATTCCTCATAACAGGTGAGTATATTGGTTTCATTCTTTTCAACGATAGAGCGGAGATCAGGTCTGTACTTTCGTACAACAGAGATCCCAAGAACTACCGAGGGCTGAGACAGATAGTTTGGTGAACAGGTCAGTACTTCCGTACAGCAGAGAGACCAAACTGATCTATCTAAAGTTTTGGCCAATTTTGGCACTTATTAAAGGGTTTGGCCTTTTTTTAAGGCACTTATTAGGAAAGGATATCATAGCGTCTAGGTCAGCATGTATCTGGATGCAGCAGAAGAGCAACTATGATATCCCCGAATGAAATACCAATATAAAGACCCGAGATCTCAGACTTTGGCAATCTATCAATACAAGATTTAAGACCATTAAGCCATATGCCGCAACGTGTTACCCACTGTGATGCGTAATGCCTGAGAAAATCCAGAATCCTTGTGTAGACGTTATGTTTTGCTCCCTAACAACAGTTTACTCGCCGGTGTTGCTGAATCTACCGACATGTCGTTGCTTGGTACCCCGATTTCTTTTTGTTTTCTGTTTTGCAAGAAATGACAAAGTGTTAGCAATTTTCTATCATTTCCTCTAACAGGAGTCAGACACAAGCATCTAATTTGATTTTCTGAAATATCCCCCCTAAAATATTTATTTTCGAGAGTCCATTTGCCCGAAAATGAAATTTTAATTTTGCAGAAAATCTTTTTGGTAGGCAACGTTTCACGATACTTGTTTTACTTTCAACAAACGTTTTTTTTTAACAAAAGATAGAGTATTTACGAAAAGATTTTGGACCACAAGATTCAATTCCATTCAAGGAAATTAACCATTTCCAACCAGGTTACCAGCTGGTTGAATCAGGTTTTATCAAAGGCCTTCGTGAAAATGTCAGCCCGCTGCTGTGTGGTATCCACTGGCACCACTTGAATGAACCCCTTTTCGTAGGCATCTCGAATTGCATGAATTCGAATTTCGATGTGCTTTGTTCTGGAGTGGTGGATGGGATTCTTCACAATTCCCAGACATGCCTCATTGTCGATGAATATAGGAGTCTTCATGATGTTGATTCCATAATCCAACAACTGATTTTGTATCCAGAGAACTTGTGAACATCAACTGTAGGCCGCGGTGTATTCTGCTTGAGCGGTGGAGGTGGACACAGTTGTCTGTTTCTTGCTTTGCCATGAGATCAGACGATTTCCCAAGAATTGACATCCTCCCGATACAGACCTGCGATCTACTTTACAACCTGCATGATCACTGTCAGAATAAGCAATAAGATCAAAATTACTATCTTTAGGATTCCAAAGACCTAGTTTCGGAGTTCCTTTGAGATAGCGGAAGATGCGTTTCACAGCAGTTTCATGTGATTCTTTGGGATTTGTCTGAAAGCGAGCACAGAGACAGACAGCCCACATAATGTCAGGCCTGCTAGCCGTCAGGTACATCAGAGAACCGATCATGGAGCGATAAAAGGACTTGTTAACTGGTTTTCCTTGAGGATCTAGAGTAATCTCCGTCTGAGAGGCGAACGGTGTGCTGGCAACTTTACAGTCATTCATGTTATACTTTGTGAGAATATCCAGAATGTACTTAGCCTGATGAATGAGAATCCCATCCTCCTTTTGCTTCACTTCTAGCCCTAAGAAGAATGTCAGCTCTCCCATCATGCTCATTTCAAACTTTTCCTTCATGACAGACTCGAATTCTCTACACAGTTCCTCGTTAGTTGACCCGAAGACGATATCGTCCACATAAATCTGAACCAGCATTACGTCTTCTCCTACTCTTTTGGTAAAGAGAGTCATGTCGATCGTTCCTCTTGTGTATCCACACTTCAAAAGATAAGTTGACAAAGTCTCGTACCAAGCACGTGGAGCTTGGTGAAGACCAAGAGTGCTTTGTCCAACTTGTAATAGCGACCTGGAAAATGAGGATCTTCGAAACCCGGAGGCTGACACACGTAGACTTCTTCCTTTACCTTCCCATACAGAAAATCACTCTTTACGTCCATCTGAAAAACTTTGAAATTCCTGTATGACGCGTATGCCAGGAATATTCTGATTGCCTCCAATCTAGCAACTGGAGCAAAAACCTCTTCGTAATCGATTCCTTCCTCCTGACGAAAGCCATGCACCACCAATCTGGCCTTGTTCTTGATTACTACTCAACGATTATCCATCTTGTTACGAAAGACCCATTTAGTGCCAATCGGAAACTTTCCCTCAGGTAAATCTACTAACTCCCAGACTTTGAGTTTGCGAAATTGAGATAATTCTTCTTGCATTGCCTGAACCCAACTGGAGTCTAGAATGGCATCTTCAATGTCCCGTGGCACGGACTGTGAGAGAAAAGCTGCATAGAGACCTTTATTGATGCTAGATGACTGGCCACGTGTGCGTACTCCTTCTTCAATTGCACCTATGACATTTTTGAGAGGATGATTGCGATTTGTCTTGTATCCTGCATTTGTCTGAGACTCAATCTGCTGCGGAAGGTTGGTGAAGTGTTCGTCCACATAAATTACCGAAGGGTCATCTTCTTGAGTTGGTTCATCCACATTTTCCTGTGAAGAAGAAGCACCGTTTTCTGGGGTGTTCTCAGGCGCAGTGTCACCAGTTACTTCATCCACAGAGAGAAGTGGATCGGCAGAGAATGGAGTGAAACGGGTAGTGAACGGAGTTACACCAATATCTGAAGAGTCAAACAGAGGTTCAACTTGAGCATCTTCAATAGGTTCTGCTTCTAGAGTATCTTCTGGTATTTAGAAGGTGTTGAAAATCACACCCACGTCATAGAACCAGTCGGGAGTACTTCCAGTGTTGGTGTAGTTTCCTTCTTGAAAATCAACATAATATGATTCAATCACCATCTTCGTTCTTTTGTTGTAGACTCTGTAGGCTTTCTGAGTGGATGAATATCCCATGAAATAGCAGATATCACCCACTGCCTCGAACTTGATGAGATTTTCTTGAGTATTTAAAAGAGTGCACGAACATCCAAATGGCCTGAAGAAGTCAATAAGCGGCTTTCTTTTGAAGAGAAGTTCATATGCCGTTTTTCCGTGTGGTTTTACAATAAGAACCCTGTTCAGAACGTAGCATGCTGTATTTACTGCTTCTACCCAGAAGATGATCGGAAGCTTCGAATCCACCAGCATGGTCCTTGCGGCCTCGATCAACGTTCTGTTCTTGCGTTTAGCAACTCCATTTTGTTGAGGAGTTCTGGCTGCACTGTATTGTAGATGAATTCCCTTTTCTGCACAGAAGGATATGAAGGTTTGATTTTTGAACTCGGAACCATTATCACTTCTGATCGACTTCACTTTTAATCTGGTTACGTTTTCAATCAAGGGAATGAATGACTTGAGAATTTCAGTTGTCTCACTCTTTGCCTCAAGAAAATAGACCCATGAAAAATGAGAGAAATCATCTGTAATCACCAAACAGTAAGAACTTTTAGCAAGACTTTTAACACTAATTGGACCAAAAAGATCCATATGCATCAATTGTAGAGGCGCAGTAATCGTATTCACTGCTTTGGACTTGTGCGATTTCTTGTGTTGCTTTCCCTGGGCGCATGCTATACATTTTTCAGAAAAAGGAAATTCTTTTATCGGAAGTTCTCTCACTAAGTTTAACTTAGAGAGTTTGTTCATATTTTTGAAATTTACATGCCCCAATCGCCTGTGCCAAAGCAGTGATTCCGATTCTGAAGCCTTTGAGATCAAACAGGTCAAGTTGTCATTTGTCTTGGCATTTTTCATGTTAAGCACGTATGTGTTGTTTTGTCTTGGAGCAGTGAGCATGATCATTTCTGCAGGGACGACATATTCAGGCTTGAGAAACAAGCATTCCATGTCATTGAAAAGCACCGATATTCCTTTATCACAGACTTGTGATACACTCATGAGATTGTAGCACAATTCTGGAACATAATTGACATTTTCCAACATGAGGGCTTCAGACACCACATCTCCTATTTCAACGATCTTCCCTCCCTTCTCGTCTCCAGCGAATGACACGAAATCACCATCAATAAAACGAAAGTTCTTCAGAAGTTCCTTCAAGCCTGTCATGTGTCTTGAACATCCGCTGTCGACATGCCAGATGTATTCCATGAGCATACGAAGCCATTTCTGGAGTTTATTCTGAAATACAAGAATATACACAGATTAGTTTGATTTGGGAACCCAGATCTGCTTTACTTTGGATCTATCATGGTTTTGTCCCACGATATCCTCTTTTTGCTTCCAAAGATAAGCTGTTGAATTAACCAGATTTTTAACAGATTTCTTAAGATAATCAAGTTGATCTGTGAAGTTCTTAACAAAATCATATTCTGGTTTAGAAAAGTTCTTGTTTTTACAATGTTTCGCTATATGTCCTAAATGACCACAGCGAAAACATCGTTTACGTCTGGGCCTTTTGGTGTTAGAAGATGATGTATGTGATGAGTGTCTTGAGCTTTCTGCTTTCTTCATTTTCTTGTCAACTCGACTTTCATCTTCTAAGCATTCTTCATCGCTGTCGGAATCTGATGAGCTTTCTGATGCTTGATATTCACTGGAATTTAGTTCTTCACTTGCTTCGTAACTTGAATCATTACAGCTTTGATCTTCGCCTGAACTTTCTGAATTTTGGTCTTCAATTTTCTCAACACTTGAACCTTCGAAGCTTTCATCATTTGTTGATTGATCTTCACTTGAGGTCTTTGAGGTTTCTTCACTTGAAAATTCAGTGCTTTCACCATCTGTTGTTCGATCTTCACTTGAGGTTTCTGATTTTAGCTCATCCTCAGGACTTGATGTCTCCTTTTCATCTTCTGAGGCAGTAATGCTTGAGTCTTCATTGCAATGATCTTCAGTGACTATCTTTTCTGAATCCGTCATACCTGTTCGAGAAGGAATAAATTCTGGAATTTCCTCTGTGAGGAATTTTCCAAAGCTATTCTTTTTCAATTCTGGCACGAATACAGGAGATTCACAAACAATTTTATTATCACAAAATGCAGAAATCAAATCATGACGTTCAAACATAGCATGTTCACGATCACGGGTCTCAAATGTAGGCACATGGCCCTTGCAGTCATCCGAAGATTTAAATTTAGGCACACGGCCATTACAGTCATCCGTCCTAATTAAATTATTACATTCATCCCGAATATTGTTTTTCTTAGAACAGTTCCAGGCGAACCAGTTAACAGTAGAATAACTGTCGCCTGAATAACCTATTCCTATTTTTGAACCGCCGCAGTCTCCATCCTCATCGCACACATCTTCTTTACACACAATGGGATCTTCATTACTTTTAGAAAAGTTAGCGGTTGTTTCGGTTTCACAAGATTCGATTTGTTCTACATAGGCCTTTTCATCAATGAGATCGTTTTCGGGATGAGGAGTTGGTATAGGCACATAGTTTTTGCTATATGGTGGAAAGAAACGTTTTCTTTCATTTCCTTGCCTGTCCTTATACCAGATCCCGTCTTTCACATACGTTGGTCGTTGGCAGTTTTTGATGTCAGTAAAGGCCATTTGACTGACATTCCATTTGTCTATGATAATTTGCAATTTATTCTTTTCGTTCAAAGCTTTTTCTAGTCTATCTGTGAGATCGTTAATGATGAAATCTTTTCTAAACACAAATTCTTTTAGAGTTTGCATTTCAGCTAAAGTTGAATTCAACTTTCTCTGATATGCGGCCTCGTTCTGTTTAAACTCGTTGTTAAATTTTAAAGCTTTGTCTTTTTGTCTCTCAAATTCTAGATTTAGAGACTTGTAATGTGCCATGACATCAACGCATGCTGGTGTGCATAACTTTACTTTAAAGTTATGTGGAAAACTATTTACCAAGTCTTTGTCAGCTGTTTCTTTCGAAGATTCTGTTTTCATTGCTGCAGCTGAGACTTTTTCTTTATCTTTCTTCTGGTCAGATGCCTCCTTCGGACCATGCTCCTTAGCCTCTTCAGAATTCTTTTCTTTCTCAGGCTCCGGGGAGGTGAGAATGCTTTTCAGACCCTTGTCAGCAATGTTGTCACCTTTTGGAATTCCAGCTGTTTGTTTCTCAAACTGCTTTGATGAGGATCCGCTGGAGATCTTTGCCATAAGAGCTTTGTTGACTTGTTCCTTGGCTTCAGCAATTTCTTCACTCCAATCATAATCTTCAACGACTAAGGCTTTTGGTGTGCTAGGAGACGCATTGTTTTTGTTTTCTTTGATAGTGATTTGTTTTACAGCAGGAGTAGCTTCAATGTTTCCTTCTTTCAACAAGGGGCAGTCACGCTTGAAGCGGCCCAGATTCTTGCAGTTGTAACATCTCAGTTTGGATTTGTCAAAGCCAGCCTTTCCAAGACCCAAACGTTTCCTGGTCTTGTCCTGAAATTTCTTCAACCTTAAGGTGATCACGGACATCTGCCATTTCAGATCCATTTCCTCCATGTCATCTGGATCGACCTGATACATGTCTTCAGCAGTGAACATTTCCTTCTTGAGTTCTCCTGACATTAAAGCTTCATAACTACTCGGAAACATGTTGAAAAGTGCCACATTTTTAGTAGACACTTTCAACGCTTGTGTATCATCAACCGTGACAGTCTTCTCACTAGGTTGTGGAGCTTTTGATGCGCTTGCGGAAGCATTAGCATAGATCATGTCAGAAGCTTGTTGACTGATGCCACCTAAAGCCAGGAATGCCACATTCTTCATTCCAGCAGAAGTTTGATTTGTCTTTGGAGTGTAGCCAGCAGTGTTCATTTCTCGTTTGTTGACATCCATTTCAAAAGCTCTTAGAGTGTTGATTAAGTCTTACAAAGTGACAGGATTTGGATTATTGAGGAAATCCTTCTTAATCATCATGCATTGCAAGCTCCATTCCTTAGGGAGTGAGTCCAGCAGCTTCTTTATAGCAGCACGGTTTGTTACAGGATTTCCTGCCTTCTTCATTTTGGTCATCATATTTAGAAAGAGACTGATATGATCGGAAAGGCTTTCTCCACGAATTCCACAAAACATGTCGTATTGCTTCTGCACCATGTCTCTCTTACTTTCAATTAGCTCTTCATTTCCCTCATAATACTCAATCAATGCATTCCAGAGTGCATTTGCAGTTCGGTGTTCTTCAAACATGTTGCAGTCATCAGTTGACAGAGCCATGGTTAAGGCGGCATGTGCACGGCGATCGCGTTGGATTAGGGCCTTGTCTTCGTCAATGAAGGTTGTGGGGTTATTGTTAGCAACTACCGCATCATTTCGAACCACCGTTGGAATGTGGGGTCCAGCGGTGACTGAGAGCCAGAGATTGTAGTTCGTGTATTCGAAGAACGACTGGATGCGAGTCTTCCATGTACTGAAATCTTCAGCTCCTTTCAACTTTGGTGGCCTAGTAGTGGTTCCGGTCTGAAGTTCAGCTTGAGCGATTGGACTTAGCTGATTTAACGACATCTTGGCTTGTTTTTGACAAAGGAAAGCTGATCAGAGGTTAATTTCGCTGGTAAAACTGCGGAAGCACAATATCGCCGGAATATGAGGTAAATCCGCCGGTGATCTGCCTGGTCTCCTGTCTTCGCCGGTACACGGAGATATCCTGTACGAGCGAAGAAGCTAATTCCGCTGATACAACAAGCACACACGTTAGTTTGACTAATTTCGCCGTATACTGTGATAAGAACGTTGTGGATCTATATCACAGTTCTCGAAGTCGCCTTTGATAAATTCGCTAAAGGGCCGTTTGGCACTATTTCGCCGGCAATCAATAATTTCGCTCGAGTATTAGTCGGTGAAATTAATGATTATGCGATGTTTTTCAAAAATTGTTCGCTATATTCGCTATATTCAAAAGTGTCGTCGCTATATTCAAAATGAATTTCGCTGCCTTCAAAAATTGTTCGCTGTATTAAAGTTAATTTCGCTGGACAGAGGGTTTAACACGAACTAAAACCCTCTAATCACTCAAAAACAGCTCAAAAACCATGTTTTGATGCATCAAAATGTCCAAAATGACTCCCTAATCATATATTAACAACAACCTATCGATTAAACACACCAAATCAATCCATTTTAAGTCCAAAAATTTGAAAACCTTGAAACTTTGAAAAACCTTCAAAACTTTGAAAAATCTCAACAAGAACACAACAACCAAGAGCACTAAGGCTCTGATACCAAATTGTAAATCCCAATATTAATCCGGATCACAGTGGTTGGTTGTTTTAGTCCAAAACACCTATTGATTAAGTGTTTGAACTATGAAAAAGTTAAGAATAATCAAGAATGAAGATGAAGCTAATGGATTGATGAATACAACAAGTGTTGTATTGAATCCAAACAAGTATATAAATCAATAAAGCACCTTGGAGTACAGATTTGAGCACAATATCAAGAGATTAAATGTAAACAACACTTCATTCACCAAAGAGCCAAAAGCTTGGCTAGGTTACAATGCTTGGGCTATATATAGTGCCTGACTTGCCAGCATAATTATAATTATGCTGGAATCTTAACTACACCAAGTCAGGATTTCTAGTTTCATGAAATTACAAAATAAGCCCCTATACTATTAAATTAGCTACAAACAACTATAAAACTAATCCAGTACAAGTATGAACGATCTCAAAAGTTCCAACATAGTATCATACAAATGAAAACAAAAATAAAATTTCGATTCTTGGTGTGTCGCGCCACGCGACAGACTCCTTTGAATCCTTCGCGCCCGGGGAGCGCTCTCGCGTGTCGCGCCAGAGCTAAGGTACCATGTCGCGTGCCGCAGGGGAACCTGTTTTCCAGCGGCTGCAGGTTTAATCCCTACATTTCTGCCCAGCTCCGAATTTTTTTTCCATAATCTCAACTTTAAACTAGCATAACTTTTACCTGCTTGTCCGTTTTAGTCGATTCATTTTCCTACGCGTCCGTAATAAAAATACGGATCTAATCATTCAAATTTCACACACCGAAACCCGATTTGTAAACGAATTGTTCATAAATCCATATTTTGATTATTCGACCCGTTTGTCATATGGCATACTTTTCATCATTCATTCTTTTGATTTCTAAACTTAATTACCCATTCCCCGGGCTTGTCAACTTTAGTGTGTCATACCAATCTTTGGTTTCACGCACGTAATAAAATTCATGCTCGTTTTCAATAGTTCGAGCATACCACTTGATGCAAATTTTACAAGTACATCGTTCTAGCTATTTGACCCAACATCAAGGGTTTTTCAAATCAACTTAGTGTATCCATTACATGGCGATACACGCCTTATCACTAGCATATTTTGCGACTTTCAAATCTCTAGTTATATCATCATTTCAAATACATAGTTTTGACCTGTTTGTTTTGCCGAATGAACTTCGTCACTTCTATGGCCTATCAACATACACTAATTATTCAAAATTGACCCGTTCGGTCTATTGAGTGAACTTCGTCACTTCAATGATACACCAAACACTTTTGTCACACTACGATATTGCTACCAAGCTATAACTAAACATTTTAGTAAAATTAACAAAATTAATAGTTACGTACTTGCCTATTTCATCATCATTGATTTCTAACCTTAATTACCCATTCCCGGGCTTGTCCATCTTAGCACATCACTTCCATTCCATGGATTACGCTTTTATAACTCAATTTAACGAGTGACATTCAAGTCACTTCGAACACTACCATTTCGACCATTATTTTAACCCATTCTTTATCTAGTGAATTACATCACTTAATATACATTCTAAACATGTCTAATTTAAACATTATTAATAAACATATCTAACCAACTATTTATTTTGACCTGTTTGGTTTGTCGAGTGAATTTCCATCACTTCTTAGACTTACCAAACGATTACAATTTTCGCTATAACAACATTAAGCATATCTATGACTGGCTTGTCTGCATAAATGTAAAGAGATGACAATTCGCGTACCTTTAAAGTGTTCCCTTCAAGCGTGTGTCCGCTCCGGCTTACCCGCTTGAAGACCCCGTTTCCTTGCCTAAAGTGTTCAATCCACAACCGTTTAGAACCCTTTTTTTATAAGTCTTAACGCATAATTTGCCATATCCATCAAACATGTGTTTTTGTCCGATTTTCAACATTTATCTTTCATTTAGGCATTTTAACGAACACCTAGCGGGTTTAATTTTTTATATAACTAGAATCAAGTTCATAACTTGTTATTTTCGCCAATATAATCAGACATTTCAATTCCATTATGTCGAGCATGCGTACTATTATCGAAATCATCATGTAGAAATCAAGTAACACTGCTTTTGATGTTCATAATTCTTGTGTTCATCCTACTTTTATAAAACCCACTTAACCTATGTCACACCCCGATTTCCACGTGTCACCGGTGGGCCCGGTGGGGAGTATCGTGACGTCATGGTTGGCAACATAATAGTCAAACAACACAATAGTATTAAGCACAGCGGAAGCAATTGTAAATATGATACAACCGAATTTATTATTGTAATATCAAATGTCACAATATTCGGAAGTTTATCCACAGAAGGATCGAACATAAAATGGAAACAATAGTTCAACAGACTTTTAGGCATCTTAAGCTTGCGAGACTTCTACTGATGCTAAGGAGAAATATCCAGCCAATTTCGTATAGTACCTGCATTTAGCCTTTTTGGAAAATACGTCAGTTTACACTGGTAAATACATTCAACTGACTCATTTTGAAAATGGTTTTAAGAAAATTGATTTGAATGTACGTGGCACAAAATATCTTTTAAAATTTGATTAAAATGCACAGAGGCAAAATTAATCTTTTTAACTTGGGAGAATTATTTAATATTATAATCTTGTGAACGAATTACATGTTACTTATGCGTTCAGTAGCCCGGATCTAGTCCGGGTTAAAGATCAATAGACACACCACGTTATTGAGTTATACACTGGCAGGTGTACGCCTACACCCCGTGCTCAGGTCGTGGCCAATCTCGTAAGATGATGCCAAGGATATCCGGGACATGGTCATTAACCCCCCAAAGGCTGTAAAGTAAACAAGACTGTTTAAACGAGCCGATCAAATTATTCAACTACCCACTAAGCGTGGAGATTTGATGCCCGATCAAGCGGTATGCTATATACCGTAACCCAAGCCCGTATAGGGAAAATAAGTTAAAAGTATTTACCTGAGCTAAATATAAATTCAATCCCAGCCGTATATCAAATCAGCAAGTACAGATAGCTTTTACTGGGCTCCTAATCTGGAACGAAGGTTTTTAATAACCTATTAGAATCCTAACGGGTCTTTAATTAAGCTTAAGCTTAGACCGGCTAGTTTCAAAGATACGGTTCGTACGCACGATTAAGCGAAGACCGGATAGAATGTGATTTAGACCCGACAAGTTTGAAGACTTGTTTAATATGGGTTTATTATTCACATTCTGGATTTTGAGATAAAACCGATAAGGTTTGACCCGTTTCGGCTAATTTATGTAAACTTGTTACATAAACCGAACCGAACGCGAAATAAGCGTAACGGGTATCCGTAAGAGCTATATACAGGTTTCCTAAGTTAATATGCTTCAAATATGTTGTGACATCAGTAGGATGTCTTTCATTATGCCCGAAATGAATTTAACACAAACTATGCCCCGTAGGGGTAGTTTGGTCATTTTAAAGGTTGTAAAAGAGTTTAAATGTTTAACTGAGTTACAGATCTGATGTAAACAGCAAACATACTCAATTTGATAAGTTATATCAGTAGGCTAAAGCATGTATGTGAAACTTACCATTTTTAACCAAACTAGTCCCCGTAGGG
Organism: Helianthus tuberosus; assembly: GCA_030545235.1. Lineage (NCBI taxonomy): Eukaryota > Viridiplantae > Streptophyta > Magnoliopsida > Asterales > Asteraceae > Helianthus > Helianthus tuberosus. The sequence continues at coordinate 35,004,867 of CM060358.1, read as the reverse complement.
GTATTTTGGTAATTTCACATAAGCCGAAAAGCTCAAAACTGAAGTCTGAGTTTATCAACCTTTTCTTACTGTTAAAATATTATAATTTGCCTCTTATATCAGTAGGTATCAACCCGGGTATGTCCAATATGATTTTAAAACATACTATGCGTTAAAAACGCTAATTAAGGCGATTAAAGGCCATTACCGGGTTCGATACTTAAATATGATATTTTTATATTTCCAGAAGGCTTAAAATAATTTATTTAACATAACTAATCAGTAGCAAAAGGTTTGGAGTCGTTTAGACGTGTAAAACTCATTTTATGGCCCGTAAGGGCAAAACCGACATTTACCGAATTAAGCCTACGACTATGAGTTATGCTCAGCCTAAAATCAATTAAAAATCTTTAAAAATCTCAAAATAATATATTACATCAGTGGGTAAAATATTTGATACCAAAAAGTATGTTTAACTAGGCTATACGCTAATTACGCCATTTTATTAACATAAAGCATTAATTTTGCGATAACGAGCATAACTCTTAATCTACAAGTCAAACTGATGTCAAACTTTGCATACAAGTCTATATATCAGTAACAAAGGTTTCTACACTTTTACATTTTCATAAAACACGTTTTAAGGTAATAAGGGCATAACGGTCAACATATGAGCAATTAACGGAAACATGCATATTAATTGGATAACTAATGAACCAAGGTGTATAATCACAGAGGGTTGCCCTAACATGTAACCTAGTCCAATTAAAGCTCTGGGGCATTTCTAAAACATGCCTAAACGGGTAAGAACTGAAAGTCAAAGTGAAAGTCAAACTATGTGACTTTCGGTTCCGAACCGGGTCTAAACAGGAAATAGTCGGGTTGAACATGTTTGGACATGTTCTTACACTAATTACTAAGTTATAACAATGATCAAACAGGTTATATATGTTCTAGATAGCTAATTATGCATAAATGACATTTTAAGCATTATGTTGACTTTTTAATTAAAAGTTTGACCCGACATTAGACCTGGTTAGAGTGGTGATCAGGGGAAACCCTTTTGAGGTTTTATTACCCACATAAATACCAACTCATAACTACTTTTAATTCGAGATATGACTGAGCCATTATTGACTAATCTCGAAGTCAAACCGTAATTACGACGGTTTGACTTTTAGCTAAATAAACAAGCTAAACTCAATTAAAGAAAGACTAGCAGACTTACAAGAGTCCTATGCACGACTTATGATCAGTTGGACCTGCTTGGGAGCTCCAGAATTGATCAGTTATGCACTTGAAGGTGTGAAGAACAATGGTTGCATAACATGTCCTTATATAGTGAATTAACCCACTACAATATGTTGACAACAAAGCCTAGCACACACCACAACTGATGTACACTTGTTACTAGTGCTTAGGGGGTGTCTAGGGGTCAAGAGAAATGTGGAAAATTGGATGGGATCGAGCAGATTACACTCAGCAGACAAGAACCCAAATATTTCGGAGCTGGGCACCCCTAGCGTGACGCTAGGCCCCCCCTAGCGTCGCGCTAGGCCTCATCTGCACAAAAATCACATTTTTAGATTTTGCAATTTGATCCTTGCCCCTTCAAGCTTCGATTAGGCACTTGATTTCTTGCATTGTAAACCCTCAAAATTGATCTAATAAAGCCTTAAAACATATACCCACTTTGTTAAGTCCCCGGGTAACTTTATTGTCACCCGAAAAGTCCTAACTTCCAACGTTTACGCTTTAACACTTCGCACACGAATTTGATCATAACTTTCTCATACGTTAACGGAACTTTATGAAATTTTTATAGTGCATTCTAGTGAGCATAACTAATATTTACAAAGCTTCGGGTTTGTCAAAAGGTCACTCGGAGGTATAAATTAAACATGTTGACACATTTGGTCCCTGTAGTTTGAAGTCACTCACTTTTAGCTTCGTATGATCCATGATTTATTCGTTTGAAGGTATGCGCATTCTATAGGGTTAATGTACATTATATTTATTCATAGTTGACACTTAGAATACGTATATTCACATACTTTCCATGTTCGTCAACTTTAGTCCTTCTATAATATTTCTTTCACACGTTTAAACATTTGACACGTGTCTTACACATTATAGGACGTGAAATTTCGAGGTGTTACATCCTCACCCCCTTAAAATAAATCTCGACCCGAGATTTACTGAAATAAGTAAGGGTACTTTTCTTTCATCGTGGATTCAACCTCCCACGTGTATTCGGGACCTCTACGGGCATCCCATTTGACCTTTACAAAAGGTATATGCTTCCTTCAAAGCTTCCTTACCTGTCGATCTTCAATCGACAAAGGTTTTTCAACAAATCTTAAGCTCTCATCTATATGCACATCTGTATGCGGTATAACCAGTGATTCGTCAGCGAAACACTTCTTCAGATTGCAGATGTGGAACACATTGTGAATTCCACTGAGCTCTTCCGGTAAGTTTAACTTATAGGCAACCGACCCGACACGTTCGATAACCTCAAAAGGTCCTATGTATCTCGGGCTTAGCTTGCCTTTCTTACCGAACCGCATCACTCCTTTCCAGGGTGACACTTTCAGTAGTACTTTGTCACTTACTTCGAAGTGAAAATCCTTACGCTTTGGATCAGCGTATCTTTTCTGCCTATCCCGGGCAGTTTTGAGACGGTCACGAATCTGGACAATCTTGTCCGTTGTTTCGAACACGATCTCTGGTCCTGATAACTGGACATCTCCATCTTCCGCCCAATAAACTGGCGTTCTACACTTTCTACCGTATAATGCCTCGAAAGGCGCAGCCTTTATGCTGGTATGGTAGCTATTGTTGTAGGAGAATTCGATTAATGGTAGGTTCTTATCCCATCTACCACCCAAATCGATCGCACATGCACGCAGCATGTTTTCCAACGTTGAATAGTATGCTCACTCTGACCGTCTGTCTGAGGATGGTAAGCCGTACTAAAGTTCAAACGTGTGCCCAAAGATTGTTGGAAACTCTTCCAAAAATGTGACGTGTACCTAGTATCTCTATCAGAGATAATAGCCACAGGTATGCCATGTAAGGCTACAATCTTATCAACGTATAACTGGGCTAGCATGTCGGAGTTATAAGTCTCCTTGATGGGTAGGAAAATGTGCGGACTTAGTCAGTCTGTCAACTATAACTCATATCGTATCATTTCCTTTCCTTGTCTTGGGTAACTTGGTAATAAAATCCATAGTTACCATTGCCCACTTCCACGTAGGAAGTTCAGGCTGTTGTAGCAAGCCTGACGGCTTTTGATGCTCGGCTTTGACTTGCGCACATGTCAAGCATTTAGCTACATGGGTGGCTACAGACTTTTTCAAGCCTATCCACCAATAATTTGCCCTTAGATCCTGGGTAGCTGATGGCAAATTCTTAATCGTTGCCTAATTAGGGTTGCGGCATTTAATATGTAAGCAATATGAACCGTCTTTCTTATTTAAAAATATCAAACCCTCAGAAGATTGAGTCAGGCTTTATGAGCCTATGTCTTAAAACCTACTTAATCAAGGTTTCGTTTATTCCATAGTCAATATGGAGTTTTCACAATACTCCAGCCCACGGCGGGATACAAATCTTAATTCTACTATGCCTTCCAGGAGGTAAGCAGGGAAAACTTATGAGAAGATACTCAAGATTGCAAGGAGGCTACATAGATTTTCCATATCTCAGGCTCCAGTTCATCCATCATTACTCGTGTCAAATAAGTGACACCTTTATGTTATAAGCCCATGAATTCCTTAATCGGGAACATTTACTTGGACAATTTTATTCTGGATATCTTCTTTGAATACTACTAGTCGACTTTAGTACAATATGACCATTGGGATATCTCAGGGTTCCATGTATTAAACCTCCATGCTGATCAGACATGGAAATAATCTATGGGACACACTAGGATACGCCAATCCTCATATGGCACTTTTATCAAACATAGTTTGGCATTCGCAGGCGATAGAAAACAATGAGAAAAATAATTAAAATAACATATGTTGTCGTACTCTATGCAAAGAAAAAATACTTTGATTTTTCGGAAGGATTCCTTGCCGATCTAGAAGAATCGGTTACTATGGTTTCCTTGGTAGTTATACCTTGTGGATGATAATAAAAAATTTTGCTAAGTTTATGGTTTATGAAGATTTATTATTGCATGTATTAAAAACAAGACACTTAGCAGAAATTATCATTGATAAATGATAAGGAAGTTTATTGTACAAGTGCTTATATTAAATCAATAATGGAAGTTTCACAAACTAGGCACCTAGCTCAGTTGGCTAGGCGCGCGAAAGGGTGCGGCCTAGACCCAGGTTCGATTCCGGGGACGGCCAATTCCACCATTTTTTTTATGTTTAATATTTATTAATCGTACGGGTACGTGTAATTACGAGGGTTGTCTCATAAGGAGTCTTGATAATTAATTGCTCCTTATCACCCACAATATGGGCTTGATTTTTAAGGCAACCAATCGATTTTTATCACTTTATTGAGTCCTTATATTTAACGGAACTAGGACATCGGAAAAATGATTCCTAATGGATATAAAACATCCATCTAATAATGTTGAAGCAGTCTCAGAGGTATACAGGCTTCTTACTGAACTTCCGTTGCTTTTTATTAAGCATGTACTCGCTCTCTTTCTCAGATTTCTGGGAGTTATCCTCCTTCTTTGGTTCATCCTTCATATTTTGAAGTGTGAACATAGCTCTCCTTATGAGCAATTTAACATGGTTTTGAATGAGATTTAGAGCGAGAAGTATTCAACTCTTTGTATTGTCTCATGACCTTTTCCATGGTCCTTCCACCTGCTGCGTCAACCACAGCCTGGAGATTAACTCCATTGATATTGAGGTTTACGTTTGCAGTTTTATTAACTTTCGTCGCATTAATAGTATTGCGACTGTCGTCTACCTCATCCGAGTTTCCATGCTCGAAGCTTGGTACTAATCACCAAGATTTAACACTTATTAGTCATCATCCTGATGACCTGACTTAGATTAGCCACGGCATTAATAAACCGTATGGGCTATTCCGTTCCGAACATTCATAGTGAATATTATTTTGAACGTATTTCCATTATATTTAGTCTAGGTCACAATAGGACCATCAATGGCATCCAAAGTTTGGAGCGAGTCCAATACTTGCTTGACAGGGGACCATAATGTCACAACTGTCTTTGTCACAAGGACGATTCTAAATAGCTCAAAGGCTAGCCTTACAAGACTTTTTATTATATATACATGTATGGCATAGAAGCCTGTCTCGATGGACGTAGAAAGATATGGCAATAAGCCCAGTCATGAAGGACATAAATGATTATACGGCACGAAGGCCTTGTCACAAAGGACATTTAGATATGGCACAACCGGCCTTGTTATAAGGACATTCATCAAATCTGGTACAAAGGCATGTCACCAGGAATGTTAACATTTAATATGTTAGCTTGTCACGGATGACCAATTATAGCACATAGGCTTGTCAGGAATGACTTTAAAACATAACTCGATGGTCTATTTTCAAGGACCTTAATTTATTAGCCACAATCTTATTAGATTAGGGCTTCCAGGTTTGAACGTGGTTCTTCACTTTTAGACAGGGACTCATAGACCACAACCGTCATCGTCTTAGAAGACAATTTATTTGGCAGAAAAGAAGCCAATCAACATCACTAATGGATGTTTATATATAACCATCGTATTTAATGATATTAGTCATGATCACATCGATCATATTGACTATTAGGTTTGGGTATAATCACACCATTTTGAACAGGGGATCATAAAGATTACTACTATCGTTGTCTTACCGACACTAGAATAGGGTATAGCCCGTAGGCATTTCATCGCGAGGGATGTTAATATTATGATCATCATACTGATGATACTAGTCAGGATCGCAACGAGTATAGACTAGGAGGTTTGAGTATAGCTCACCCCCTTGGCAAAGAATCACAAAAGATTACAATTGCCTCGTCTCAATTGGACAACATAATATAGCCCTTAGGCCAAAACATCATTAAGGATGTTGAAAAATGCTTTAATCATCTTATTGATGATTTTTGTCAAGCCCGCATTGATCATATAGACTATTAGGTTTGAGCATAGCTCACTACCTTGGACTGGGAATCGTAAAGATCACAATGTCTTTGTCACGCATGGACAATATAATATGGCCCATAGGCGAAACATCACTAATGGAGATTTATAATAGGTTCATCCTATTAGAAGATCTAAGTCTTGATTGCATTAATCATATTGACTATTTTGGCTTGAGCATAGCTCACCACCTCAGACAAGGAATCATAAAGATAACAATGTCAATGTCTCAAATGGACAATATATTATAGCCCGTAGGCAAAACATCACTAAAGGATGTTAAATAATATTATCATCGTATTATATGATATTAGTCATGATCGCATTGATCATATAGACTATTATGTTTGGACATAGTCCAATATTTTAGACAGGAGGTCAAAGACCATCACTGTCGTTGTCTTATCGGACAACAAGTTTAGCCCGTAGGCACTTCATCACTAACGGATGTTCATAATATGATCATCTTATAAGGTGATATAGGCCATGATTCCTAATTCACTAGGCTAGATATGGGAATTGGAAGAATCCAATATAAGGATGACTGTTGTGATTTTCTCGAATCACATTTGTCGAGGGTGCTAACACGTTCTTAGATGTTAACAAGGATCTGAATCCCTTGAGTAGGTTTCACCATCTTGGCCACGTAGGCTAGGTTTCACCTTTAAGATTTCCTGTTAAAATGCATACTGACAGGGAAGGAAGGATGTTTATTTTATTCAGGATTTTTATCATAAATCCTAATTCATAAGTTAATAATAATAGCACAATGGCCTAGTCGCGTAGACAAGTTAAATTTATAAGCCATGATTTCAGAGAATCGCGGCATTAAGGTTTGAATCAAAGTTCATTACCTTTTCCTGACAGGGAGCTGTAGGCTGCCACTGTCTTCAGTCTCAGAGGACATTAACTATAGCCCGTAGGCACTTCCCTTATAAGGAAAGTTTATTACTGAATTTCCCCTTAGGGAAATTCATTAACCATGGTAAACAGAGACCATATTTGGTTAATTTATTAATCATATATTTATTTAGGATTTCTATTATAATTTATCCTAATTATAAAACATTAATAGTTTTATTGGTGGCACTCAATGGCCTGGTCACATGGACATTTATAAATTGTAAGCTTATGATTTCAGAGAATCAAAGCATGACAGTATCTTGGCACAATAGGCCTAGTCACAAGGACATTTATAAATTTTAAGCTATGATTTCAGAGAATCAAAGCATGAAAGTATATTGGCACAATAGGCCTAGTCACAAGGACAATTATTTATATGCTAGGATTTCAGAGAATCAAAGCATTTGAGGTTTGAACCTAGTTCATTACCTTTATCTGACAGGGAGTCATCGCTACCACTGTCTTTTGGCTCATATGGAAATGAGCAGGGCCCGTAGGCATTATGTTACCACGTATGGTTAAAATATGATCATCTTAATTAATGATGTAAACCCAGGATTCAGAGATCATTAAACTGGGTTTGGAATCTTTTGAAGAATCCTTTATAAAATGAAGTGTGTGATTTTAATGAATCACATCTTCAGGAGTGTTAACATGTTTTAAGATGTTAACAGGGATTTGAATCTTTTAAACAGGTCTTACCATCTTGGCCCGGTCTTATAATTGACCCGTAGGCTAGGTTTCACACTTAAGATTCTTAATTTATAATTAATGCAGAACAATTTTAAATTGAGGTGTAAATATGGATCTGAATCTAAATTGCGGAACTGCCATCTTGGCCGGTCTTAATATGACCCGAAGCTAGGTCTTGCCCTTTTAGATTTTGCCATTTTATTATAATGGTAGATCTTGCAAAAAGGAAATATTATTTTTCCATTTATTTAATATTTCTTGTTTAGAATGAGAGTTTAAACTTAATCATTCCATTATATAAAAATAAAAGTATAAAGTTGCCCTAAGCGGGACTTGAAAGAAATAATGTTGTCCTCGGAGGGACTGAAAGATAATTATGTCCTTATAAGGACTAATAAGGAAACGATCTTCAGTAAAAGGAGTTTCTTCTTCATTTTATTTCTGAATGCTTTCTCCTCGGATGCTCGTTTCATTCTAGCCGCGGTACGAAGCTCAGCATCTCAGGGCTCCGGGTGTGGGGAACTCCTATTACGGCTTCTTCGCTTGGCGACGTATCCAATAAAAATTTGGAAGTAAAAATTTTCTAGATTAGGATTGAGAATATTCCTAAGTTAAGTCTAGACTCAGAAGTTTAGATATGTGCAATTGTGTAACTGAGATTAAACACGAAAAGTTAGTGTTTAATTCACTCAGTGTTGGCTCTGATACCAACCTGTCACACCCCGATTTCCACGTGTCACCGGTGGGCCCGGTGGGGAGTATCGTGACGTCATGGTTGGCAACATAATAGTCAAACAACACAATATTATTAAGCACAGCGGAAGCAATTGTAAATATGATACAACCGAATTTATTATTGTAATATCAAATGTCACAATATTCGGAAGTTTATCCACAGAAGGATCGAACATAAAATGGAAACAATAGTTCAACAGACTTTTAGGCATCTTAAGCTTGCGAGACTTCTACTGATGCTAAGGAGAAATATCCAGCCAATTTCGTATAGTACCTGCATTTAGCCTTTTTGGAAAATACGTCAGTTTACACTGGTAAATACATTCAACTGACTCATTTTGAAAATGGTTTTAAGAAAATTGATTTGAATGTACGTGGCACAAAATATCTTTTAAAATTTGATTAAAATGCACAGAGGCAAAATTAATCTTTTTAACTTGGGAGAATTATTTAATATTATAATCTTGTGAACGAATTACATGTTACTTATGCGTTCAGTAGCCCGGATCTAGTCCGGGTTAAAGATCAATAGACACACCACGTTATTGAGTTATACACTGGCAGGTGTACGCCTACACCCCGTGCTCAGGTCGTGGCCAATCTCGTAAGATGATGCCAAGGATATCCAGGACATGGTCATTAACCCCCCAAAGGCTGTAAAGTAAACAAGACTGTTTAAACGAGCCGATCAAATTATTCAACTACCCACTAAGCGTGGAGATTTGATGCCCGATCAAGCGGTATGCTATATACCGTAACCCAAGCCCGTATAGGGAAAATAAGTTAAAAGTATTTACCTGAGCTAAATATAAATTCAATCCCAGCCGTATATCAAATCAGCAAGTACAGATAGCTTTTACTGGGCTCCTAATCTGGAACGAAGGTTTTTAATAACCTATTAGAATCCTAACGGGTCTTTAATTAAGCTTAAGCTTAGACCGACTAGTTTCAAAGATACGGGTCGTACGCACGATTAAGCGAAGACCGGATAGAATGTGATTTAGACCCGACAAGTTTGAAGACTTGTTTAATATGGGTTTATTATTCACATTCTGGATTTTGAGATAAAACCGATAAGGTTTGACCCGTTTCGGCTAATTTATGTAAACTTGTTACTTAAACCGAACCGAACGCGAAATAAGCGTAACGGGTATCCGTAAGAGCTATATACATGTTTCCTAAGTTAATATGCTTCAAATATGTTGTGACATCAGTAGGATGTCTTTCATTATGCCCGAAATGAATTTAACACAAACTATGCCCCGTAGGGGTAGTTTGGTCATTTTAAAGGTTGTAAAAGAGTTTAAATGTTTAACTGAGTTACAGATCTGATGTAAACAGCAAACATACTCAATTTGATAAGTTATATCAGTAGGCTAAAGCATGTATGTGAAACTTACCATTTTTAACCAAACTAGGCCCCGTAGGGGTATTTTGGTAATTTCACATAAGCCGAAAAGCTCAAAACTGAAGTCTGAGTTTATCAACCTTTGCTTACTGTTAAAATATTATAATTTTCCTCTTATATCAGTAGGTATCAACCCGGGTATGTCCAATATGATTTTAAAACATACTATGCGTTAAAAACGCTAATTAAGGCGATTAAAGGCCATTACCGGGTTCGATACTTAAATCTGATATTTTTATATTTCCAGAAGGCTTAAAATAATTTATTTAACATAACTAATCAGTAGCAAAAGGTTTGGAGTCGTTTAGATGTGTAAAACTCATTTTATGGCCCGTAAGGGCAAAACCGACATTTACCGAATTAAGCCTACGACTATGAGTTATGCTCAGCCTAAAATCAATTAAAAATCTTTAAAAATCCCAAAATAATAAATTACATCAGTGGGTAAAATATTTGATACCAAAAAGTATGTTTAACTAGGCTATACGCTAATTACGCCATTTTATTAACATAAAGCATTAATTTTGCGATAACGAGCATAACTCTTAATCTACAAGTCAAACTGATGTCAAACTTTGCATACAAGTCTATATATCAGTAACAAAGGTTTCTACACTTTTACATTTTCATAAAACACGTTTTAAGGTAATAAGGGCATAACGGTCAACATATGAGCAATTAACGGAAACATGCATATTAATTGGATAACTAATGAACCAAGGTGTATAATCACAGAGGGTTGCCCTAACATGTAACCTAGTCCAATTAAAGCTCTGAGGCATTTCTAAAACATGCCTAAACGGGTAAGAACTGAAAGTCAAAGTGAAAGTCAAACTATGTGACTTTCGGTTCCGAACCGGGTCTAAACAGGAAATAGTCGGGTTGAACATGTTTGGACATGTTCTTACACTAATTACTAAGTTATAACAATGATCAAACAGGTTATATATGTTCTAGATAGCTAATTATGCATAATTGACTTTTTAAGCATTATGTTGACTTTTTAATTAAAAGTTTGACCCGACATTAGACCTGGTTAGATTAGTGATCAGGGGAAACCCTTTTGAGGTTTTATTACCCACATAAATACCAACTCATAACTACTTTTAATTCGAGATATGACTGAGCCATTATTGACTAATCTCGAAGTCAAACCGTAATTACGACGGTTTGACTTTTAGCTAAATAAACAAGCTAAACTCAATTAAAGAAAGACTAGCAGATTTACAAGAGTCCTATGCACGACTTATGATCAGTTGGACCTGCTTGGGAGCTCCAGAATTGATCAGTTATGCACTTGAAGGTGTGAAGAACAATGGTTGCATAACATGTCCTTATATAGTGAATTAACCCACCACAATATGTTGACAACAAAGCCTAGCACACACCACAACTGATGTACACTTGTTACTAGTGCTTAGGGGGTGTCTAGGGGTCAAGAGAAATGTGGAAAATCGGATGGGATCGAGCAGATTACACTCAGCAGACAAGAACCCAAATATTTCAGAGCTGGGCCCCCCTAGCGTGACGCTAGGCCCCCCTAGCGTCGCGCTAGGCCTCATCTGCACAAAAATCACATTTTTAGATTTTGCAATTTGATCCTTGCCCCTTCAAGCTTCGATTAGGCACTTGATTTCTTGCATTGTAAACCCTCAAAATTGATCTAATAAAGCCTTAAAACATATACCCACTTTGTTAAGTCCCCGGGTAACTTTATTGTCACCCGAAAAGTCCTAACTTCCAACGTTTACGCTTTAACACTTCGCACACGAATTTGATCATAACTTTCTCATACGTTAACAGAACTTTATGAAATTTTTATAGTGCCTTCTAGTGAGCATAACTAATATTTACAAAGCTTCGGGTTTGTCAAAAGGTCACTCAGAGGTATAAATTAAACATGTTGACACATTTGGTCCCTGTAGTTTGAAGTCACTCACTTTTAGCTTCGTATGATCCATGATTTATTCGTTTGAAGGTATGAGCATCGTGTAGGGTTAATGTACATTATATTTATTCACAGTTGACACTTAGAATACGTATATTCACATACTTTCCATGTTCGTCAACTTTAGTCCTTCTATAATATTTCTTTCACACGTTTAAACATTTGACACGTGTCTTACACATTATAGGACGTGAATTTTCGAGGTGTTACAACCTATGAATGGGTTATCATAAATTTCATAATTTTGAACATAATTTCTGCAAGTTATCAACTGGGATTCACTCCTAAACTTGTTTTCATTACAAGTTTCATCTAAACATCACGTAATCAAGCTCCAATTTCAATTTCACAATTTACCAAGAATTTGAGATGAAACCAAATGATAAATTTAGCATACCTTAGGATCCCTTCAACGAGGTGATCACAAATTTGTGCTTGGAAATCGACTTGGAACAGATTAAGGCTCTCAATTTGGAGGAATTTGCAAGAATTAGGGGTTGTGGGGGAACCCTGTGTCGCCCATGTGTTTAACTCGATCCAGACACACACATAAGTGTGTGTTTGGATTTTGTTTATTAGATTTTATAAAATCAAGTTTCCAACTTAACACTTTTGGTCCTCCTACTAATTGTCAAGTTAGATTTTCAATGTTTTTAACCAAGTTTCTTTGTTATAACTAGACTTATGACTAACTAGGTTACTTATTCCTAGTTAGTTTATTTTCGTTTATTTTATACTTTATAATTTTAATATAAAGTTTTATATTTTCGGGGTGTTACAAGTCCCCTATTTATAGGTGACAGTGACAGGTCCAGTCGAATGGGTTAAGTCGGTGGAGAAGGGCAGTCGATCGGATGGCGTCCGGTCGGATGGTCATCCGATCGGATGTCCATCCAGACAGCCAGTTCGCGTGTGTTAGTTTCCCGTCTTTGGTTCGTTTTGCGAGCGAGGTTAAGTGTTGTGTTGCGTATTATTGTGAGTAACCATTACATAGATTATTATTACATCTAGGCGTTAAATTAGCATAAATAACAAGAGTAACTTCCATGTTTCGTTTTAATTTGGTTTCTCGTTCATCAAGTTTCAAAGCATCACAGAGACTCAAGGATCTATCATAAATACATCGTTCATACAAAAAGCATCACAAGAGTCAAGAATCATATCGTTCACATATAAGAAGCATCACATAGTTTCACATAGTTTAACACAATTAAGATCAAAAAAATAGTCTCATGTTCGTTATGATCGTTTGTCTCGAGAGTAAAAGCACCAATGAATAGGAAGTATGGGAAGACTTGCTATAATTATAATAGTATCGAAATGCAGGGCTTTACATGTAACGCCCGCCCGGATGAGAGATTGTTTTGTTTGACATTAAACTTTGTTTGTGGATTCATTTAACTGGTAAATCTTGATTACTTGTGTTGGTTTGTGAAACGTTTTTTATATTTGAATTATTTGTCGTTTATCAAGCGTATTGGCAACTTCCTTGCGTTGTTAGCGGGTTGGTAAATTGGTGGGTAATTGATATAACTAAATGGATTATTAGATTGCATGGTAAATCTTAAAAACTATCTCTAATAATTAATCAAATTCATTAATCTGAAGGCCATGTCTATGTGGTGTTTTGAATCTATTAACGGATTTTTGTGTTAAACGGACAATCAGGATTTCGTGTGGGGGTTGTTTTTTCTCATATTGATCACAACTTTCTTAATTACTTTTCTTGTTTTAAAATCAACTAATCAAACCCACGATTTAGATAAGTTTAGTTTTAATTAAAGTATTCTACACTGACCACAAATTCCCTGTGGATACGATACCCTACTTACGCTATCTATATAGTTTATTTAGGTTTTTGATTGACCCTAACGACAGTCATCAAAATGGCGTCGTTGCCGGGGAAGTCGTGCGCTTAGTGTTAGTTTAGAACTAGTTATTTTATTGCTTTCTAAAAATCTAAAAAACTTAAAAATATTTCTTTTTGTTTATTCTTGTTTCATTCGATATTACGCTTTGTTTCTTGTTTACTTGTGTGCAAGTGATTTCTTATTGCATGCATACCAGGTTTTCAGGAAGATCTTCGCCGCTGTTGTTTGATCCCGAGATTGAAAAGACTGAACGGCGAAACTTACTGCTTCTTTAGCATTAAAAGGAAAAGCTTTGGTTTCAACAATGAATCCTTTAGACACCCAATCGACCCCGAATCAGCAAACACCACAACAAGCCCTAATCACTAAGATGCCACCAATGCCACCACCCCCGTTCACAACTGAAACCCAAACCCAACCTCAACAAACTCCACCAATAGCACCGCAGTCGAAGACAACCACTAAACCGATACCTGCTCCGACGGGATATTTTCAGGTGATTGGTGGACCACTTTACCCGTTACAAAACCTACAACCATTACAGCCTAATCCACTGCGAACTATGAATCAGTCAAATCAAGTGTCACACCTAAACCAATCGGGTAATATGTTTGATCAAGTGGAAAATAGGGTTAGAACTGATACATGGGATGAGGGGTATGGAAATGAAGAGTGGGGTATAAATGATGGTTACATGGGATATCGAGGTGGTTTGCAAAATCCGGCAATGAACCGGAATCAGCCAGTTTTTTAGCAGAGGCAGTCGGGAGGTGGAGACGAATATCAAACTCCACCACAGGTTCATCAAATACCAGCTACTCCACGTCATCGGCAAAGGGATCCTAGATTTCTGAATCCTAACATTAGAGGAGTAGAAAGTCACTTCTGTCCACAAATTGCGGAACACTCGTCCCCGATTGTCATGCCAGTTACATAGGGGAATGCGGATAGATTGCTTGAGGCAAAACATCATATTCTAAACATGCTACCTGCCTTTCACGTGAAGGGTTTTGAAGAACCATATGCTCACATTGTAGAACTTGAAGCGGTTTGTAGTATGATAGGTGGACACGGGTTCACCCCTGATCAAGTCAAGCTGGTTCTATTTCAGTTCTCCCTAAAGGATTCAGCACGCGAGTGGTTTGTCTCTTTGCCTTTCGCAAGCATTCACACATGGCAAGAGCTGTAGCAGCAGTTTCTAGAAGAGTACTACACCCTGCAAAGAACTAAGATGGGAAGAGCTGCGCTTAGAGAGTTTCAACATCTTCCGGGTGAGTTGTTGTATGAGTCATGGAAGCGATTCAATCAGTTGATCCATAATTATCCTCATCATAGTATTCCACGATGGGAGTTAATCACTGCTTTCCATGACGGGTTGTCTAATGAAGATCGGCGAGACATCAAGGCCACAACGAGTGGTACTTTTCTGAGAAATGACGTAGATGTAGACTGGGACTATTTGGATATTGTAGCGGCAGATTCGAAAAGACAAGCACAATCAAACCGGACAAAGAAATATCCAACACCAACATCAACTGGTATGGGAGCCTCTACGGCTCGGGTGGCTTAGAATCGTCTTGGTGGACGGGACGCATTGCATGCGGCGCAAACTTTTCCGGTTTGTGATTCATGTGGCGAGTTGGGTCATACCTTGGATGCATGCCGGGAAAATTTGTTGCGGCTGAGGAGGTCGTGAACATAGTTTATGGAGAACAAAAGAATTATGATACGAATTCAAACACATATTACCCAGGTTTGCTTAATCATCCTAATTTTAGGTACAGTAATACTACTAATCAGTTGAATCCTACTTTTCATGTACCAAATCAAGGGAGCCAACAATATCAGAACCGGCAGCCAAGCTATAATCAGAACTACAAGTCTACAACCAAGGAGGCTACAACCGGGGAAATCAAAGGAACTATCAGCAACATCAAGATCACGGTAAACCAAATAATCAAAACGAAGGTTCCAATAGCGAGATGATGGAGATATTGAAGCAAATCAGAAAAGATCAAGAGTTGCAATCAAAGTCTCATCAAGCGTTGGAGAAGCAAGTTGCTCAGTTGGCGGCCGATGTGGCACAGTTGAGGATGGAGTCGGGACGACTACTGATGTGTGTAAAATGCAACATATAAATTACATCAAATGAGGCATAAAACTAACCCTTTTTAGTACTAATGTTGAAAAAAGTGTGCTTTTGTCTTCCTTTTGTATTTTCAGGGTTAAATGAGCTTAAATGAACAAAAGAAGAAAAAATGCAGACAAATCTAACAATAATACAAGAAAAGAAATAAACGTGGCATGCTCGACCCCTCGACAGCATCTTCCCAAGCAAAAAAACAAGTCATCAGAAGGCTGAACACGCCCCGTGCCCATCGGACACGGGGGCGTGCCCAAGTGTCTGCAGAAAAGACAAAGTTGTAGAAGTTTCTATTTCCCAACACAGGGGCGTGCCCGGCGGACACGGGGCCGTGGTCAACGCTAAGATTCGCAGAATCCAAGCAAATCTTGATAGTACATATACGCTTCTGCACACGGGGTCGTGCCCAGCGGACACGGGGGCGTGGTCAACTAATACAGAAAAACTGCATTAAATGAAGAAAGAGAAAGTGGATGGACACGGGGCTGTGCATACTGGACACGGGGCCGTGTCCGGGATTCTGTGCAGGCTATAAATAGGGGTGCTTAGTTCATTTCAAAGGCATCCCTTGACAAACCACCTCTCTCCCACTTCACCCACACTCCACCACCATCACAACACCCACATCCACCACCTTCATCCATCATCCATCATAGAGTGTTAGTTTTATCTCTTTACGAAAACACACGACTTTTGCATGGTGCTGGGCTAGCCAATCCATCCCAACGACTACTTGGAATTCCCCCATTGACATCGGGATTAGATCTATCAAGTATTCCTCATCGTCGATGCTTAATTTGCAGCCTCGACAAACATCACAAACTATAAAACTTTTGTTGTCCCATATTTCAACTTCTAAGGGCACAGGTAATTTCGTCAATACAAATGAAGGATGTCGAATAAATCCATGCGAAATGAAGGATTTATTCGCACCCGTATCAAACAATACACGTGCTGGAATTGAGTTAATTATGAATATACCTGAAACCACATCGGGTTCTGTCTTTGCTTCAGCCGCGGTAAGTTGGAAGGACCTAGCCTTCGCTTTAGGAGCTTCTGTTGGAGATTCTTTAACATCTATCTTTCCAACTAAGTCCGGACATTCGGACTTTTTGTGGCCGGGTTGATAACATTTGTAGCAAACGGAGACTTTTCCCGGGCATAACGAGGCCGTGTGCCCCGTCTTATTACATATGAGGCATGGCTTGTCTTTGAACCGACATTCTCCTTTGTGTCCTTTCCCGCACACTTTACAACTTGGCGACCCACCTTTAGCATCCACCTTCTTTCCCGATTCTCCAGTTCGGGCTTTCTTTGTAGGGCTTGGATTCACATCGTGTGCCCTTCGCTCACCTCTTTCGACTTGTTTCTTCAACTCGATTTCCCGTTCCCGAGCAACGTTAATGATTTCAGTAAGGGTCTCGTATTTTGAAGGAGTCATAAACTCCCTATATTCAGCGCTCAACATATTGTAGTAGTAGTATATTTTCTGTTCTTCGTTCGTCACCAATTCACTACTAAACTTCATCTTATCCATAAACATCGCCGTGATCTTGTCTATGGTTTCACTCTTATGCCTAAGTTGCATGAACTCTTCCTTGATTTTGTTAATGACCGCTTTGGGACTATGATGTTTAAGAAATGGTGTCTTAAACTCTTCCCATGTCATGGTCCTTGCCGCTTCGGTCCCTATTTCATTCTTTTTGTTATCCCACCAATCCTTGGCTTGTCCTCTTAACTGACCCGTTCCGTAAGCAACGAAGTCGCTTTCGTCGCAATGGGTCCTTTCAAACACCCCTTCAATGTCGCCCAACCATCTTTGGCAAATTATCGGGTCGACTTCCCCGTTATAGATTGGCGGTTTACACGCCATGAATTCCTTGTACGAACACCCTTTGCGTTCTCCCGTTTTCTCCTTCATAAGATTGACAATATCCTCCAACCTTTTAACTCGCTCTTCTACAAGCGACAACACCATGCCTTGAATTTTGTCTATAAACCCGGATAGACTTCCTTCAATTGCCTTCCCTACCTCTTCGGCAATTATCTCTTTCATTTGTTCAGTGCTTGTTTGCACCGGATTATCATCATTCCCATCAGACATCTTGGAACTGAAATGTTTACATTTAAACGTTAAACATTTCGTTTATAACATTGCTTCATTTGTTTCGGTTTAGCCAAGTTCCTAACTTGCTTTAACCGTTCACATTTAATGCACTTTCCGGGTTTGAGTGTGTTAATACACTCTTCCCATGCATCTCAATTCATTTCTTATTTCTTACATAAGACCTAATTTATTAGCATAATAAGTTAATTCTTACCGGACGATTGATCGAGCTTGAACTGAACACTTTGTTGACAACCTTAAGCTCTGATTACCAACTTGTAACACTCGTCTAATTTTACTTGATTCTAATAATAAATTATACCATTGTAAATAAAAGTTTACTTAATTAGCATAAAATTCATACAAGAAGTTCATAAGTAGCATAATCTTAAGTCAACCAACGACTAAGTTAAAACATTTCAAAAGTTGTTTAACAATTGTTTAAAACCCATAAACCAAGTCTAGTAAAGATTTAAAACATTGCGGAAGCTTGTAAGTAGTGTTCGGTTCTTCAAAGTTTGCTCGACCATCTTCCGGTTAGTTTCCATCATCACCTAAGATCAAAACCACAACAAAAGTTAGTTTTGATCAAGTTAAAAGGGTTACAAACAAGTTCCATGGGTTAACATTTAATAAAAAAATTAATTTTTCCGGAACAAGGGCGTCGCGTGACGCCAAGGGGGCTCGCGCGACGCCTAGCCCCTTAATTCACAGAATGTTTATTTTCTGATGCTATACATTCCCATCTCCAAGTTCAATTCAAGTTCCAAGTTTAAATAGCCATAACTTTTGACTCGTAGGTCCGTTTTAGGTGATTCTTTTTCCTACGCGTCTGTAATTTCGTTACCGACATGCCTATTACCAATTTCATACCGAAACATTTGATTACGGACCGAAAGACTATATGTCCATATACAATTATTCGACCCATTCTAACTTAGCCATTATACTACCTTTTAGCTAGTAAACCTATGGCGCCTTATGCCCAACATCCGAGGCTTGTTATCACCCACATTTCTTACCAATTTCATGGTTTAATGCCTTTGTGATTATTATCGCCATTATCGACTACTAGAACGCTTAAAACTACAATTTTCACAACTAATAGATCCGTTGGCTCATCTTGTGGAACCATCCACTTATGATGACTACCAATTGGTTCGTTGACTATACTAAGTCTATTAATTCACATTCCAACCATAATCAATATAAATTCAACGCAAATTTCGATTCAACAATAACATTTACGAAACTTATCAACAACTCGCTTAATGTAACCAATAAAGTTACGTACCTTCAAAGTAGGCCTTTCAAACGTGGTTCGCCACCCGCTTGTCCGCTTGACGCTCCTGCGCCCGTTCCTGTAGAGTTCATTTATGATATGTTTAGAACTCTCATCAAATCATAATTCGCATAATACACCAAACATCATGATTATGCGTTTAAACTTGGAATTTCAGTTTTAAGCCTTCATAGAGGCATTTCAACAAACACTTCATGAGCAGATTTTTACATGATTAAACATCACATCTCTAGTTTATCATTTAGCTCTAATTTCACATAAATCAACAATTTTACATGATTGTTAGCTTCTAATTTCTGAAATCACTTCAGAATTGTCAATTTACACTAGAACAACACCCAATATCCTAGTGTTCATCAATTTACACATAACCCGTTAATCACCTACAATGGTGTTCGAAATCTTCACTAAAATTAAACATGATTTCAACTTGTATTTGCCTAGGGTTTGTCCTTAGACACTATAGTTGTTCCAAGATCATCATAAGACACACATGCAACTATAATTTCAGATTTTCCCAATTACATGAGAAATTCAAGTTGAGGGTTTTCATGAAATTTTACATACCTTGTAATCCTCTTGTGATGAGGATCAGTAATTTATGCCTTAATTTCGATTTCAACTTGGATTAAACCTTCAATTTGCAAGATTATTGAAGTTTTAGGGTTTTGGAAGAGTGGGGATCGCCCCTGCCTTGTTCTAATCGACCAGACACCTCCTTTTGGGGGTGTTTGGTTTGTTTTATTTGTTTAATAACAATTAAGTTTCAATTGTTACAACTTAAGCCCCTCCACTTTAATCAACATTTAATTTAGTTGCTTTTCACCCTACTTTAAGTTATTTCTAGACTTGTAACTAACTAGGTTAAAATTCCTAGTTAGTAAATTCTCGCTTATTTATACTTTATAATTATAATATAAAGTTTTATATTTTCGGGGTGTTACAAGTCCACCCCCCTTAAAAGGGTTTCGTCCCCGAAACCAAAGTACGTACCAAATAATGTAGGGTGGAGACGTCGCATCTCCTCTTCGGACTCCCACGTAATGTCCGAACCTTTCCTATGCTCCCATTTGACCTTGACTTGATTAATCCTCTTGTTCCTCAAACTTTTCTCTTTACGATCTAAAATCGCAATTGGTTTTACTGCATAGTTGAGGCTGTTATCCACCTCGATATCATCGTAGTGGATACGAGCAGTTTCGTCGGCCAAACATTTTCGGAGATGTGACACGTGGAATGTGCTATGAATCCCACTCAACTCCTCGGGTAATTCGAGACGATAAGCTACTTTTCCAACCCGTTCAGTGATCCTGAATGGCCCAATAAATCTCGGGCTTAGTTTCCCCCTTTTTCTGAATCTAATAATGCCCTTCCATGGGGAAACTTTTAGCATAACCATGTCGCCAACTTGAAATTCAATTGACCTATTCCTTTTATCCGCATACGCCTTTTGTCTGTCTTGAGCCGCTTTCAAGTGTGCCCGAACCATGTCGATTTTCTCATTCGTAGTTTGGATTATATCAGTAGGTGCTAGCCCTCGTGGGCCCACTTCTCCCCAACACACCGGAGTTCGACTTTTTCTGCCATATAACAGTTCATACGGAGCCATCTTAATGCTCGCGTGATAGCTATTGTTATATGAAAATTCGACCAAGGGTAGATAGACATCCCAACTACCCCCGAAGTCAATATTGCAAGCCCGCAGCATATCTCCCAACGTTTGTATTGTTCTTTCACTCTGCCCATCCGTTTGTGGATGGTAAGCAGTGCTAATGAACAATTTAGTTCCCATTTGTTCTTGAAATTCACGCCAAAAATTCGAAGTAAATAGAGTATCTCTGTCTGACACAATGGATATCGGTACCCCATGCCGTGCTATGATTTCATTGGTGTACACCTCCGACATCTTTTCGGATGTATAAGTCTCACGAATTGGAATGAAGTAAGCGCTTTTTGTCAGTCTATCTACAACTACCCATATAGCATCAAACCCGCGGTTAGTTTTGGGCAATTTGGTCAACAAATCCATGGTGATTTGTTCCCATTTCCAAACCGGAATTTCCAACGGTTGAAGTCTACCGTATGGTTTTTGGTGCTCAGCCTTGACTTGTAAACATGTCAAGCATTTTTCTACGTTCTTCACCACATCTCTTTCATCCCGGGCCACCAATAGTTTTGTTTTAAATCATTGTACATTTTGGTCGCTCCCGGATGAATTGAATATCGGGATTTATGAGCTTCATCAAGTAGAAGCGCCTTCACTCCACAAGTATTTGGAACCCATATCCTCCCGAATCGAGTCTTCAACCCGTTATTCCAATCCGTCAAATCTTTCAACTGACCGATTATTCTTTCCTTCTTCCAATTCTCCTCTTTTACTGCTTCTAATTGCGCCTCTCGAATACGTTCAAGTATACCCGAGGTCACGACTAGCTGCATCGACCTTACTCGTATTGGGACATAGTCCGCTTTTCTGCTCAGAGCATCCGCTACCACATTTGCCTTCCCGGGGTGGTAATGTATTTCACAGTCGAAATCTTTCACCGTTTCTAGCCATCGCCTTTGTCGCATATTTAACTCCTTCTGATCGAAGAAGTATTTTAAGCTCTTGTGATCGGTGAATATGGTGCACTTTACCCCATATAGGTAGTGCCTCCATATTTTTAAGGCAAATACCACCGCAGCCAACTCAAGATCGTGTGTGGGATATTTCTTCTCGTGTATCTTCAATTGTCTCGAGGCATAAGCCATAACCTTTCCCCGTTGCATCAAGACGCATCCGAGCCCCGATAGTGAAGCATCCGAATAAACCACCATATCTTCGACTCCGTTCGGCAATGTCAGTACCGGAGCTTGAGTTAACTTTTCCTTTAGCGTTTGAAACGCTTTTTCTTGATCGACACCCCAAATGAACTTTTCTTTCTTTTAGGTTAGCTTTGTTAGCGGTGACGCAATCTTGGAGAAATCTTGAATGAATCTCCTGTAGTATCCCGCAAGCCCCAAAAAGCTTCTAATTTCCGAAGGGTTCTTCGGGGGATTCCATTTTGACACAGCCTCTATCTTTGACGGATCCACCAATACTCTGTCGGCACTTATGACGTGGCCAAGAAATTGTACCTCTTGTAACCAAAAGGCACACTTAGAGAATTTCTCATATAGCCTTTCTCGTCACAGTGTCTCTAACACTTCTTGCAAGTGGTGTGCGTGTTCAGCTTCACTTTTCGAATACACCAAGATATCATAGATAAACACGATGACCGACTTATCCAACATTGGCTTGCAAACCCGGTTCATGAGGTCCATGAAATCCGCGGGTGCATTTGTTAGCCCAAATGACATCACGAGGAATTCGTAATGTCCGTATCTCGTACGGAAAGCCGTCTTAGGTACATCTTCTTCCTTGACCTTTAGTTGGTGATACCCAGATCTAAGGTCAATTTTTGAAAACCAGTTTGCACCTTGTAATTGGTCGAATAAATCATCTATCCTCGAAAGCGGGTATCGGTTCTTTACCGTGAGTTTGTTTAACTCCCGGTAATCGATACACATGCGCATGCTCCCGTCTTTCTTTCTCACGAACAATACCGGTGCGCCCCAAGGAGACACACTCGGCCTTATGAATCCCTTGTCAAGCAGGTCTTGAATTTGGGACATCAACTCTTGTAATTCCGACGGTGCGAGTCGGTACAGGGCTTTTGCTACGGGTTTTGCGCCCGGAATCAATTCGATCCCGAACTCTACTTCCCGTTCAGGCGGTATCCCCGGTAAATCCTCCGGAAACACATCACCATAATCTCGTACTACCGGTACATCTTCAATCTTCCGTGATTCTTTCTCGGGCTCATTTGCGTATATCATGAACGCCTTGCATCCTCGCTTCATAAGCTTGTGAGCTTTCAACATTGAGCACACTATGGGGTTACCTCCTTTTTCGCCATAAATGGTAACGTGTTTCCCGCTCGGAGATGTTAGTTTTATCTCTTTACGAAAACACACGACTTTTGCATGGTGCTGGGCTAGCCAATCCATCCCAACGACTACTTGGAATTCCCCCATTGACATCGGGATTAGGTCTATCAAGTATTCCTCATCGTCGATGCTTAATTTGCAGCCTCGACAAACATCACAAACTATAAAACTTTTGTTGTCCCCTATTTCAACTTCTAAGGGCACAGGTAATTTCGTCAATACAAATGAAGGATGTCGAATAAATCCATGCGAAATGAAGGATTTATTCGCACCCGTATCAAACAATACACGTGCTGGAATTGAGTTAATTATGAATATACCTGAAACCACATCGGGTTCTGTCTTTGCTTCAGCCGCGGTAAGTTGGAAGGACCTAGCCTTCGCTTTAGGAGCTTCTGTTGGAGATTCTTTAACATCTATCTTTCCAACTAAGTCCGGACATTCGGACTTTTTGTGGCCGGGTTGATAACATTTGTAGCAAACGGAGACTTTTCCCGGGCATAACGAGGCCGTGTGCCCCGTCTTATTACATATGAGGCATGGCTTGTCTTTGAACCGACATTCTCCTTTGTGTCCTTTCCCGCACACTTTACAACTTGGCGACCCACCTTTAGCATCCACCTTCTTTCCCGATTCTCCAGTTCGGGCTTTCTTTGTAGGGCTTGGATTCACATCGTGTGCCCTTCGCTCACCTCTTTCGACTTGTTTCTTCAACTCGATTTCCCGTTCCCGAGCAACGTTAATGATTTCAGTAAGGGTCTCGTATTTTGAAGGAGTCATAAACTCCCTATATTCAGCGCTCAACATATTGTAGTAGTAGTATATTTTCTGTTCTTCGTTCGTCACCAATTCACTACTAAACTTCATCTTATCCATAAACATCGCCGTGATCTTGTCTATGGTTTCACTCTTATGCCTAAGTTGCATTAACTCTTCCTTGATTTTGTTAATGACCGCTTTGGGACTATGATGTTTAAGAAATGGTGTCTTAAACTCTTCCCATGTCATGGTCCTTGCCGCTTCGGTCCCTATTTCATTCTTTTTGTTATCCCACCAATCCTTGGCTTGTCCTCTTAACTGACCCGTTCCGTAAGCAACGAAGTCGCTTTCGTCGCAATGGGTCCTTTCAAACACCCCTTCAATGTTGCCCAACCATCTTTGGCAAATTATCGGGTCGACTTCCCCGTTATAGATTGGCGGTTTACACGCCATGAATTCCTTGTACGAACACCCTTTGCGTTCTCCCGTTTTCTCCTTCATAAGATTGACAATATCCTCCAACCTTTTAACTCGCTCTTCTACAAGCGACAACACCATGCCTTGAATTTTGTCTATAAACCCGGATAGACTTCCTTCAATTGCCTTCCCTACCTCTTCGGCAATTATCTCTTTCATTTGTTCAGTGCTTGTTTGCACCGGATTATCATCATTCCCATCAGACATCTTGGAACTGAAATGTTTACATTTAAACGTTAAACATTTCGTTTATAACATTGCTTCATTTGTTTCGGTTTAGCCAAGTTCCTAACTTGCTTTAACCGTTCACATTTAATGCACTTTCCGGGTTTGAGTGTGTTAATACACTCTTCCCATGCATCTCAATTCATTTCTTATTTCTTACATAAGACCTAATTTATTAGCATAATAAGTTAATTCTTACCGGACGATTGATCGAGCTTGAACTGAACACTTTGTTGACAACCTTAAGCTCTGATTACCAACTTGTAACACTCGTCTAATTTTACTTGATTCTAATAATAAATTATACCATTGTAAATAAAAGTTTACTTAATTAGCATAAAATTCATACAAGAAGTTCATAAGTAGCATAATCTTAAGTCAACCAACGACTAAGTTAAAACATTTCAAAAGTTGTTTAACAATTGTTTAAAACCCATAAACCAAGTCTAGTAAAGATTTAAAACATTGCGGAAGCTTGTAAGTAGTGTTCGGTTCTTCAAAGTTTGCTCGACCATCTTCCGGTTAGTTTCCATCATCACCTAAGATCAAAACCACAACAAAAGTTAGTTTTGATCAAGTTAAAAGGGTTACAAACAAGTTCCATGGGTTAACATTTAATAAAAAAATTAATTTTTCCGGAACAAGGGCGTCGCGTGACGCCAAGGGGGCTCGCGCGACGCCTAGCCCCTTAATTCACAGAATGTTTATTTTCTGATGCTATACATTCCCATCTCCAAGTTCAATTCAAGTTCCAAGTTTAAATAGCCATAACTTTTGACTCGTAGGTCCGTTTTAGGTGATTCTTTTTCCTACGCGTCTGTAATTTCGTTACCGACATGCCTATTACCAATTTCATACCGAAACATTTGATTACGGACCGAAAGACTATATGTCCATATACAATTATTCGACCCATTCTAACTTAGCCATTATACTACCTTTTAGCTAGTAAACCTATGGCGCCTTATGCCCAACATCCGAGGCTTGTTATCACCCACATTTCTTACCAATTTCATGGTTTAATGCCTTTGTGATTATTATCGCCATTATCGACTACTAGAACGCTTAAAACTACAATTTTCACAACTAATAGATCCGTTGGCTCATCTTGTGGAACCATCCACTTATGATGACTACCAATTGGTTCGTTGACTATACTAAGTCTATTAATTCACATTCCAACCATAATCAATATAAATTCAACGCAAATTTCGATTCAACAATAACATTTACGAAACTTATCAACAACTCGCTTAATGTAACCAATAAAGTTACGTACCTTCAAAGTAGGCCTTTCAAACGTGGTTCGCCACCCGCTTGTCCGCTTGACGCTCCTGCGCCCGTTCCTGTAGAGTTCATTTATGATATGTTTAGAACTCTCATCAAATCATAATTCGCATAATACACCAAACATCATGATTATGCGTTTAAACTTGGAATTTCAGTTTTAAGCCTTCATAGAGGCATTTCAACAAACACTTCATGAGCAGATTTTTACATGATTAAACATCACATCTCTAGTTTATCATTTAGCTCTAATTTCACATAAATCAACAATTTTACATGATTGTTAGCTTCTAATTTCTGAAATCACTTCAGAATTGTCAATTTACACTAGAACAACACCCAATATCCTAGTGTTCATCAATTTACACATAACCCGTTAATCACCTACAATGGTGTTCGAAATCTTCACTAAAATTAAACATGATTTCAACTTGTATTTGCCTAGGGTTTGTCCTTAGACACTATAGTTGTTCCTAGATCATCATAAGACACACATGCAACTATAATTTCAGATTTTCCCAATTACATGAGAAATTCAAGTTGAGGGTTTTCATGAAATTTTACATACCTTGTAATCCTCTTGTGATGAGGATCAGTAATTTATGCCTTAATTTCGATTTCAACTTGGATTAAACCTTCAATTTGCAAGATTATTGAAGTTTTAGGGTTTTGGAAGAGTGGGGATCGCCCCTGCCTTGTTCTAATCGACCAGACACCTCCTTTTGGGGGTGTTTGGTTTGTTTTATTTGTTTAATAACAATTAAGTTTCAATTGTTACAACTTAAGCCCCTCCACTTTAATCAACATTTAATTTAGTTGCTTTTCACCCTACTTTAAGTTATTTCTAGACTTGTAACTAACTAGGTTAAAATTCCTAGTTAGTAAATTCTCGCTTGTTTATACTTTATAATTATAATATAAAGTTTTATATTTTCGGGGTGTTACAAGTCCACCCCCCTTAAAAGGGTTTCGTCCCCGAAACCAAAGTACGTACCAAATAATGTAGGGTGGAGACGTCGCATCTCCTCTTCGGACTCCCACGTAATGTCCGAACCTTTCCTATGCTCCCATTTGACCTTGACTTGATTAATCCTCTTGTTCCTCAAACTTTTCTCTTTACGATCTAAAATCGCAATTGGTTTTACTGCATAGTTGAGGCTGTTATCCACCTCGATATCATCGTAGTGGATACGAGCAGTTTCGTCGGCCAAACATTTTCGGAGATGTGACACGTGGAATGTGCTATGAATCCCACTCAACTCCTCGGGTAATTCGAGACGATAAGCTACTTTTCCAACCCGTTCAGTGATCCTGAATGGCCCAATAAATCTCGGGCTTAGTTTCCCCCTTTTTCTGAATCTAATAATGCCCTTCCATGGGGAAACTTTTAGCATAACCATGTCGCCAACTTGAAATTCAATTGGCCTATTCCTTTTATCCGCATACGCCTTTTGTCTGTCTTGAGCCGCTTTCAAGTGTGCCCGAACCATGTCGATTTTCTCATTCGTAGTTTGGATTATATCAGTAGGTGCTAGCCCTCGTGGGCCCACTTCTCCCCAACACACCGGAGTTCGACTTTTTCTGCCATATAACAGTTCATACGGAGCCATCTTAATGCTCGCGTGATAGCTATTGTTATATGAAAATTCGACCAAGGGTAGATAGACATCCCAACTACCCCCGAAGTCAATAATGCAAGCCCGCAACATATCTCCCAACGTTTGTGTTGTTCTTTCACTCTGCCCATCCGTTTGTGGATGGTAAGCAGTGCTAATGAACAATTTAGTTCCCATTTGTTCTTGAAATTCACGCCAAAAATTCGAAGTAAATAGAGTATCTCTGTCTGACACAATGGATATCGGTACCCCATGCCGTGCTATGATTTCATTGGTGTACACCTCCGACATCTTTTCGGATGTATAAGTCTCACGAATTGGAATGAAGTGAGCGCTTTTTGTCAGTCTATCTACAACTACCCATATAGCATCAAACCCGCGGTTAGTTTTGGGCAATTTGGTCAACAAATCCATGGTGATTTGTTCCCATTTCCAAACCGGAATTTCCAACGGTTGAAGTCTACCGTATGGTTTTTGGTGCTCAGCCTTGACTTGTAAACATGTCAAGCATTTTTCTACGTTCTTCACCACATCTCTTTCATCCCGGGCCACCAATAGTTTTGTTTTAAATCATTGTACATTTTGGTCGCTCCCGGATGAATTGAATATCGGGATTTATGAGCTTCATCAAGTAGAAGCGCCTTCACTCCACAAGTATTTGGAACCCATATCCTCCCGAATCGAGTCTTCAACCCGTTATTCCAATCCGTCAAATCTTTCAACTGACCGATTATTCTTTCCTTCTTCCAATTCTCCTCTTTTACTGCTTCTAATTGCGCCTCTCGAATACGTTCAAGTATACCCGAGGTCACGACTAGCTGCATCGACCTTACTCGTATTGGGACATAGTCCGCTTTTCTGCTCAGAGCATCCGCTACCACATTTGCCTTCCCGGGGTGGTAATGTATTTCACAGTCGAAATCTTTCACCGTTTCTAGCCATCGCCTTTGTCGCATATTTAACTCCTTCTGATCGAAGAAGTATTTTAAGCTCTTGTGATCGGTGAATATGGTGCACTTTACCCCATATAGGTAGTGCCTCCATATTTTTAAGGCAAATACCACCGCAGCCAACTCAAGATCGTGTGTGGGATATTTCTTCTCGTGTATCTTCAATTGTCTCGAGGCATAAGCCATAACCTTTCCCCGTTGCATCAAGACGCATCCGAGCCCCGATAGTGAAGCATCCGAATAAACCACCATATCTTCGACTCCGTTCGGCAATGTCAGTACCGGAGCTTGAGTTAACTTTTCCTTTAGCGTTTGAAACGCTTTTTCTTGATCGACACCCCAAATGAACTTTTCTTTCTTTTGGGTTAGCTTTGTTAGCGGTGACGCAATCTTGGAGAAATCTTGAATGAATCTCCTGTAGTATCCCGCAAGCCCCAAAAAGCTTCTAATTTCCGAAGGGTTCTTCGGGGGATTCCATTTTGACACAGCCTCTATCTTTGACGGATCCACCAATACTCTGTCGGCACTTATGACGTGGCCAAGAAATTGTACCTCTTGTAACCAAAAGGCACACTTAGAGAATTTCGCATATAGCCTTTCTCGTCACAGTGTCTCTAACACTTCTTGCAAGTGGTGTGCGTGTTCAGCTTCACTTTTCGAATACACCAAGATATCATAGATAAACACGATGACCGACTTATCCAACATTGGCTTGCAAACCCGGTTCATGAGGTCCATGAAATCCGCGGGTGCATTTGTTAGCCCAAATGACATCACGAGGAATTCGTAATGTCCGTATCTCGTACGGAAAGCCGTCTTAGGTACATCTTCTTCCTTGACCTTTAGTTGGTGATACCCAGATCTAAGGTCAATTTTTGAAAACCAGTTTGCACCTTGTAATTGGTCGAATAAATCATCTATCCTCGAAAGCGGGTATCGGTTCTTTACCGTGAGTTTGTTTAACTCCCGGTAATCGATACACGTGCGCATGCTCCCGTCTTTCTTTCTCACGAACAATACCGGTGCGCCCCAAGGAGACACACTCGGCCTTATGAATCCCTTGTCAAGCAGGTCTTGAATTTGGGACATCAACTCTTGTAATTCCGACGGTGCGAGTCGGTACAGGGCTTTTGCTACGGGTTTTGCGCCCGGAATCAATTCGATCCCGAACTCTACTTCCCGTTCAGGCGGTATCCCCGGTAAATCCTCCGGAAACACATCACCATAATCTCGTACTACCGGTACATCTTCAATCTTCCGTGATTCTTTCTCGGGCTCATTTGCGTATATCATGAACGCCTTGCATCCTCGCTTCATAAGCTTGTGAGCTTTCAACATTGAGCACACTATGGGGTTACCTCCTTTTTCGCCATAAATGGTAACGTGTTTCCCGCTCGGAGATGTTAGTTTTATCTCTTTACGAAAACACACGACTTTTGCATGGTGCTGGGCTAGCCAATCCATCCCAACGACTACTTGGAATTCCCCCATTGACATCGGGATTAGGTCTATCAAGTATTCCTCATCGTCGATGCTTAATTTGCAGCCTCGACAAACATCACAAACTATAAAACTTTTGTTGTCCCCTATTTCAACTTCTAAGGGCACAGGTAATTTCGTCAATACAAATGAAGGATGTCGAATAAATCCATGCGAAATGAAGGATTTATTCGCACCCGTATCAAACAATACACGTGTTGGAATTGAGTTAATTATGAATATACCTGAAACCACATCGGGTTCTGTCTTTGCTTCAGCCGCGGTAAGTTGGAAGGACCTAGCCTTCGCTTTAGGAGCTTCTGTTGGAGATTCTTTAACATCTATCTTTCCAACTAAGTCCGGACATTCGGACTTTTTGTGGCCGGGTTGATAACATTTGTAGCAAACGGAGACTTTTCCCGGGCATAACGAGGCCGTGTGCCCCGTCTTATTACATATGAGGCATGGCTTGTCTTTGAACCGACATTCTCCTTTGTGTCCTTTCCCGCACACTTTACAACTTGGCGACCCACCTTTAGCATCCACCTTCTTTCCCGATTCTCCAGTTCGGGCTTTCTTTGTAGGGCTTGGATTCACATCGTGTGCCCTTCGCTCACCTCTTTCGACTTGTTTCTTCAACTCGATTTCCCGTTCCCGAGCAACGTTAATGATTTCAGTAAGGGTCTCGTATTTTGAAGGAGTCATAAACTCCCTATATTCAGCGCTCAACATATTGTAGTAGTAGTATATTTTCTGTTCTTCGTTCGTCACCAATTCACTACTAAACTTCATCTTATCCATAAACATCGCCGTGATCTTGTCTATGGTTTCACTCTTATGCCTAAGTTGCATGAACTCTTCCTTGATTTTGTTAATGACCGCTTTGGGACTATGATGTTTAAGAAATGGTGTCTTAAACTCTTCCCATGTCATGGTCCTTGCCGTTTCGGTCCCTATTTCATTCTTTTTGTTATCCCACCAATCCTTGGCTTGTCCTCTTAACTGACCCGTTCCGTAAGCAACGAAGTCGCTTTCGTCGCAATGGGTCCTTTCAAACACCCCTTCAATGTCGCCCAACCATCTTTGGCAAATTATCGGGTCGACTTCCCCGTTATAGATTGGCGGTTTACACGCCATGAATTCCTTGTACGAACACCCTTTGCGTTCTCCCGTTTTCTCCTTCATAAGATTGACAATATCCTCCAACCTTTTAACTCGCTCTTCTACAAGCGACAACACCATGCCTTGAATTTTGTCTATAAACCCGGATAGACTTCCTTCAATTGCCTTCCCTACCTCTTCGGCAATTATCTCTTTCATTTGTTCAGTGCTTGTTTGCACCGGATTATCATCATTCCCATCAGACATCTTGGAACTGAAATGTTTACATTTAAACGTTAAACATTTCGTTTATAACATTGCTTCATTTGTTTCGGTTTAGCCAAGTTCCTAACTTGCTTTAACCGTTCACATTTAATGCACTTTCCGGGTTTGAGTGTGTTAATACACTCTTCCCATGCATCTCAATTCATTTCTTATTTCTTACATAAGACCTAATTTATTAGCATAATAAGTTAATTCTTACCGGACGATTGATCGAGCTTGAACTGAACACTTTGTTGACAACCTTAAGCTCTGATTACCAACTTGTAACACTCGTCTAATTTTACTTGATTCTAATAATAAATTATACCATTGTAAATAAAAGTTTACTTAATTAGCATAAAATTCATACAAGAAGTTCATAAGTAGCATAATCTTAAGTCAACCAACGACTAAGTTAAAACATTTCAAAAGTTGTTTAACAATTGTTTAAAACCCATAAACCAAGTCTAGTAAAGATTTAAAACATTGCGGAAGCTTGTAAGTAGTGTTCGGTTCTTCAAAGTTTGCTCGACCATCTTCCGGTTAGTTTCCATCATCACCTAAGATCAAAACCACAACAAAAGTTAGTTTTGATCAAGTTAAAAGGGTTACAAACAAGTTCCATGGGTTAACATTTAATAAAAAAATTAATTTTTCCGGAACAAGGGCGTCGCGTGACGCCAAGGGGGCTCGCGCGACGCCTAGCCCCTTAATTCACAGAATGTTTATTTTCTGATGCTATACATTCCCAGCTCCAAGTTCAATTCAAGTTCCAACTTTAAATAGCCATAACTTTTGACTCGTAGGTCCGTTTTAGGTGATTCTTTTTCCTACGCGTCTGTAATTTCGTTACCGACATGCCTATTACCAATTTCATACCGAAACATTTGATTACGGACCGAAAGACTATATGTCCATAAACAATTATTCGACCCATTCTAACTTAGCCATTATACTACCTTTTAGCTAGTAAACCTATGGCGCCTTATGCCCAACATCCGAGGCTTGTTATCACCCACATTTCTTACCAATTTCATGGTTTAATGCCTTTGTGATTATTATCGCCATTATCGACTACTAGAACGCTTAAAACTACAATTTTCACAACTAATAGATCCGTTGGCTCATCTTGTGGAACCATCCACTTATGATGACTACCAATTGGTTCGTTGACTATACTAAGTCTATTAATTCACATTCCAACCATAATCAATATAAATTCAACGCAAATTTCGATTCAACAATAACATTTACGAAACTTATCAACAACTCGCTTAATGTAACCAATAAAGTTACGTACCTTCAAAGTAGGCCTTTCAAACGTGGTTCGCCACCCGCTTGTCCGCTTGACGCTCCTGCGCCCGTTCCTGTAGAGTTCATTTATGATATGTTTAGAACTCTCATCAAATCATAATTCGCATAATACACCAAACATCATGATTATGCGTTTAAACTTGGAATTTCAGTTTTAAGCCTTCATAGAGGCATTTCAACAAACACTTCATGAGCAGATTTTTACATGATTAAACATCACATCTCTAGTTTATCATTTAGCTCTAATTTCACATAAATCAACAATTTTACATGATTGTTAGCTTCTAATTTCTGAAATCACTTCAGAATTGTCAATTTACACTAGAACAACACCCAATATCCTAGTGTTCATCAATTTACACATAACCCGTTAATCACCTACAATGGTGTTCGAAATCTTCACTAAAATTAAACATGATTTCAACTTGTATTTGCCTAGGGTTTGTCCTTAGACACTATAGTTGTTCCTAGATCATCATAAGACACACATGCAACTATAATTTCAGATTTTCCCAATTACATGAGAAATTCAAGTTGAGGGTTTTCATGAAATTTTACATACCTTGTAATCCTCTTGTGATGAGGATCAGTAATTTATGCCTTAATTTTGATTTCAACATGGATTAAACCTTCAATTTGCAAGATTATTGAAGTTTTAGGGTTTTGGAAGAGTGGGGATCGCCCCTGCCTTGTTCTAATCGACCAGACACCTCATTTTGGGGGTGTTTGGTTTGTTTTATTTGTTTAATAACAATTAAGTTTCAATTGTTACAACTTAAACCCCTCCACTTTAATTAACATTTAATTTAGTTGCTTTTCACCCTACTTTAAGTTATTTCTAGACTTGTAACTAACTAGGTTAAAATTCCTAGTTAGTAAATTCTCGCTTGTTTATACTTTATAATTATAATATAAAGTTTTATATTTTCGGGGTGTTACAATACATTACATCAAATATGGCATAAAACTAACCCTTTTTTAGTACTAATGTTGGAAAAAGTGTGTTTTTGTCTTCCTTTTGTATTTTCAGGATTAAATGAGCTCAAATGAACAAAAGAAGCAAAAAGGCGGCTAAATCTAACATAAATACAAGAAAAGGATTAAACGTGGCATGCCCGACCCCCCCGACAGCATCTTCCCAAGCAAAAATAAGAAAACAGAAGGCTGAACACGCCCCGTGCTCAATGAGCACGGGGGCGTGCCCAAGTGTCTGCAGAAAAGACAAAGTTGTAGAAGCTTCTATCACTCACCACGGGGGTGTGCCTAGCGGACACGGGGCCGTGGTCAACTCTAAGATTCGCAGGATCTGGGGAAATCTTGATAGTACAGATACACTTCTGCACACGGGGTCGTGCCCAGCGGACACGGGGGCGTGGTCAACTAATGCAGGCAAACTGCAATTAATGAAGAAAGAGAAGAAGGGTGGACACGGGGCCGTGCTCGAGCTGCTGTTCAGGCTATAAATAGGGGTGCTTGGCTCATTTGTAAACCATCCCTTGGCACACCACCTCTCTCACACTTCACCCACACTCCACCACCACCACCACAACACCATCATCCATCATCCATCATAGAGTGTGTGAGTCGTCTCGGCATCCAAGATTGATCGTAAGAGTTCTTGACAATCAAAGGCCATGATTGCCTAAGTCTCTTACATCACTTGGTGAAGACAAGTGTCAAGTGTAATACTTTTTATTTTTAATCTTTTCTCACTTTTTAGTCGGTTATGTATTAATGACTTTAATAACTAGTTTCTTATGTTGAAGGTGATTCTTCCTTATCGTTTGTCCGTGGTGTCTTGGCATTATTTTATTGTCAATATAAAATAAAAGATTTTCACCATTCATATCTCCACGGTCTATATGGAGGTATGTTAGCTACCTGGTCGGGGGTTAAGGGAACAGTTTGGTAAGAGTCTTGCCTTGTTCAGTGTATAGATCCTGCAAGGACCTGGGTCAAATTTAGTAGGACCTCCTTCAATACCCACCGGTATTGGATGGCGGGGGTCCAAACTCTTTGATCCCCTCATATGTAAGCTACTATTAATACTTTAACCCGGCTACTTAGGACTGTATCCCTGCTGACTCAGACTACTTAGCCGATGGTAACGTCACCTTCAAAAGAGGGGCCTACCACATTATGCATTAATAACTTAATTAATTATCTTTCAATAATCCGACCCTTTAGGATTGTATCTTTGCTGACTCAAACTACTGGGTTGAGGGTAACGCCATTTTCAAAAGAGGGCCCTACTACAATAACTAAGATAATCTCTTAAAAAGTGCAAAAGTGCGGAAATAATCAAAGGTTACACTACACACGAGTCGGATCCAAGTGATTCATCTTGTCTATCTATTTTTATTTTATTTTATTTTTCAGCATTTTAGTTAGTTTTATTTTTCTTGTTTAAAACATTTTTCTAAACTTTTGATTTGATTAGACGTTGAGGATAAACCGGTACTAAAAGCTCTTGTGTCCTTAGACGACCTCGGTATCTTAACAAAACTATACTACGCTCAACATGGGTGCACTTGCCCATATGTGTGTTTAGTGTTAGTAAATATCTTGTTTTATAAATTTAAAACTTGGCTAAAAAGTGTTAAAAAGGGCTTAAAATATACATTAAAAACTAATAACACTCACGCACATCAACAATCAAAGGCCATGTTTGCCTAAGTCTCTAACATCACTTAGTGAAGACAAGCATTTAGTGTAATACTTTTGTTTTTTAATCTTTTCGCACTTTTTATTTGGTTTTGTATTAATTGTAAGGACCTTCAAAATTGTCCCAAATCGACCCGTAAGTGAAAACCCGGACCCCTGAAACCCTAATGTACATGAAAAACCAAGAAATCAAGAAAATTAGGTCTCAGGCGGGCCACGTAAACCATAAGAGGAGTTTACGCGGGCCGCGTCAACTCAATTTTGACCGGATCAGCATGCTAGGCCACGTGGCAGCCACGTGGTAGACCTAGGTGTGACACGGATGCCCTAGTCGTAGAGTAGGTGGCCCTCGCGGGCCGCGTAAGTTCAAGAAAGGGTTTATGCGGGCCGCGTAAAACCCTAAATTTTGCTATAAATTGCTAGGCCATGAGCAGTTCATCTGTGCTCGAGAAATCAATAAAAAACGATAATATACTGCTCAAAATCGTAATTTTCATTAGAGAGATGCTGCTATGATACAGGGTATTAACTCGATCACTGCTACGATTCAATGTCCGATCGATTGAAACCAATCCGATGGATGTTTAAGTGCTGCCCAACTTAGGGCTATACTTTGTCATTCGTCGTGAATTCGATGGATGTTTAAGTGTTGCACTTTGTGATTCGTCGTGAGGGTTTTAATCTTGTGAGTTATCGTAAATGTTGTATTAAGTTACTGACCTAGTTCGTATGCATTGTCATTTAATTTAGGTTACAAGGCTTATCAGTAGGCTAAAACTCTGCCCGTTTAAATCTGCAATGTGAGTCATTCTCTTTTTATCAACAATGTTTTACAATACTCCAATCATTTTCAAAAGTTATAATTACAGGGATTAAGTCATGGTTATCTTGAATCACTGGTTAGTGGGGTATTGTGCACATTACTAATTTCTCACGGTTAGGCTAATAATCCTAACAGTGATAATCATCACTACTTGGGTGAAAGGACCCAATAGTGGTATGACCATCGTCACCAGGAGGTGACATGGCGCCAGATAAAAATAAGATAGTAGCCATTGTAATCGCTCTTATGCTGTAATTTATAACTATGGGTCATTTTATCAAATTTGAATGACTCGCCAGTATTTCCCCGCTGATAAAATATTTTTAAACATGTTTCAGGTGACCTACTGTGAATCAAGGAAAGGTGCTACGGAGCACTAACAAGCTTGAAGTAGTGGCTCAGATAAATAAATAAACATGTTTTGTAAAACAGGGAATTTCCTAGTAAAATTCCTCTATTGTAAATTTCGGGGATTATCCCAAATTATGAAATAAAATAATTGGGCATTTTCAAGTTTTAAACGATCCTGCTAGACTTCCGCTGTCAACTCAATTAATAAATACCACGGGTTCCTGTCCCGCAGCTCCTGAACCGGGTAAAACCGGGACGGTGGCCGTGACATTAATGACTTTAATAACTAGTTTCTTACATTGAATGTGAAACTTCCTTATCATTTGTCCGTGGTGTCTTGGCGATAACCTACATTTAGCATAGGAATCACCCTTTCCGATAACCTCTTGCGTTCTCGTCTATATTTAGCGCAACTTAGGTATCTAAGGCACTTCGGTGTTGTTCCATCCAGTAAGGAACCACTCGATCCGGATAAATTCCTTAAAATTAGACAAAACTTCATAAACAGCCTCTAGGCACAGGCCGTGTCCAGGTCAGCACGCCCCCGTGTCCACCAAAAGATTCACGTCTGACTTTCGGTCAGAATACGAACAAAATGTGTCAGAAACTTGTCTGCACACGGGGCCGTGTCCAGCCGACACGGGGCCGTGTCCAGCGTGCTGTCGTTTCCTATAAATGCAGCAAGATTCCTGCATATTTAGACCATTCCAAACACAGAGATTTGGTGGGATCTTCACACATACCATACTAGGTATATTCTAAAGAAGGTTCTCAACAACCATCATGTCTTTTCTACTTTTGTCCATTGCCTTCTTCTTCAATTTTTCCTCAACACCTCCATTAAAGCTTAAAATCACCATGGTTTCAAGCTTTATGGTGATGTTTGTTAGATTTTTATTCAAGGAATCTTGTTAAAAATAAGTTTTACAACACTGTCTTAAGTTATTTCTGCTTAAAAATGTCTCAAAAGTCAGAAAAATAATTTAAAGCTTCAAGGTTCCTTGCTCCAAAAATCTGCAGAAAAGTGAACACGGGGCCGTGCTCAGTGAGCACGGGGCCGTGTTCGAAGTACTGTTTCACTAAAATGAACTATTTTCAGTTTATTTTTGTAGAATGTCAAGCCAAAACAGTGGAACCTCTTCAGCACATTCCAGAAACAGTCGTAGGGAACGAAGGCCTTCAATCGAAGCCACTCTTGTACGCTATGTGATGGCACTACGAGAAGCTCTCGATGAAATGACATCCGTAGAAGAGATCCTGATTGTCCGTATAAATTATCTTACGGTGGGGCTGGAAAATAGTTTCCAAGAAATCAACCTCTTGCACCAGAGGTTGAACATTCTTGTGACACCGCCCATGGAACCAATCCTTCCCCAAGAGGATTGGAACTTAGCACTAGGAGTCAACAACCCCACTGGGTGGGACGACATCCCCGCGGAACCCCCTCTTGACAGTTTGCAAGAAGTTCTGGTGGAAGTTACAACCCCTCAAAATGATGATGGCAATGAGCCCGCCTTTCTTCTCCCTAGGGAGATAGAAGAATGGCTCACCGACGTATGAGGGACCATACCTGGAGGAGAAGTTCTTCAAACCGCATTCAACCGAGAAAATTATCTTTTCGGAAATTTTGTTCCTAAAATAAACTATAGGCTAGAACTTCTTTTCGGTTTTAGACTTCTTATGTTTTCTGACCTACTTATCTAAGTTTTAGTTTATGTTTTTATTATGACCTTATTGTAATTCTCTCTATTAATGAATGATGGTTTTCAAAATTTTTGGTGTTTGGATGATGTTGTAATGGGTAAAACACACTTGGAAGGTGAAGGATACTAAGGGAGACTTGAACCAACGCCCCATGCACAAAAACAGTGCCTCCCGAACATTTTTCTTCATTTCAGCAAGTTCAGCACGGGTCGTGCCCCGCCAACACGGCCCCGTGCTCAAGGGTATGCAGAAAAGGGCCCAGTTCAGGTAATTGGACACGTGGGGTCTTCAATGAACACGCCCCTGTGCCCAGCCTTCTGTTACATTTTGTTACTTTTTGCTACTGGCAATCTGAACACGGGGCCGTGCCCGGTCACCACTGCCCGTATCCAGGTGCCCAGTAACATAAATTTTTTGTTTAACTCACCTTTTTAGACTTTCAATCAACCTAAAAACTTATTTTTGGGACACATTGAGGACAATGTGTAATTTAAGTGTAGGGGGGATGCTAAAACCTTGAATTTTGCAAGTCCTAATTACAAGCCTTACACAAAACTCTAATGGAACCGCTAAACACCCCAAATTTTTTCAAAAACTTTTCATTTTTTGTACTTGTATTGGTTTAAATTGGGAATAACAAGTTGTTATAAAAAGGTTATATTTTTATAAATTTACAACCGATAGTGTCGTGATAAAAAGAACCAACATAAGAAAATTATGAAACGACATGACAAATCTAGTTAAAATTTGATTATATATACTTGATCACATTAAAAACTCATTCCCACAAAAAGTGAGTTTTGAGCCTTTATTGAGCATACAAATACACATCTTTAAACTAAATGCTCACCTTTCGTTTCTTGTGTGAATAGCCGCTTGGTTTCTTACGACTCTAGAACTTGCGATGACGATACATTCGCGGCCCTTACCAACTTAAACCCGAGTAAGTAAATGATGGAGGCATTAGGACTAACCCTTTTTATTTCAACACCATTATTTTCTTTTTTTTTACCACCTACCCAAAATCCCCCTAGTTAACCCCTTTGAGCCTAAAACCTTTTCATTTCTAAACCCAAAACAAACACCCTTTACCCACTAAAACCCTTTTTTTCATTTTAAACCCTTTATTTTAGTAAAAAGCTCGGTTTTCTTATGACACCCGTATAAAAAAAATGATAGAGTTTAGCAATAAACAAACAAGTTCATCAAAAGAAACTTTGTTTGAAAAATGCTTCATTAAAATAAAAAGTCACAAAAACAAAATGTTTTACGAAAACCGACGCTTTTACGCCTTTTCGCCCTTTTCTACTAACCACTAACCCAAAACCACCTACCTTTAACCCAAGCCTAACCCTTCCCCAAAGTCCTCTTGATATTTACAAAGGTTTATAGTTAAAAAGGAGGAGGATTGATTGCTTGGCAAGCATATGGTAGAAGTAAGTTCCATGCCGGTCTCGAGTGTTTCACAAAAATACATCTTCGGCCAAGTGTTGAGTGATCCCCCTTGTGAGGTATGTGAACTTGTATATGAATGAAATTTTAAAGAGGCATGTTATGCCCAAATAAGTAATTTCTCTTATGAAATGTTCTAAATAAATCATAACGAATAGGATTGTAAATAACATAAAAATAAAACCTAATAAAGATCTTGGAATCCCGACACTCTAGACAAGCCCAAAACCTTCCCTTATACCCATTCCATTTGGGTGTGTAAGCCACATAATAAAAAGTTTTGCTTGAGGACAAGCAAAGATTCAAGTGTGGGGGTATTTGATGTGTGTAGAATGCAACATATAAATTACATCAAATGAGGCATAAAACTAACCCTTTTTTAGTACTAATGTTGGAAAAAGTGTGCTTTTGTCTTCCTTTTGTATTTTCAGGGTTAAATGAGCTTAAATGAACAAAAGAAGCAAAAATGCAGCCAAATCTAACAATAATACAAGAAAAGGAATAAACGTGGCATGCCCGACCCCTCGACAGGATCTTCCCAAGCGAAAAAACAAGTCATCAGAAGGCTGAACACGCCACGTGCCCATCGGACACGGGGGCGTGCCCAAGTGTCTGCAGAAAAGACAAAGTTGTAGAAGCTTCTATTTCCCAACACGGGGGCGTGCCCAGCGGACACGGGGCCGTGGTCAACGCTAAGATTCGCAGAATCTAAGCAAATCTTGATAGTACAGATACGCTTCTGCATACGGGGTCGTGCCCAGCGGACACGGGGGCGTGGTCAACTAATACAGACAAACTGCATTAAATGAAGAAAGAGAAAGTGGATGGACACGGGGCCGTGTCCGGGCTTCTATGCAGGCTATAAATAGGGGTGCTCGGTTCATTTCAAAGGCATCCCTTGACAAACCACCTCTCTCCCACTTCACCAACACTCCACCACCATCACAACACCCACATCCACCACCATCATCCATCATCCATCATAGAGTGTGTGTAGTACTTTCGGGATCCAAGATTGATAGTAAGAGTTCTTGACAATCAAAGGCCATGTTTGCCTAAGTCTCTTACATCACTTGGTGAATACAAGCATTTAGTGTAATACTTTTGTTTTTTAATCTTTTCGCACTTTTTATTTGGTTTTGTATTAATGACTTTAATAACTAGTTTCTTATGTTGAAGGTGAAACTTCCTTATCATTTGTCAGTGGTGTCTTGGCGTTATTTTACTGTCTATATAAAATAAAAGATTTACACCATTCATATCTCCACGGTCTATATGGAGATATGTTGGCTACCTGGTCGGGGGTTAAGGGAATGGTTTGGTAAGGTTCTTGCCTTGTTCAGTGTATAGATCCTGCAAGGACCTGGGTCAAGCTTACTAGGACCTCCTTCAATACCCACTGGTATTGGATGGCGGGGGTGCGAATGGCTTGATCCCCTCATATGTAAACTACTATTAATACATTAACCCGGCTACTTGGGATTGTATCCCTGCTGACTCAAACCACTTAGCCGAGGGTAACGTCACCTTCAAAAGAGGGGCCTACCACATTACGCATTAATAACTTAATTAATTATCTTCCAATAATCCAACCCTTTAGAATTGTATCCTTGTTGACTCAAACTACTGGGTTGAGGGTAACGTTACCTTAAAAAGACGAGCCTACTACTATAACTAAGATAATCTCTTAAAAAGTGCAAAAGTGCAGAAAACATCAAAGGTTACACAAAAGGCGAGTCGGATCCAAGTGATTCATCTTGTCTATTTGTTTTATTTTTATTTTTATTTTTAGCATTTTTAGTTAGTTTTTTATTTTCTTGTTTAAAATTTTTTTTTCTAAAATTTTTGATTTGATTAGACGTTGAGGATAAACCGGTACTAAAAGCTCTTGTGTCCTTGGACGACCTCGGTATCTTACCAACGCTATACTACGCTCAGGATGGGTGCACTTGCCCATATGTGTGTTTAGTGTTAGTAAAATATCGTGTTTTATAAATTTAAAACTTGACTAAAGTGTTAAAAAGGGCTAAAAAAATATAACTAAAAATATATAACGCTACACACACATCAACTACTGAGTGATACTATGAAAAACCCATAACATAAGCTCGTCCAATGCCGGAGTTAATCAGGTAAGTATTCTTCACTCTGGTTAGGTTTATGATAACAGGGTTGGGACTCCTCCACAATGTGTTGAGGGTATCGTGGAGGAGGTAGATGAGGAAAATGAGTCAGATGCTGAACCGGAACCTATTAGCCCTAAAAAGAATAAAAAAATGACTTTTCAAGAAGAAAATAATAGGGTAATAGAAGTCAAACCGATCGAAACAAAGGAGAAGGGTACGGAGGGTAATATCGTCCCCTTTCCCAAATCTTTAATTAATCCGGTAACAAAAGTTGTTAACAAACGGGGTCGACAACAGGATGAGATGTGGGAAGTCTTTAAATAGGTCAAAATAAATCTCCCGTTACTTGATGCAATCAAACAGGTTTCGGCTTACGCAAAGTATTTGAAAGAGCTTTACACCCAAAAACGGCATAATAAATTTCCTAAGAAAATTGCTTTAACTGAAAATGCCAGTACCGTTTTATCAAGTGTTCTCCCACCAAAGCTCCGAGATCCAGGTGCTCCTCTAATCCCCATTCAAGTGGGTGACTTCAAGATGAGTCGAGCCTTGCTGTATTTGGGAGCAAGTGTTAGCATTTTACCGGGGAGTTTATACGATCGATACGACTTCGGACCACTAAAACAAGCCGACATCACCGTGGTGTTGGCCGATTTGATGTTAAAACTACCCCGGGGGATCTTACGTGATGTCATTGTCAAAGTTGAGAAGTTTTACTATCTGCTTGACTTTTTGGTTTTAGATTATGTTCAAATTCAAAAAAACTAAACATCCTAATGTTACACTTCGTAAACCGTTTTTGGCAACTACTAATGCACTAATTGATTGTGGAAACGGTACAGCCGACATCACGTTTGGGAATTGCTAAGCAAGATTAAATGCTTTTTCCCGTGCATCTGTTTCTCTAGTCAACGATGAGTGCTTTATGGCAGACGTTATTGACGGGTGCCACCCTCATGAAAGTGGGGATGACGCTATAGAGACGTGTTTTGTTTGTGACAGGGATTTAGCACAGCTGGACGTGGAATTGGAAAATGTGGAAAAGGAATTTGAGGTAATGGCAGTTAGGGACTTGAAGCCTACTTGGACACATCAAATGGAGAATTACCGGATCACATTGATACGCATTTGAAACCGTCACTTGAATCACCACCACAAGTTGAGCTAAAGACATTACCAAAGCACTTGAAGTATGCTTTTGTTGGGGACAACAACACATTACCAGTAATTATCGCATCCAATTTGTCATCTGAATAGGAAAAAGCCTTGATGGAAGTATTGGTAGCCAATCGGGCTGCAATTGGGTGGACCATTGCTAACTCAAGGGGATCAGTCCATCCATTGTCATGCATAAGATCATCACTGAGGAAAGTGCAAAACCGGCTAGAGATGCACAACGAAGATTGAACCCGAACATACGGGAGATTGTGAAGACGAAAGTCTTGAAGTGGTTGG
The DNA here is from genome assembly GCA_030545235.1 of Helianthus tuberosus. Lineage (NCBI taxonomy): Eukaryota > Viridiplantae > Streptophyta > Magnoliopsida > Asterales > Asteraceae > Helianthus > Helianthus tuberosus. The sequence continues at coordinate 34,961,627 of CM060358.1, read as the reverse complement.
ATGCTTGGATCATCTATCCTATATCAGATAGCACGTGGGTAAGTGCAACACAAACAGTACCCATGAAAGCAGGCATACAGATAATTACAAGTGAAGACGGTAAGGAAGTAGCCACCCGGGCGGTAACCGGGTGGAGAATTTGCATAGATTAAGGAAACTAAATGCAGCAACACCAGAAGATCACTTCGCCTTCCCTTTATTGATCAAATTATGGAAAAGCTCGCAAGTCAGAAGTTTTATTGCTTTTTAGATGGTTATTCAGGTTATTAACAGCTTACTATTCATCTTGATGATCAACAAAAGACTACATTTACTTGTCCTTACGGTACTTTCGCATTTAGGCGAATTCCCTTCGGATTGTGTAATGCCCCGACCATCTTTCAAAGGTGTAAGATGAGTATCTTTTCAGATATGGTCGGGGAGTCTATGGAGATCTTCATGGATGATTTTTCAATCTTTGGCACATGTTTTGAGGCATGTTTAGAACAATTATCACGAGTGCTAAAAAGATGTGTCGAAACAAACCTGGTACTAAGTTGGGAAAAGAGCCATTTCATGGCTCAAGAGGGTATCGTGTTGGGGCACGTGGTTTTGAGTAAGGGGATAGAAGTAGATCACGCCACGGTACGAGTAATATCAACTTTACCACCACCCACAAGTGTGAAAGGCGTTCGTTCCTTCCTTGGACACGCCGGTTTTTACAAACGGTTCATAAAGAATTTTTCAGTTATCACTAAACCATTGTGCAATCTTTTGTTAAAGGATTTCCCTTTTGTTTTTGATAAACATTGCTTAAAATATTTTGAAACTTTAAAACAAAAGTTGGTGGAAGCACCTATTTTACAATCACCTGATTGGTCACTTCCTTTTGAAATAATGTGTGATGCTAGTGACTATGCAGTAGGTGCAGTTCTGGGATAGAGAGTGGACAAGAAGCCGGTGGCGATTTACTATGCTAGCAAGACTCTTTCGGAAGCTAAGTTGAATTACACCACCACTGAGAAAGAGTTGTTGGCGGTGGTCTATGCTTTAGACAAGTTTAGGTCTTATATATGTGGTAGTAAAGTGATTGTTTTTTCTGACCATTCTGCAAAAATGTATTTTATGGAGAAAAAGGATGCAAATCCAAGGTTAATCAGATGGATCCTTTTACTGCAGGAATTTGATCTGGAGATACGTGATAAGAAAGGAAGTGAGAATGTGGTGGCAGACCACTTGTCACGAGTAGTGCATGAGATCGAGGGGCCTGAACATGATATTCTGGAAACCTTTCCAGATGAGCAATTATTAAATGTTAATACTCAACCATGGTTTGCTAACTTTTCTAATTTTGCTCATTCAGGTATCATACCAGAGCATTGGTCGAGAAGCAGGAAAACACACTTCGTGCACAAGCAAAGCACTACATTTGGGATGAGCCGGATTTGTATAAAGTTGGAGCTGATCAGATCATAAGGAAGTGTGTTGAAGATGTGGAGATTCCATTTGTCCTCTCTACGGTGCATGAGTCTGCATGTGGAGGGCACTTTAGTGGGCAGAAGACGGCACGTAAAGTGCTATCACGTGGATTGTATTGGCCTATGGTGTTCAAGGATACGTTCGAATAGGCTAAAAATTGCTTATGGTGTCAACAAATGGGTAGCATTACGAAGCGGGATGAGATGCCCATGCAGCTAATCCTCGTTGTCGATATATTCGACGTGTGGGGAATTGACGTTATGGGCTCATTCCCGAATTCGATTGGTAATCTATATATTTTGGTGGCAGTGGACTACGTGTCTAAATGGGTTGAAGCCATTGCCAAAAAAAGCCAATGACCATAAGGTTGTTTGCAAATTTGTCTAATCGAACATTTTTTTCTCAATTTGGGGTTCCTCGTGTGATCATCAGTGATAAGAGATCTCATTTCAAAAAAATTTAACTTTGGCAAACTCCTTAAGAAGTATGGTATAGATCATCGAATTGCCACTCCGTATCATCCTCAAACGAGTGGGCAAGTCGAAGTTTCTAATCGGCAAATAAAAGAACTTTTACAAAAACCGTGCGAGCCGACCGCAAGGATTGGTCCACTAAACTGGATGATGCTTTGTGGACGTATTGTAGGACTTATAAAACGCTGATTGGAACTACACCATACAGGTTGGTCTATGGGAAAAGTTGTCACTTACCAGTAGAAATTGCACACCGTGCACTTTGGGCGGTTAGACAAGTTCACATTGATTATGATACTGCAGGTAAGGAGAGACAGTTAGCATTAGGAGAACTCGAGGAGATAAGAAATGAGGCTTACGAATGTGCCGTAGCTTACAAAGATAAAACGAAGAAGGTGCACGACGCAAAGCTCAAGCCGAAAGTGTTTAAAGTTAGCCAGCTTGTCTGGTTGTACAATTCCAGGCTGAAACTGTTCCCTGGAAAGCTGAAGAGTAAATGGACAGGACCATACCGTGTTATGAAGGTTGGAAAGCATGGAGATGTAGAGATCGAAGACTTTGGTGATAATATTCGACAGATGGTCAACGGTCACAGACTGAAACCATACTTGAATGTCACACCCCGAATTTCCACGTGTCACCGGTGGGCCCGGTGGGGGAGTATCGTGACGTGGTTGGCAACATAATAGTCAAACAACACAATATTTAAATGCACAGCGGAAGCAAAGTATAGATTCATTTCAACCAAACAATATTGTAATATTAAGTATCACAAGTAGTCGAATATAAATCCACAGGTAGATCAAAATAAAAAGGAAACAATGTTCAACGGTCTATGACATCCAAGCTTGCGAGACTTATTGTGGATGCTAGGAGAGAAGCCAGCCTATTACGCGTAGTACCTGCACTTAACCTTTTTGAGAAAATACGTCAGTTTACACTGCTAAATACAATCAACCGACTCATTTTGAAAAGAGTTTAAGAAAATGCATTTAAGGCACAAGGCACAAATAATATTTTATAACTTAGGATAATTATTTGAATATAATACTTGAAAAGGATTTACATGTTTCTTATGCGTTCAGTAGCCCGGATCGAGCCGGGTTAAAGATCAATAGACACACCACATTAAGTATATGAAACACCGACGGGCGTACGCCTACGCCCCGTGCTTAGGTCGTGGCCATTTCGTAAAATGATGCCAGGGATATCCGGGACATGGTCATTAACCCCCCAAAAACTTTAAGCAAACAAAACAATTTAAACGAGACATATCAATACTTTAACCATCATACAATTAAAGATTCAATGCCCGACCAAGCGGTATTTTATATACCGTACCCCAAGCCCGTATAGGGAAAATAAGTTAAAAGTATTTACCTGAGCAAGTATAAATCAAAATCAGCGAGTGCAAGTATCTTTTACTGGTTCTCCTAATCTGGAACGAAGGTTTATAATAACCTATTAGAATCCTAACGGGTCTTTAGTTAAGCTTAAGCTTAGACCGGTTAGTTTTAAAGATACGGTTCGTACGCACGATTAAGCGAAGACCGGATAGAATGTGATTTAGACCCGACAAGTTTGAAGACTTGCTTAATATGGGTATATTATACACATTCTGTATTTTGAGATAAAACCGATAAGGTTTGACCCGTTTCGGCTAATTTATGTAAACTAGTTACATAAACCGAACCGAACGCGCATGAAGCGTAACGGATAACCATAAGAGTCCTAAACGGGTTTCCTAAGTTAACATGCCTTAAATATGTTGTGATATCAGTATGATACCTTCCATTATGCCCAAAACGAGTTTAATCTCATAATAAGCCCCGTAGGGGTATTTTGGTCATTTTAAAGATTATAAAAGGGATCAATTAAGCTTCTGTGATCCGGGTCTGAATAAATCAGTAAAATAGTTTATTTTAACTTGGTATATCAGTTGGTGTTAAGTCCTATGTGGCAAAATGGTTTTAAACCCTTACTTTGCGCTTAATACGCGTATAACGGCGTTTTAAGCGATTTACGGTTTAAAATAGTATTATGAGTTTCCAGGTCAGTTCATAAGGTTCAAAACACTTCATTTATTATTTAAAATCAGTAGCAATTGGGTTGGTAGCAAAAGGACTTGTAAAACTCATTTTATGGCTGAAAAGGGCATATTCGGTATTTACCGAATCAAGGCACTAATCCTAGCTTATTATCAGTTTAAAAATAATTAAAAATCTTCAAAAATCCCAAAATATTATATTACATCAGTGGGTAAAAGTTTTGGTGTCAAAGATTGGGTTTAGATAGGCTTTAAGCTAATGACGCCGTTTAATCACTAAGAAGCGTTCTAAATACGTCATTGAGCATAACTCCTAATCTATATGTCCAACTGATGTGAAATTTTACAAACAAGTTTAATAATTAGTAACAAAGATTATTGTACTTTCACATTTCCAAAATTCTCGTTTTATGGTCATAAGGGCATTATGGTCCATATTTAAGCACTTAACGGAAACGTCGGACAATTAAGGATTTAAGTGGTATAAACGCAGAGGCTTATACAATCATGTAACTAGGTCCTAATGGAACTTTAAGGCATGTCTAAACCTATCTAAACCGGGCCAGAACTGAGGTCAAAGCAAAAGTAAAACTTTTGCGTCTTTCGGTTCCGACTCGGTTCAAAAACAGAAAGTTGTCGAATCAAACAAGCGTAGACAAGTTATTATACTTATTATCAGGTTATATGAATGATAAAACAGGTTACACGCCTTCTATATCGCTAATTATGCGTTTAATGGTTCTGTTGACTTTTTCGGACAACGTTTGACTCGACAAACGACCTAGCTAGGATGGGAATCAGTGAGTACCCTTTTAAGGGTTAATTGCCCACATAATTACCAACTTATAACAACTTTCATTTTGCCTAATCGCTGGACCATTAGCGATTAATTAATAAGTCAACCGTTAATTACGACGGTTTGACTTTTAAGCTATAAACTAATAAAAACTTAATTAAGAAGGGTCAAGGGTACTTACAAGTGTCTAATGGATGATTAGGACGGTCTTGGTTCAGCTCTTGTGCTCCTCAAATGCCCAGAAGTTGGTGTTGAAAGGATTGATCATAAGTTGCAATTTTATGTGACTTATATAGTGAGTCAAACTCACTTAGATTGTTGACATGCGAGCCTACCATTGTTACCTGATCAACCACAAGTGTCCTAGGGTCTAAAAACCATCCTAGGCAGCCCATGGTATGCAATACAAGACATTGGAGTCGGTTGTGAAGCTTGCCGGACACCTGTGCATGTTTTCTGATCAGACAAGGCAGTCGCGTAGCGCGACTGCAAAGGGGTGTAGTGCTCGCGCTACGCGAGCACATGATGACCTGCCAAACAAGTTTTAATTTTTTGCAGTTTTGGTCCCTGATCCTTCTAAACATCGCTTTCGCACTATTCTTTGCATTATGAGGCTTTTATATTGACATATAGGGGCTTTAAGACTTATACCATCTTTGTCAAGTCCTCGGGTAACTTTGTGATCACCCGAAAAGCCCAAATTTTCAATGTTGACGATTCTAACCCTCAAACACGAATTTTGTCATAACTTTCTCATACGATAACGAAACTTGGTGAAATTTTTATGGTGCATTCTAGTGAGCATAATTAATCGTTACAAGGCTTCGGGTTTGCTAAAAGGTCACTCAGAGGTATATCTTAACATGTTGACACATTTAACCCCTGTAGTTTGTAACCTCTCACTTTCTTTCACAATTAGCTACGTATGATCCATGATTTATTCGTTTAAGGTTATAAACATCATGTAGGCTTAATGTACAATATAATTATTCACTGTTGACATTTAGAACCCGTATATTCACATACTTTCCAGGTTTGTCAACTTTAGTCCTTCAAGAGTATTCCTACACACGTTCAACTTATGACACGTGTCAACACATTATAGGACGTAAATTTTCGAGGTGTTACATCCTCACCCCCTTAAAAGAAATCTCAACCTCGAGATTTACTGAAACAAATGAGGTTATTTCTCTTTCATAGTGGACTCTACCTCCCATGTGTATTCGGGACCTCTACGGGCATCCCATTTGACCTTTACAATCGGTACATGCTTCCTTCGAAGCTTCTTAACCTGTCGATCCTCGATCGACAATGGTTTTTCCACAAATTTCAAGCTCTCCTCTATATGCACATCTGTATGTGGTATCACCAGTGATTCGTCAGCGAAACACTTCTTCAGATTGCAGATGTGAAACACATTGTGTATACTATTGAGTTCTTCAGGTAAGTTTAACTTATAGGCAACTGACCCGATACGTTCGATAACCTCGAAAGGTCCTATGTATCTCGGGCTTAGCTTGCCTTTCTTACCAAACCGCATCACTCCCTTCCAGGGTGATACTTTAAGTAAGACTTTATCACCTACTTCGAAGTGAAAAGATTTACGCTTTGGATCTGCGTAGCTCTTCTGCCTATCTCGGGCAGCTTTGAGACGGTCACGAATCTGGACAATCTTGTCCGTCGTTTCAAAGACTATCTCCGGTCCTGATAACTGGACATCTCCAACTTCCGCCCAACAAGCGGGCGTTCTACACTTTCTACCGTATAAGGCCTCGAAAGGTGCAGCCTTAATGCTGGTGTGGTAGCTATTGTTGTAGGAGAACTCAATTAGTGGTAGGTGGTTATCCCAACTACCACCCAAATCAAAAGACGAATCATGTCTTCCAACGTTTGAATAGTACGCTCACTCTGGCCGTCTGTCTGAGGATGGTAAGCCGTACTGAAATTCAAACGCGTGCCCAAAGATTGTTAGAAGCTTTTCCAAAAATGTGACGTGTATCTAGTATCTCGGTCAGAGATAATAGACACAGGTATGCCATGTAAGGCTACAATCTTATCAACGTACATCTGGGCTAACATGTCAGAGCTATAAGTCTCCTTGATGGGTAAGAAATGTGCTGACTTAGTCAGTCTATCAACTATCACCCATATTGTATCATTTCCTTTCCTTGTCTTGGGTAACTTGGTGATAAAATCCATATTTACCATTTCCCATTTCCACGTGGGAAGTTCAGGCTGTTGTAGCAAACCTGACGGCTTCTGATGCTCGGCTTTTACTTGCGCACATGTCAAACATTTAGCTACATAGGTAGCTACAGACTTTTTCAAGCCTATCCACCAATAGTTTGCCCATAGGTCCTGGTACATCTTATCTGCTCCAGGATGAACGGAGTATTTGGAACTATGGGCTTCCTGGAGGATAACATCTCGAAGTCCTCCATAAATTGGAACCCATATTCGTCCATTCAATCTTAGTATTCCGTCCTTGCTAAGTGTTAACTGCTCCTCAGTTACCCCTAGCTTTTCGTTAGGATAGTTAGCTTCCAACACAGCTTCCTTCTGTGCAGCTAACAACCTTTCAATCAAATTGTTCTTTATTTCCATGCGCTTGGCATTGATTCGAATGGGTTTCACCCTTTCCTTTCGACTCAAGGCATCGGCGACTACATTCGCCTTGCCGGGATGGTATCTTATTTCACAATCGTAATCATTAAGAGTTTCCATCCAACGGCGTTGCCTCATGTTCAAGTCCTTCTGATTGAACAGATGTTGAAGGCTCTTGTGATCAGAATAGATCACACATTTGATTCCATATAAGTAGTGCCTCCAAAGTTTTAGTGCGAATACAACGGCACCCAACTCCAAGTCATGGGTGGTGTAATTCTTTTCGTGCACCTTTAACTGGAGCGAAGCATAGGCAATGACTTTGCCTTTCTGCATAAGCACACATCCCATCCCGGTGTGTGATGCATCACAATAAACTACAAACTCCTCGATTCCATCAGGCAATGTCAATACTGGAGCAACGCTCAACTTTTGTTTCAGAATATCGAAGGATTCCTGCTGCTTAGGACCCCAGTCAAACTTAATCTTCTTACGCGTCAGCGAAGTCAGGGGTGCAGCAATCCTTGAGAAGTTTTCAATGAATCGCCTATAGTAACCTGCCAAACCTAGGAAGCTACGAATTTCTGTAGGCATCTTTGGCTCATGCCAATTCATGACAGCTTCAACTTTAGCGGGATCTACTTGGATACCACGCTCACTAACAACATGTCCAAGAAATTGGACTTCTCGAAGCCAGAATTCACACTTCGAGAACTTGGCATAGAGCTTTTCTTTATGAAGTAGTTCCAAAATGCAGTGAAGATGCTTCTCGTGGTCAGCTTGGTTCTTCGAGTAGATGAGGATATCATCGATGAAAACGATGACGAATTTATCTAAGAAAGGCTTGCAAACGCGATTCATGAGATCCATAAATGCGGCAGGTGCATTTGTGAGCCCAAAAGGCATCACTAGGAACTCGTAATGACCGTAACGAGTCCTAAATGCAGTCTTGTTTACGTCTTCATCTCTAACCTTCAGTTGGTGATAACCTGACCTTAAGTCAATCTTGGAGAAGAAACTTGCCCCTTGAAGTTGATCGAACAGATCGTCGATTCTGGGCAAAGGATACCTATTCTTGATAGTGACCTTATTAAGTTCACGGTAGTCGATGCACAGACGCATCGATCCATCCTTCTTCTTGACAAATAAAACTGGTGCTCCCCAAGGAGACGAACTAGGTTTGAAGAAACCTTTGGCTATCAAATCATCTAACTGCGTTCTCAATTCCTTCATCTCTGTTGGTGCCAACCTATAAGGCGCCCTTGCTACCGGTGCTGATCCAGGAATAATGTCAATTCTGAATTCTACTTGTCTATCTGGTGGCAAACCAGGTAGTTCTTCAGGAAAGACTTCAGGGTATTCAGAAATGATGGGGATATCCCCAATCTTGGGCTTTGGCTCATCAATAATCACTTGTGCCATATAGATGACACAACCCTTCTTTAAACACTTAGAGTCCTTGAGCATTGACATTTTCTCAGGCAGCCCATACTGGGTATCTCCCTGGATAGTAAGTGATTCACCAGACTGAGTCTTGATCACCACTTGCTTCTTATTGCAAATAATCTGGGCCTGGTTATGAGACAACCAGTCCATACCCAAAACTATGTCGAAACCGACTAGTTTCAAAGGAAGTAGGGACAAAGGAAAAGAGTGGTTCTTAATGGATATGAAACATCCATCTAATAAGGTTGAGGCGGTTTCTAAAGTGCCATCTGCTAGTTCTACCTCATACTTCACAATTAAGGTCTTAACAGGTAATTTCAACAATTCACAAAACTTATTATTTACGAACGACTTATCAGCGCCTGAATAAAATAACACTCTCGCATAAACATCATTTACGAGGAAGGTACCTGTTATCACATTGTCGTCCTTGACGGCTTCTTTAGCATCCATCCTGAAGACCCTAGCATTGGTCTTCTTAGCCTCTTCAGGCTTCTTGGCGTATTTTGGGCAATTGGTCTTGATGTGCCCTTTTTCATTGCAACCGTAGCAGGTCGCATCCTTCATCTTTTTGCAATCCAAGGTCTTGTGTTCCTTGGACTTGCACAACCCACATGCAAAAGTTTTTTATTGTGAATTTGAATTTGATTCATACCTGCACTTCCCAAAGTGCTGTCTCTTGCAGATTTTACATCTGGGTTTTTCACCCGTCTGCTGACCATCCTTCCTAAATCCTGACCCCTTCTTGTGGTCATTGTTTCCCTTATGCTTCTTGTCTGAACGTCGTGAGTTGTCATCCTCACGCTTCCTCTTTTCGGTATCAGCGTTCCTCTGCGATTTCTGCCTGGCCGCATCCAAGGTAAGGGACAATGATATGTCCGCTGCGGACCGAAAAGTAGTTGGTCTGGAGGCCTTCACACTTGCCTTGATCTCCGGGGCCAAACCCCCAATGAATCGAGCTATACGTTTAGGTTCCGGAGTTACCAAATATGGAACCAACCTTGACAAGGTGTTGAAACTGGTAAGGTAGGCCTGACAGTCTAGGTTTCTCATGACCAGCGACAAGAAGTCAGCTTCAATCTTCTCAACCTCATGTTGAGGGCAGTAGTTTTCCTTGATCAGTGCCATGAACTGTTCCCAGGTCATATTGTACAACGGGACTTTCCCCGTAGCTTGGATCAAAGATCTCCACCAAGCTAATGCTTCTCCCTTAAAAGACTGAGACACAAATTTCACAATATCCCTATTATTGCAACCACTGATATCCACAACCGTATCCATCTCGTCCAACCAAGTCATGCAATCTACTGCTCCTTTTTCCCCAGTGAAATCCCTGGGTTTGCACGAAACGAAGTACTTATAGGAGCAACCCTTATTACGGGGTTCTTGATTCTGTACGACTCTTTGGGATGGAGCACTCCTCTGGTTTGATGAGTGGTGAGAATTACTGTTGTGGGCAGTGTGGGTCCTGGAGGGTGTTCTAGAGTGTGGTGCATATTGGGTCCTTGTATGGGTACCACCAGATTCATGGAGCTGTCTATCCATAGCTCGATTAACGGCGTTATCTATCATTGCCTGTAATTCTGCACCCGTTACATTTACTCGGGCATTATCATGCTCTCTCCCCGGGTGACTATTGATCTCGTTTGAGTCGGCCATGTAGCTTGAACTGTTACATATTGACAATAATTTATTGGTGAGTTTATTATAGAATTGTCTTTTATGGCAATTTTATTAACCGTGGTAATCATAGACCATATATGGTTAATTTATTACTCACATTTATTTAGGATTTCTAATATAATTTATCCTAATTATAAAACAATAACAGTTTTATTAGCACATAAGGCCTAGTCACAGGGACAAATTAAATCATAAGCTATGATTTCAGAGAATCAAGGCTTTTAAAGTTTGAACATAGTTCATTACCTTTATCAGATAGGGTCACAGACTATTACTGTCTTTTGTCTCATATGAAAATGAGAAGGGCCCGTGGGCATTCTATTACCAATGGATGGTAAAAAGAACTGATCATATTTATTGATGATTTAACCCATGATTCAGAGATCATTTAGTTGGGTTAGGAATCTTTGAAAAGATCCTTATATAATAATAACACGTGTGATTTTAACGAATCATGTCTGCCAGGAGTGTTAACATGTTTTCAGATGTTAACTGGGATTTGAATCTTTTTAACGGGTTTTACCATCTTGGCCAGGTCTTAAAATGACATGCAGGCTAGGTTATACCTTTAAGATCCTTAATTAAAAATTAAAATAGGCAGATAGATTTTTAAAAGGAATGGTTCCGATTTATTTATTTCATATATAATTTAATTATGCATAACATAGCAAAGATGAAATTTATAAACTTACATTCCATTAAAATTTAAAAGTAGTACAATTTTCCCTAAACGGGACTTTTCACAGAAACACTTGCCCACGCAGGAGCTATATAGATAATACAAGTCCTCGCAGGGACTGTTTATAAAAATAAATGTCCACGCAGGGACTAATAGAGACAAGTCCTCGTAGGGACTAAGTACAAAGATAGATGTCCACGCAGGGACTACATACACACATAAATAAGTAAATGTCCACGCAGGGACTTAATTTAAACAAGGAAATACAATAATACATATTGGGATTTAACGATCCCGTTTCTTCTTTCCTTTCAGCAAACTTGCTAAGCCACTCATGAATCCCTGATTCTTCCTACGTTCCCTTTGTAAATCTCGCTCAACTTTTTCCAGTCTTTCACGGAGATCCTCCTGCTCTGGTGGAGAAAACCGTGGTGGCTGGTGCTGTAGTGGTGGCTGAGCAGGTGCTTGATATCCACGAGCTGGATGTCCCATTCCCCAAGGGGTTCCATAAGGTCCTTCTGGGTGAAAGGCATTGTAGTTTGCTGCCACTTGGTAAGGATCCTCAGCATAGTTATAGTTATGGTATGCTGGCGGTCCGTATGGGTTGTAAGCTGCCGGAGCAGTATAAGCAGGGATAGGGTTGCCAAAACCTGATGGTGACGGTGCAATAGGTGCCGAATTCACCTCTGATACTGGAACTGAAGGTCCATCCTTATGTGGCTCTTCATATAGTGGCGGGTAGTGGCTGCCACTAGAGTGTTGAGGGGTGCTAAAATTAAAATCCCCTCCTCGTGCTGACATCCGTGCGCCAGTCCTCCTACGTCTTGGTGGTGTTGGAGGCGCTAGATTAACTGGCGGCGGTGGAGGCGGTGGCGTGACTGCCTCGAAACGTGGATCCCCAGAGGGATCTTGCTGCTGCTGTTGCGGCTGCTGGTGAGGCGATGAATGGTAAGATGGTGTAAAGTACCACTCACACCGGTCGAATCGTGCCTGATGACTATCCGGACCTTGGTATGGTGTTCCGTGAAAAGACGAACCATCAGAGATCTCAACAGGATGGTTCGGGGTTCCGGTTGCAGGCTCGACGGGATCTGTGTCCTCGTCCATGTCCATCGCTTGATTACCAGAAAAGTGATCCTCCGGTCCTAGTGGGTTAAAGCCCACTTGTTCTAGTAGGTAGTCCGCCGGGTTAAACTGGCCCCGAAAGACAGGAGTAGGATCGTCGAAGGAACGTTGCGATGATGATCGCTGTAGGGGTATGTATGAAGGTTGCGGGTTGTTGGGCTCATTCTCGGACTGAGGCCAATAGGAGTGATGATATGGAGGCGTTGAGCTATACGACATAGATCGTCTGGAAGGCTCCTCATAAATCCTCCAAGGTTCTTGCGGATCTGCACTCCTTGTAGAAGAAGGAGTTCGCCGGCGTGAAGGCCCGGCCTCGTGGTCGTTAGGGGCGCTGATTGGCCCTTTTCCTCTATCTCCTGGCCTGAATCTTGGCGGCATTGCTAAACCTGTTAATATAAACAAGGTAACAACAAGGAAAAATATAGGACAAAATTTAAATAAATAAAAAAAACATTTTGGATTATTCCTAAGTTCTTTGTCTAGACTCGAAGAATTTAGGAATGTGCAATTATGTCATTGAGATTAAACACAAAAGGCTAGTGTTTAATTCACTCAATGTTGGCTCTGATACCAACCTGTCACACCCCGAATTTCCACGTGTCACCGGTGGGCCCCGTGGGGGAGTATTGTGACGTGGTTGGCAACATAATAGTCAAACAACACAATATTTAAATGCACAGCGGAAGCAAAGTATAGATTCATTTCAACCAAACAATATTGTAATATTAAGTATCACAAGTAGTCGAATATAAATCCACAGGTAGATCAAAATAAAAAGGAAACAATGTTCAACAGTCTATGACATCCAAGCTTGCGAGACTTATTGTGGATGCTAGGAGAGAAGCCAGCCTATTACGCGTAGTACCTGCACTTAACCTTTTTGAGAAAATACGTCAGTTTACACTGGTAAATACAATCAACCGACTCATTTTGAAAAGAGTTTAAGAAAATGCATTTAAGGCACAAGGCACAAATAATATTTTATAACTTGGGATAATTATTTGAATATAATACTTGTAAAGGATTTACATGTTTCTTATGCGTTCAGTAGCCCGGATCGAGCCGGGTTAAAGATCAATAGACACACCACATTAAGTATATGAAACACCGAGGGGCGTACGCCTACGCCCCGTGCTTAGGTCGTGGCCATTTCGTAAAATGATGCCAGGGATATCCGGGACATGGTCATTAACCCCCCAAAGGCTTTAAGCAAACAAAACAATTTAAACGAGACATATCAATACTTTAACCATCATACAATTAAAGATTCAATGCCCGACCAAGCGGTATTTTATATACCGTACCCCAAGCCCGTATAGGGAAAATAAGTTAAAAGTATTTACCTGAGCAAGTATAAATCAAAATCAGCGAGTGCAAGTATCTTTTACTGGTTCTCCTAATCTGGAACGAAGGTTTATAATAACCTATTAGAATCCTAACGGGTCTTTAGTTAAGCTTAAGCTTAGACCGGTTAGTTTTAAAGATACGGTTCGTACGCACGATTAAGCGAAGACCGGATAGAATGTGATTTAGACCCGACAAGTTTGAAGACTTGCTTAATATGGGTATATTATACACATTCTGGATTTTGAGATAAAACCGATAAGGTTTGACCCGTTTCGGCTAATTTATGTAAACTAGTTACATAAACCGAACCGAACGCGCATGAAGCGTAACGGATAACCATAAGAGTCCTAAACGGGTTTCCTAAGTTAACATGCCTTAAATATGTTGTGATATCACTATGATACCTTCCATTATGCCCAAAACGAATTTAATCTCATAATAAGCCCCGTAGGGGTATTTTGGTCATTTTAAAGATTATAAAAGGGATCAATTAAGCTTCTGTGATCCGGGTCTGAATAAATCAGTAAAATAGTTTATTTTAACTTGGTATGTCAGTTGGTGTTAAGTCCTATGTGGCAAAATGGTTTTAAACCCTTACTTTGCGCTTAATACGCGTATAACGGCGTTTTAAGCGATTTACGGTTTAAAATAGTATTCTGAGTTTCCCGGTCAGTTCATAAGGTTCAAAACACTTCATTTATTATTTAAAATCAGTAGCAATTGGGTTGGTAGCAAAAGGACTTGTAAAACTCATTTTATGGCCGAAAAGGGCATATTCGGTATTTACCGAATCAAGGCACTAATCCTAGCTTATGATCAGTTTAAAAATAATTAAAAATCTTCAAAAACCCCAAAATATTATATTACATCAGTGGGTAAAAGTTTTGGTGTCAAATATTGGGTTTAGATAGGCTTTAAGCTAATGACGCCGTTTAATCACTAAGAAGCGTTCTAAATACGTCATTGAGCATAACTCCTAATCTATATGTCCAACTGATGTGAAATTTTACAGACAAGTTTAATAATCAGTAACAAAGATTATTGTATTTTCACATTTCCAAAATTCTCGTTTTATGGTCATAAGGGCATTATGGTCCATATTTAAGCACTTAACGGAAACGTCGGACAATTAAGGATTTAAGTGGTATAAACGCAGAGGCTTATACAATCATGTAACTAGGTCCTAATGGAACTTTAAGGCATGTCTAAACCTATCTAAACCGGGCCAGAACTGAGGTCAAAGCAAAAGTCAAACTTTTGCGTCTTTCGGTTCTGAATCGGTTCAAAACAGAAAGTTGTCGAATCAAACAAGCGTAGACAAGTTATTATACTTATTATCAGGTTATATGAATGATAAAACAGGTTACACGCCTTCTATATCGCTAATTATGCGTTTAATGGTTCTGTTGACTTTTTCGGACAACGTTTGACTCGACAAACGACCTAGCTAGGATGGGAATCAGTGAGTACCCTTTTAAGGGTTAATTGCCCACATAATTACCAACTTGTAACAACTTTCATTTTGCCTAATCGCTGGACCATTAGCGATTAATTAATAAGTCAACCGTTAATTACGACGGTTTGACTTTTAAGCTATAAACTAATAAAAACTTAATTAAGAAGGGTCAAGGGTACTTACAAGTGTCTAATGGATGATTAGGAAGGTCTTGGTTCAGCTCTTGTGCTCCTCAAATGCTCAGAAGTTGATGTTGAAAGGATTGATCATAAGTTGCAATTTTGTGTGACTTATATAGTGAGTCAAACTCACTTAGATTGTTGACATGCGAGCCTACCATTGTTACCTGATCAACCACAAGTGTCCTAGAGTCTAAAAACCATCCTAGGCAGCCCATGGTATGCAATACAAGACATTGGAGTCGGTTGTGAAGCTTTCCGGACACCTGTGCATGTTTTCTGATCAGATAAGGCAGTCGCGTAGTGCGGCTGCAAAGGGGTGTAGTGCTCGCGCTACGCGAGCACATGATGACCTGCCAAACAAGTTTTAATTTTTTGTAGTTTTGGTCCCTGATCCTTCTAAACATCGCTTTCGCACTATTCTTTGCATTATGAGGCTTTTATATTGACATATAGGGGCTTTAAGACTTATACCATCTTTGTCAAGTCCTCGGGTAACTTTGTGATCACCCGAAAAGCCCAAATTTTCAATGTTGACGATTCTAACCCTCACACACGAATTTTGTCATAACTTTCTCATACGATAACGAAACTTGGTGAAATTTTTATGGTGCATTCTAGTGAGCATAATTAATCGTTACAAGGCTTCGCGTTTGCTAAAAGGTCACTCAGAGGTATATCTTAACATGTTGACACATTTAACCCCTGTAGTTTGTAACCTCTCACTTTCTTTCACAATTAGCTACGTATGATCCATGATTTATTCGTTTAAGGTTATAAACATCATGTAGGCTTAATGTACAATATAATTATTCACTGTTGACATTTAGAACCCGTATATTCACATACTTTCCAGGTTTGTCAACTTTAGTCCTTCAAGAATATTCCTACACACGTTCAACTTATGACACGTGTCAACACATTATAGGACGTAAATTTTCGAGGTGTTACATTGAATGTTCGAGAAATTAACGGTCCTGAGAAGAATGTGGAGGTGCTATATGTGAGCACCGTGCGCGCATATGTTGAGTAATTACACAGGTACGATATGGCTGAAGATTTAAAACTTAGCGCTCTTAGGAGGCAGCCCAAGGTTCGTTTGTTTTTTTTTTTTTTTGTAGTTAGTTTGTTTTATATGAATCTTCGAGTCTAACCGTGCCATTGCTCAAGTGTGGGGAAGTCTGAGGAGGTTTGGCTAAGTTTTAGTGTAGTTGAGGGCAATGCACAATTGTTTAGGGGGTAGGGCAAAGTAATTATATGTTTACATAAAAATTTGGCCCCCAAAAAAATGATTTTTGGAGTGTTTTCCGGACATTTTTCGGTTATTTTCGGTATATTTTCGGAATGTTTCAAGGATGTGAGATGGTTCGGAGAAGGAAAATCATTAAAAGAGGAGCCACAGAAATTTCACCACCACTATCATAACCGTCGTCGGCGGTGACATTACACCAACAACCAAACGTCAATTGAACATCAAACTTTCATAGTTTTCTATAATTTCCAGTCAACTCGTGAATCCAGGATGTCCGGCGAGAGTTCAAGTCACGTTGCAGCGAAGAAAAGAAAGCGAATACGGGATTCGGTCAGGTATAATGGACCGGAGGATCGTCCAATGCCGGAAACGCCGATAGTTCCGTTAGATCAAAGAGTGCTACAGGAGCACACGTTATTGGATTTTGAAATAGGATCGGCGGAGTAGGAAAGGGTGGATAAGTTTTGCACGATGAAGTTACATAAAAATCGGACTTTCAATTGGGATATGTTAGACGCAGTGGGTCAACGACAAAGAATGGAAGAATTTATGGGTCCAAGATGGTTAGATGCGCTGCGATGCGCCGAGCCGCAGTATGCCGAGCTTACTACAGAATTTCATTCAACTTTTAGATATGATGCAGACTGATATGTTGAGCCGTATACATTGTATTTTTGCTTGGGTAGACAGTAGTATGTATGGAGTGCCGAACGGTTTACATGTGCGGTTGGATTTTACGCGCCGGGTGAGCAATTTCAAAGTACCTTACCGGGGCCGTGCAAAAAGGTAGATTATCGGACGGAGTATATGCTTGAGTCGGAGTTGAAGTTGTTCTGGAACACTATTGCAGATAGTGACTGGTCGGGAGAAGCGATAGAATCGTCGATTAGAGGTCTGATTTTTTAGATACATACAACGGATCTTGGCGTGCACATGTTATCTAGAAAGAGCGGAACAGAAAAAGTGAATATGATGGATCTATTTTGTTTATACTGTTTGGTTACGAAAAGGGAAGCCAATCTGGCTACGATTCTGCTATCTCAATTTGCGAAAGGAAGAAGGCAGGGTGCAGAGGCGAAGTTAGAGTTGGGTCCGTATGTGACCCGAATTGCGATGTCGTGTGATGTATTCGATAGATATCCAGAGGCACATCTGACATTAGGACCGACTACTGAGCCGTTTGATGTAGAGAATCTAAAGTTGACGAATGTGGTCGAGATGGACGAACCCATTCGCTGGAAGCCGGTGAAGATGTCACCGCAAGTGCTACCATCGGGGGGAACGCCTACGGCTGGGCTATGCAGGCTGGGCATCGTACGAGGCGACAATCTGTTGTTCCCGGAGTTTAGTGGTCGCGACCACAACACCCGATGAGGCCCCCACGACCCGATCCATTGACTTTGAAGACGGTTTATGACACTATGGTTGACGGTTTTGCTGCACATGCAAACATGTTCGCGATGCAGTCGAACATGATGAGATACATGATGGAGCAACAACATATCGCCATACCGGATTGATTTCTGCCACATCAGCGTGTTCAGCCGGGTGTTGGTGATGAGCACATGGAGGACTCGCAGGATGGGGGTCAGATGAGGAGTAGGTTGTTCTAGTAGCATCAGCCGCCCGAAATTTTGGATTAATGTGTACTTTTTCCCTTTATTTTGTTTTTATTCTGATAATGATGGTCTGTACTTAAAACTGATATTTTATATTTGTGAGAACAATGAAAGGGTAATCCGGTTGGGTTGATTGATATATATGATATGATTATGTTTGATGATATTGCTAGAATGTGTTAAAACGGTTCGGGTTTGGCTTGGAGTTGCGACTGAAGGATCCGTGATGTTTTGGAAGGCTTGGAACTAGACGAATGCAGAAAAAAGGAAAATCAGGGGAGTCTGTTCCATTTTACTTCTCTTTTATTTCTTTTGTTTGTATTTTTGTTTTGGGTTGAGTCGGTAGTTATGTCGTAAATAGTTTCTCGCTCCATTGAGGACAATGAAGGAAATAAGTGTGGGGAGGGGAGACTAGCGTCTATTTAGTCGTGTTTTAGTATTAGTCGTTTAAAAAATGAAAAAATAGAAAATGTTTCGAGAAAGTTTTTGCACAAAATGGAAGATGATAGGTATAACTGGATCGTTGGCATTTGATTATTATATATATATATATATATATGAGATAATAAACAGTCGGTCATACGTATAATTTAGGATATGTGGGTTGGTCCAGCCTGTTAATGAGTTCCTTAGGAATGATATAAAACACTTTAAATTGGGAGTCTTGTGGGTTCTCACCTTAGGAGCTATGGCAAAACTAAAACTATGGAGAGTATAAAAGGTACGTCATAAGTAAAAAGCTTATAAGTTTTTTTCCGATTAAATTGGCACACATGTTTCTTTTTGTGAAAACAAATCTGAAACAGTGTGGCGCCCGAAAAAAAACATTCCATCTATTCATTTGAGCTACATGTAAAAAAAACGAAGTCTATGGTATTAACCACTGGGATGGTGACTTGGGTGGGGTATACCCGCTAGGGGGAGTTAGAAAAATATGTGAAGTTTATGGCATTAACCACTGGGATGGTGACTCGTGTGGGGTATGTCCGCTAAACTGATCATAAGCAACACATGTAAAGCTCGCAATATGATCCATCATAAATTTAATCGGAATAGCATAAGAGTTTTTTATATAAGACGATAGATATAATCTTTTAACCTTATAAGCTTGAAGTGGGATTAGGTGGCGCTGTAGTCTTTTGAGTGTGAGAGATCCATAGATAACTATAACTGCTTGAATTTAATGAATCGTGAATAAGGGCTCGAAAGCTGGCGGTTGGGTTTAAAAGGATCGTATACCTGCAATCTTAGTTAACGTGTGATTTGAGTTGTTAATAAATTAACTGAATATATTGAATGCCAATGCTTCTGATTGTGATTTCATTGCAGAGAATTTTTTCGGGACCAAAAAATATAAGTGTGGGGATGTGATGTCGGGTCAAAATACGTAGTATTTTATAAGTAATTCGTGTTAGTTTTAGTGTGTTAAAGATATTAAATTGTATATCATTAATAAGTATTCGTTTTTTTATTTAACAGGTGTTAATGTGAGTAAAATGAGAGGAACGTGAAGCTGAAAAAATCAACGTGACGACCCCCGCGACACGCGGGGGTGTTTTGGGAGTCATTCGCTTATCGCCGGGGAAGATCAAGTAAAGTCGGTCTAAGAAAAACGTGTCGGTCAAGATTAATACCCCCGCGACACGCGAGGGTGGCTTTGGATTATGTCGCGATGCGCGGAAGGGAGGTTTCCAGAAATACTTATTTAAACAATTAAAATATGAAATTGGGGGATCACTTTTGGATATCTTTTCATCTCAGCCGACACACAGCAACCCTAGGATGAATTATAGCGTCAAGACTTCATCTTTCAAGCCGTTTTCCATGTCTCAATCATTCTCGATCAAATTTAAACCTTCGATAACAGGCATGAGTGGCTAAAACACTTGTAACGCCCGCCCGGATGAGTGATTGTCTTGTTTGACATTAAACTTTGTTT
Source organism: Helianthus tuberosus (assembly GCA_030545235.1). Taxonomy (NCBI): domain Eukaryota; kingdom Viridiplantae; phylum Streptophyta; class Magnoliopsida; order Asterales; family Asteraceae; genus Helianthus; species Helianthus tuberosus. The sequence continues at coordinate 34,941,524 of CM060358.1, read as the reverse complement.
GTGGATTCGTTTAACTGGTAAATCTTGACTACTTGTGTTGGATTTGTGAAACGTTTTTTATATTTGAATTATTTGTCATTTATCAAGCGTATTGGCAACTTCCTTGCGTTGTTAGCGGGTTGGTAAATTGGTGGGTAATTGATATAACTAAACGGATAATTAGATTGCATGGTAAATCTTAAAAACTATCTCTAATAATTAATCAAATTCATTAATCCCAATGCCATGTCTATGTGGTGTTTTAAACCTGTAAACGGATTTTTGTGTTAAACGGATAATCAGAATTCCGGTTGGGGGTTGTTTTTTCTCATATTGATCACATCTTTCATAACTACTTTTCTTATTTTTTGAAATTAACTAATCAAACCCCCGATTTAGATAAGTTTAGTTTTAATTAAAGTCTTCTACACTGACCACAAATTCCATGTGGATACGATACCCTACTTACGCTATCTATATAGTTTATTTAGGTTTTTCATTGACCCTAACGATAGTCATCAGATATATATGGTGTTGGCTATAAAGTTCAATTTTTCTACAAAGTCTAAGAAGATTTATAAACATGTGGCATCTCTATTATTTTGCAACAAGGGTAGATTGTTAATTGTTTAATTCTAAATAGATAATTTAGTTTTAATTATGTGAGATTTTCATAGAAAGCCTGATTATAACTCGATCCTAAAAGCCATGACAATCTTCAGTTTGTTTATCATCTTCATCGCAACAACATATCAATCCATAAAATTTATAAAACAAAATCGCTGATATTTTTTTTGTTACTTGAGGTGTCTAATTCAGTTATTAACCATGGGAATGGTAAGTTTAGTGTGTTTTCAGTTTGTTGACATGCAATACCTGACTTTATTTCTTCGCATAGTGTTTTAGCTGCATGTACTAGTGTTTATTTCTTCGCATGGTGATCTAACTGCGTGTACTGGTGTTTATTTTTCGCATAGTGTTTTAGCATTTCAGATTTGGTAAATATTGTTTTATAGGTATTTGCAATTATCAAATCGTGTTTTATTAGATATGGTAGAACACACCATTCAAACTAGGGTAAATTACACTTTTCGTCCTTTATGTTTATATCAAATTGCAATAGATGCCCTTTACCTTCAATAATTACAGTCACAATCATTTATTTGGAAAACTCATTATACCATTCATCCTTTAGAACTAACTAGGTTAAAATGTGAAGTTAAGTCAGAGCACGTAATTATCACATGAGGGCATTTATGTCCATCCACCTACCTATTCCCCCACATTATAAAACCCCTCTTTTCACCACCTCAATCCAAATTAGGGTTCTTCCCACCTGCAAGCTTGCGTGCTTCGAACTGGAGATCATTGTAAAATTTCTTGGTGAGAACCAAAACAGTTAAATTAGGACAGCTTTGGAGGATTCTAAAAGATGATGATAGGTTAGTGAAGCTACAAATAGAAAGTGAAAGGAAGAAAGAGACTCAAAATTCTTAAAACTTTCTAGAATTTGACCAGTCATGAATTTTTTGTTGCAAGATTTAAAGCTTTTAATTTAGGGCAAGATGCAAGATTTGTAGAAATTGTACCAGAAAATTTATTAGTGCCCAGATCAAAATAGGTAAGATTGACCATCATTGAACAATTAAAATCAAGTGAGCGATGCAAAGAATTGTTTCGCAAGTTAAGAGAAGAAATGGTTTGGGAATTTGACAGTGATGGAGGTATCGTACCAGAGAGTTTATTAGAATGAGCTAAGAAATAACTTAACTTCAGAAATCTATGAAAAACATCAGGTATATTTCCTGAGAGCCTGTTGGTAGAAAAGTCCAGATGGACCAGGTTGCTAAAGAAATCACCAATTCCGCTAATGGGCGGTGAACTCATTGTTCTATAGAACCAATTCTTGCAATCTTGGTAATCTAAGTAAGAGGTCAGGTATAATACCCGAAATAAAATTAGAAGCAACAAATATATGTTCAAGAAAAGTGTCATTCCCCTACTTGAGATGGTTTCCAGTGAAGTAATTCAAAGCAAAACTAACTACTCGAATCTAGCTGGAGTTAACACACAAACCAAATGGGAGGAAAACCGTAAAGTTTTCATCAGAGTTGTCAAATACTTTACGTTAAAGTGCATGCAGATTTAAGCTAACCGGTAATTCGCTAATAAACTTGTTACCACTCAAATCAAGTGTTTCCAAATGGGTGAGATGAAAAGGGAAGCCGGTAAGCTGATCCAAATAGGCAATTGAATCAGAAAACAGACCAAGCAATTGTTTCTAATTCAAAGCCCTAATTTAGATTGGAATTTTGCATCTTGCAGGTGGGAAGACCCTAATTTGGAATTGGGGGGGGGGTGAAAAGAGGGGTTTTATAATGTGGGGGAGTAGGTAGGTGGATGGACATAAATGCGCTCATGTGATTATCATATGCCCTGACCTAACTTCACATTTTAACCTAGTTAGTGCTAAAGGATGAAAGGTGTAATGAGTTTTCCAAATAAAGAATTGTGACTGTAATTATTGAAGGTAAAAGGGCATCCATTGCAATTCGATACAAACATAAAGTACGAAAAGGGTAATTTACCCTTCAAAGTATCAAGTACACCATTCCTTAAAACAAATCATCCAAACTTTAAAAAACATATTCACCCAAACACCCTATAAAACACACAATTCTTCATGATAAAACACACCAATTCTTAAAAAAGATCATCTAAACTTTAAAGGGAATTTGTATTCTAATAATCCCTAGTAGACGCCATTGGCCATTGTCAGTCCCACTTTTTTTTATTCCCAGTGGCAGTCCCACTTTTCAAATATTTTGCCTCCATCGGTCCTTAGAACGGAGTTAAGTTTTTTTTTTTTTTTGACTTACAAACTGATGTTTTAGGACTTTTTATTACAGCTTTTTATTAAATTGCTGTAATAAAAATGCATCAGAAAAATTAATTTTCTGTAAATTGCCTCTGGAAACTGCATTCGTAAACTGCATTGGTTCAGACAGTTCACAGCACAGACAATTCACAGCACAGACAAAACTATTGTCATGGTTCAATGCGTTTTAGAGAGAACACTTTCTTTGGTGTTTTTAGGCAATTGCGTTTTAGAACTAAAACATTTTTATGTGTTTTCTGGCCATTGCGTTTTAGAAAAACACATTCTTGAAGTGTTTTTGGTGCATTGCGTTTTAGGTAAAACACTTTTTTAGGTGTTTTCATTCCATTGCGTTTTACAGAGAACACTTTCTTTTGTTTTTTAGGCAATTGCGTTTTAGAATGAGTCATTTTTAAGTGTTTTATGGCCATTGCGTTTTACAAATAAGACATTTCTTTGTGTTTTTTTGTGCATTGCGTTTTAGCTAAAACACTTTTTTATGTGTTTTCAGTCCATTGCGTTTTAGAAAACAGACATTTTAAGTGTTTTCTGGCCATTCGTTTTAGAAATAAGACATTTGTTTGTGTTTTTTGTGCATTGCGTTTTAGGTAAAACACATTTTTATGTGTTTTTAGTTAATTGCGTTTTAGAAAGTACATTTTCTTTTGATTTTTTAGGCTATTGCGTTTTAGAAATAAGACATTTCTTTGTGTTTTCTGGCCATTGCGTTTTACAAATAAGACATTTCTTTGTGTTTTTTGTGCATTGCGTTTTAGAAAAATGACATTTTTTAGGTTTTTTTTCATTGTGTTTTACGTAACTGGGGGGTTTTCTATTGCATTTTACGCAACTGGGTTTTTAAATTTTTTTTTGAAAATATAGCAATAGTATACTCGTTTTAAAGATAAAAAAACGCTCGTTTTTTTGGTGCAATTTTTATAAAAAAATAATGTCGTATGAAAGAGTTATTAACGTTTAAAAAATGGGGAGGAATTGGAGGAGAGAGAAACTATTGCGATTAACTAGAATGCCCCTAAACAAACTCACGCGTCTCTTTTCTTCTCTTCAATTTCCATCATTTAATCTTAGCTCTTGATTAACTAAATAGATGGTCAAGATCACTTCCTAGCCTTCTTAGCCAAATAAACTTTCTATTGTATCTCCACCCTAGAATATTAACACATAGTATATCTTATAGACTACTCACGGGTATTTTTGTCTTAGACAATTTATAAGGTTTTCAAAAATCCCTAGTTTCATGCAATTCAAATTTGTAATCTATAATCTTTTAAATGGTTTTCATGTTTTTACCACATAAATTTCGTTTTGAACCAATTTCTAAAGGAGATTGATAATCAAATCCATAGATAAAACATTCATCATCTTCAAACATCACAAAACATCCGTATTGAAGAATAACAATATTCTGGTAAAATATATTTAGAGTAAATTGCCATTTTAGTCCCTGAGGTTTGATCAAAATTGTCACTTTAGTCTAAATAGTTTTTTTCTTGCCATTTTAGTCCAAATAATTTTGTTTGCTGCCATTTTAGTCCTTGACTTTTGTCATTTTTTGCCATTTTCATCCAACCCACTAAGGGGCTGTTTGGTAGCCTCTTAATCCATTCAGAGGTTGTCTCTTAATGAAATCATTTGTGGCCCTTATGTCTGAATAAATAAGAGGTAACCTTATGTCTGAATGGATAAGAGGTAACATCTGAATGGTAAACCATCACATGTCACATTCTTCTACATTATCTTTGTTAAACTCTTAAATGATTTCATTAAGAGGTAGCCTCTTAATGTCATTCAGATGCTACCAAACAGCCCCTAACTCCATTAAAAAAAATTAGAGTAAATTGCCAAAATCGTCCCTGAGGTTTGGGTATGTTTGCAATTTTCATCCAAAACAACTTTTTTGTACCATATAGTCCTTCACTTTTGAGATTTTTTACCATTTTCATCCAAACGTCTGACTTTTTTGCTAAAATCGTCCCTGAGATTTGGGATTTTTTGCCATTTTCATCCAAATGTTTGATAGAAAAAATAAAACAAATTATATGTTAGGATGAAAATGGCAAAAATCCCAAAAGTGAGTGACTATATTGTACAAAAAAAGTTGTTTTGGATGAAAATGGCAAACATACCCAAACCTCAGGGACGATTTTGACAATTTACTCAAAAATTTAGTTAACTTAGGTGAATTTTGGTCAAACCACATTTTTCTTTCTTTTTTTGCAAGTGCGATGGTATGGGGATGGTGTTGTGCCGGTTTACAGTGAAGATGATGGCGGTGGTTAGGGATGAGCAAAATGGACCCGGTACCGGTACCGGTACCGAATTTACCGAACCGGGTACCTTTTCGGTACCGACTTTTGACATTTTCGGTACCGGTTCGGTACCGGTTTTTACCCTCAAATACCGGTACCGAACCGGGTATATTCGGTACCGGTACCGGTACCCACTTTTGAGGATTTTCGGTACCGGACGGTACCGAGCTCATCCCTAGCGGTGGTTGTTGGTTTTATGATGATGGGTGGTGTTGATTGATGACGTGGGTGGCGGAAAAGTGGCGGGTGATGGTGGAAATGGTGGGTGGTAATGGTGGTGGGATGGGTGGTGACGGTGCAGGCAGGTGGTGGCGATGATAGAAGGTTGTGATGGGGTGGGTGGTGAGAGATGGAAGTGGTGGTCGATAAAAATGGCAAAAAATGACAAAATTCACGAACTAAAATGGCAGAAAACAAAAGTATTTGGACTAAAATAGCATGAAAAAAACTATTTGGACTAAAGTGACAATTTGGTCAAACCTTAGGGACTAAAATAACAATTTACTCAGCTATTTATAATGATCCGTTTTTGTTTTTATCAAAACATCACTGTTTCATACTATTATAACTAGCACAATTTCATGTGTTTTTAATGTTACAAACAACACATAGTACTAAATAACTAGCATAAGCATAATTTCTTTTCTTTTTTTAAATTTTGTAAACAACACATACTATTACATAACTACCCCAATTTCAAGTTTTTTTACAAAAAAAAATAAAAATAAAATATAAACAACACATATTATTATATAACTCACACAATTTCATTTTTTGTTTTAATTTTGAAAGAAACACATACTGTTACATAACTAATGCAATAAACATCACATACTGTTATATAACTAGCACAATTTCATGATTTGTTTTAATTTTGTAACTATACATACTATTACATAACTAGTAGGCTCACAATAACAACACAAAAGGAAAAAATAGCAACACATAAGAATTACACTACAAAATAAAAACATACAAATAAATTTATAAATCAACGCAATACATTTTTCATACTAGCACATTACAACTACATAACTAGCACAGTTATAAAACACATTTTTGTAATTTTTTTAAATGTCACTTTTATATATAAAAAAAGTATACTAATATGGTACTCATTTTAAAGACAAAAAAACTACTTGATTCTATGGTACAATTTTTTTTAAACAATACTGAAGTATATAAAAGTTATTTTAATTTTAAAAACTTAATGAAATTAGTATTAAATGAAAAATGACTAAAATACACGTAGATCTCATTATATAATATAGTAATTGTTAATGAAGACTGTAATCAATCTTAACCCTTGATTCATTCAATCAACAATCAAGATCTATTTTCATTATTTTTAGATAACATGAGGTTTGTACCAGATCTTAACTCTAAAAATTAAAATACATAATTTGAATTATAATTTTGAATCAGATTGAGTTGAAAATCTCAAATTCAAAATTCAATTCAAGTTGAGTTTTGAGTTCGGTTCTCATATATTGCCCCCCGTAGTTAAGGTATTGCATTAACACCATATATACGGTAAAAGATTTGAGTTAGGCATATCAAAACATTTAAAAAATAAATTTTATATATAACAATTCCCATTCCTTAGCTACACACAGATGTCTTGCCTAACGCAACAACCACCTTCGGTGCCGTTTTGGGACAGATTGAACGCGGTCTTGGGAACAAGAAAAAAAATATCTTTTCACTTTAGAATGCATGAATAATTATTAAAGCCTAGTTGTTTACAAAATATATATATATATATATATATATATATATATATATATATATATATATATATATATATATATATATATATATATATATATATATATAGGGGAGGGTTCATTGGGGAACACTAAAAAAGTGGGGAACGGGGGAACACTTTTAAAAATTATACTTAACATGTTAAAAAAAATATTTTTCTACATTTTTTTCGGCGCTTTTTCTTATAAATACAAGTAGAAACATTTTTTATAAAAAAATCAAAAACTAAAAATATAAAAAAAAATGTTTAAAAAACAGTTATATCTTATAGAATTAACTTAACATGTTAAAAATAATTTTTTTTAAAAACTTTTTCAGCGCTTTTCTTTATAAAAAGGAGGAGAAACTAGTCAAGTAAAAAAAAAATTTCTAAAAAAAATTTTTTTTAGCCTTTTTTTAATTGTTTTTTTTAATATTTTTAGTTTTTGATTTTTTTTATTAAAAATGCTTCTACAAGTATATATAAGGAGAAGCGCCGAAAAAGATGTTTAAAAAATTTATTTTTAACATGTTAAGTTAAATTTTTAAGAGTATTCCCCGGTTCCCCACTTTTTTAGTGTTCCCCAATGAACCTCACACTATATATATATATATATTAATGTAAGGTCCAATCTCACATCATCTAAACGAACTATTGTTTTTATTTTGACGAACAACTTGATGGGAATTATTCAACTTCGGGACGTTGTTTATATTATTAAAAAATGGGTATTATTACGTTACCAATGACCCTTATTTTGTTGTTACATTGTGGTGTTGTTTATTTAACCATTATTACTAACATGACCAACTTGTGAATTTTGACAATGTGTGATTTAAAGTCAAACCAATACAGAGTTTTGACTCATAGAAGTCATTTGTTTTCTTGAGCGGACTTCAAATCCATGTGCCAATACAGAGATTTGACTCATAGAAGTCATTTGTTTCCTTAAGCGGACTTCAAATCCATGTACTTATTAATAATTTAAACTTTATAGAATTCTTTTAGTATTAGTTTCTTAAAAATAACTAATTATTATAATCGATTTCCATTACTATCTTAGTCTTTATCCCTTAAAAATGTCTAAATCCATTAAGTGAACTGTAACTTTTACATAATAACAATACTATTATATAATCTTTAAATAAATACTATAGAAATGTTAGTTAATAAATATTTTAGGCATATATAATACATTCTCATTCGACGATATAAATTCAAGTTATTATACGTTTTGTCGCCGCAAAGTCTTGATGCAAAAGTATGTTGAATGTAGTGCTTAGGTGAAATCCCACTAAACGAACCAACTAGGTTCACTTCCGTTTCTTTTGTATGGTATAAATTCGATTTACTTTTTTTTCCAACCGCAACTCTTATATATGTTACATTAAGTTAGATCAGATATGTTGAAACACACATTTTCATGCAGTTAATGTATAAGATTACGGTTGGACTAATCAATTCGATGTTTACAACGGGCTCGCAATGCATTACCCGTGGGTCATATTACTAGTATACATATATATTGAACACACACATGCACAAACACATACACAGGTGTAGAATCCGATAAATCAAAATTAACTTACTAAAATACAAATAACCATAGTAATAATTATTACTAGAGGTGTAAACTAGCCAAACTCAAAACGAGCCGAGATTAATCGAGCTTGAGCCCGAGCCTAGAATAAGCTTATTTGGTAAATGAGTATGAGTCTTAGCTTCACTTATTGAACTCGAGGCCTCGAGCCGACTCACGAGCCTAGACGAGTCTATTATATATATATATATATATATATAGTGGAGGGTTCAAATGAGAAGAAATCCTTTGTAAGAAGAAAAAAGAAGAAATTTCAACCAATAGGAATGCTTCATTAGACTTCATTTAATATTTGTACTTAATGTAACTATAAGGGTATATTAGTAAACTTACATACATCATTAATTGGTAGTTTCGTCTTTAATAACTAACTATATTAAATTTGTAACTTATTTTTAAGATATATATTTTTCACAAAAAATAAAAATAAAAATTCATTTAAAGTGTAGGATAAATACGAGGCGTGTAGGATAAATTACGAGTTGTGTAGGATGAATTTCAATATGTGTAGGATAAATTTCGAAATGTGTATGATAACTTTTGATGTGTGTAGGCAAAAATATTTAGTGTGGAGGATTATAGTCTTAATGACTAATTAATTAGTCAAACATAATAATAAATGAGATGAGAAAAAAAAAAACTATTTAATGTTTTACAATTATACCCTTTTATTCTTTTTCTTCTCAATAAAAATTTCTTCTCAAATGAACCTTCCCCTATATATATATATATATATATATATATATATATATATATATATATATATAGGGGGGATAAAACGAAAACCCACTTGAGTTAAAAAAAAAAAAAAAACCTCTAGAAAACCCTATGTAATATTTTTTTTTTTTTCTAAAAAAATTAGGAAATGTAATATACTTAAACATTTGTGTACAAAAATGTAAAAATCGCTGACTAGTTTTTTTTTAAATGTTCAAAATCTGCATGTTACATTTTTAGACATATATATTATGTAACCGGAATTTATAACATTTAAAAAAAACTACTCGGCGCTTTTTTTTTTTTTTTACAAAAATATTTATGTTACATTCCCTGTTTTTTAGAAAAAAAAATAAAAATGTTATATAGGGTTTTTATAAAGGTTTGAGTTAATTACTGTTTTCGTCCCTTTGATTTGTCAAAAATCAATATTTCAGTCCATTAGTTTAAAAATTGTGATATCCGTCCTTGTGGTTTCACTTTCGTAACCATTTCAGTCCCTGTGGTTTCACTTTCGTAACATTTTCAATCCATTATTATGTTAAGTACAGGGACTGAAATGGTTACGAGATGGACTAAAATGGTTACGAAAGTGAAACCATAGGGACTGAAATCGCAATTTTTAAACTAATGGACTGAAATAGTGATTTTTGACAAACCACAAGGACGAAAACAGTAATTAACTCTAAAGGTTTCTTGAGGGTTTTTTTTTTAACTCGGGTGGGTTTTCTTCCTATACTTCAAACAAATTATATGAGTTGTGAGAACTTAGAGAACTCGGTCTTTCGAAAGATTTTTTCAAAAAAAAAAATTTCCAAAAATTACTAAAAAAATCAACTTTTCAAGAAAAAAAAGCTAGTTTTTTTTTACATTTACGGTAGCCGTAAATGCTATAAAATTGATGTCATGCTTATGATATCAGCTTTTTACTGCTACTGTAAGGGGCTGAAAAACACCACTTTGATTTTTTTTACGGTAATCTTTTCTAACATTTTAATCTAGGGGTGTGAAAAAAATAGAGGCAAAACTCTAACGGGAAGGCCGAGTTCTCTAAGTTCTCACAACTTGGAGGGGTTTTCCCTTGATCTTGATCTTATATATATATATATATAGGGGAATGCTAAAATGAGAACCACCTCGAGTTGTAAGAACCGTGAGAACTACACCGTAGGGGGCGCGGTGGACCAAATTTTTTTTTCATAGACGTAGATGCATGTATAAAAACACCATTTGTAAAAAAAAATTCAAAAAAAAAAATGTCGTGTGTGTAGTTTTGAGCGCCACAAGTTTGTGTTTACGGGACCCGTAAATCTGGTCGGAAAATTTACGGTACCCGTAAATGCACACTTGAGGTGCTCAAAAACTTTTTTTTTTTTGAATTTTTTTTTTACAAATGTGCTTATAATACATGTATCTACGTTTATGAAAAAAAAATTTGGTCCACCTCCCCCCGTACGGTGTAGTTCTCGCGGTTCTTACAACTCGAGGTGGTTCTCATTTTAGCGTGATCCTATATATATATATATATAAAGTGTATCGTATAATTGGCCTTAACGTACATTACATGCGCGATTAGAAATCGCACGTTATAAAAAAGGTGTTGCATATAATCTGCATTCGCATGTTAGTGTAGATGATGAAATCGCATGGCATGTTGGATTTTTTTAGAAATCGCATGTTGGATATTTTTAGGAATCGCATGGAGTGTGTATAATAAAGTCACATGTTGTATTTCTTTTTACAAATCGCATGTTGAAGAATAAAATCCCACGTTGAAAATACAATCGAGTACGCAATGTACGTTAAGCTATTTTGTACGTTAACTAGCCTGCCTATATATATATATATATATGGCTAGTTCATTTGTGAACAACCCTCTTTTTTGTTTTTTTACAAATATATTTAAAAATAATTATGTTACATTCCCTGTTTTTTTAGAAAAAAAAATGTTATATAGGGTTTTTACAAAGGTTTCTTGAGTTTTTTTTTTTTTTTTTTTTTTAACTCAGGTGGTTTTTCTTCCTATACTTCAAAAAAATTATACGAGTTATGAGAACGTAGAGAACTCGGTCTTACGAAAGGTTTTTCAAAAAATTTTTTTTTACCAAAAATTACTTAAAAAATCAACTTTTCAAGAATAAAAATGCTAGTTTTTTTTACATTTACGGTAGCCGTAAAAGCTGTAAAAGTGATGTCATGCTTATGATATCAGCTTTTTACAACTGCTGTAAGGGGCCGAAAAATACCACTTTGATTTTTTTACGGTAATCTTTTCTAACATTTTAATCTAGGGGTTTGAAAAAATAGAGGCAAAATTCTAACGGGAAGGCCGAGTTCTCTAAGTTCTCACAATTCGGAGGGGGTTTCCCTTGATCTTGATCCTATATATATATATATATATATATATATATATAAAGTGTATCGTACAATTGGCCTTAACGAACATTACGTGCGCGATTAGAAATCGCACGTTATAAAAAAGGCGCTGCATATAATCTGCAATTCGCATGTTAGTGTAGATGATGAAATCGCATGGCATGTTGGATTTTTTTAGAAATCGCGTGTTGGATATTTTTAGGAATCGCATGGAGTGTGTATAATAATGTCGCATGTCGTATTTCTTTTTACAAATCGCATGTTGAAGAATAAAATCCCGCATTGAAAATACAATCGCGTACGCAATGTACGTTAAGCCATTTTGTACGTTAACTAGCCTATATATATATATATAGGGCTAGGTTCATTTGTGAACAACCCCCTTGATTGTGAACACTAGTGAACTATACCTAGCCCTTGATTACCAATACACAAGTGTAAATCAATGGCCAGGATTTGGTGATGAAAATAAACTGGTGTATTTTACGATTTGATCATGTAAATCAATGGCGAAGATTTGTTCACATAGTTTACAAACATACTAGTGTTCACTCTATAATCTCATCATATATATATTAATGAATAATAAACGAATCGAGCTGAGCATAAATCGAGCTTGGAAAACAACTCACAAGCCGAGCTCGAGCTTTTATAAGTTAAACTAGCTCGAGCTCGGGCCAAGGGCGTACCCACCCCAAGCTGAGGGTGGGCGGGCGCACCCCTTGAAAAAATAAATTTTAGTGTTATTTTTCGCCGGAAATTTCGACCGCACCCCTTGAAAATTTTCAACCACCTTACTTAGAAAAAAATATTATAAAATTATATAAAAAAAATCAAACACTTATTATTATTTTATATATAAGTGTATTACACAGTTTATATAATTATTCTTTAACCAATTATTAACTTAACTAGGTTTTAATGCTGCGCGCCGCGTTGCGGCGCGACAAAACTAAGTCATTGTAAAACTATTTATTGCGACTAAATACTTTGTTGTTATTAAAGCTATGCTATTTAGTGTCTTATTTTTAAGTTGACAAGTGGAGTTTTCATACAACAGAGTCGTTGGTAGCAAGCGAGTTAGTAACTTCTGGCGATGGCGACTATTGCGATGTCTAAGCATCCACTAACCCAACAAATAAGGAATAAGAATTGTATAAATACAATCAGAAAAACGTGTGAAAGAGGAGAAAAAGTAAGATGACGTGAAGTTATGTAAGCATAAAATGAAAAAAAAAAGACCCCATGATTTGAACTTGAGTCTCTTTAAAACACATACAACCACAAAACCACTCCACCATGATGAATAATCTACATAACTTTGAAGAAAATAGATATATATACACACTTAAAAAGGGTATAGGGGAAAAAAGTCAACAAAAGATGACTTGAAGTTATGTATATTTACTATTCATGACAACCAATAAGGAAAGTTTACTATTCATTATGATGTGATAACTACTATTCATTAGCTTTGTTTTTTAATATATAGGATAATATATAGGATAATTACTTAACCTAATCAAAGCTCAATCTACAACCTATCTTTATTAACACAAGCCCAAGCCCAAACCCAACCCAAAGAAATATTAACGAAATAAAATAATCCAAACCCATCCACCCATTCCAATTCCAACTCCAAATCTCGCCCAAAAAAAACTCCCAACGACTTGACGCCACTGCTCACTGCCGGACGACTTTTTTTTTGCTGAAAAAACCAAAATTCTGGCGAGACCGACCCATATTACGCCAGAATTCCGATATAGAACTAGTATGGACTATGGTTAAATGATTAGTTACAAGTAATCAATATTTAATACTAAGGCCAAAATGTTTGAAAATAAAATTGAAAATTATGGACTATGGTTGATCATGATTGTTTATTTTTAAGTGTTTAGTGTTATTTTATGAACTTATGAAGCGATTTATACGTGATAGCAACCATGAGTAAGAATGTACTGAACTTATGGAGTGTTTAGTATCTCTAGATAATGTTTTGGATAGATTTCAAAAAATGAAAACCAGTAGGACACAATTTTAAATACATTTCGTTTTTGATGATTATATAAATTTTTGTTTAATTTTCTTTTGTCTTAGATGACCCAACCCGCTATGAACCTATTTTTTATATAGCTAGGGGTCTAAAATCTTTAAAAATATTCTGCACCTCCAGCAAAAAATTACTAGGTCCGTCACTAGCTCGGGCTCAACTCGTTTATACCCCTAGTTATTATTCTATCCTTGAAATAGAGTATTAATTATATATAATAAAAGAGGCTGCTTATGAGTAATGACTTTTTGTCTTTTAGTGTCTAATTTCGTTTACACCTATCATCTTTAATAATACCCCTCAACTTTAATAAAGTTATATTGTTCTCTTTTTACTTCTTGTTTAATCACTTTACACTATAACCCTTAACTTTTATAAAGTTATAATTTTGAGTATTTAACGAATTTCCTGTTACGTGATGTTATTATAGGTTTTGTTTTTTATATCAATGCTCCACACGACATATTTTTATCTATGTTTCGATGTAAATTTTCGTAATGCTGTTTTCTAAATTGACCGGTTGTTTTTAAATGTTTTTTAAGCCGTACGTTTTTTAAGCCTCTTAACGCTCATCTTTAAATACACCACTGCGGCATGTTTTTTTGTGAATTTTCGTAACATTATTTTTAGACCGACCGGCTTTTTAATGTTTTTTAAAGCGTTTGGTTTATCAAACCGCCCAACGCTCATCTCTAAATACACCACTACGACATGTTTTTTACCAAAATTTAAACCGACTCGCTGTAGTGCAAGGTCGTCGTGTTTATCTTTATATACGTTTTGGTGTAAATTTTGTTCAAAAAACTTGCCTTGCGTATATAACGACGTAACTATTCCGCGACTTTAAATATACCGTCACGAAGTGATTTTTTTATCATTACAATCGCGATTTGCGTATTATTATCTACGGTTCAAACCCGCCACGGAGTGTGGGTGGTAACCCACTAGTGTTAGCATGATTACTTTAGATATAAATAGTAAATGTAACTCTTTTCGAGTGCACAATCTAACCCGGCGTGTCTTAAACACTAATTTTATTTGAGTATTATTATTGTTGTTATTATTAATACTATTGCTATTACTATTTAGTAATTACATACCAATTTACATTCGGTACAAGTCTTGATGTATAAAGAATCTGCCATAAATAGTTGGAAATTTTATATATTAAATTAGTCGGTGTGTTAAGGTAATAACTTTTGTACGTTATTATTTGTTTTTATAAATTATACTATAAAATCAAGTATTTTTTTATCTTTGATTTAAGTATAACAATGCTATATGTATAAAAAAAACCACTCACATGTAAAAGATTAAGCTTAGTTTGACACTCATGTATAAAACACCATGTGTAATTTGACACTATGCGCAAATTGACACGAAGATATTAAACACCATGTGTTAATTGGGTATAGTTAGAAAACTATCATGTGTAAATTCGCACACAAGTGTAAGAAAACACTAACAACTATGTCATTTTAATTAATAATTTCAAGATACGGTTCACAGGTTTGACTCGTTTCATTATAGGTTTCTATATTTGACGTATTTAATATAGTGAATTAGTATAAACAGGTCACAGTATAAAGAATTAATGTTAAACATCTCAAAATATAACAAAACAATTATAGATGGAATGGGATATAAAAAATATAGGGATTAAAAGTTGAAACCGATAAATTTGGTACTAAAAAGAATTTTATTCCAATAGAATTTAGCAAACAAGTAACCACAACAGAAGTAGAAACCCACACCACAAAATCACCCAAAGCTGGAAGCCTAGAAAAAAAAAATAGTTCAAAGATAAGACACACAAAATCAGAATTTAACATATGGATAGTATTCAATTAAAAAAGTAGACACTAAATTTAAAGATGGAAAGAAAAAAAAAAAGACTAGACAATTAAAAAGTAAAGATGGAAAAAAAAGACCCGGCAACTTAAAAGTAAAGAAAAAAACCAAATTAACCATCCACTTTACAACCTATTCAATGCTTTGACAAACAAAACTTGTCAAACTAAAATTGTTGAAACGTAAATGAACAAAACATACATGATCATCATATGGTTACTTGTACAAACAATATATCAAAATGTTTGTACACAAATAATCTAAGTTGGTCATAGAAAACCTTCGGTTTCCTTTAATCTTGTGGTTCAATTGAGTGGAAGTGGTATCATGATCCGTTTTCGATCTTGATATCCCGTTTCAAATGAACATGATTTAGTATGTCTCCTTCTTTATAATTTTCCTTGGTGTTTTGACAAAATCATTTTATATGACATGTTCTCTACCTGCAGAAAAAACAAGAAATTAATATTATTTTTATGCAAGCAAGATAGATCGAGTAGCGAATTTAGTGTTAACATAGCAAGAACTAGAACATTCAAAATGCTCGCAGTATTTTCATTCACTCATAGATCAACTGCTTTTAGTTATTATATTTATGTAAGATTGTATGTAATAATGTGCGATGGTGTGCATTTTTTGAACAATTGTAACGGTGCAGGAGCATGCATACATACATACATAATATGCAATTACAAATATATGGTACGAGAATATACATGAAAGCTTATGCTCCTCGTCTAATATACTGCAGATATAAAATTTTAATTTGTACACAAAATGCCCCTAGATAAAACTTTAAATACGCTTGAATCTTATTTGCTCACTATTATCTTTTTCAAATTAAAATTTATGAGTGGTGATAGTTTTTAGCTATAATAATAAATTATATTATAATAATACAAAAAGGTTAATTTTCTACTTTTTATATACAGATAAGGTTTTTTGTTGGTTATTTTGAGAAAGTAGGAGCCTTATATACAGATAAGGTGTTAGTTCTCTCCTGGGTGAGGGGGCGTAGACTCGAAACAAACAACAGCATGCAACACGTTTATCAGACGAGGACAAATAAATAGTTATATTATTGTTTTGAGATATGTTATCATAAAATAATAATAAGAAGAATAGACCAACAGTTGTAGCAACATATCTTTAATACTATACTAGTATTTAGCCCTAGCGTTGCGAGGCGGGGATCCTAAAAACGTGCTAAGTAGTAAGCAAACGACAACTTAAATCGACAAAAAATCATAAAACAAAAATGTGAATTTATATCACCATGTGACGTAAAACGTAGACGAAAACAAACGCAAACTTATACTGCGAGGTGACCTATAACGTAAAGAAACTCGAACTTATACAAAAAAGCTTTAATTCCTACGATATTGGTATCAACTCGGTTTGAAATCTAAATATATAAATTGTTCTATAATTATAACGAGTTTATCAAGAATTTTGAATGCGTAGGGATGAGGCCATCCGATCTAAGAATGCACTTTATTCACGTTTTCGGATTATTCATATTGATTGTACGAGATTTTAAGGGATTCTCAACGGAACGACGATGGTGAGCTAAATGAAGCCGACATCATCCAAGTCGCTCTCGTCGAGTTCCCTAACGTGTACGGCAGTTCCCTAACGTGTACGGGCATGACTTTAATTTTTTAATGTTATGTAATGTCTTTAATTTTTAAGTTATATGATTAATTAGTATTAATTGGTTTTTATTTAAATTTAATAGATTTTATATAATTTTTAAATATAAATTAATAATAAAAAGTGTGTGTCAAGTATCGGATAACGCAACATTTCCACGCCTCTTTCCACACCTCATTTTTTTTCCCACCACACCACTTTTCTGACGCACACTGACGTAGCCTCCACATGTCGAATAACACCAAAGTTTCAAGCCCCTCTATACTTAGTGGTCTAAGTGAAAGTTAAACATGGTTAAAAAATAAATAAAGGAAATGTATTTTCAAGTTTTATTTTATATATTAACAAAACAGTATATATCTATAAAACAGTTACTGGTATTTTTTTCTAAGGGATATAATTTTATATACTTTGCTATCTTTTAAAAAAATTATAACACAAAATTCATAATTTATGTATTAATTTACTAAGATAAGACATTATATGCACAATTTATTATAATGATGCGTCTAACCTGTATACAATGGTGCGTCTTATTTTTCAGTTTTTGAATTTTAATAATGAGTTTTCATATAAAGATGATTACAGAGTACGCGTCCAATTAGTTACAACGATTAATTTAACTTTCAAAGTTTGACTCATGATGAGTTTTCATTTGACCTAAATTTATCCACTAAAAGGGCCTAAGGGGAGGGGTGGTTACTAGTGATAGGATTCTATCACTCCCACTATCCAATCAAATCATGCCATGTCATCACCCAATATTCTATCACTAGTGATAGAAATGTAGTGGGGGTGGTATCACTAGTGATGGGATTTCAATGTACAAGTATTAATGCACAATGTACAAGATACACATTCATCACCCAATATCTTCAACGCGTTATATGTATAACGAGTTATACCCTATCACTCGTTATGGAAGTGGAGGCGGCAGTGTTCCAAGTGCTATCACTCGTTATGGTGACTCCATAACAGACCACCCGTGTGGCCTAAGGATTGTGTGAAAACGATTTTCACTAGCCTAGTGATGAGGGATCATTATTTTGACCAAATTCATTGACGTGTGGCAACATGGAAATAATAGATCGAACATCACCATATACTTGTGTCCATCCACTTAGGGATGAGCATGTCGGTATTCCGTCCCGTACCGATACCGATACCGATACCGACTAATACCGATACCGATTTTCACCCAAACTAGGTACCGATACCGAAACATGTCGGTTAGGTATCGGTACGGTACGGTATCGGTATTATACCGTATTTTGAGGGTCGGTATCGGAATAATACCGATACCGTACCGTACCGATACCGAAATCGCCAAAATGTGGATACCGATCGGGATACCGATACCGATACCGATCGGTACGAGATCGGTACGGGATCGGTATGGGATCGGTATTGGTATTCATATGCTCATCCCTACATCCACTAACTAAATTTATTTATATAATATTATCACTTCATTTTATGGCTGGTCACCAACCACAGTATCAACTGGTTTCGTAGATATCATAAATTAACTTAAACTAGTGTTTTTCAATGACACGCGTTGCGCGAAAGATATTGGTGTTTTCGACCGACATCATTTTTCAAACGATTCGAGATAAACGATGCGTAACCAGCCATATCCGGCATCGTGGAGTGTATTAAAAATGGAGCAATTGGACGATTGGATGCTGGGCTAGGTGTTTCTTGGAATGCCCACGGATTGTTCGGGTCAAAACCACGATTATGAGGATTCATTTTTCGTATTGTGGTTGGATGAGAATTTTTTTTTTTTAAAATAAGATAGAGATGATTATAGAAGAGGTGGAGTAGTTGTGGTAAAAAAATGAATAGAAGTGTGAGTATTTATAGTGAATAATTTTTTTTTGAACACATAGCCGTTGGCCAACGGCTAGCCCAAACGGCTACTTGTCTTGGCCAATGAGATCCTGCCATGTCATCTTGATAGCCCCGTCCAATGCCCGGGCTGAAACCCCCGCCCAAGGGGCCACGCCGAAACCCAAGCCCACCCGGGGTGGTGACTTGGGCGTTTGTACCCAACCCACGCCACAACCCCCGCCCCCAGGCTGAAACCCCCGCCCAAGGGGCCACGCCGAAACCCAAGCCCACCAGGGGTGGTGACTTGGGCGTTTGTACCCAACCCACGCCACAACCCCCGCCCCATACCCCATATTCTAATATACCCTAAAGTAACTGTTCATTTAGTTTGATTTTTATCATATATGAATTATTACTAAATAACCAATTAAAGAATAAATATTTAATTTTAATATATTCTATTAATAGTGGGATAAAGCACGTGCGGTGTGGTGGTGAAAACTTGGTCGGTTTTGGTGTATTTATTATAGCAAACGAATAGTATCATTTCAATATATTTTTTTTTTGAACGGCAAAACACTTTATATATATATATATAAAGAGCCAGCAAGAAGTTGAGAAACAAAAACGACAGAAAACAAAACGGAACAGAAGCAAACCCGCCTATTACATCATATCTAAAATATCAAAAGCTAACCATTTTTCCCAAACCGGCGAGCTCCCCTTGGATCTGTCGCTTATCCAATGGAAAGCGTCTTCTTTTACTTGATCCACCGATATGGATATCGGGATGAATTTGTCTTCGAACACTTTTAAGTTTCTTGCGTTCCATATCCTCCAAACCGTAGCGATGGCTACGGTGTAAACCGTCTTCTTCCATCTCGAGTCGCCCGACTGACACTTGATGAACTCGATTAAATCTTTTAGGCTGTGCAAATTAATCGGAGGGCTCACCCGCATCCAGACCATAATATTCCACCAGATACACCTGGCCCATAGACAATTTAAAAATATATGGTCCGGGTCTTCGTCCGCTATACCGCATCGCGGGCACAGCACATCACCGAGCGGAATTCCCCTGTGACGCAACCCAACCTTAGAAGCGACTTTTCCAAGTAACGCCCTCCAAATCAAATAGTTGGACTTCGGCGGGGACCAACTATTCCAAGAATATAAATCAGGCTCGCGAACTCCATTAGAACTAACATCATCAAGGTCCAAGCGTACTTGTTTGACGGAAAAGGATCCATTCGAGTCATTTTTCCATTTCCATGACGCCCCCTCCTGAATCAAATTCTGCTTTAAATTAATACCCGCTTTTGCTAAGTCCGCATCTACCGCAACAATTCCCCTCCAAATACCTGGGACCAATTTTTTTAAAGGCAGAAAAGGAAGAGCAGAATTTGACCTGTTGTCACAGTGAATCGCGCGTAGAATTTCAGCCCAAAGCTGATCGGGATGCTCTTTAAATCTCCAGCACCACTTAGTTAGCATCGCAAGGTTGAAACCTTGAATGCCCCCTAGGCCCATACCACCGGCCTTTTTAGATTTTATCAAAAAATCCCACCGGATCCACCTCATTTTATGTCCCGTGGCCGTTTTTCCCCAAATGAACTCCCTCCTTATCTTTTCGAGCTTGTTGAGAATACACTTGGGAGCAGCAAACACCGAAAGATAATAGGAAGGGAGACTCCCAAGGACCGATTTGGCAAGGGTCATACGACCCGCAAAGGAGAGGTGATTCGCTTTCCATTTAGACAATTTGGCCGAGAATTTATCGATCACCGTTTTCCAATACCTCGCCTTTTTCATATTGGCACCGATAGGGATACCTAAGTGCAAAAACGGAAGGGTACCAGTCTCACATTTGATTAAAGCCGCGAACTCAGCCACCTCCCTTTCGAGAACTCCAACTCCGAATAACTTGCTTTTTTGGCGATTCACTTTTAGCCCGGACACAAGCTCAAGCCATCTCAGCATGCGATTCAAAGCTAAAATGTTATGTTCCGACCACTTACCAATGAAGATAACGTCGTCAGCGTAACACATATGCGAAATTAAAGGGCCACCATTAGGGAGCTGACAACCGTGAAAAAGGCCTAGCTGACACGCTTTATTCATGAACAAACTGATGATTTCCATAGCGATGACAAACAAAAACGGAGAGAGCGGGTTTCCTTGTCTTAGGCCTCTTTTAAATTTAAACTCTTTCATAGGCGAGCCGTTAACTAACACCGAACCCCAACCCGAAGAAAGGCACCCCTTGATCCAAAGAACCCATTTATCCGGGAATTCCATTTTTTCCAGCATACGGTACAGGAATCTCCAGTTTATCGAGTCATACGCCTTTTGGAAGTCCACTTTAAATACTAAAAGCTTCGTTTTGGATTTTTTTGCCCAAGCCACGACTTCGTTTAAAACAAGCGGGCTATCCAAAATATTTCTTCCTCCCACGAAAGCCGATTGGGTATGGGACGAGATCCCATTAATTACAAGCTTTAGTCTATTTGCCAAGACTTTTGCCAGAATCTTATAAAGCGATCCCACGAGCGAAATCGGACGATAATTGGCTAACTCCTGTGGATCGTTCGATTTAGGAATTAAGGCGATAAACGAAGAATTACACCCGTGACTTATGGACCCTTTATAATAGAACTCATTCATGAATGCCATAATAAGATTTTTGAGTTTCTCCCAATATACTTTGAAGAATTTAAGAGAGAACCCGTCCGGGCCTGGGGCCTTGTCACCGTCACAATTTTTCACCGCCACCAACACTTCTTGCACCGAAAACGGCTCAACAAGAAGGGTTTTATCCTGATCAGAGACCGCGAAGAGACCAAATTTAAGGAAGTCAGGTCTTCGTCTGATAGGTTCAGAGAATTGCTTTTTAAACCACATCCTAATTTCTTCCTTTAGCTCGGCAGGGTTCGAGACTAAGAAATCATTGAATTTTAGCCCATTGATCCTATTTTTAGACGAGTTCACCGCAATAATTTTGTGGAAAAATGCACTGTTATCATCCCCGTATTTCAGCCATTTAAAACGCGCCTTTTGCTGGGTATCTTTGGCTATCTTAAGCTTAATCTTATCAACTTTAATCCGACAATCGATTCTGGTCCTTTTTTCTTCAGCCGAAAGAGCACAAGAGACAGCTTTAGACTCAATATTCTCGATAGTTTCCTCCAAGATTTTCAGCTCTATACCATTAGCTGACACGACTTCCTTTCTCCATTTCTTGATCTCCGACTTAATCCCTTTGAGAATGTTCGAGAGAATCTCGTCCTTATTAAACTTAGACAGACCAGCAGTACCCTCAGCTCCCTTAGAGTTGATAACTAAATCAATAATATCCAGAATCCTCTGTTCGCCGATCCAGGAGTTAAAAAATTTAAAAGGTATTGGCCCGAAGTCAACATCCGAACAGACCAGCGAGATAGGGCAGTGATCCGACAATCCCCTTTCGTGAACAGAAACTTTAGCTTTCGGCCAACTACACAGAAATCTCTCATTGACCAAGAACCTGTCGAGTTTGCTTAATTTAACCTCACTGTAACCAGATATGAAAGTGAACTTACCTCCACACATCGAGTATTCGTGTAATCCCACACTTGCTATAAAACCATTGAAAGCATCAGCGGATCCTCTGTCAAATGTGGAGTTCACTCTTTCATCCTCCGACCTCACATCGTTAAAATCTCCCAGTAAAATCCAAGCTCCACTGAGCTGATTAATCATAACCCCCAAATCCTCCCATAAAGCTCTTCTGTTCCTTGAGTCGTTCGGGGCATGAAGGTTTAAAACATTCACACGATCCTCAAATCCCGACACAGACCCCGAAACCAGAAGAAATCTGTGATTCTTCACTACATGCTCAACGGCGAAAACTTCAGGATTCCAAGCCGAGGCCAGGCCCCCAGATCTCCCAATAGCGTCCACCGACACAGAATTCATAGCGGTTCGATCCCAGAAGCGTCGAATATCCATATCCCCCAACCCCAATTTGTGGGTCTCTTGAATACCCAAAAAATCGGCCTTCACCTTGCCTTTAAGTTTTCGAATCCAGAATCCTTTTCTAGAATCCAACACCCCATTTAAATTAATAGAAATAAAATTCATTTAGACCTGTTGATCTCCAGCTCCCCATTGACCGGCTTTCGAACATGATTATCGAACCCTGCAACATTAATCCCCAAACTGTTCCCGAACTCCATAGTTTTCGCCACTTCCTCTTCAAAAATCTCGTGATTCTGGACACCTACTGGGTTGGAACTGAACTCTTCTCCCTGATTCCCGTCGTTCAAAGGCCCCTCGTTATCGTCTATCCTCTTACCCTGTTTCTCCATTCTGAATATTTCTTCAATGTTGAAGGGATCAGACGGAGCCGTGTTATCCACCTCTTGATTCAGATCTGGTAAGATCTTCGATTGGGCCAGACTGTTGGAAACTGGAATGTTCTTCAAATGGGCCGGATTTGTAGTTTTAGCAACACGACTGGGCCTAATAGTTATGTAACTAGGCATGTAATCAAAGTCACGTGACCCATCCATGCCCCCTTCTGGATCCATCCTAATATCCGGCCCCACCTGTTCTCTCTCCTCATGAATGCTCTCAGGCGGCGACACCTGTTTCCCAGACGACTGTACACTAACTGCTGTATTGGGAGACGCTATTCCATCATTATTCTCCATGCACGTAGAGGGAGAAGCAAATCTGCGACCTGTCGATTCTCCAGAAAAATAGACCGGAGACTTTTCGAGTTCCGCCGACCAGTCAGAGGAAATCGGCTCCGAATCGCTACCCACCGGTTTTAGAAATTCCGGGCACCATTGTCCGGGAATTTCCTCCACCCAGACTTTGATCTGCTGGTCTTTCCAAATAAAAGTGAATTCCGAAGAAAGTTTCTTGCCAGAGTTAACTAGGACTGCCATCCTGTCTTCAGCCATGTTGCCGTCCGTCGCCTCAGCCTCCGAACGGACTAAAAGCCGACCATACCGTTCACCAATCCTGTTAAGGACGTGTCTATCCCAGAGCGAGATAGGGACCCCCAGAACTTTGATCCAGGCGACTCTCTTAAAGATTGGGGGGATCCCATCCCAAACGTATAATCTCGCAAACCATTTTTCCCATTCTTCAACCTCGTGGCAACGGAATTCTTCGGCATCCTCAGGGAGGTTGAAACACAGAAGCACTTTGAGGCCCCCTAGATATCTTAATTCTATACCCTCGTCCATAATGCCAGACAGATGGGACTTGAGATCATTAAGAATGTCGATGTCTTTGGTTTCGCCTATGAGAGACCTGAACTCCCATTTTTTCTTCGTCTCAGAATTCATAGGAGGGAGCTCAATCTTTACATCGACATTCTCCTGAAGACCCAGTGAAACCACAGAGCTGTAAGATTTCAGACAAGTGCCAGAACCTTTGAACATATTCTGACAGTTACCAGGATTAGGGTCTTTCACCTGAGGATTGAGCCTAGCAAACACCGAAACTCTTTCACCCACGATAGGAGGGGCAATTTTAGAACCAAATCTATCGAACTTGGCTAAGCTAACATTAATAACAGCACCATCAGCCCGAGAACCATTAAGTTTCTCAATCCATCCATTCGGGTCACTGCACTTAATATAGAAAACGATTAGAAAGCTAAATATTAAATTAAAAAATATATTCAAAAGGGTATCAATAAAAATGTCTAAAACGGTATTAACGCGTGTTTGGTTCGTAAATAAACATTTTAGAAATCATTTACTTATTTTGAACGAAATTAAAAAAAAAACTTTTATGAAATATGAAGCTTTAACCAACATCCAAATTCCAAATACGGTTTTCAAACTAAATTAAATATACAATAAAAGTCAAAATTTAAATGCAATTATTCAAATTAAATTAACAAGAGTTAAATGCCAGTTTAGTCCCTGTGGTTTGGGTCATTTTGCCAGTTTAGTCCAAATGTTTCATTTTTAACCTGTGGGTCCAAAAAGGTTTCACTGTTGCCATTTTAGTCCACTGGGTTAACTTCATCCATTATTTCTGTTAACGAGAAGGGCGATTCGATCATTTTGTACGGTCGAATTGCCTTTCTAGTTAACAGAATTACATATAAAATGACCGAATTGCCTTTCTGGTTAACAGAAAAAATGGATGAAGTTAACCCAGTGGACTAAAATGGCAATGGTGAAACCTTTTTGGATCCACAGGTTAAAAATGAAACCTTTGGACTAAACTGACAAAATGACCCAAACCACAGGGACTAAAATGGCATTTAACTCAATTAACAAAAAGAAAAAAACAAAATACCCAAGAATTATTTTTGGATTTATTATTACTGTATTAATATTTCATAGGGACACACCCTGGATTAAACGTTCAGATAGCATAAATAGAATACAAGAATTACAAGTTTCACATACAACAAAACCACCACCAGTCCACCACAAACCACCACTTAACTGCCACGACTACAACACCACCACCGTCCACCTAGCCGCCGCCACCACCACAACACCACCCCCTAACCACCGCCACCACAACACACGTCTAACCGTCATCGTCTTTGTCGAAATTCCATTTTTCTGTATGTTTATCTTCTCTTGTCAGCGTTTCTGGCACAATCTTCCTCCATCGAAAACCGTCAAAAAATCGGCTCTTCAAACGGACACTCTCTCTGTCTGTATTCTCTCCCTACATCACCACCAGTCCCCACCGTCGTTGGGATCGAAATAGCTGCAACAGATCTCCGGTGTCGTTGATAGCTTTCTGCTGGGGTGAGGTCGCAAAAAAAGACGATGATCGTTATCTCCGGTTTCCACTTTCTCTTATGCATCCCATGTTGTACTTATTCATAGATTCCCCTATGCATCTTCATGTTGGACTTTGTGTTGTTTTAGATGTGCACCATTCATAAAAGGACACGCATATGGTACTGTAGTTAAGACCCTATGTCAAATGTTATATATAGTAATAGTAATATCTATTATTTGATTACCAGAAAGAAAATTGTAACACCTGTTATATTTTTCGTTAGTTATTGAGTTAATTACACAAATAGTCCTTGTGGCTTATTGAAAGTAACGCCTTTGAGTATCAACTTATTTTTTAACAGGTTCAAGTTTTATAGTTTCGATTTTGTAACACCATTGAGCATTAAGGCTAAAATACCCTTATGTAACGTCTGTGAGTACTCAAAGATATTAATTTCAATAAACCACAAGGTCTATCAGTGTAACTAACTCTAAAAAACACATATTGTAAAACATGCTACATAAAAATATTTAATAATTATATTCCTAAAATTAATATATATTACCAAATTTCTATAAAAATTACGTTGTCAAAAAATGACCCTTACTTCTAATATAATCTAACTAGGTTATAACCCCGTGTATTACACGGGTCGAATGAATGAATTTTATATACTAAATAATAAAACAATATATCTTTAAAAACCTCTTTTATTGCACGGGTTGAATAAATATAATTTTATATATTAAATAATAAAAAGTTATATCTATAAGAACCATATTGTACGGGTTGAATAAATATAATTTTATATACCAAATAAAAAAGTTATATCTTCAAAACCGTTTGTTTTACACGAGTTGAATAAAGGTAATATTGTTTAACAAATAATAAAATAAAAAAAAACTCGTTTATAACACGAGTTGAATAAATGTAATTTTATATAACAAATAATAAAAAAGTTACATCTTTAAAAAACGTGTATTACACGGGTTGAATAAATGTAATTTCCGTTACTAAATAATAAAAAAATATATATCCTTAAAAAAACCCCGTGTATTGTACGAATTGAATAAATCTAACTTTATATATCAAATAATAAAAAGTTATATATTAAAAAACCTCATCTATTACACGGGTCGAATAAATTTAATTTTGTATAGTAAATAATAAAAAAGGTATATCTATAAAAAACCACGTGTATTACACGAGTTTAATAAATCTAATTTTATATACCAATAATAAAAAGTCATATATTTCAATATACTAATGGATAATACTCGATACGCGATGGATATGGGGATGGTGAAGATGGTTCTTGAAAAGAAGATACGTTATTCAAGAAGCAAATCAGCATCTATTTGAGTGATAAAATGTTGTACCAATTCCGACAAATTGATTTATAAATTATGTAATAAAATTGATATAATAATAAGAGGTTGGGGTCCAAAAGGGTTAGAAAAAAAGACGTTGAGGGCTCAGATGTTAAAATAATTCCTGTTTGGGCTAAAAGGATAAAAGTGATATAACCACATGGGCCAAAATCGTAATTTACTCTAATATCAAATTAGATAACTAAGTTTGAATTTGAAGTAAATAGATAAATATAGGCCAAAATGGTTAGAAAAAAAGACGTGGGGCCCAAAAGGGTTAGAAAAAAAGACGTTGAGGGCTCAGATGTTAAAAAATTCCTTTTTGGGCTAAAAGGGTAAAAGTGATATAACCACATGGGCCAAAATCGTAATTTACTCTAATATCAAATTAGATAACTAAGTTTGAATTTGAAGTAAATAGATAAATATAAAAGTAATAATTAAACTAAATAATATTTAGTAGGAGGATTATCTATAATTAATTAGAAGAAATTAAATTAAAATTATAATTATCCATAAGACATAGCATAATATGATGACAAGTGTCCTCAAAGTAGTTTCTTTTATTATATGTATAGATTGTATTTATGTTTAGATAAGTTACCTAAACTTTTGTAACTTCTTTATAAAAAAAAAAGATTTTTCAGTTCTGTAATTATTCTATGCAAATTTTTCAAAATAAAAAGTTTAGATTTATATTTATCAAATAATGTTGCGTTTAGTTTATGTTACAAATATGTTAACTTTATATTAATTATAAACTTTACTTCGTAATCGTTTTATGTAAAAACAATATGTTTAATATATATTTGACATTCAATATAAAAGTTACTTTTTAATGATTAAATTAATAATGTTAAACATAGGTTACACAAACTTATTTAACCATTATATAAAAAGTAAACATTTTTCAAATATTAATTACTATTCATTTGTAACTTTTTATGTAAAAAACGGTTATTACACATTTGACATTAAATAAAAAGTAAGTATATACGATTAAAAAGTTATTCAATAATATTTGACATATATTACACAATTTATTTTATCAAAAAATAAAACGTCAATATTTTTTTAATATAAATTACTTATTCATTAATTTTTTTTTATTTTCCAAAATATCAATGGAATCCAAAAAATAATTTTGTTTCTGATCTTATTTATTCATGTCAGATTATCATTAAACTCATTTAATAGATGAGTCTATAATCTAGTATAATATAATATTAACAAAACAAAAAATAACTTTCTTTCTAATCTTATTTATAAGTGTTGAATAATCAGTAAGCTTGTGTAAGACAAGGGTCGATAACATATCTATAAACATAAATACAATTAGATTATATTTGAAGTAAGGGTCATTTTTTGACAACGTAATTCTAATAGACACTTGGTAATATATTAATTTTAGGAATATAATTATTAAATATTTTATGTAGCATATTTTATAATATGTTATTTTTACAAATATAATAAGTTTTTATATTTTTTTAGAGTTAATTACACAGACAGTCTTGTGGTTTATTGAAAGTAACATCTTTGAGTACTAACCGAAAGTTATATCAGGGTATTTTAGTCATTTTATGTTGATTTAACAGAAAAAATGACGGAAGTTAGCCTTAATACTCAAAAGTGTTACAAACTCGAAACCAAAGAACCTGAACCTGTTAAAAAATAAGTTAGTACTCAAAGGCGTTACTTTCAATAAACCATAAGGACTATTGGTGTGTGCAAAGTGTGATGTGTTTTTATTGATATTTTAAGTACATTTTACACATTAATCAAGTTTTAAATTTATAAAGTACGATATTCTACTAACACTAGACACACACTTGGGCAAGTGCACCCATCGTGAGCGTAGTATAGCGTTGGTAAGATACCGAGGTCGTCAAAAGACACAAGAGCTTTTAGTACCGGTTTATCCTCAACGTCTAATCAATCTTAATTTTTTTGAGAAAAGGTTAAAACATGAAAATAAAAACAAAAAATGTAGAAATAAAAATAAAATAAAAACAGATAGACAAGATGAATCACTTAGATCCGACTCGCCTTTAATGTATCCTTTGATGATTTTTGCACTTTCGGACTTTTTAAAAGATTATCTTAGTTATAGTAGTAGGCCCCTCTTCTGAAGGTGAAGTTACCCTCAACCCAGTGGTTTGAGTCAGCAAGGATACAATCCCAAAGGGTCGGAATATTGAAAGATAATTAATTAAGTTATTAATTCGAAAAGTGGTAGGCCCATCTTTTGAAGGTGAAGTTACCCTCGGCTAAGTGGATTGAGTCAGCAGGGATACAATCCCAAGTAGACGGTTTAATGTATTAATAGTAGTTTACATATAAGGGGGATCAAGCCATTCGCACCCCGCCATCCAATACCAGTGGGTATTGAAGGAGGTCCTGACCCAGGTCCTTGCAGGATCTATACACTGAACAAGGCAAGAACCTTACTAAACCATTCCCTTAACCCCCGACTAGGTAGCTGTAACACCTCGTAAAATCGTGTCCAATGATGTGATGACACGTGTAACGAACCCTAATAAAGTGAAACGTTGACTATGAGAGACTAATTTCGTCAAAATCGAAAACCCTGATTATAAATGGACTGAAAGTGTCAACATGCTTAAACTAAGCCTCTGAGTGACCTTATACGGTGTCCGTATTCTCAAATGAGCCACTTGTTGGACGAGAGGAGCCGTTTGCGTATTTATGTGAAAGTTTGTGCGTCGAAGGGTTAAAAGTGTCAACATATTAATTCTTACCTCTGAGTGACCTTTTAACAAACCCGAAGCATTTCGATGTGCCATCATACTCTTGAGAATCCTTAACATGGGCTACATAGGGCTTTGATGCTATTAAATGATGATACGCGCAAGTTTGCGCGTTAAAGGGACCAAAAGCGTCAACAAGCGAAACTACGCTTTCAAGTGACCTTTAAGAGAACCAGAAACTCCGTAATGCTCGGTCACGTTCTCGGTAATCCCTATATGGGCTATGAAAGACTTTGATATCGATAAATGATATTACGCACAACTTGTGCGATAAAAGGACTAAAAGCGTCAAAACTGCGAAAGTATGCATATTCGCGCATATTTTGCTTTTCGGACCATATCCGTACATCCATAAATTTTTGTAATCATTAAAATATTATATTTTAGTGATGGGAATGCAAAAACACCATCCGTTGCGAAATCTGGATTGTTTTCGCGTCCGTTTCAAACGTTCGTCGTAATTAAGCGAAAAACGCGACCGTATGACCGAACAAACTGGCATCCATAACATTTTTGAGTATGGTTCAAGTTAGATATACTTTAACTTCCTTATAGAGCTTAAAAATAGGGTTAACGGGTGTTAGATGTGCCAAAACTCAACAGTACGCGTTCAGGAGCCAAACCTGACAACTAATGAAACTTATTGTATACGGGCTGGTCCTTACGGACCGTATACCTATACCCATACGGTCCGTATACATGTGCCAGATACGAATTTTTGCTTGATCCCCACTCTAATCCATTCTTAACCAATCAAAACCGAATCCTTGGGCTTCAAGACAATTGTAACAGTTGTCCCAACACCTGTAATGATCTTAGATACCCCTCTTAACACTTGTCATGATTTAATTTATCCCCAAAACCTATAAATAGGATGAAAGTTCATCCATATCATTGCACCACTTAATTCTATCATCTCTTCTCTCAATCTGGAGCTTCCTGATCTGAAAGGGAACTTATTTATAGTAGAAAAAATTGCTAGGACCCTTTGTAAGTGTCTTAGCCCCCTTCCTTAGTTCAGTTTTTAGTTTAAAAACCGAAAAGTCAAGTTATCGTAATTTGACTTTGACTTTCGGTTTAATCACAAATGGTCCAGCCACCGTCCGAATTAAAAGTGGTTATGTGACCATAATTAGGTAGGTGATTAACCCTTAAAAGGGCACCTTCTAATTATTTCGTTTGCTTAGTTAATTGTCGGGTCAAACTATTTAGTTAAAAAGTCAAACTTGGCAGAATTGTAAATAATAATTAAAACCAATAATGCAGAGGTTATAAATTATATTTTAACACTCTAATAACTTGGTAATTACTATTAGAACATGTTTAGGCATGTTCAACCCGACAATTCTGAGTTTAGGATCGGTTCGCAACCGAAAGTCGCGTAGTTTGACTTCTACATTGACTTTTGGTTACGAACCGAATTACACTAATATGCTACTGATTTTAGGTTCCGTTATGATCGTAATATAATGTAGCATAACCCTCTGGGGTTATATTACACGATCATACTAGTAATTCGAGTCTTATGCAAGTATCCGTAAATATGCAATACTTTGACAATTATGCCCTTTTTAGTAAAAACAAGGTTTTAGGCACCAATAAGCTTTCAAACAACTTTGGTACTAATATGTTAACATGATTAACATATTTAGATGTTACAAATCTGATCATAAACTGAGTTTGCTTATAATGGCGCAAAGTATGCTTTAAAGTGACCAAAATGCCCTTTAGGCGTATAAATCGGTCTTAAGCATAATTCCTTATAACAAACTCATTTCCTACTGATTTAATATCATAATTGGGATAATTTGGGATATCAATTCAGATTATAAACTGAGTTTATGCACAAGTGCTTGTATTATGTTCTTAAATGACGATAATGCCCTTATAACACACAAAATGGTTTTAAAGCATGATTTTCTTACAAAACCTTTTTCCTACTGATATGTTATATTAAATAACATATTTTGGTCATATAAACCTGACCATAATATCAGTTTTCCTAAAAGATCGCATACATCGTCATTTAACGACTTAAACGCCATTTCGGCACGTAGTATGGCTTTAAACCATCACTACCAACCAAGACTTGTTACTTACTGATTTTATAAATCATTTTAAATATTTTTTCATTAGGTGTATGTTATAAACTCAGATTCCCAATTTAGCCTTCAACACTATGTTTGAAATTACCAAAATGCCCATACGGAGCATAGTTTGGTTTTAAACTAAGAAACACACATATATTTGATATCATACTGATGTTATATCATAAATAAAGTGTTTTCAAAGAATGTTTATGATCGTAACATCATATTGTACTCAAGTTCCTTTTATACGTCGTAAAATGACCAAAACGCCCTTACGAGGCACAGTTTGATTTTAAAACCTAAACGGGCATACAAATTGATATCCCACTGATATTATAACTTGTTTAAAGTATATTGGCATATGGAACTTGTTCATCCGGTTACTCGTTATCGCTTATGCGCGTACGGTTAGACTTACGTAACTAGTTTATGTAAGTTCGCCAAAACGGGTTTAATCTTATCGTTTTTACTTCAAAATCCAGAATGTACTTAGTATACCCATATTATACAAGTCTTCATACTTGTTGGGTCTAAATAACATTCTATTTCCAGTCATCACTTAATCTAGCATATCGTACCGCTTTAGATATTTTAAGCTAGCCGGTCTAAGTCTACGACTTAAATAAGACCGTTAGCATTCTGAATTGGTTATATATTACCATCACTCCAGACTAGAGCCACCCGGTAAAAGCTACCTGCATTTAGATAGATTGGATACGACTGAGTTATTTTGCTGTGAATCAAGTATTAGCTCAGGTAAATACTTTTAACTTATTTTCCCTTATACGGGCTTGGGATACGGTATATTAATACCGCTTGGTCGGGTAGGAGATCAGTTAATCGGATTGTGATTTAATAAATCGGCATAACCCGTTTTATTCTGTTTTGTTTGATAACATAAACATTGGGGGTTAATACGACCATGTCCTGGATATCCTCGGCTCATTTCATTTGAAAATGGCCACGACCTATGCACGGGGTGTAGGCATACACCTGACAGATGCAATGCTAAATAACCCACAGGCTGGGGATAACTCGTTTGTGGGTTTTATAAGTAGTGAGTCGGTTAATCATGACCGGCTTCCAAACCGGCCCCATATGTATGACAAACATATAAATCTGTATACAATATTATCTTAAATAATTGTCCCAAGTTATAAATGGTTTGTGATTTGTGCACTCAAATCAATTTTCATAAGCTCTTTTCAAATGAGTCAGTTAATTGTATTTACCAGTGAAAACTGGCGTATTTTCAAAAGACTAAGTGGCAGGTACTACTCGTAATAGGCTGGGAGTTGCTCGGTGTCGAAATAGAGGATCTTGCAAATCCTTAAAGATGCCTTAAAGTCTGCTAAACTTCATTTTATACATTCTGTAATGATCCTCCTGTGGATTTGATATTACAGGCTCGTCTATAATAAATACTTTGATATTTTTAGATATTTGAGTTTGTAATAATATTTTATATTCCAAGACTTCCGCTGTGCTATTCTGTGTATGTTTGACCATGATGATATCAACTACGTCACGATACTCCCCACCGGGCCCACCGGAAATATGTGGAAATATCGGGGTGTGACAGTAGCCAACATGCCTCTATATAGACCGTAGAGACATGAATGATGTAAATCTTTTACTTTATATAGACAGTAAAGTAACGCCAAGACACCACGGACAAATGATAAAGAAAATTCACCTTCAACATAAGAAACTAGTTATTAAAGTCATTAATACAAAACCAAGTAAAAAGTGCCGAAAGATTAAAAATCAAAAGTGGTACATAAAAGACTTGTCTTCACCAAGTGATGTAAGAGGCTTAACCAAACATGGCCTTTGATTGGTAAGAACTCTTACTATCAATCTTGGATCCCGAGACTACTACACACTCTAAAGATGGATGATGGTGGTGGGTGTTGGTGGTGTAGTGGTGGTGGATTGGTGGCAAAGTGGGAGAGTAGTGGCCAGCCTTTTCTCTTCATTCATTAAATGCATGTGTCAGCAGAGGGTTCCACACGGCCCGTGTCTAGCGGGCACGGCCCCGTGGGCATAAGCGTATCTGTACTATCAAGATTTTGTAAGTATCCCTACCTTATTCATTGAGATCTTCAGTATCCCTACCGTATTTGGAAAACAAAGAAGAGAAACAATCGAAATGGAACAAGGAAGGCGTTAGAGAATCATTCTTTCATAATATTCTTTATCCTTTAAGTCTCTATAAGGACCTATCTCTTCTATTTAGTCCCTGTGTGGACATACCTTTCAAGTTAAAACCCTATATGGGCATTTGCTATTTAGTCCTTTCATGGACATTACATTTCATTAAAGTCCCTCGGTGGACATACCATTTCAATATAGTCCTTTCATGGACGTATGATTTTGTTAAAATCCCTTTTTGTGGATACACTATTTTAAAATAGTCCTTTTGTGGACCTGATATTTCAATATAGTCCTTTTTATGGACATTATATTCCATCATAGTCCTTTCATGGGCATATTATTTCATTGAAATCCTTTTGTAGACATATTATTTCATTAAAGTCCCTTGGCGGACATAATAATTCATTATAATCCTTTCGAGGACAATTGTTTATTAACGTCCTTTTATGGACATGTTATATCATAATAATCCCAATGCGGATATATCTTATAGTCCCTTTACGGACTTATATTTCCTTTTAGTCCCTGCGTGGACTAGAGTTGCTTAAAGTCCCTGTGAGGACATCTGTACAGCAAAGCCCTTTTGTGCGCACGCTGTACCAATATAGTCCTTTTATGGACATGTTATTTCATTAAAAAATACCTTTGGGGATATGCTATTTCGAAATAGTCCCTTTGAGGACATGATATTTCATTATAACCCCTATATGGACTTATAATATTTTATAGTCCTTATACGGATTCATATTTTTACTCTTAGTCCTCTGTGGACATATATATTATTAAAAGTCCTGATTAAGGCACTATTGTAAATTTCTAATAACTTAGGAAAGTTTTGAAAATTTTATGTAGGTATTCATTTCGTCCTTTATCCAAAGATAGTTCTAAATTTTACTCGAACTTTATCGATCATCTGAAAATTTCAAAAGATCTTCTTAATGGTATAACCTAGCCTATATGTCTATGAACATGGCTATGATGGTAAAACCCTCTTAAGATAATTAATCTTTGTTAACATCTGAGAACATGTTAACACTCCTGGCAGTGTGGCATGAGAAACCACACCAGTCGTCAAGGTATTGGTTTACGACCGAGCCTTAAAACCTAGATGATCAGAATAGATCATGGCAAGTATCATCAATGTGATGATCATACCATAAACATCCATTAGTGGTGAAGTGCCTACGGGCTATATTTGTTGTCTAATAAAGACATTGACAGTTGTTGTCTACGACTCCCTGTCTAAAAATGTTGGACTATGTCCAAACATAATAGTCTATATGATCAATGCGATCATGACTAAAATCATCAGTACGATGATTAAATTTAACATCCTTAATGATGTTTTGCCTAAGGGCTATATTATATTGTATTGTCCAATTGTGACAAGGCAATTGCAATCTTTTATGATTCTTTGCCCAAGTGGGTGAGCTATGCTCAAATCCCATAGTCTATATGAACATTACGATTATGACTAATCTCATCAACATCTTAATCATACTAGACATTCCTAGTAATGTCTCGTCTACGGGCTACATTATATCGTCCATTTGAGACAATGACAGTTGTGACCATTGTGGCTCCCTGTCTAAAGTGGAAAGCTATGCCCAAGTTTCGCAGTCTATATGGTCAATGTTATCATGACTAATATCATCAAATAAGATGATTATATATAAACATCCATCCGTGATGTCAATTGGTTTACCATTGTGCCAAAATGAATCGTCTTTCAAGACGATGACAGTTGTAGTCTATGACTCCCTGTCCAAAGGTGAAGAAATATGTTCAAACCTTAAAGCCCCTGATCTAACAAGATTGCGGCCTATAAATCAACGTCCTTTGTGACAAACCAACTAGTTATATTTTGAAGTCATTCATGACAAGCCAATGTGCTATAATTTGTCGTTCGTGACAAGTTAACATACTAAATGTTAACATCCTTTGTGTCAGGCATTTTGTGCCAGATTCTATAATGTCCTCTGAGTCAGGCCTTTGGTGCCATACCTTATAATGCCCTTGTGACAAGGCCATTTTGTGCCATATCTAAATGTCCTTTGCGACAATGCCTTCGCGCCATATGATTATTTATGTCCTTCATGACTAGGCTTTATGCCATATCCTTTTATTTCCCTCGTGACGGGCCTCTGTGCCATATATATATATATATATATATATATATATATATATAAATAATAAATGTCCTTTAAGGTTAGCCTTCGAGCTATTCATAATCGTCCTTGTGACAAAGACAATTGTGACATTATGATCCCCTGTCAAACGGGTAATGGACTCTGTCCAAACCTTAAATGCCATTAATGGTCCTTTTGTGACCTAGGCTAAATGAAAGTGATATTTTTTCAAATAACATTTCATTAGGAATGTTCGAAACTTAATAGCCCAAACGGTTTATGGATGCCGTGGCTAATCTATGTCAGGTCATCAGGATGATTACTAACAATTGTTTAAATTTGGTGGATAGTACCAAGCTTCGAGTATGGCAAACTCGGATAAGGTAGAAAATAGTCGCGATACTAATGATACGACAAATGATAATGATTCTACAAACATAAACCTCAATATTAATGGAGTTAATCTCCAAGCTGTGATTGACGCAGCTGTAGGAAGGGCCATGGAAAAGTCATGAAACAGTTTAAAGAGCCAAGTGCTACTTGCTCCGAATGCCATTCAAAACCACATTAAATTACTCATGAAAAGAGTTTTGTTCACACTTTGGATGTGAAGGATGAACCAAAGGAGGAGGATAACTCCCAGAAATCTAAGAAAAAGAGCAAGTACGGGCTTAATAAGAACCAACAAAACTTCGGTAAGAAGTATGTATGTTAGAACTACTATAAAAGACACTGGGGACAGTGTCGAATAGAACAAAGACCAAAGCAGTGTGGCATTTGCAAAGGAACTGGTCATCAGTCCCATGAATGTATGGACATAAAGAATGCAATCTGTTACGGCTGTGGTGAGGAAGGCCACATCAGAACTAGATGCCATAAAGCTGCCAAAGAAGGCGCAGCTAAGCCTGGGAAGGCTAAGAAAGGAAATGCCTAAACTCACTTGATGAATGCCAAGAGGCAGTACATGATGTCATCAAGTATATTCCTTATCATTAATCAATGATAATTTCTACTAAGTGTCCTGTTTTTTAAATACAGGCAATAATAAGTCTTTCTTAAACCATAAGCTTAGCAAACTTTTCATGGTACTCATAAGAGCTCCAGATGCTAAATATAAGGTAGAACCTACCCATGAAACCTTAGAGACCGTTTCTTCTCTTTCTCGGCAATGATCCTTCTATAAAATCTAAGAGTACTCTTTCTTTGAATAGAGTACGACAATATATGTTATTTTAATTATTTTCCTCATTGATTTTATCAACTGCGAGTGCCAACTATGTTTGATAAAAGCGCCATATGAGGATTGGCGTAACCTAGTGTGTCCCATAGATTGCTTCCATGCCTGATCAATATGGAGGTTTAATGCATGGAACCACTAAGATATTCCAATGGTCATATAGTACTAAAGTCAGCTAGTGGTATTCAAAGAAGATATCCATTATAGAAATGCCTAAGTAGGTGTCTCTACTTAAGGCATCCATGCACTCGTAAAACAAATGTGTCATTTGCATGGCACAAGTGGCGGTAAGTGAACCAAGGTCGAAGATTGAAGATACCTCTATCATATTTGGATAACTTGATTTCTTCTCAGTAGAACTACCCTGTTTTACCTCTTAAGAGGCAAAGTGGAATTAGGATTGACATCCTATTAGGAGCTGTATCTGTTGCAGAAGCTCTATATCGATTAGCATCAACGGAAATGGAAGAACTGAGAGCTAACCAGATGAGTTTTTTTTTAAAGAAAGGCTTGTACAACCTAGCTCATCGTCTTAGGAGCTCCGATTATTATTAATAAAGGAAAGCACAATGCAATGCGCTTGTACATTGATTACTGTAACCTAACCAGGAGACAATTAAGAATCGTTATTAGCTGCCCAGGATCGTCGACTTGTTCGACCAACCATAAGGGTAGTTAATTCCATAAGATTGATTCGGGTAATAGTTGGAATAATTATCTTACCCTAATTAAGTTCTTCTTTAATCAATAGCATTATATAAACATCAAGGCTGCTCCTTTGGAGACCTTGTTTGGGAGAAAGTGTCAACGCCCGTTTATTGGGCAAGAGTTTGGAAAATCCCAATTATCAGAATCTGAGACTGTCCTAAAAGACGACGGATAGGATATTATAAATCCATAATCGTCTGAAAGCTGCCAGTAATCGGCAAAAGAGCGATGCGAAAGAAAGGCGCAGGTCTCTTAAAGTTCCAAATAGGGAACAAGGCCCTATTGAAAATATCAATGTGGAAGAATACGGTACGTTTCGGTATAAAGGGCAAGTTAAGCCTTGGATATATAAGATCATTCGAGATCATCGAATGTGTCGGCAGTATAGCTCATAAGCTAAACCTGCCTAAGGAGCTTAGTGGAATTCACAATGTGTTCCACATCTTTAACTTAAAGAAATGCCTAGTTGATAAATCGCTAGCAATGTCTCATAAAGACATATAGATTGATGAAAGCCTGAGGTTTATTGAAGGACCTATATCGATCAAGTATCGACAGGTTAAGAAGCTCCAAAAAGAAGCATGTACCTATTGAATAGGTCAATTGGAATGCCCGTAAAGGTCCCTAATTTACTGTGGAAGTTAAGTCCATTATACGATAGAAAGTACTTCCATCTTTTTGAAAAAATCTTGGGGTCGAGATTTCTTTTAAGGGGGTGAGGATGTAACACCTTGTAAAATCGTGTCCAATGATGTGTTGACACGTGTAACGAACCCTAATAAAGTCAAACGTTGACTATGAGGGACTAATTTCGTCAAAATCGAAAACCTTGATTATAAATGGACTGAAAGTATCAACATGCTTAAACTAAGCCTCTGAGTGACCTTATACGGTGTCCGTATTCTCAAATGAGCCACTTGTTGGACGAGAGGAGCCGTTTGCGTATTTATGTGAAAGTTTGCGCGTCGAAGGGTTAAAAGTGTCAACATGTTAATTCTTACCTCTGAGTGATCTTTTAACAAACCCGAAGCATTTCGATGTGCCATCATACTCTTGATAATCCTTAACATGGGCTACATAGGGCTTTGATGCTATTAAATTATTTAAAGCAGCATGTCCCATACCATGTCATAAAAGATAACATAATTATTACAGGCAAGATCTAGTCAAATTGTTCTGTTTCGACAACTCAGATTTTTATTACAGAAAATTGCT
This sequence comes from Helianthus tuberosus, assembly GCA_030545235.1. Lineage (NCBI taxonomy): Eukaryota > Viridiplantae > Streptophyta > Magnoliopsida > Asterales > Asteraceae > Helianthus > Helianthus tuberosus. Next base: position 34,902,086 of record CM060358.1, on the reverse strand, counting down.
TATTGTTGACCTAGGTCTTTCCTAGCCTCGATTTCACAGCAAGCTAAGCAAATAAGCATCCTAAGCACCTGACACATATGTTAAAGTAAAGGTCAATACACATAGTGTAAAGGTGAGCATACAAGTTTAATAGATATAATAGAGTTCGAAATCGTTACGCATAACCAGCACGTACACAGTGTAAAATGAGGCATGTTAGTTATCGACATGAACCTATCAATACCAATGACTGCGAGTTGACTGCCCAAGGCAGTTCGTATTGCATGATCACCACCGTGACCCATGTAATTAATTGTCCTTAACAACCCCTGAGTGAACAGGTGCTGAGTCCAAACAAATAGTACTATCCTTGCTAAGGCAGGTAGACAGCATTCCATGTGTAAACATAACAAACAAGGATTCATTAAGTCACGTATAACATGCGGTAATTTGGTTAGCGATTAAAGTATTGCGTAGTGTGTTTGATGTGATTTAGAATATGTACGTATGTAACACCCAAAAGTGCGTAAAGCAAAAAGGGATCGAGTATACTCACAACGATTGGTGGATTGAAGGGAGCGCTAGAGAGTAGGGTTAGCCTGAACAGATTGATAGCATAATGATAAGCGACGCGTAAAACGAAACAAGTGATAGTGGGTCGAACAGCAGTTCGATCGGATGGTAGTCCGATCGGACAGCCGGTCGTTCGAGTGTTAGTCCGCTCGAATGGTCATCCGATCGGGTGACCTTTCTAGTGGATTGTTTCTTCCTTTGTGAAGGATGTGTTTGTGTATGATTGTTTGACTTTTGAAGTTTTCATTGTAGCATTTTGAAAACTTAGAAGTATCTCTACCTTTCAGGTCGATCGATCGAACGACCGTTCGATAGGGCGATAGTCCGATTGGTTGGACACTTCAGCGAGAGCAAGTTCACAGCAGGTTGTCACTCGATCGTACGGTTGTTCGATCGGGTGGCAACACATGTGCATTGAACATGTTGAAAATTTGTTTAAGTATTAAAGTTCCAAAACATCACATAGTCGGATGGTCGGTCGACCGGGTGGTAACTCGATCGGACGGCAATCCGTTCGGTGTTCCAAAACTCTTGAAGTTTGATTTGAAAACTAAATGTGGGGCCAAGGTGCAAGTCGTTCGGGTGGACGGTCGTTCGGGTGGCTGTCCGTTCGGACAGTAGTCCGATCGGACAACACTCCATCCTGGTCGACCTGATCATCTTCTTCCTTGGTCATTCAGGTAGTTTGTCATTTTATCGAGATGATTTGATAACGTATTAGACAACAGAAACCTCGTCACAACTCAGTAGCCTGATCGGACAAGAATCACCCAAATCCGACCGGTTAACTGTTCGGGGCGGTGTTCCATGTTTAACCCGAAATCGGTAATCTCGTGGATAGAATCCAGATCTTTACCAACACATCAACAAGAAAGAGTAGAAGGTTAGAACAAGCTCCGCTTCTATCGGTTTTGAGGCATTGAGTGTAAAAGAGTTGAAAGAAAGTTAGAAACCATCTTTCAATCCTTTTGCACCATGAATATGTTTAGATCTATGAAGGATCCTTGTTTATTTGTATGGAAATCGTTTAGATCTAAGTTGTTCTTGGTGGATTGAAGCCAAAACATGAAGTTCCTAAGAACACCATGATGAAATCATCCTAGAACACCTCAAATCTAGTGATTTATCGGTTAAAAGTTTAGATTAGAAAGATAGAAGGGTGTAGGAGTGCGTGTAGATTAAGGAAGTGCAAGATTTAGGTGGAAAACTTACAAGAATTGTGAGAAATCTGAAGAAAAGTGGGCAAGAATGCTGGTCAGACGAGAGTTTCCAGAAATGGTAAGTTTGATGTTGAAAGGAGGGTATTTATAGGATTTCCCAAAAAGGAAAGGGGAGGAGAGGGGCTGATCGATCGGGTGGCAGCCCGGTCGAATGGCTGGTCGATCGATCGGCAGCTCGATCGAGCGGCTGGTCGATCGGCTGGTCATTTGGTCGATTGGCCACTTGGTTCAAGCGTTCAGTGCGACGAGTTTTCCGTTTCGATTGCGGTTGCGATCGTTGCGATGCGATAGAGTTTCCGATTCAAATTACTTTTAATCCCAACTACTATATCAACATACAAGCATCCTTATTTCATATTCGTTTTAGCATTTGCGATTCGATTGCGAATGAGTTCGATTGCATTTCGATTGATTACCACACATAACATAAATTAACATGCACAAGTAACACATAAAGCACACACACATATAACAATATCCAGAATGCGTAATTCGAGTTGCGAGTGCGATTGCGATAGCGATAAAGCAATAAAACATGCGATAAATATCGAATAAACCTCGATTATTAATAAGTACTCCACATAATACAACTAACGTAAGACATAAAATAGACTAACTACAAGTCAAAGAAGTCAAAACAGGAATTGAGCAAGGATTGACAGATCGCAATTAGCAATCTTGTTTCCCTTTGACTTCAATCTTGACTTTGACTTTGACTTTCAAAACACGGGTTGTTACAGCCTCCCCTAGTTGAGGGAATTTCATCCCGAAATTAGGCTGAAGCCGTAACATACACCTGCGGGTACTTCGCCTTCATGTCGCTTTCGAGTTCCCAAGTGAACTCTGCGCCTCGTTTACCTTCCCATCAGTCTTTCACAATAGGAATGCGTGAGCGTCTGAGCTGCTTTGTTTGGCAGTCCATGATTTCGACAGGCTTCTCCACGAAGTGTAGTGTTTCGTTTATTTGGAGATCGTCAAGAGGTACAGTTAAATCATGCTCAGCCAGGCACTTTCGGAGATTCGAAACATGGAAGGTCAGGTGAACGTTACTAAGTTCCTCTGGTAGTTCGAGTCTGTAGGCGACTTTTCCAATCATTTCTAGAATCTTAAAAGGTCCAACATATCGAGGCGCTAGTTTCCCTTTCTTACCGAATCTGACCACACCATTCCAAGGTGATTGTCACACCCCAACCGATGGCGGAAACATTGGGGCATGGCACTGAGCGAAATAGATTGTCCAGAAGTTTCCATAACAATTTCATTACCAATCAATTTAAAATAACAAGTCCCATACCATGTCTCAAAAGATAATACAATTATTACAGACAAAATATAGGCAAATAGTTCTGTTCCGACAACTTAGATTTCATTGTACAAACAACTATTTGTTGGCCTCTAAGACCTTATTCTAGCCTCGATTTCCTAGCAGATAAGCATCCTAAGCACCTGTCACATACGTTAAAGTAAAAGTCAATACACATAGTGTAAAGGTGAGCATACAAGTTTGATAATAGCATATAGAGTTCGAAAGCATTACGCATAACCAGCACGTACACAGAGTGAAATGAGGCATGTTAGTTATCGACATGAACCTATCAATACCAATGACTGCGGGTTGACTGCCCAAGGCAGTTCATAATACATGATCACCACTGTAATCCATGCAAATAATTGTCCTTAACAACCCCCGAGTGAACGGGTGCTGAGTCCAAACTAATAGTACTATCGTTGCTAAGGCAGGTAGACAGCATTCCATGTTTAAACATAACAAACAAGCATTCATTAAGCCACGTATAACATGCGGTAACGGTTAGCATTTAAATAGTATTGAGTAGTGTGTTCGATGTGATTTAGTATAAGTAACGTAAGTAACACCCAAAAGTGCATAAAGCAAAAAGGGATCGAGTATACTCACAGCGATGATGGATTGAAGGGAGCGCTAGAGAGTAGGGTTAGCCTGATCAGAACGATAGCATAACGATAAGCGACGCGTAAAACGATGCAAGGTGTAAGTGGCTCAGACAGCAGTTCGGTCGGATGGTAATCCGGTCAGACGGCTAGTCGTGCGGACGACAATCCGCTCGGATGGTTATCCAGTCGGACGGTTGTCCGGTCGGATGACTATTCGAGTGGATTGTTTCTTCCTTTGAGAAGGATGTGTTTGTGTATGATGGCTTGACCTTTGAAGTTTTCGTTGTAGCATTTTGAAAACATTGAAGTATCTCTACCTTTCGAGTGGCGAGGTTACTCAGTGAGAACAAATCCACAGCAGGGCGGTCACTCGGTCGGATGCCCATCCGAGCGGGTGGCAACCCTATTGTTGAACATGTTGAAAATTGTTTAAGTGTTAAAGTCCAAGTATCTCATGATCCGAAGGGTAATTCGGTCGGATGGTAGTCCGGTCGGATAGTAACTCGTTCAACACTCAGACTTCAGATAAAATTGGTTAAGTGTGGGACCCAAGATGTAGGTCGTTCGGATAGCCGGCCGCTCGAATGGCTATTCGTTCGGACAGTAGTTCGGTCGGATAGCATTCCGTCCCGGTTGTTCCGTTCATCTTTCACTTGGCCGTTTTGATTGTTTGTCGTTTTATCGAGACGTTTTGACAACGTGTTAACCAACAGAACCCCATCTTGGCCCAAGTGACCCGATTAAACAGGATCACCCTAGTTCGACCAGTTAACCGGTTCAAGACGATTGTTCTTGGTTAACCCGAAGTACGGTGGTCTCGTGAGTAGAATCCGGATCTTGAGCTAGCACAACACTGAGAATGAGTAGAAGACTAGGTCAAGGTCCGATCCTATCGGTTTTGAGTGCATTGAGTGTAAAAGAGTTGAAAGAAAATTAGAAACCATCTTTCAATCCTTTTTCACCATGAATGTGTTTAGATCTATGCAAGATCTTTGTTTACTTGTGTGGAAATCGGTTAGATCTAAGTTGTTATTGGTGAATTGAAGCCAAAACATGAAGTTCATAAGAACACCATGATGACGTCATCCTAGAACACCTCAAATCTAGTGATTCCACGGTTAAAAGTTAAGATTCAAAAGATAGAAAAGTGTAGGAGTGCGTGTAGATTAAGGAAGTACAAGATTTAGGACGAGATCTTACCGAAATTGAGAGAAATCGAAGAAAAGGTGAGGTGCACGGGTTGTTCGGACGTCAGTTGCCAAAAGTGGTAACTATGAGAGTGACATGGGGTATTAATAGAGTTCCAAAAGAGGAAAGAGCTGGCCGGTCGGATGGCATCTTGCCCGGATGACTGTCCGGTCGGATTTCACCTTGTTCGGATGGCAACCCGGTCGGATGGCAATCCGGCCGGATGGCACTTGGTTCGAGTGTTCGGTGCGATGATTTTTGATATTTCGCTTTCGATTGCGAGCGATGCGAATGCGATAGAGTTTCCTATTCAAATTAATTTTAATCCCAACTACTCATATCTCGCGCTATCTCTTCTCCACTAATTATCATAGTTCGATTTCGATTGCGATTAAGTTCGATTGCGTTTGAGTTTCGATTGCGATTCGATTGATTACCACACATAACATAAATAAACATGCACAAGTAACACATAAGGAACACACACACATATAACAATAACCAAAATGCGTATTTTGAGTTGCGATTGCGATAGCGATTAAGCGATTAAGCGATTAAACATGATAAATAGCGAGTAATATGCGATTATTAATAGATACTCCACATAATACAACTAAGGCGAACATAAAATAGGCTAATTACAAGTTAAAGAAGTCAAAACAGGAATTGAGCTAGGAGAGACAGATCGCAATTTAGCAATCTTTTCTCCCTATGACTTCAATCTTGACTTTGACTTTGACTTCAGAAACATGGGGTGTTACAGTGATACCTTTAGGAGTACGTAGTCGCCAACGTCTAATTCAAGGGGCTTGCGTCGTCTATCGGCGTAACTTTTCTGTCGACTTCGAGCTTTCAGCAGATTGTCTCGAATTTGGAGGACTTTGTCAGTCGTTTCTTGCAATAGCTCAGGACCGGTTAATTGCGAGTGCCCGATCTCGTGCCATACAATAGGCGATCGACATTTTCTTCCGTATAAATCCTCGAATGGTGCCATTTGAATTCTGGAATGATAACTGTTATTATACGAGAATTTGACTAGAGGCAGGTAAGTGTCCCAATTACCACCGAAATCTATGACACACGAACGGAGCATGTCTTTAAGAGTACGGATCGTTCTCTCAGTCTGACTGCCGGTTTGAGGGTGGAATGCAGTACTTAGATTAAGCGTAGTACCGAGAACCGCTTGAAACGTTTCCCACAGTCGCAAGGTAAACCGAGCGTCTCGATCAGAGATGATGTGGCGAGGCGTCCCATGTCGACAAATGATCTCATTGGTGTAGATTCGGGCTAAGCGTTCTACCTTGTAGTCTTCTCGTATTGGCAGGAAATGAGCTGATTTGGTCAAACGGTCAACAACGACCCAGATGTTGTCGTGACCTGATGGCGTGCACGGGAGCTTTGTTATGAAGTCCATAGCTATACTCTCCCACTTCCACATAGGGATCGGGGGTTGTTCGAGCAAGCCAAAGGTCTTTGGTGTTCAGCCTTGACTTTTGAGTAAGTCAGGCACTTCCCAACGTAGAGAGTGATATCCCTCTTCATGCTCGGCCACCAGTACTTGTAGCGAAGGTCCTAGTACATTTTATCGGCACCGGGATGAATAGAATACCGGGATTTATGGGCTTCGTCCATCAATATCTGTCGTAAATTGGTCCGTTTAGGGATCCAAATTTGGTCCAGAAAGTGGAATATCCTATTCGACTTATTCACAAGCTGGGCTCCATCGTGATAGATTCTCTCCTTCTTCAAAGTGCGCTCGTTAAAACAAGCATGCTGGGCTTCGCGGATAAGGGTTTCGAGATCGTATTAGGCTTGGACATCACGAATGCTGAGCGGATTGCTCCGCCTACTGAGGGCGTCGGCAACGACATTTGCTTTGCCTGGGTGATAACGAATCTCACAGTCATAATCGTTGAGAAGTTCTACCCATCGGCGTTGACGCATATTAAGTTCCTTCTTGTCAAAGATATGTTGTAGGCTCCTATGATCGGTGAAGATCGTACACTTGGTACCATACAGGTAGTGTTGCCAAATCTTTAATGCAAAAACAACTGTGCCTAGCTCGAGATCATGGGTTGTATAGTTCTTCTCATGGATTTTGAGCTGACGAGATGCTTATGCAATGACCTTGTCTCATTGCATGAGGACACAACCAAGACCAAGGTTCGAAGCATCACAATAGACAATGAAGTCGTTGTTTCCGTCGGGTAGAGTGAGGACGGGAGCATTGCAAAGCATGTGCTTGAGGGTTTGAAAAGCAGACTCTTGTTCAGTTCCCCAAACAAAAGGCTTGTCTTTATGCGTGAGAGCGGTAAGCGGCACAGCGATTTTTGAGAATCCTTCGATACATCGTCGATAATAGCCTGCTAATCCGAGAAAAGAACGGACTTCAGATGGGTTCTTAGGTGTAATCCAACTCTTAACAGCTTCAATCTTCGCGGGATCGACGTGAATACCTTGACTATTGACAATGTGACCGAGGAACTGAACCTCCTCCAGCCAAAATTTTCACTTGGAAAACTTGGCATAGAGTCGATTCCCTTGGAGTAGCTTGAGAACCAAACGTAGATGTTGCGCGTGTTCGGCTTTCGACTTGGAATAGATCAAGACATCATCGATGAACACGATGACGAAGCGGTCGAGATAAGGTTTACACACGCGATTCATCAGATCCATGAAAACCGCGGGTGCGTTGGTTAAACCAAAAGGCATAACAACGAACTCATTGTGGCTGTATCGAGTGTGAAAAGCGGTTTTGGGTATATCTTCCGCTTGAATGCGTAACTGATGATAGCCTGATCGTAGATCGATCTTGTAGAAACACGTAGCACCTTGTAGCTGATCAAACAAATCGTCGATGTGGGGCAGGGGATAGCGATTCTTGATTGTCAACTTAGTCAATTCCCGATAGTCGATGCACATCCGAAACGACCCATCCTTCTTTTTGATGAAAAGGACTGGTGCGCCCCATGGAGAGGTGCTCGGGTGAATGAAGCCTTTATCAAGTAGTTCCTGGAGCTGACTCGAGAGTTCACGCACTTCGGATGGAGCGAGTCGGTAAGGAGCTTTAGCAATAGGGTTCGCTCCAGGAATGAGGTCGATACGAAAGTCGATATCACGACTTGGCGGAAGACCTGGAAGATCATCAGGAAACACATTCGGGAATTCGCACACAACGGGGACATCGATTACACCCGGACTTCCTTTCTTTTCCTTCTCCGCTACTATAATATTAGCCAAGAAAGCTCTGTATTACTTGCGGAGATACTTGCTAGCTTAGACACATGACATAAGCTTTAGACCTTTCGAGGGAGTTTCACCATAAACACATAATAAATCACCATTAGCGAGCGCGAATCGAATCATCTTATCAAAGCACACAACTTCAGCATGGTTTTCGCGAAGAAAGTCCATGCCTACTATGACGTCAAAACTTCTGAGTTGCATAGGAATAAGGTCGATTGGGAAGATGTGATTGTTGAGCTCAAGAGTACAGTCACAAAGAACAGAATTAACGGCGACAGTTCTTCCGATGGTGACTTCGACATCGAACGTCGAGGGGAGTTGGGAGCGCTTACGACTAAGGAGTTTCTCGAATTTGAATGACACAAAACAGTTATCGGCTCCAGTATCAAACAAACACGAAGCATAAATACCATTCACAAGGAACGTACCATCGACCACGTTGTTGTCAGCCTGGGCTTGGCGCACATTGATGTTGAAAGTTCTGGCGCGGGCGGCTTGTTGCTGTTGCTGTTGAGGCTGTTGCTGCTGCTGTTGCTAAGGCTACTGCTGCTGGGGCTCTTATTTCACAACCCTATTCGGGCACATGTTCGCGAAGTGGTTGGGATCACCACACGCGAAGCAGACTCTAGCGTTGACCGCGGGTGCCTGGGCCGCTGGTTGGCCTTGTGGGGCTGGAAGTAGAGCTTGATGAGCAGTGGCTTGAGCTGGTGCTTGTCGGGGACCAGTATGGCAATTGGCGGTAAAGTGGCCATACAAGTTGCAGTGCACACAAAATCGGCAAGCAATACCCACCGGGTGATGATAGGTACATGTTGGGCAGGCAGGGTGGGGACCAGTGTATGCACGCTTTGCTGGTGGTGCATAGATAACTGGAGCTGGTCGGTGCTGAGATTGCTGCTGAGCCGGTACGGCTTGAAGTGGAGCAGCAGTGGTAGTGACAGCACAGTTCTTGTTGCTGGAGCTGCTGTTGTTGTTCTTCTTCTTGCGGCGTAAGTACTTTGATGATTGAGCGGCGACGGTTTCAGTTGGTGGTACGGCGGTGACTTGGTGCAGGTTCTTTGAAGCTTTATCCCAAAAACCAGCTTTTACTCGCTTGTCGTTGATTTCAGCGGCAAGCAAGTAAGTTTCTTCGATTGTTGCTGGTTTTGCAGCATGCACAAAATCCGCAACACAGTCTGGTAGGGCTCGAATGTACTTCTTGATGGTCATCTCGGGCGTCTTCACTTGATCGGGACAGATGATACTGAGCTGTTTAAAGCGAGCAGTCAGAGCTGCGTTCTCTCCATCCTTCTGCTTGATATGCCAGAATTCGTCCTCCAGCTTTTGGCGTTCATGGGGAGGGCAGAATTCATCCATCATAATGGCCTTCAGCTCTTCCCACGTCAGCTCATAGGCTGCGTCATTTCCGCGTTTGTTCCTCTCGGCCATCCACCAGTATAGTGCGAGGGACTGGAAGACGCCGGTAGCGTTTAGAGTACGGAGATTTTCAGGACATCCACTCTGGCGCAGAGTGACTTCGACGGAATCAAACCATTGAAACATAGCCGTTGGGCCATCTTCGCCAGTAAATTCCTTTGGACCACAGGCTTTGAACTGCTTGAAGCTAAAAGCAGTCTTGGGAGCAGCTTTAGGAGCTTCGGTTCTGGACTCCTCGGATGATTTGCTCACATTCTCGTATATTTCACTCACGATCTGAGGAACTACCTTTGCTACTTGTTTAGCGACGAAAGCAGCAAGGCGTTTGTCTCTCTGTTCTTGGCGAGTAATTCGTGGGTGACGGGGTCCAGATGATGGTGGGGTCCAGATGACATTGTCTGCAACAGACATCGCCACATGACTCAACACAACATAATCGAATCTCTCCTCACAAGCATATTACTACTAAATCTCCGGAACACGTATATCCAGGTAATCACATAAACACATAGGCACGTAGTCACAGATTCACATAAGCACAGAAGCACATAGGCACGTAAGGCACAGAAACACAAAAACACAAAAGCACATAAGCACATAATCTCAAGAGGCAATCAGAATGCAGAAACCTATTGTTCAAAGTCCGCAAGTGTTCGAGAGTAGCGATCGCGTATAGCATAGCGATTAGTATAGTATAAGCGTATGACATAGCAAGCAACCTAGCGTACGGTGATTCCTCATGGTAGTAGCGATTTGTCAGTGTATTGAGATAGAAGTGCAGTACGAGTTGTGTGTGTCGATCAAAAATCGAAAACCGAATAAATTACCAAAAATCAAACCAGATAAGCAGCTAAATACACACATAAACACATAAAATCGACGAGTATCGGAGTCCGCAGTTGCGGGCTCAGAATCGAAACACATAAAAATCAAGAATAGATTGTCTGCGGCTCGATAGACATTGACTACCCAAAGTGATTCGACTATTCACAAGGACTCTTGGTACACACTTTGGCCTTCGGGACTGTGCTCCAGCCTCGAATCTTGGGCGATTGGCACACATCCCTCCAGTCATATCGTGACTTTAAGTCGTTGGAGTTCGTCGAGACTTTGGTGGGAGTTTTGTAAAACCAAGTAAAGGTCGGAACAAGTCGCCAAGGTTCGGGTTTCACCCCTGTCTTAACAACGTCGTTCCTATTTTGATAAAATAAGAGAGAATTATGCGTCAAAGTATGGATTTCACTCCTGATACAACGCAATTTCTCGTGTTTATAGATGAAAATGCGAGGCGAACAAGCAAATTTTGTCAAGAGTTTGCGGTTTTCACACCTAATCTCGGCCTAATCGCTCGTTTATTTTCGAAAACTAAAGTGCGGTGATAGTGTAGCGTAGGCAAGAATAGCGAGAAATAGCACTAAGCTCGTACATATTCTCTACAGGATATGCACAAGTCGGTCTGTTGGTTCCTAACTATAGACTAGGTCATTTCTAAGACATCGACCCGGACTAGGTCGAGTCTTGCCTAATTCACTATAGTTATGGCTCTGATACCAATCTGTCACACCCCAACCGATGGCGGAAACATCGGGGCGTGGCACTAAGCAAAACAGATTGTCCAGAAGTTTCCATAACAACTATAATTACCAATTATTTAAAGCAACATGTCCCATACCATGTCATAAAAGATAACATAATTATTACAGGCAAGATCTAGTCAAATTGTTCTGTTCTGACAACTCAGATTTTTATTACAGACAATTGCTTATTGTTGACCTAGGTCTTTTCTAGCCTCGATTTCACAGCAAGCTAACCAAGTAAGCATCCTAAGCACCTGTCACATACGTTAAAGTAAAGGTCAATACACATAGTGTAAAGGTGAGCATACAAGTTTAATAGATATAATAGAGTTCGAAATCGTTACGCATAACCAACATGTACACAATGTAAAATGAGGTATGTTAGTTATCGACATGAACCTATCAATACCAATGACTGCGAGTTGGCTGCCCAAGGCAGTTCGTATTGCATGATCACCACCGTGACCCATGTAATTAATTGTCCTTAACAACCCCTGAGTGAACAGGTGCTGAGTCTAAACAAATAGTACTATCGTTGCTAAGGCAGGTAGACAACATTCCATGTGTAAACATAACAAACAAGCATTCATTAAGTCACGTATAACATGCGGTAATTTGGTTAGCGATTAAAGTATTGCATAGTGTGTTTGATGTGATTTAGAATGTGTACGTATGTAACACCCAAAAGTGCGTAAAGCAAAAAGGGATCGAGTATACTCACAACGATTGGTGGATTGAAGGGTGCGCTAGAGAGTAGGGTTAGCCTGAACAGATTGATAGCATAATGATAAGCGACGCGTAAAACGAAACAAGTGATAGTGGGTCGAACAGCAGTTCGATCGGATGGTAGTCCGATCGGACAGCCGGTCGTTCGAGTGTTAGTCCGCTCGAATGGTCATCCGATCGGGTGACCTTTCTAGTGGATTGTTTCTTCCTTTGTGAAGGATGTGTTTGTGTATGATTGTTTGACTTTTGAAGTTTTCATTGTAGCATTTTGAAAACTTAGAAGTATCTCTACCTTTCAGGTCGATCGATCGAACGACCGTTCGATAGGGCGATAGTCCGATTGGTTGGACACTTCAGCGAGAGCAAGTTCACAGCAGGTTGTCACTCGATCGTACGGTTGTTCGATCGGGTGGCAACACATGTGCATTGAACATGTTGAAAATTTGTTTAAGTATTGAAGTTCCAAAACATCACATAGTCGGATGGTCGGTCGACCGGGTGGTAACTCGATCGGACGGCAATCCGTTCGGTGTTCCAAAACTCTTGAAGTTTGATTTGAAAACTAAATGTGGGGCCAAGGTGCAAGTCGTTCGGGTGGACGGTCGTTCGGGTGGCTGTCCGTTCGGACAGTAGTCCGATCGGACAACACTCCATCCTGGTCGACCTGATCATCTTCTTCCTTGGTCATTCAGGTAGTTTGTCATTTTATCGAGATGATTTGATAACGTATTAGACAACAGAAACCTCGTCACAACTCAGTAGCCTGATCGGACAAGAATCACCCAAATCCGACCGGTTAACTGTTCGGGGCGGTGTTCCATGTTTAACCCGAAATCGGTAATCTCGTGGATAGAATCCAGATCTTTACCAACACATCAACAAGAAAGAGTAGAAGGTTAGAACAAGCTCCGCTTCTATCGGTTTTGAGGCATTGAGTGTAAAAGAGTTGAAAGAAAGTTAGAAACCATCTTTCAATCCTTTTGCACCTTGAATATGTTTAGATCTATGAAGGATCCTTGTTTATTTGTATGGAAATCGTTTGGATCTAAGTTGTTCTTGGTGGATTGAAGCCAAAACATGAAGTTCCTAAGAACACCATGATGACATCATCCTAGAACACCACAAATCTAGTGATTTCTAAGTTAAAAGTTAAGATTCGAAAGATAGAAGGGTCTAGGAGTGCGTGTAGATTAAGGAAGTACAAGATTTAGGTGGAAAACTTACAAGAATTGCGAGAAATCTAAAGAAAAGTGGGCAAGAATGCTGGTCAGACGAGAGTTTCTAGAAATGGTAAGTTTGATGTTGAAAGGGGGGTATTTATAGGGTTTCCCAAAAAGGAACGGGGAGGAGAGGGGCTGATCGATCGGGTGGCAGCCCGGTCGAATGGCTGGTCGATTGAGCGGCAGCTCGATCGAGCGGCTGGTCGATCGGTTGGTCATTTGGTCGATTGGCCACTTGGCTCAAGCGTTCGGTGCGACGAGTTTTGCCGTTTCGATTGCGATTGCGATCGTTGCGATGCGATAGAGTTTCCTATTCAAATTACTTTTAATCCCAACTACTATATCAACATACAAGCATCCTTATTTCATATTCGTTTTAGCGTTTGCGATTCGATTGCGATTGAGTTCGATTGCGTTTCGATTGATTACCGCACAAAACATAATTGAACATGCACAAGTAACACATAAAGCAGACACACACATATAACAATATCCAGAATGCGTAATTCTTGTTGCGAGTGCGATTGCGATAGCGATAAAGCGATAAAACATGCGATAAATATCGAATAAACCTCGATTATTAATAAGTACTCCACATAATACAACTAACGTAAGACATAAAATAGACTAACTACAAGTCAAAGAAGTCAAAACTGGAATTGAGCAAGGAGTGACATATCGCAATTAGCAATCTTGTCTCCCTTTGACTTCAATCTTGACTTTGACTTTGACTTTCGAAACACGCGGTGTTACACTTCACTACCATGTACGCATCGTCGGATAAGTTGGTCAGCACACATTTTGAAAATATAAGGATCTTCCCAAAAATAATGCTTTACATCGGCAAAGAATTTTTTTCTTTGATGATGTGACCATCCTTTTGCGACTATTCCACTAGCTAGGTAGTTGGCGTAGTCGGCGTACCATGGTTCTCCTCGGTATTCCATCATTTCTAGGGACTCTGTTGGGAATTTTTCATTGATGAGCTTGTCCCTCGTTGCCTCCAAAGCTGGATCTTCCAAGCGGGATAGATGATCTGCAACGGTGTTTTCTGCTCCTCTTTTGTCCTTTATTTCAATGTCAAATTCTTGGAGGAGTAGAATCCATCTGATTAAACGTGGTTTGGCATCCTGTTTTTTAAAGAGATAACGAATGGCTGCATGGTCTGTATAAACTATCATTTTAGAAAGAACAAGATAAGAACGAAATTTATCAAAAGCAAATACTACAGCTAGTAATTCTTTTTCAGTCGTTGTGTAATTTTCTTGTGCATCGTTAAGTGTTTTACTAGTGTAGTATATTGGGTGAAAATGCTTATCTTTTCGTTGTCCCAAGACAGCTCCAACTGCAAAGTCACTTGCATCGCACATGATTTCAAAAGGTAATTTCCAATCAGGTGCTATCATTATTGGTGCATTGACTAGCATCTCTTTTAGTGTTAAAAATGCTTGATTGCAATCCTTGTCAAAGATGAACGATGCATCGTTTTCAAGTAATTTTGTTAAAGGTCTTGAGATTTAGAAAAGTCTTTGATAAATTGTCTATAAAATCCGGCATGCCCTAGGAAACTTCGGATAGCTCTAACGGAGGATGGGGGTGGTAATCGGGAAATGGTGTCTACTTTAGCCCGATCAACCTCCATTCCTTCGCTTGAGATTTTATGACCGAGTACTATTCCCTCCGTTACCATGAAATGGCATTTTTCCCAATTAAGGGCGAGGTTGGATTCCTCACATCAGGATAGCATTCGTTCAAGGTTATCGAGGCATTGGTCATATGAATCTCCAAAGATAGAAAAGTCGTCCATGAAGACTTCCATAGTCTTTTCTATCATATCATGAAAGATGGCCACCATGCAACCTTGGAAAGTTGCGGGGGCATTACATAGACCAAAAGGCATGCGTCGATAAGCAAAATTTCCGTGGGGACATATGAACGTTGTTTTTTCTTGGTCTTCGGGAGCTATCGGTATTTGAAAGTAACCTGAAAAACCATCGAAAAAACAATAAAATTTGAGACCGAATAATCTTTCTAACATTTGATCATTAAAAGGTAAGGGAAAATGATCTTTCCTTGTTGCCTCATTTAATCGACAATAATCTATACACACTCTCCATCCGGTGACGGTTCTTGTTGGTATTAATTCATTTTTTTCGTTAGTGACTACCGTCATACCTCCTTTCTTGGGAACTATTTGGACCGGACTTACCCAAGGACTATCGAAAATTGGGTAGATTAGTCCGGCGTCAAGTAGTTTGATGACTTCGTTTTTAACCACCTCTTGAACGTTTGGGTTTACTCTTCATTGTGGTTGTATTACCAATTTATAGTCATCATTCATTAAAATTTTATGCGTGCACATGGAAGGGCTTATTCCTTTAATATCTACAAGTTTTCATGCGATCGCGTTTTTTGTGTTTTTTCAAAAGTGTGATTATTTTTTCTTTTTCTAAACTAGTTAATTTTGAAGAAATAATTATAGGTAGCTTACCATCCTTGTCAAGAAAAGCATATTCCAAACGTTTTGGGAGTTCTTTGGGCTCAAGTCGTGGGTCTTTAGGAGACTCCTTATTTGGTTGCTCATTTTGGTTAAGAACCAAAAAGTTTTGTTCAATGGCAACCTCTTCTATGACAAAGTGGTCGATTTCGTCTTCCGTATCGGGTGGTTCATCTTCATCTTCAATTAGGGGGTCGTCATTGCTGATTGGATATTTCATTGATTGTTCAAGATCGACATATCTTTTGAAGGCCCCTAATTGAATGAGTAGGTTATTTTGCTTCCGGTTAATCAAAGCTTGATGGGTTTTCACAAAAAATTGTCCCAACACAAGTGGAGCGTCATCAAGAATGACAAAGTCGGTTGGGACTACCGTTTGATTTGTTTGGACTAACACATCCTCAACTATTCCCATTGACTTTATTATTTTCCGATTAGAAAGAAAAATGGGTATTTGAAGTGGAGAAAAATCACTAATACTTAACTTTTCAAAAATGTAGTTTGGCATTATATTAACACAAAGATCCTTATCGATTGTAATATTACTAATAAAGGAATTTTGAAAGAAACATGGAACCGGTGTAATGTTAATTTCAAATGGATCATCTTTTATTAGCGTAGTTTGATCATTTGTTAACTTAATGCTTACCATTTCGTCAATTTTCGTGTTAGTGTTTAACTCTTTTAATATAACAACCCTCGAAAACGACCCTAAACGCTCCTAAATACGCCCCGTATGTGAGAAACGAACCCGTATAACCTTCATATTAACAAAAATCAAATAAAAACAAATCTACAAGTCACTCGCGGGCCGCGAGCGAGATCACTAAGATCTTCGCAGGGCGCGAGGCCCCATTACTTGCTGCACACCTGAGCCGCCACGTGTCGGACACGCGTCAAACTCGTTGCCGCCTTTTAGGCCCTGGCGGCCCGCGACAGACGAAGCTAAGGACGCCGCGGGGCGCGAGAACCTTCTGGATCAGCTATATAAGGAGCAGAGAACGGCATTTCAATCCATTCAAAAATTCTTTATTTTCTCTCAACTTCTAATAGGCTAAAGTTATAGCCAAATACCCCCCTAAATAGCGAAGCTCTGCCTCGTTGTAAATATTATAACCCCCGGTTACATATTAGTTACGCTGCCCGATTGATCTAGTGCTCCGTAACGCATGTCAAGGCTCTGCCTGACTCAGTCGTTGGAGTTCTGTCTCGGGGAGGGTATATCTAATGTAAATTTGGGTTATTATACTAACGCGTGTGCATTGTTTTATTTAAATAGATTATAGCCAGGAAGTCACAAGGAAATGCCTAAAATAGCAATGTGAGTTTATCCTCTTTTTAAATGCTTTTCATAATTTGTTTTTACAAAACCTCAATTGTTTTACATTATAATTAACAGTGATTGAATATTTGTAATTCTACAATTATCGTCGGTATGTTGGGGTTTTGTATACAAAATTTGTTACTACACTGTGAGTAGTAACATGACCACCAGTTAGGATTGACAGTGCCGTGGGTGGTAATTAAGGTAGAAATATAAACAAATGTAATTGCGAGATCGCCCTCAATGCTGTAAAAAGATAAAACTTGTTTTGATTAAACTGAGATTCACTCACCAGTATTTCTTGCTGATAAAATATTTTAAACACATGTTTCAGGTAACTTAGTGTGAAACTAATAAAAGCTAGCTGGAGAGCACTGAAGGCTTAGAAAAGTGGCCATAAAAGTTACCTAATTAAAAAAGGAGAGTTGTTTTCAAGAATTAGGGTTTATCCCTATAAATATATTACAAAGGAAAATCGGGTTTTGTCCCACTTGTTAATTTAAATATATTTTCAGAAAAACTTGGGTTTTATCCCATATAATTATTTTAAACAATTTGGTGTTTAACTCTGATAAAAATATTTCCTAACTACGGTCCTGATGAAAATTTCCGCTGCCAAATCAATAAACACCGATACCATCTGACTGGTTAGCGGCTCCCGCTCCCGGGGTGGGGTCGGGGGTTGTGACAGAAGGTGGTATCAGAGCTAAGCCACTTGTTTAAGCCATTTAGGTGTTCTTCTAATACCTAAACCTTAAACCATTATGTTATGTTAGGAAATTAACCTATTATGTATTATCCTATGAACATAAAATCTTAATATGGTTATTATGATTTTTATTTAACGAATTTTAATTCCCAATATGCATTACCCATATCTGTACCTTACAGTTATGCTATGTTTAAATATTACATATATATAAGTGATATATTAATAATATTATGTCTTAGTAAATTTTGTGATATATTATATATATATATATATATATATCATATCCATATATACGTGTAGGAACATAATGCAATATGAATTTTGTAGGATCGTTTTCTGACCCGAACGAGTCGATCAGAAGAGTTTATCTCTAAACGAAAGGCGGAAACAAACGTGTAGAGTTCAATTCAGCAAGATTCACGCTTAAAACTGTTGTATGATTGATTCTATAACGTTTTACAACCTGACAACACTTCGGCAGCACTTCGTTGCTCTAGCCGGAAAGTTACAAATGGTGAAAGTTTGAAGGCTATTTATAGGACAAGACCCTCCCGTTTGAAGGTGACATGCCACCCTTCAAACGGTCATGACACGTTCAAACTTGACACTCTTCAAACTTGATGTCACTTTCAAACTTTTGTCTTCAAACTTTTGCGAAACCGAGACTCGATATAAGACGAAGACGACAGATGTGTGCACCAACAGACTCCCCCTCAGATGTTGACGAGTATTAAGTGTCGAGTCTTCACAATCTTCAGTCTTTATCAGTCCTCTCGAACTCTTTGAAGTGTCTGACGGTGTAAGCATCCTCAAATCTTCTCTCTTCTCTTTAGCATCAACAGACTCCTCACGATCAATCTCTACTCGGATGTCTTCAGCTCCCCCTTTCGATATGCTGGGATCGCAGTCTGGCATGTTGAAATCACTCAGGTATCAGAACCTGTCTCTCTATCATCAGATTCAAGATCGAAACCTGGCTACACCTGCACATTCTTAACCCAGAAAAAAATTTTCTGATAACCACTTGTAGAGCATATTTTAAAATGATTTAACATTTATAGCCTCTGATGAACCACTTGCAGAAATATCATTTTCATGTCAAACATCTTAAAACAAAAACTTTCCCAAACCTGTTCGTCATGTTTAGCACTCGGAATTTTGAAAATCAGCTCTCCAACATCAGTTGTCAAAAATCTTTTTGAATTTTTCAAAAATTTTACTAAAACACACTGAAAATCTTTTTGGATTTTGAGATATTAAGAAATGCAGTAAAGAAATATTTACATACAATATTTTTGTGAGTTTGTGCAAGAGGATCATATCAGTTTATGACAAGTCACAAGTACCATTGAGCTTAGTTACACATTAAGAATTAAACAATTCACTTAGATTGCCGATATACTGATCCACTTAAATTCTCACACAAATTTCAACTGATTCAGGATATGAGTTAGATGTTTTAAGAACTTAAACTC
Organism: Helianthus tuberosus; assembly: GCA_030545235.1. Lineage (NCBI taxonomy): Eukaryota > Viridiplantae > Streptophyta > Magnoliopsida > Asterales > Asteraceae > Helianthus > Helianthus tuberosus. The sequence goes on along the minus strand of CM060358.1, from coordinate 34,883,022 downwards.
ATTCATGTGTCCCACATCTTGAATATACTCCCGTATCCAGATCCCAATATTCAGTCTTACAGGTGAGTATACCACATATGATATCTGTCAGGGGTTAAATTGTGAGGGCCGTGAGAGCTCAGGTCGATACTCCCGTATACGCAGAGAGATGACGGCTTCGACTTTTGGTGTGTCCCCTTTAGAGGATCTTTTGAATTTCAACAGCAATGACTATCAATTTTATTGTTTCATCAATTTGCTGAGGGCGGCGCTATATTTCAAGCAAGCCGAAAGTATTCTCCGGGGACTAGGCCATTGCTTCCGCAAAATCAGAAGTCCCGGGATAATACCCCAGATATCACTGAGCATAAAGACCTAGTATCTCAGAAAGAGGGACCTTTCAAACGAGATTTCAGGGATTACCTATATATCCAAGTAGTGTTCCCCACGAAATAAGCAAGTTTAAATTTATGTTTATATCCCGAAAAAGTTTACTAAATGTATGAAAACCTATCGGCATATCATCAGTGAGACCGTTTAACGTTGGGTAACACAATTCAGGTATTAACATTATAATAATATTACGATATTAACATTTATATCGTAATATTAATGTTGGGTAACACAATTCAGGTATGATACTTTAAAAATGTCATAATTTAAATATTTAGATAATATGTATTATACCTAAATGAATTTATGTCGGAATGTGTAACCCCTAGTTATATCTTACCATATGTTATACTATAAATAAAAGAATGGGATATATTGATTTTTGCGATATATATCATACCCACATATTTACGTGAATACAATTCAATATAAATTATAATAATATTATGATGTTGATATTAATATCTTAATCAAAGATATAAGATAACACCCATATGTATGATATCACTAAAATATTATAATATAAAATATTATTAGATGCAAGTAGTATATTTTATGTTTTATGATATAACCTAAAATTTTAATTCAACTTAAACATGTATCTTTTTGTCAAGGTTTCGACAAGACGTATAATTATATTATTAGAATATAATATGTTTATTGTTTAATACAATATTACCACAGAATTTTCATAATGATACTATGAAAATATTATATATTATTACATATGCTTTTGTTATATTATATAAGCACATGTACCTTTATATACACATGAAAAGTGTGCGAAAAATATATAAGTATTCTATATTTCATAAATTATATTAACAAAACAAATGGTATTTCATACGTAAAATGGAAATATGTACAAAAACATTTGGTACTGTATAACTGTATAATTTAAAATGTATATACGTAATACGTGTATATCACAAGGGAATAACTTAAGAATTTTATCATTTTATAGTTTAACTCATTTCTTAAATTATATTTCATTTATATGTATGTATATTCTGATATAAGAGTAATACTTCCTACAATAAGGATCAAATTTAGAAACACCAAACTTTGTATTATCTATTATGATCCTTTAAATAAAATGATAAATTAAGAATCAAGTCCTAATATTTTCAACCAGTATGGTTCAACCCTCTGGTTAAAACTATTCTAAGGAATCCGTAAGGACTATATATTTTAATTTAATTTAGTTATTCACCCTTTTATTTCAAAATAGTATGTTCAACAGAAACTCATTTCAATTACTATTGTTATTATAAGAAATTAAAGTTATGAGAATAAGCAGAATAATTAATACCATTAGTTATGTGATTGAACTCTTATAAATAATTTCCTATTTTATATATATATATATATTACATGAAATTTGAAAAATTATACGTATACATGTACAAGATAAAAAATTTCTTGATAATATATACGATATAATAATCAAATATCTTCTGTAGAAAAGTAAATTTCTGTATGTAACAGAAGAAACAAATCTACATGTTTACCTAGAATTTATCCGATTGATTATTCAAATCATTAACCGAATGTAACCCAAAAGAAACTTTAAGAATATCTGTACTAGCACCAAATCCAAAAAGAACGATGGTAGAACCAATGACGAGGAATCTCAGGATCTTACATAAAATTTTAATTCTAGCCACAGTCACAACCACAGTTCCTACCAAACATCCCGAATATTTATCCAGTCATGAGCCCTGAGAATATAAGCTAAGTTGAGAAAATATAAAATCATTATTAGTAAAACACCGAGTCTATAATTTAGAATAAAAGTCGTCTGTAACTACGATAAAAGGAAATAGCACATAATATTATATATATATATATATATATTCCTTATATTTTGCTAAAATATATATAGTGAAAGAAGATGTTAAAATATAAGATATACATATATTATATATATATATATATATATATATGTAGGATCGGTTTCGGATCCGAACGAGTCGGTTAGAAGAGTTTTTCACCAAAACAAGAGGCGGAAACAAGTGTTTCGGTGTAATTCAGCACATATTCAATTTAATCTGTTGTTTGTATTGATAACGAATGCGATTACAGACCTAACAACACTTCGGCAGCACTTCGTTGCTCACCGGAAGACAATCACCTACAACTCTATATTGATTTCGCTCTTATGACCCTATTTATAGATAACGTGATTCCGCTTATATGGTCGTGACACAAAAGCGGAATCATAACTGACATATGAGCGGAATCATCATTGACACATGAGCGGAATCATGTGTTGACTAATGAGCGAAATCAGATCTTAACCACATGAGCGGAATCATCTAACAGACAAATGAACGAAATCAGAATTATACAAACATTCTCATGCACATGCTTTTGTCTTGTTATGTCATGATGTCATTGATGATGTCATATTGATGATGTCATCATGACATCATGCTTTAACCATATCCGCAAGGAACCTGATACTCGACATAAGACGTAGTCGACAGACGTAGTGCACCAACAAACTCCCCCTCGGATGTTGACGGAGTCTTCAATGTCGAGTCTTTAATTGTCAATCTACAATCTTTATTAGTCTTCAATCTTCCTCTGAAGTATTTGTCATTGCAAGAATCCTTATTCTCTATCTTCATCATCAACAAACTCCTCTCTCTCAAATGTTGAATATCATGATGTCTTCAGACTCCCCCTCTCAATCTGCTGGGATTGTAGTCTGGAATTCACTTTCCACAGGTTCTTAGATCGTAACCTGGCACTCATCTAACTCAGGTTTCGGAACCTGACCAACCTGCAAAAACTCTACCCAAAAATAAATTTTCTGATAACCATTTTGTGGATAAGATTTTCAAATCTAATTTACCACATGCAGGAATAACATTTTATAGCAAAACTTTTCTCATTTCATTTCAAAAATCTTCAAACACTTTCACCCAAACCATTTGTTCATCATGTTTAGCACTCAGAATTTTGAAAATCAGCTTTCCAAAATCAATTGTCGAAAATCTTTTTGAATTTTTCAAAATTTATGCTAAAACACACTAAAATCTTTTTGGATTTTTTAAAGAAATGAAATGCAATAAAGAAATATTTACAAACAATATTTTTGTGAGTTCGTGCAAGAGGATCATATTAGTTTTTGAGACCAATCACCAACACCGTTAAGCTTCATTTCATTTTAAGCTCTAAACGATTCACTTAGATTGTCAGTATACTTGTCCACTTAAATTTTCACACAAAGTTCAACTGCTTCGAGATATGCAATTAGTGTCTTAAGTACTTAAACTCAATCGCGTGTCCTACCTCAGAATATACTCCCGTATCCAGATCCCAATATTCAGTCTTACAGGTAATTATGACACAAATGATATCTGTAGGGGTTAATAAATTATGAAGAATCATGAGAGCTCAGGTCAGAACTACCGTTCAGCAGAGAGATCATGACTCAACTTGCGGGTATGTCCCCTTTAGAGGATCTTTTTTACAATAGCATTGCTAAGCAATTTTATTGTCTTATCATATATGCTGAGGGTGATGCTATGTTTCAAGCATTTGCAGAAAGTATTATTCGAGGACTAGGTCAGAACCATCGTTCAGCAGAAGTCCCGGAATAATACCCCAGACATCATTGAGTATAAAGACCTAGTATATCAGAATACGAGACCTTTCAAACGAGATTTCGGGGGTTACCCATATATCCGAGAGATGTATCCCCACGATATAAGCAAGTTTGAAATTTATGTTTATATCTCGTCACAATCTACTAAATGTGCAAAAACCTACTGGCACATCATCAGTGAGACCGTTTATTACTTTTAACTTTCCAAATCTTTAGCGTGTTGTGATAGTCAACTGATGTACTATCATTTCCTCTTTTATGCAACAAAAACTCATTTTTCATTTTATCATGTTTTTGACTTTTTCAAATTTTCTAATGTTTTTGTATTTTTCAGAAATTATACTCCCCCTAAAATACAAATACATCTAAAGGAAATTGAAAACAAACTGTACAAGAACATGACAACTGATATCGAATTGCCTCAATTCTCCATCCACTTGGCATAAACAATCAGAACTCCCCCTCACAACAAACTATTTTCCCATCGATTTCAAAACACTTAAGTTTGTTTTAATCAAATGGTTTTTCCGGAAAATAAGTTTTGTTGATTTTACCACTTGTAAAATTGGGGATTAAATCATCACATTGTTTTTCAACCACTTGTAGAAAATCAGATACAACTTAATGTCCCTGATTTACCACTTTTAAGATCAATCCAATCAAACATTTTCAACCAAACATCATCTGTTGGTTGAATTCTCAAGGTGCCGATTCCTACTCCTCGCTTACCAACCTGGGAGTTCCGGCAATTCCTGCAATATAAATTTTCAAAAATTTTCAATTTTCAAACAAACAACATAAGAATGATGCCGATTCATGCTCCACGATTACCAACTTGGGAGCTCCGGCAAGTCAGGTTTTTACTCTTTGAAGAATATGTCCACCCAAGCCTGACCTTCCTTGGGTGTTACCGAGTCATCATCACTCGGTTTCTTACCTCCCCTCTTCTTCTCGTAGAACTCTTTAACCCCTTTGACTTTTCGATCAATCATTTTTCCAAAAATATGTTTTACGGTAGGGTTAAAGGCCTTGTCAACATCAAAAACCTTTTTTGTCATTATAAAATTGATTTGATATCTCAACTTTACCAACTTTCCTTTTGAAATTTTCAGCACGCAAAGGTGGAAAATTTTCATCGTTCATAGTTGGAACTGATTTTTCAACCTTTTCTATAACAACCTTTGGCTCCTCTGATTTTGTGGAATCAGATTCATCACCAGAATTATTACCTGAACCTTTCACAACCCATTTATGATTTATTACATTTTCTTTTCCTTTCAAAACACTCTTTGAACATTCTCCCTTCTCAAAGATTGAATTTTCAAAGCCTGTAAATGTTTTGGTTATAAGTTCAGTTTTCTCCACAACTTTCTCTTTCAATTTACCAGAGACTTCCTGTTTTGGTTTGAATATCTTCGGACAGTCCCTAGCAACATGACCAACAGTTTTACACTGAAAACATGTTCTCTTTTCAATCTTCTTTGGAACAACATTCTTCTTCATTTCTTTTTGCTTCTTGGCAAGGAATTCTTGATTTGTCTGTTTTCTGAATACTTGTTCTTTCTCAGCCTCTGTCGTTTTCCCTGAAACAAACACAGTTTTTGGTTTATACATTTTTTCATTTTTATAGTTTTTCGGTTGATTAAATCCAAGACCTTTCTTTTTGAAATTACAATTATGGTTTGGTTTCTTTTGGAAACTGTAACCAAAATTGTAACCCATTTTCTTGTTAATTCTTTGTTGATCTCTTGAAGTGTATTGTTTAGGTTTTCCAATAAGATTTAAATCTTTTATTTCAGAAATATTAATTTCTGTAATTTTGAAAACCTTTTGAATCATTTCAAATCTGACACTTCTTATTGGAAAAGTCTCATCAGAATATAATTTGTCAGAATCTTTCAAAGTATATGCCACTTTGAATGATTCATCATTCAAATTAGATTTTGATATCAAAAACTCTTTATCATAAACCCGTTTGTCCTTTTTGACTGTTGACTTTGACGCATTTGACTCAGACTTTGACTTGGATTTGGACTCCGGTTTTGACTCCTCTATGTCATCTTTATCTAACACCTGATCGACCACACTTTTTATCAACTTTGACTCATGATCAGTGTCGGATGACGTGTATGTGACATCAATATTTTCTGGCAAGTTATCCGACGGCCCAGACTCCCATTGTAAGTTTATTGCCTTTTCGACTCTTTCGGAATTTGGATTTCGAGGTAAAAATCCATTTTCGACCGGGGGCGGACATCTAGTGTAGACCACACTTGGTTTCTTACCAGAAGTCTTCACTTCATCTTTTGTCACAGATTTCTTTTCTTCAGACATTTTCATTTCTTCAAATGTCTTCAAATTGTCCACTACTGGATAAATCCTGTCAACAACAAAAGAAGAACATGAGTAACTGTTTAATAACTTTTTAACTTTCTCAGTCTCTATCTTCTGTGTTGCCAGCTCCAACTCTAAATCAACACATTTCTTGATATAAAAGTTAGCATCATCCAGCTGTCTAAGATATGCTACTTTCAAAGTATTCATCGCCATTGCTTGTTCACCACTCGAATCAGTATATTTGTTAATTTCTCTGTTCATTGTGTCATACGATTCTTTCAACTTGTGAATATTGTGCAATAACTCATTGTTTTGTTTGATTAACGAATCACAGTTCATGCACTTTTCAGAAACTTCAACTCGTTCTTCATCAATCTTCACTTCATATTCTGGAACTTCTTTGACACTTCTGCTTGATTGTAAAAACTCAGCTCTTCTTCTTTTCTCAGCTTTCGCTTCGTTCTTCAATCTCTCTTCTTCTTCTTCCTCTTCTTTGTTCTTCCTTCGTCTTTCTTCAGCTGCTTCCATGACTTTTCTGCACCTTTCTGCACATTTCAAATTATAAGCATTAGCAAAAAAACATTAACATTTGAAGTGTCTTTAGACATCTCTTTGGCCATAAATTCTTGATCTGGACAAAAATTGTCCCAATTGAAACCTTCAGCCAGTTTTTCATCATCTTGTTCTGCCAAACACACTTTGCTGTTTATTGGAATATATTTATCCCAACTGAATCCACCATCCTTTCCCAGACAAGCTTTCTTTGAATCTTTAATCTGCATCATTCCATGTGCAGTTTGTGCCTGATGCAATGCTGGTGGTGTGATTTGATGATAAATCGCCTTTTTGTGATAATCGTTGTTTCCAAAAGGATTCTGGGCTCCAGTAGCTTCACGATTTTTGCACTCTCTCTTGAAATGCCCCTTTTCCCTGCAACGAAAACATGTAACTTTTGACTTATCAAAGCCTAAATTTGAAACACTTGCATCAAGAAAATCATTTCTTCCCGTGATTTGTTTAAACTTCTCAGCTCTTCTCATTACACTGGCCATGCACCATTTAATATCCATCAATTCCATTTCCTCAGCATCGATTTGATCGTAATCCTCTTTCGTGAGCATTGGATTACCGATCTTTCCGGCCACAAAACTACTATAAGACTCTAGAACCATTCCCAACAAAGACATTTGATTTTTAGCTACTTCTTCAGAATAATCTTGATCACTTTCAAGATTTAATACAATATTGCATTGAAGTTTTCTTCCGTTCTTTGTTGTAGAAATGTTTGGATCGAATGATGAAAATCTAGTGCTGCTTGATCCCTGGGATGATTTCTTTTCAGAAGAATCTTTCACACTGTAAGCAGTTTCTATTTTCGGAGAAAAATTTGACTTTTCGTTGACACCACCTTTGTAATACAAGCTGATATCTTGTTCTCCATCGTAATTCTTCATCCTAGCAATCTTCCTCTGCTCCATCTCCTGAGCTTCCAGATGCTTGATAAAATCTCCCAGTGTCATTTTCTTATAATCTGTTTTGTTTGACCGTAGCATCATCAGAAATGTTCCCCATGTTTCATATGGTAGCGCATCTGCAAGTTTTTCAACCAATTCATCAGTATCTTTCTTAACACCAAGTTTCGTCATATTTCTCACCAAGTTACAATATCTATCAATTAATTGCTTGACACTCTCATTTTTCAATCCCCGAAATAAGTCAAATTCCTTTTTCATGAGAGACATCTTATTCCTGAGCATATCGTCACTTCCAGTAAACTTTGCTTCCAACTCTGTCCATATCGAATATGCAGTTCCATCATGTTGAAGCAGTATCAAAATATCTTCTTTTATCGCTTGCTGAAGCAGACTCACCATCAATTTCTCATCTCGATATTTCTTTTTATCTGCAGTACTCATTTCTCTAAGTGTCAACGGAGTACCATTCACAACATCGTTCTTTGTGGGCTTAACATACGGCTCTTCAGTGTGTTCCCACGCATCCAAGTGATACGCCTCAACCCAATTTCCAAACCTTTCGGACCATCCATTGTAATCATCAATATCCATGAGTTTGGGTGGTTTCTGAGACGTCCCGGTTTCATTTTCATACAAAGCACTCTGAGTGATTGTAACTGGACTAGCAAAAGCATTGTAGAACTCGTTCTCCATGTTTCGAATTTTCAAAATGAGCTGTATCACCTTGTAAAATACCTGACAATTACCTGTCGAAAACAAACAAACACACAATCAGTTTTAAACGTTTATCTATTATCTGAAAGAAACTGTTACTCGAACTTGTGACAATTTTGAGCGGATTGAAGGTTGACACACTGTGCGGACTGAACTTTGACCAATTGTGTGAACTGAATGACTCGAATGACTTTTTGACACCTTTGAACTCCGAACCGTGTGACCTGTAGACTTAATACAAACTGACAACACTTTTGATTAACTTCGTGTGATCGTAAAATAATCCAAATGAATCTTTTGCCGACAAGATAACAACTATACTCAAATTGATTTGACCAAGACTCTTTAAGATACCAAAACTGTGATTGGGCCTATATATCCACTAAGCTGACAAAAACAATTGTGATCACATGGGCTGCTCTTCAATCGATTTGAACTTTGAGCTGACAACAATTTATAATCTTCCCAACCTTGACTTTAGTGATCCGAAGATGTATGATGGACTTATAACAAACACCCACTAAGCCGACAACTTTATTGAATTCACATGCAATTCTGATTACTTATGGCACACAATTTCAAACTGAATAAAGCATATTCATGTGATAATGATCACTTCCCAACATACTGACACATTGTAAACTGTTATACACAATTTGATTAACTTTTCAAACGGTTCACGTAATTCGATGTACACAAAATTCTAAGTGTCACAATAAGCGATACCCTAGTTGTCACAAAAGCGGAACCTCAAGTGACACAAGAGCGGAATCTCAAATGTCACAAAAGCGATGCCTAGTGGTCACAAAATCGAAATTAACTGTTCACATAAGCGGACCTTACTGCTGATGTCATTTTTGAACGTGACCGTAAAAGCGAAACCTCAAAAATTCGATGTTTTAGGTCGATTCAAGCTTTGAAACTTTCAAGGATTTACTTATACATGATTACGAACACACTGTGTGAATTTAAAGCGATTCTGACCGTAAAAATTTTTGTTTTTCGAAAAAGAAAGGTGTAGAAACAGAAATTTCGGCTGAATTGTAAAAATCTCTTCTTCACTGGCTCTGATACCACTTGTAGGATCGGTTTCGGATGCGAACGAGTCGGTTAGAAGAGTTTTTCACCAAAACAAGAGGCGGAAACAAGTGTTTCGGTGTAATTCAGCACATATTCAATTTAATCTGTTGTTTGTATTGATAACGAATGCGATTACAGACCTAACAACACTTCGGCAGCACTTCGTTGCTCACCGGAAGACAATCACCTACAACTCTATATTGATTTCGCTCTTATGACCCTATTTATAGATAACGTGATTCCGCTTATATGGTCGTGACACAAAAGCGGAATCATAACTGACATATGAGCGGAATCATCATTGACACATGAGCGGAATCATGTGTTGACTAATGAGCGAAATCAGATCTTAACCACATGAGCGGAATCATCTAACAGACAAATGAACGAAATCAGAATTATACAAACATTCTCATGCACATGCTTTTGTCTTGTTATGTCATGATGTCATTGATGATGTCATATTGATGATGTCATCATGCTTTAACCATATCCGCAACGAACCCGATACTCGACATAAGACGTAGTCGACAGACGTAGTGCACCAACAATATATGTATATTTATCAACGCATCATACTGATAGGTATAATTGTAAATGTGCTAATGTAATATGAGCAACAAACCATGTCTAAATGATTGTTTAAATTCTGTGATATTAATATCTGAAAATATATGTAATTTAGATGTCAAAGGAAATAACCTGTAATCAAGAAATTCAGGCTAGTAATGAAAACTCTTTGGTTAGAAACACTATAGAAAACATAATAGCTCAAGGAATATCGAATGCCATACCTTCGATCATTGAAGCTATTAAAATTTCTATGCCTATTAATAAAAGACCTACTTTACGTTGTAAGCATACTCATCACTTCAAACTTAGCCCTAGTATCAAAGGAGACCATGATATTAGTATCAAAACTCCATCCTCCAAGCGAAAGAAAACCACAATCTATAGTTACTCTTATAAGAAATTCCGATCTGACAAAACCGATGAGAACCAAGAAGACGGATCGTCAATCGCGCAACCTACCTGCAACAACTATAATCAGAAGAGTTCAAAAAGACGCCATTCTAGGAAGACACACCGCTGTAGTTTTTGCAAAAAGGCTGGACATGCAGAGGAAGAAAGTAGAAGGAAAACTAACGTCTGTTTCAACTGCGGAGATCCAGGTCATATCTGTCCCTACTGCCCGAAGTTATCTAAGGCTTCCGACAACAAGGCTTTGAACCCAGATGAAGCTAAGGAGAACGCATAAATATTTATGATACCGGAGGCAACAACTTTTAAAATAAGCACCTTTATGTTTTATCTGTACTAAAGTATTAGTTGACTTCTGATTCCGAACAACATTTTATAATAAAAGGTCTTTATTTTTTTTCTCTCTCTAAAAGCCAACGCTCATTTATCTCATCCCTTGAAAAATTCATACTTTGCACAGGCATTGCTTGTTATGCATGTGATTCCACTTCAAAAGATTATCTATTCACGAGTTCGAATATTATGTCGTGGTACTCATTTTAAATCTTGATAACTTGCATTATTGCAATAACGCTGATTGTTGATATCAAGTCAACAGATTTCTTGGAAAACTCCTTTTTTTTTCAAAGTCACCTATCGGGTTTTCATTGTAACCATTTCTTGACAATACGTATATTCATTGTTGGAATATGTCCAAACCAAGCTCGATTGTTTGAACTTGTTCACAATATACATTCAATTCAAGATTCCATATGATGAATTGAGATCATCATATTCGAGGTAATCTCAATCAACTCTTCATTTGTTTGAACCATAATAAACTTGTTTAATGTAACACCCCGTGTTTTCAAGAAGTCAAGGTCAAAGTCAACGACCGATTTCGCGCAACCTGACTAGTAGTGGAGTTCTTTATGTGTTTATTTTAGCTGTATTATGTGGAGTAAGTGTCAATAATTACAATAATCGACGTATGTTACTCGCAATCTACTCGAATTACGACTATGAACTATAGGAAGTAACAATGCGATAAAGTCGATTAAACGCTACTCAATCTAATCCAATCGCAGTCACGCTCGCAAACTCGAATATCGCATTTTGGTTATTGTTATACGTGTGTGGGTGCCTTATGTGTTACTTGTGCATGTTATTTATGTATGTGTGGTAATCAATCGAAACGCAATCGAATTCAATCGCAATCGAATCGCAATCGCAAACCGAATACGAAACAAGGATGATTATATGTTGATATAGTATGATAATTAGTGGAGAAGAGACAGTGTGACAACCGTCACTTTTCCGTACATTCCGTACACGAAATGAACAGTAATTTGTGCTTAAATGACTGTGCATGATCTGGTTTACCAGACAAATAAATTTCTGAATTCCATACAAGTGAATTCATGCATGATATATGCTACAAGAATTACGTTATGATAGCGTTGCGTCAAAAATATTAGTAAGCTCACCGGTAAGACACACTGTGTCGACAGAACTACAGAAAGCAGTCAGACAATAAAATTGAGGCCTAGGTGTAGGTCCGACGACAAAAGTACATTAAAACCCAAGAGTACATGTAAGGGTTTAATTTATAGACATTGCGAAAGCAAAAATAAGCACTAAAAAGCACCCGAAACGCACTTTAAGTGCAGAATTTTGTATAATTCAGCAATAATTCAGCTTTTAGACATGTGAATATTATGCAGAAATGTCGTTTTATTATCCAGAATATTTCCCCAAGTGTTGGGAATCGAAAGAGATACAAAAAGATACTTAATAGACACTAAAAAGTGTAATTTAGCACTTTAACGAACCGGTGTCTAACAGAACAACCGGATTTAACCCGGAACATAAAAATATTGACATGACATTGTTTATATTTTTCTGAGCTAGGTAGGGTCTCCGAATACCCTAACACCCGTTACAAAACACTACACCCTATTTAACTAATTTAATCACCTAAATTAATTTACCACTTAGCTATCTAGTTGAAATTGAACTATTATCCCCACCCCCAAACCGTTTGGTCCCCCCTAAAGTGACACACCCCTTACAACTTGATTATTTAATTTACCTATGCCTAATATCTTAATGGCACAATACACTTTGGATAATCCATTTACTTGGTTTATAAATAAAACCTTGAGATCATCCTTCATTTGCATCAAACTTCAAAGAAATTGTGCTCTCTCTCCCTCCCATTAATATTCTCGGCCGAGAGCCAAGTCCCACACCCACCCACTTTCAATATTGATCTTGCATTCCCAAGCATACACAAAGGTGAAGGATCACGCGTAAGGTGTCCCGGTGCTTACGGACTGCCAAGGACCTCACCACAACGCTATTAACCACCCGTTTTTCGTCTAGTTTCTTCCCTAGCCTTGAGCTAGTAGTAAGTGACTCTAAACATCTTCTTGTTCATGTTTAAAGTGGTTAATAAGAGATTTAACGGGTAAAAATTTATGAACACTAGAGAACAAAATTAAAAGTCTTATAAAAATGATGAACTTGTTGGATAAAAGAAGTATATTGGTGTAAAACTTGTTAAACTTGTTTTGTTATGATTATTTTGTGTTGGATGATGCTAGTAGTAGAACGGATCGTCATCTAACCGGGCTAGGTCATGGTCATGAAACATGAACTAGTGATAGGTTAAGTGTAAAAATGGTAAGATGATGAACTCTACTACTTATAAACATGAACTTGTGTAAAAATAGTTTTTCTTATAAAATGGAGTTCTAAACTAGTAGATCTAAAGATCTACAAGTGGTATTTTCGAAGAACCAACTGTAAGACAAAACCATGTTTTAAAAACCGGATCTTTCCTAAACTAAAGGTGTTTTTGAGAACCAAAAAGTGTGTAGACACTTGTGTAACGAAAGAATTTAAAAAAGAAATATTTTCGTAAATACCGACTAGAAGTTGTAAAACTTCATATTCTTTAAAAATAAAATTTTCGAGATAATGATTCTATTTTCAGAGATTGAAAGACCCACTAAATGTGTTGAAAAGTTACTACATAATTTTACACAACTTGCAAGTTCATGTGTATGCGATTTATGTTTATTTTGACTAGTTTGATATTTGAAGATGGTATTTTGATGACAGAAAATTGATTGGTTGAAATTTTAAAAAGAAAATGATACGCTAGTAAGCGTGGCCACCTCCAGTTACAGAGGAAACTCTGGCGAAATTTTTCCAGAAAATAACACTTAGAATATTTTTTTTGTGACAAGTGTTATGAACATATTTTTGACTGGTTTTCCAAACAAACTTCGCCATGACTTTTGTTATCAAATGACCAAGTATTCGGAGGTGGATTTTTGTAAACAAACTTACTAAATATATATTTATCGCTTGTGTGATTATGTGATTATTTTGTGAGCTAGGTATATATTATTTTTAGAATAAAAATAATATGTCTTGGAAATACTCATGAGAAGTATAAACACAAAAATACACATACGACATATAAGATACATAATTCGGGTGCAAAGTGCAAAAACACAAGATACTTATATTAATTTTTGAGAAAAAAATAATATAAGTGAGATACTTAGTTAAAAATATAAAATATTTTTAACACAAGAATATATACACAAAAGAGAGTGACTGTACTTGTGCGACGCAAGTCTAGTGACTAACGATAATAAAACACGTTTAGGTCACGACGCTCTATAAGCAAAATCCGGTGAAGTTTACGACGCAGGAACGCAAAGTTGTGAGTTCATGCTCCCCCTTTTCTCTAAGTGTTTTTGGTTTTATAACTCTCGGGGGTGAAATACATGTTACAAATATTATAATTTTTACAAAGGGTAAAAATACAAGAAGCACTCTCGGTGAGAACGAGAACCGAGTGCAATATGATTTAAGAATACGAGAAGCACTCGTGGTGAGTGCAATATGATGAGCTTTAAGAAAAGCCTAGAAAATACTAGATCATGTGAGCTTAAACTAGATATTGAGATGCCATTAATACTTAATTAGGGACGAGGGTTAGATCTAACGGGTACGGCCGAGCCCCACTCATGGTCCTTATGTGACCACTTGAGTGCTTCGGTGTCCCAGTCGAGGGAAATCGACACAGTCGAGGTTAATCGACACAGTCGAGGGAAATCGACACAGTCAAGGGAAATTGACACAGTCGAGGTTAATTGACACAGTCGAGGGTAATCGACACAGTTAAAGGAGCCAACACTAATGCTCCATATGCTCACATGCCTTAAAGGAGCCAACACTAATGCTCCATACGTCCTCACATGCCTTAATGTCCTTGTATAAACAATCATTTAAAACGTGGGGAACACAAGAACACTTGAATGATACTTGAGTACGTGGGGTACTCAAGAAAACGGGAATTATACTTGAGTACGTGGGGTACTCAAGAAAGACTTGAATTATACATGACACCTACTATGTTTTCATACAAAGTATAAAAACGTGAAATACAAAAACGCATGAACTCGCTCAACTTTATGTTGATGTTTTCCAAAATTACATGTATTTCAAGTGACAGGATGGATCTTGGGCACAAGTGTCGGAACTAGGAGTAGACTACAAGTTTAGATGTCATCCACTTTTGTTGAATTATAACCTTGTCAAAGGTTGTGTTTTGAAAACTTAAATAACAAGTGTATGTAATACTCAAATTTTCATGAATGGATGAACATCGTTTTGATAACAAGCTAGTCACACATCATACGCTTCCGCAAAAGACAGGGTGTGACAATTTGGTATCAGAGCTTCGATTGTAGTGAACTAGGATTCCTTCTCGAGTCTAGACTACAATCACTAGAGTTCTCTCACGAAAACATTTTTTCAAAAAGGTTTTCATTGCATTCACAAAAGCGCCAAGATCCACGAGTCAGACACATTACAAAGAAAATACAAGGCAAGGACATTAGTGAGGAATACCTTTAAAATAAGGTGCCAATCAAAGCGTAGTCTACACGAGTTAGACTTGCCAAAAACAAAATCACCCCCAAAAACGAGAGCTATACGTAATATAA
This sequence comes from Helianthus tuberosus, assembly GCA_030545235.1. Lineage (NCBI taxonomy): Eukaryota > Viridiplantae > Streptophyta > Magnoliopsida > Asterales > Asteraceae > Helianthus > Helianthus tuberosus. The sequence goes on along the minus strand of CM060358.1, from coordinate 34,867,441 downwards.
TGCATTAAATTGCTTGATTATGCTAAGTAGCATATATGTTATTGATATACATACATACAAATAAGTGTACGGAATGATTATTGACGTGAATGAGATACTTTCGACTCTGACTCCTATTACTGTACGTGACTCGCACGATGAAGCTACCGACCTCGCATCCTTTGCAAAGCTCATGGCTGGGAGTGATTACCAAACAAGATGATGAGCTTACTTCCGTAGGAAATGGCTGCTCTTCCCTCTCGAACGTGAAGATGCCAGACTACGGCGATGATGACGAGGCAGAGGCGGCAACCTTGAACAAATTCTTGACCAACGGGACGAGATCCCTACGGCTTATGAGAAGCAAGATTGACGACGCACTTGACCAGAAAAGGAAGATGAAGTATTCATCTCGAAGGTGCCCCTCCAACTACTAGGAATTTTCTCTATTCCTATTCCATCTAATCATCATGCCTATACGCGCGTAACGATAACGAATGTTAGCGCGTGGACCATCGCAAAGGTCCTTTCCATGACAAGAGGTATAAGGACAGTAGTGTCCCCTCCTTGATTGATCATCTGCTTGGACGAGAGAAAACTGGGGTAACTGTGCAAGACAATTTATTATTACGGGGGCCCACGTAATAACGACTTGTAGTGCACAGAAATCCTGGTGGACTCTGCGGGTCGAGCTAATGAAAACCATACAAAATTAATCTATAGGTGTCCTCACCTTCATCAGGTAGAACAACATATAGATCAGTGCTTTAGCACGTTAGAAAGTAGGAAGCCTGTCTTAGCCTACTTCGTGACTGACACTTCTACCTGCATACGAGACGTTTGAGAAAACGATATTTAAGCAAGAGAGGTGGAATGACATTCAGGAAGCACTCTCGGTGAGAAAACGATATTATAATTTTTACAAAGGGTAAAAATACAAGAAGCACTCTAGGTGAGAACGAGAACCGAGTGCAATATGATTTAAGAATACGAGAAGCACTCGTGGTGAGTGCAATATGATGAGCTTTAAGAAAAGCCTAGAAAATACTAGATCATGTGAGCTTAAACTAGATATTGAGATGCCATTAATACTTAATTAGGGACGAGGGTTAGATCTAACGGGTACGGCCGAGCCCCACTCATGGTCCTTATGTGACCACTTGAGTGCTTCGGTGTCCCAGTCGAGGGAAATCGACACAGTCGAGGTTAATCGACACAGTCGAGGGAAATCGACACAGTCAAGGGAAATTGACACAGTCGAGGTTAATCGACACAGTCGATGGTAATCGACACAGTTAAAGGAGCCAACACTAATGCTCCATATGCTCACATGCCTTAAAGGAGCCAACACTAATGCTCCATACGTCCTCACATGCCTTAATGTCCTTGTATAAACAATCATTTAAAACGTGGGGAACACAAGAACACTTGAATGATACTTGAGTACGTGGGGTACTCAAGAAAACGGGAATTATACTTGAGTACGTGGGGTACTCAAGAAAGACTTGAATTATACATGACACCTACTATTTTTCATACAAAGTATAAAAACGTGAAATACAAAAACGCATGAACTCGCTCAACTTTATGTTGATGTTTTCCAAAATTACATGTATTTCAGGTGACAGGATGGATCTTGGGCGCAAGTGTCGGAACTAGGAGTAGACTACAAGTTTAGATGTCATCCACTTTTGTTGAATTATAACCTTGTCAAAGGTCGTGTTTTGAAAACTTAAATAACAAGTGTATGTAATACTCAAATTTTCATGAATGGATGAACATCGTTTTGATCATGTAGTTGTTTATTACGATTGAATGCAATGATAACAAGCTAGTCACACATCATACGCTTCCGCAAAAGACAGGGTGTGACAGACAGCGCGTGATATGAGTGGGTGGGATTAAAAGTAATTTGACTAGGAAACTCTATCGCATTCGCATCGTTCACAATCGAAATCGAAATATCAAAAATCGTCGCACCGAACACTCGAATCAGGCAACTGATCGATCAGGCTACCAGCCGGCCGATCGGACTGCTGTCCGATCGGACAGGCTGTTCGATCGAGCTGCCTGGCCAATTGGCCAGCACTTTCCTCATTTGGAAGCCTATAAATACCCCTGTCATTGTCATCATTTGCACTTTTGGAAACCCTCTGTCCGACCAGCTCGTGCTCCTCACTTTTCTTTAGATTTCTCGCGATTCCGGTAAGATCTCGTCCTAAATCTTGTACTTTCTTGATCTACACGCACTCCTACACCTTTCTATCTTTTAAATCTTAACTTTTAACCGTGAAATCATCAAGATTCAAGGTATTCTAGGATGACGTCATCATGTGTTCTTGAAGAACTTCATGTTTTGGCCTCAATCCATCAAGAATAACTTGGATCTAACTGATTTCCACATAAACAAACAAAGATCCTTCATAGATCTAAACATATTCACGGTGAAAAGGATTGAAAGATGGTTTTCCAACCTTCTTTCAACTCTTTTACACTCAATGTCTTCAAAACCGATAGAAACGGGGCTTGTGTCGATTTACTACTCACTCTGGTGGTTGTGTGGCTCAAGATCCGGATTCTATCCACGAGGTTCATCGATTTCGGGTTAAACGTTAAACACCGTCCCGAACCATTCACCAACCGGATTTGGGTGATTCCTGTTCGACCAGGAGAACCAAGTAAAGACGAGGTTTCCGTTGTTTGACTAGTTACCAAAATACCTCGATAAAACGACAAACAAACAAAACAACCAAGTGTTAGACGAACAGGCCGACCAGGACAAGGCGCTGTCCGATCGGACTGCTGTCTGAACGGACAGCCAGCCGAATAGACAGACAGCCGAACGACTGGTCAGCCGATCGGCTAGCACATGGGTCCCACACTTAATCAACTTATTTTGAAGTTTAAGTATTGAACGAACCGCTGTCCGATCGTACTACCGTCCGATTGGATTACTCTTCGGATCATGAGATACTTGACTTCAACCCTTAATCGATTTTGCAACATGTTTGAGGCACAAGGAATGCCACCCGATCGAACTACTGTCCGATCGAGTGCCTTCTGCTGAGAACTGGTTTGTGCTGAGGTACCTAGCCGAACGGGTTGCTAGCCGATCGAACAACCGTCCGATCGACTGACCTGAACGGTAAAGATACTTCACTATTTTCTTATGCTACAACGAAAACTTCAAAAGTCAAACCATCATACACAAACACATCTTACTCAAAGGAAGAAACAATCCACTCGAACAGCCATCCGATCGGACTACCGTCCGACCGGAAAACTGTCCTTGGTATCGATGGATTTATGTCGATAACTAACGTGCTTCATTTCTCTATGTGTACGTGCTGGTTATGCGTAAACGAATTCGAACTCTATATGCTATTATCAAACTTGTATGCTCACCTTTACATTATATGTATTGCCTTATTTTAACGTATGTGACAGGTGCTTAGGATGCACATCTAGTAGGAAATCGAAGCTAGAATAAGGCTCTAGAGGCCAATAAATAGTTGTCTGTACTAAATGAATCAAGGGTCTCTAGAAGCAGATAAACAGTTGCTCTATTTAAATCTGAGTTGTCCGAACAGAATTATTTGCCTAGTTTTATCTGTAATAATTTGATTACTGTTTGAGACATGGTATGGGGCATGTTATTTTAAATTGAATAGTAATGATAATTGTTATGGGGCATGTACGAGCTTATTTCTCGCTATTCTCGCTACACTATCACTGTACTCGAATTTTCGATTTTTGATAAGCAATTAAGTCGAGATTAGGTGTGAAAAACCGCAAACTCTCGACTAAAGTTGCTTAAACGACCCGCATCTTTACTTACAAACGGGGAGAATTATACCAAATCAGGAGTGAAATCCATATTTTGATGAATAATCTCCTCTATTTTATCACAAACAGGAACGAAGTTGTTAAGCCAGGGGTGAAACCCTAACCTTGATGACTTGTTCCGCCCATTTTACAAAACTCTCACCAAAGTTTCAACGGACTCCAACGACCTGAAGTCACAATACGACTAACGGGATGTGTGCCAAACGCCCAAGAACTGAGGCAGAAGCATAGTCCTGAAGGTCAAAGGTGCACAACAGATCCTTGTGAATAGTTGAATCACTTTGGTTAGTCAAAGTCTACTAGCCGCAGACAATCTATACCTCAATTATATGTATTTCGATTCTGAGCCGCATCTACTGACTCTGATGATTCGTCGATTTTATGTGCTTATATGTGTGTTTACCTGTTTATGTGTTAAAATTTTGGAGATTCACTCGATTTTTGCTTTCACGTCGATCGACACGCACGACTCGCACTACATTTCTATCTCAATACACTGACAAGTCGTTAAGTTATGAACGACCTTATGCTATGATATACGCTTATACTACACGACTCGATATACTAGACGCGATCGCTATATTCGAACGCTCGCGAACTGTGAATAATAGGTTTCTGTATTCTGACTGCCTCTTGTGACTACATGATTTGGTGCTTCTGTGATTATGTGCCCTACGTGCCTACGTGCTCTACGTGCTTATGTGTTTATGTGATTATGTGTTCTACGTGGTTATGTGTCTATGTGTTTACATAATTATGCGTGTTCCTGAGCTTTAGTAAGTAGTAGACGCGTGAGGTGAGATTCGAATACAATGTGTTGAGTCCTGTGACGATGTCTGTTGCAGACAATGTCATCTGGATCCCGTCATCCCTTACTTTCTCGACAAGAAAAGAGAGACAAACGCCTTGCTGCTATCATCGCTAAACAAGTAGCAAAGGCCGTGAGTGATGTTTACGAGAATGTCAGGAAATCGTCTGAGGAGTCGAGAACCGAAGCTCCCAAAGCTACCACCAAAGCTCCCTTCAATTTCAAGCAATCCAAGTCTTGGGGCCAAAAGAATTCACTGGCGAGGGAGGCCCCACAGCGTTGTTCCAATGGTTTGACTCCATTGAGGTCACTCTACGACAAAGCGGTTGCCCTGACGACCTCCGTACTCTGAACGCTAACGACGTCTTCCAGTCCCGTGCTCTAGACTGGTGGACAGCCGAGAGGAACAAGCGAGGGAACGATGCAGCCTACGGTCTGTTGTGGGACGAGCTCAAGGAAGTCATGCTGGAAGAATTATGTCCTCCTCATGAACGTCAGAAGCTAGAGGATGAATTTTGGCACATACAGCAAAAGGATGGTGAAAATGATGCGCTCACTGCTCTCTTCAAACAGCTCAGCATCATTTGTCCCGATCAGGTCAAGACTCCAGACATGGCAATTAAGAAGTATATTCGAGCCCTGCCTGACTGTGTTGCCGATTTCGTGCAAGCGGCTAAGACTAAGACGATCGAAGAGACTTATCTACTGGCCGCTGAAATCAACGACAAGTGGGTCAAGGCTGGTGTCAGGGATAAAACTCCAAAGCACCTGCATCAAGCTACCACCGCCGTACCAACTGCTGAAACCACCACCTCATCGAGCAACAATAGGAAGAACAAGATAAAGAACAGCTCCAGCAACAAGAACTGTGTGATCACTGCTGCACCAATTCAAGTTGTACCAGCCCAACAGCATCAAGTAGCGGCGCCTGTGGCAAATGCACCGCCTGCTAAGCGTGCGTACACTGGGCCACACCCGCTCTGCCCTACTTGTACCTACCACCACCCGACTACCATTGCTTGTCGTTTTTGCGCTCATTGCAATATGTACGGCCATTTCACCACCAACTGCCGTGCTCAACAAGCTCCTGCTCACCGCCCCTCAGGGTCAACAAGCTCCTCCGACACCCGCGGTCAACGCCAGAGCCTGCTTCGCATGTGGCGATCCTAACCATTTCGCCAACATGTGCCCAAACAGGGTTGTGAAACAAGAGCCCCAGCAGCAGCAGCCTCAGCAGCAGCAGCAACAACAAGCCGCACGCGCCAGAACTTTCAACATCAACGTGCGTCAAGCCCAAGCCGACAACAACGTGGTCAATGGTACGTTCCTTGTGAATGGTATTTATGCTTCATGTTTATTTGATACTGGAGCCGATAACTACTTTGTGTCGTTCGAATTCGAGAAGTTCCTTAGTCATAAACGCTCCCAACTCTCCTCGACGTTCGATGTTGAAGTCGCTACCGGAAGAACCATCGCTGTTAATTCTGTTCTTCGTGATTGTACTCTTGAGCTCAACAATCACATTTTCCCAATCGACCTTATTCCGATGCAACTCAGAAGTTTTGATGTCATAGTAGGCATGGACTTTCTTCGCGAAAACCATGCTGAAGTTGTGTGCTTCAACAAGATGATCCGATTTTCGCTCGCGAATGGTGATTTATTGTGTGTTTACGGTGAAACCGCTTCGAAAGGTCTCAAGCTCATGTCATGTGTCCAAGCCAGCAAGTAGCTCCACAAGGAATACAGAGCTTTCTTGGCCAACAATGTAGTAGCGGAGAAGGAAAGGAAAGAGAAGAAGGAATTGAAAGACGTTCCTGTGGTTCGAGAATTTCCTAAGGTTTTTCCAGAGGATCTTCCCGGTCTACCGCCAAGTCGTGATATCGACTTTCGTATCGACCTCATACCTGGAGCCAACCCTATTGCCAAAGCTCCCTACCGACTCGCACCGTCCGAAATGCGCGAACTCTCAAACCAACTCCAGGAATTACTTGAGAAAGGCTTCATTCGCCCGAGCACCTCTCCTTGGGGCGCGCCAGTCCTTTTCGTCAAAAAGAAGGATGGGTCGTTCAGGACGTGTATCGACTATCGGGAATTGAATAAGTTAACTACCAAGAACCGCTATCCCCTACCCCGCATCGATGATTTGTTTGATCAGCTACAAGGTGCCATGTGTTTCTCGAAGATCGATCTACGCTCAGGCTATCACCAACTACGCATTCAAGAGGAGGATATACCCAAAACCGCATTTCGCACTCATTACGGCCACTACGAATTCGTTGTTATGCCCTTTGGTTTAACCAACGCACCCGCGGTTTTTATGGATCTGATGAATCGCGTGTGTAAACCATATCTCGACCGTTTCGTCATCGTATTCATCGACGATGTCTTGATCTATTCCAAATCGAAAACCGAACACGCGCAACATCTACGTTTGGTTCTCGAGCTACTCCAGGGGAATCAACTCTATGCCAAGTTCTCCAAGTGTGAATTCTGGTTGGAGGAGGTTCAGTTTCTGGGTCACATCGTAAATAGTCAAGGTATTCACGTCGATCCTACGAAGATTGAAGCGGTTAAGAGTTGGATTACACCTAAGAACCCGTCTGAAGTTCGTTCTTTTCTCGGACTAGCGGGCTATTATCGACGATTCATCGAAGGATTTTCAAAGATCGTTGTGCCACTTACCGCTCTCACGCATAAAGACAAGCCTTTTGTTTGGGGAACTGAACAAGTGTCTGCCTTTCGAACCCTCAAACACATGCTCTGCAATGCTCCTGTTCTCACACTGCCCGACGGAAACGACGATTTCATTGTCTAGTGTGATGCTTCCAACCTTGGTCTTGGTTGTGTTCTCATGCAACGGGATAAGGTTATAGCTTACGCATCTCGTCAACTCAAAATCCACGAGAAGAACTATACAACCCATGATCTCGAGCTAGGTGCAGTTGTTTTTGCATTAAAGATTTGGCGACACTATCTGTATGGTACCAAGTGTACGATCTTCACCGATCATAGGAGCCTACAGCACATCTTTAATCAGAAGGAACTTAATATGCGTCAACGCCGATGGGTAGAACTTCTCAACGATTACAACTGTGAGATTCGTTATCACCCAGGCAAAGCAAATGTTGTTGCCGACGCACTCAGCAGACAGAGCTATCGGCTTAGTACTCGTAATGTTCAAGCCCAACACGATCTCGAAACCCTCATCCGCGAAGCTCAACATGCATGTTTTAATGAACGCACTCTGAAGAAGGAAAGAATCTACCACGATGGAGCCCAGCTTGTGAGCAAGTCGAATGGGATATTCCACTTTCTGGACCGAATTTGGATCCCCAACCGGACCGATTTGCGACAGATTTTGATGGACGAAGCCCACAAATCCCGGTATTCTATTCATCCCGGTGCCGATAAAATGTACCAGGATCTTCGCTACAAGTACTGGTGGCCCGGCATGAAAAGGGGTATTGCTCTCTACGTTGGAAAATGCCTGACATGTGCGAGAGTCAAGGCTGAACATCAAAGACCCTCTGGCTTACTCGAATAACCGCCTATCCCTATGTGGAAGTGGGAGAGTATAGCTATGGACTTCATAACAAAGCTTCCGCACACGTCATCAGGTCACGACAGCATCTGGGTTATGGTTGACCGTTTGACCAAATCTACTCACTTTTTGCCAATACGGGAAGACTACAAGGTAGAACGATTAGCCCGAATCTACACCGACGAGATCATTTGTAATCATGGGACGCCTCGCGACATCATCTCTGATCGTGATGCTCGGTTTACCTCGCGACTGTGGGAAACGTTTCAAACGGCTCTCGGTACATCGCTTAATCTAAGTACCGCTTTCCACCCTCAAACCGACGGTCAGACTGAAAGAACGATTCATACTCTTGAAGACATGCTCCGTTCGTGTGTCTTAGACTTCGGTGGTAATTGGGATAAATACCTGCCTTTGGTAGAGTTCTCGTATAACAACAGTTATCATGCAAACATTCAAATGGCACCATTCGACACTTTATACGGAAGAAGATGTCGATCGCCTATTGTGTGGCACGAGATCGGTCATTCGCAATTAACCGGTCCCGAGCTATTGCAAGAAACGACAGACAAAATTTTCCAAATTCGAGACAACATAACGAAAGCTCGGAATCGACAGAAAAGTTATGCCGATAGTTGACGTTGGTGACTACGTACTCCTAAAGGTTTCACCTTGGAAGGGTGTGGTCAGATTCGGCAAGAAAGGGAAACTAGCGCCTCGATATGTTGGACCTTTTAAGATTCTGGAAAGGATCGAAAAAGTCGCCTAAAGACTCAAACTACCGGAGGAACTTAGCAACGTCCACCCGACTTTCCACGTGTCAAACCTCCGAAAGTGCCTGGCCGACCACGACTTACATGTTCCACTCGATGACCTTCAGGTGAATGAAACACTACACTTCGTGGAGAAGCCTGTCGAAATCATGGATCGCCAAACCAAGCAGCTCAGGCGCTCACGCATTCCTATTGTGAAAGTCCGATGGGAAGGAAAACGAGGCGCGGAGTTCACTTGGGAACTCGAAAGCGACATGAAGGCGAAGTACCCGCAGTTATTTAAAGAGAAAGTCTAGACAGAGAAAAGTGATTCACGGTGTTGTATAACTTTCAGCCTAATTTCGGGACGAAATTCCCTAAACAAGGGGAGGCTGTAACACCCCGTGTTTTCAAGAAGTCAAGGTCAAAGTCAATGACCGATTTCGCGCAACCTGACTAGTAGTGGAGTTCTTTATGTGTTTATTTTGGCTGTATTATGTGGAGTAAGTGTCAATAATTACAATAATCGACGTATGTTACTCGCAATCTTCTCGACTTACGACTGTGAACTATAGGAAGTAACAATGCGGTAAAGTCGATTAAACGCTACTCAATCTAATCCAATCGCAGTCGCACTCGCAAACTCGAATATCGCATTTTGGTTATTGTTATACGTGTGTGGGTGCCTTATGTGTTACTTGTGCATGTTATTTATGTATGTGTGGTAATCAATCGAAACGCAATCGAATTCAATCGCAATCGAATCGCAATCGCAAACCGAATACGAAACAAGGATGATTATATGTTGATATAGTATGATAATTAGTGGAGAAGAGACAGCGCGCGATATGAGTGGTTGGGATTAAAAGTAATTTGACTAGGAAATTCTATCGCATTCGCATCGTTCGCAATCGAAATCGAAATATCAAAAATCGTCGCACCGAACACTCGAATCAGGCAACTGATCGATCAGGCTACCAGCCGATCGACCAGACGGCCGATCGGACTGCTGTCCGATTGGACTGGCTGTCCGATCGAGCTGCCTGGCCAATCGGCCAGCACTTTCCTCATTTGGAAGCCTATAAATACCCCTGTCATTGTCATCATTTCCACTTTTGGAAACCCTCTGTCCGACCAGCTCGTGCTCCTCACTTTTCTTCATATTTCTCACGATTCCGGTAAGATCTCGTCCTAAATCTTGTACTTTCTTGATCTACACGCACTCCTACACCTTTCTATCTTTTAAATCTTAACTTTTAACCGTGAAATCATCAAGATTCAAGGTATTCTAGGATGACATCATCATGTGTTCTTGAAGAACTTCATGTTTTGGCCTCAATCCATCAAGAATAACTTGGATCTAACTGATTTCCACATAAACAAACAAAGATCCTTCATAGATCTAAACATATTCACGGTGAAAAGGATTGAAAGATGGTTTTCCAACCTTCTTTCAACTCTTTTACACTCAATGCCTTCAAAACCGATAGAAACGGGGCTTGTGCCGATTTACTACTCACTCTGGTGGTTGTGTGGCTCAAGATCCGGATTCTATCCGCGAGGTTCACCGATTTCGGGTTAAACGTTAAACACCGTCCCGAACCGTTCACCAACCGGATTTGGGTGATTCCTGTTCGACTAGGAGAACCAAGTAAAGACGAGGTTTCCGTTGTTTGACTCGTTACCAAAATACCTCGATAAAACGACAAACAAACAAAACAACCAAGTGTTAGACGAACAGGCCAACCAGGACAAGGCGCTGTCCGATTGGACTGTTGTCCGAACGGACAGCCAGCCGAACGGACAGACAGCCGAACGACTGGTTAGCCGATCGGCTAGCACATGGGTCCCACACTTAATCAACTTATTTTGAAGTTTAAGTATTGAACGAACTGCTGTCCGATCGTACTACCGTCCGATTGGATTACTCTTCGGATCATGAGATACTTGACTTCAACTCTTAATCGATTTTGCAACATGTTCGAGGCACAAGGAATGCCACCCGATCGAACTACTGTCCGATCGAGTGCCTTCTGCTGAGAACTGGTTTGTGCTGAGGTATCTAGCCGAACGGGTTGCCGGCCGATCGAACAACCGTCCGATCGACCGACCTGAACGGTAAAGATACTTCACTATTTTCTTATGCTACAACAAAAACTTCAAAAGTCAAACCATCATACAAAAACACATCTTACTCAAAGGAAGAAACAATCCACTCGAACAGCCATCCGATCAGACTACCGTCCGACCGGACAACTGTCCAAATGGACTGTCAACTACACGGTCAGCCGTCTGATCGGACTACCGTCCGATCGACCAGCTGTCCGATCCATCGACACTTGTTTCCGTTTTACGCGTTGCTTATCGTATTACTATTGAACTATTCAGGCTAACCCTACTCGCTATGCGCTCCCTTCAATCCATCAACCACTGTGAGTATACTCGATCCCTTTTTGCTTTAAGCACTTTTGGGTGTTACATACATTACAACTATTCAAATCACATCAAACACACTACTCAATACTATTTGAACGCTAACCGTTAATCCATGTTATAGGTGGCTTATGAATGCTTGTTTGTTATGTTTACACATGGAATGCTGTCTACCTGCCTTAGCAACGATAGTACTATAGTTTGGACTCAGCACCTGTTCGCATGGGTTGTTAAGGACAATTACTTGCATGGATTACGGTGGTAATCATGTATTGCGAACTGCCTCAGGCAGTCAACCCGTAGTCATTGGTATCGATGGATCTATGTCGATAACTAACGTGCTTCATTTCTCTATGTGTACGTGTTGGTTATGCGTAAACGAATTCGAACTCTATATGCTATTATCAAACTTGTATGCTCACCTTTACATTATATGTATTGACCTTATTTTAACGTATGTGACAGGTGCTTAGGATGCACATCTGGTAGGAAATCAAAGCTAGAATAAGGCTCTAGAGGCCAACAAATAGTTGTCTGTACTAAATGAATCAAGGGTCTCTAGAAGCAGATAAACAATTGCTCTATTTAAATCTGAGTTGTCGGAACAGAATTATTTGCCTAGTTTTATCTGTAATAATTTGATTACTGTTTGAGACATGGTATGGGACATGTTATTTTAAATTGAATAGTAATGATAATTGTTATGGAAACTTCTGAACAATCTGTTTCGCTCAGTGCCATGCCCCGATGATTCCGCCATCGGTTGGGGTGTGACATTTAACGTCTTCAACTCCAACAAATCATTTGTTAAATCACAACACCTTGCGGTGGCAATTTCTTTGAAACTTGGACTCATTTCATTTTCACCCCTGAGGTATGAATTCATCTATCTTCTGTTGACTCATCATCCAAAGATAAATCTTAAACACAACTATGTGTTAGGATAAAGGGCACATAAATTCATATTATATTCCAATGTACCTCCAACATTTCTTTCATTTTTGATCAATCCTACGATATTCAATTGTTCCTTCATTTGAACATCCTATCTTTTGAATATCCAGATTCACTACATTGAAACTTTCAGTTATTTTCGAGAACGGTGAATTCATTTGATCACCATAATCATTGAATTCTTTCAATCATTACAACATCTTGTAGTGTCTATATAAATTTGAAACCAGTGCCAGTTGTAAACCCTAATCATATCAATTCATACGTTTGACTCATTATTTAAGTAGTCTTGATGCAATTATGTATCAGGACAATGATACACTAAATTCTATTATATTTCCGGTGTATCCATGTCATTCAAATATATGTCACAAATTTCCGGTTTGATAGTTGACAAATCATTTTCCTACTTCTAATTTCAACTGAGATTATTGATTCAGAATCTCCCTCAATTGACAATCAAAGTAAGTTTTCTTCTGACATCAGATCCTATTTTGTTCCTAAAAGTCATTGCATTTTATGCCTATCAAATCTCTCTTTCGATTTGTGATACTTAGTCACCTTGATAATTATATCGTTTCATCTCGTTCAGTTAACATCGATCACTGAAACTAAATTTTTGGGACCCTTGAATTCCCATTTATCCTGTGATATCTTTATATTTCATCTTTCGATTCTATCTCATACACCTTGATATACTGTTTTTATTAACTTAGAGATATGACATAACTCCAAGAAAATATCGTAGCCTAAATCTCGAGGACGAGATTTAAAACAAGGTGGGGAGAATATAACAACCCTTGAAAACGACCCTAAGCGCTCCTAAATATGCCCCGTATGTGAGAAACGAACCCGTATAACCTTCATATTAACAAAAATCAAATAAAAACAAATCAACAAGTCACTCGTGGGCCGCAAGCGAGATCACTAAGATCTTCGCGGGGTGCGAGGCCCCATTACTTGCTGCACACCTGAGCCGCCACATGTCGGACACGCGTCAAACTCGTTGCCACCTTTTAGGGCCTGGCGGCCCGCGACAGACGAAGCTAAGGGCGTCGCCGGGCGCGAGAACCTTCTGGATAAGCTATATAAGGAGCAGAGAACGGCATTTCAATCCGTTCAAAAATTCTTTATTTTCTCTCAACTTCTAATAGGCTAAAGTTATAGCCAAATACCCCCTAAATAGCGAAGCTCTGCCTCGTTGTAAGTATTATAACCCCCGGTTACGTATTAGTTACGCTGCCCGATTGATCTAGTGCTCCGTAACGCATGTCAAGGCTCTGCCTAACTCAGTCATTGGAGTTCTGTCTCGGGGAGGGTATATCTAATGTAAATTTGGGTTATTATAGTAACGCATGTGCATTGTTTTATTTAAATAGATTATAGCCAGGAAGTCACAAGGAAATACCTAAAATAGCAATGTGAGTTTATCCTCTTTTTAAATGCTTTTCATAAATTGTTTTTACAAAACCTCAATTGTTTTACATTATAATTAACAGTGATTGAGTATTTGTAATTCTACAATTATCGTCGGTATGTTGGGGTTTTGTATACAAAATTTGTTACTACACAGTGAGTAGTAACATGACCACCAGTCAGGATTGATACTGCCGTGGGTGATAATTAAGGTAGAAATATAAACAAATGTAATTGCGAGATTGCCCTCAATGCTGTAAAATGATAAAACTTGTTTTGATTAAACTGGGATTCACTCACTAGTATTTCTTGCTGATAAAATATTTTAAACACGTGTTACAGGTAACTTAGTGTGAAACCAATAAAAGCCAGCTGGAGAGCACTGAAGGCTTAGAAAAGTGGTCATAAAAGTTACTTAATTAAAAAGGAGAATTATTTTCAAGAATTAGGGTTTATCCCTATAAATATATTACAAAGGAAAATTGGGTTTTGTCCCACTTGTTAATTTAAATATATTATCAGAAAAACTTGGGTTTTATCCCATATAATTATTTTAAACAATTTGGTGTTTAACTCTGATAAAAATATTTCCTAACTACGGTCCTGATGAAAATTTCCGCTGACAAATCAATAAACACCGATACTATCTGACTGGTTCGCGGCTCCCGCTCCCGGGGTGGGGTCGGGGGTTATGACATTTAAAAACTTAGCATGAGTAGGTACCAAACAATGGTTTTCGAAAGAAGGTGTTAAGAGATTAATTTCTTGAAAATTAGACTCTTTTTGAAGATTAGCGTTTTCGGACTTACCTTTTTCGTTGTTTGGTTCATGCATCGGTTTTTCACTTGTTCTTCCATTTTTGCATCTTCTACTATTACATCTTTAGTACAAACTACATTTTCCCTTGCGCGGGATTCCTCTTCCCTTGTGCATGATTCTTTTATATAGCGTTCGATAGTTTTGAGGTGTTCTATTATTCTTTCGGCTACGGGGAGGATAGTTGGTGGTTCGTCAAAGTGAGCGGGATAAGTATCCCAAAATCTTGAGTGCGGAAGTTCGATCCTTGGTTCTTCATAATACTCATATGAGGTGGGTGGTTCACACCATTGTTCCTTATAGTAAGTATATGATGGAGATGATTCATACCTTGGTTCTTCAAAGTATGAATATGAAGGAGAAGGTTCATACCTTGGCTCTTCATAGTACGTGTATGAAGTGGTTGGTTCATACCTAGGTTCCTCATAGTGTGTATATGAAGTGGATGGTTTGAAGAGGTCACAGTATTGTACCGAGTGAGGCTTACCGCAAATGGTACAATACTCTTCTTCATAATCATCATCTTCATAGCAGTAATTGTAACCTCCTGAGTATTGATCCATAAGAATCACTCAGCAGACCACAACAGAGTCTCGGGACCAGAAAACAAAATAAAAACAGAAACAGAGGCTCACCATGGCCCCGTGTTCAGTGAGCACGGCCCGTAGTTAGATTCTGTATCTGGGCGTTTTGAAAAATGCAACTGATTTTGTGCAGCATGGGGGCGTGTTCAGTGAGCACGACCCCATGTTCAGACTCTGTATCTGGGTGGTTTTGTTATTTTTATGAAGCACGGGGGCGTATTCAGTGAGCACGGCCCCGTGTTCAGACTACTTGTCACACCCCAACTGATGGCGGAAACAACGGAGTGAGACGAAACAGATTGCTCGAGACATCATAACACTAATAATTGTGACAAGTATTTAAATAATAAATTTAATTCCATTTCTAAAGAGTCAATTACAAGGATTTGAAGCAAATACAACAACATGAATAATAAAATACAATACAATAGGAGTACAAAATTTAAAGTGTGTATCTAAGCATCCTACTAGATTCCATGCATCACCAACATCATCGTTAAACCTGCAACATGTTTTAAAAGCATAGTTCAATAACAAAGTATTGGCGAGTACACTAGTTTTAGATACGTGGCATAAGTATAAAAGTATTTTCAATCTAGCATAGCAATTTGGTATATAAGGTCAAACTATCATGCACAACTAAAAGTCAAACCCAAGTGTCCACAAGAATAATAGCATCCCTCGATATAGAAATATCGAGACCGCAAAGAATGAATAATAGCATCCCTCGATATAACAATATCGAGACCGTAAAGAATATAACTTAACAAAAACCCCGTCGGGTGGTGTGCTACTCCTATAGCGCTATAATTGTTAACGCGGATTAACAAGTAGTACGAATTCAAGCATGCACCTAAGCATAACAAAGCATGTATAAGGATTGAATGATTAAAGCATGTTTGTGAATCGTGCAGTTTAACAAGGAAAACATGTTGCACCCAAAGTGTATTTAAAAGGAAAATGGGTCAAGTGTACTCACAAATTTGCTAAGTCTTCCGATTATCTAAGTATTGACGAGTTAATGAGATTTAGTGTATGAATGGGTTTGGATTGAAGATTAAGGGATTTGTAGATTTGGAATTTAAGGTATAACAAAGTAAGTATACACAAAAATAATCATCTAGACTTAGTACTCATTCTTAACACTATAAAACCCATAGTGGTTAGAATGATTTCATAGGTTTAATACCCATTAGGATCGTAACAAGTTATTAGGTCTTAGATGATGTAATCTAGTACTTTGACGAATGAACCCAAATTCATCATCAAAGGTTCGAATATAGTATATATATATATATATATATATATATAAGTATTAGATAGGTTATGTAATATGTTAATAAGTCCAATAGTTCAAGCATGAGGTAGTAGTATGAATACTCCATTTAGGAACCTCTTTTGTGTCATAGAAGTCATGTAGGAGGTAGGAAGAACAAGTCTTCCATTTAGGTACCTCTAGGTGTTCACCACTACATTTGATGTTATGAACATTCAAGGATGGTCATGAACTTACAATAAGAAAGGAAATAAGATAACTACTCTATGAGAAAACATCAAGCAATGTGTGGATTTTCAAGTAGGATAGCCAAAGCTAATCCTAAATCACACAATCATCAAGCTTTAGGCTTGAACATCACTTGTGGGTTAAACCCTTGAACAAAACAGAAAGTTTGTGAGGTTTACACCTCTGATTTTACATGTCTCAACCTTGTTTTTAAGCCTAACTAACCATAGATGTGGTTATAAGCATAAGGACATAGGTTTGAGATGAGATAACTAAAGTTTAAACAAGATTTAACAAAGTTTGATTCAAAACAGAAACATCAGTCCACTTTGGAGCCTTTTTGGTGACATTCCAGGCTTTGGTTTTCCAGGGAAAACCTATGGAAACGTTGCTAAGGTTAATCCAAGTAAGTAGGAAAAAGAATCAAGCAAAAACGTTAAGGAATGAGTGAGTTATGCTCACTTTTGTATGAAGGTATGAATCTGCTCGAATTTTTGATTAACAGCTGCTTAGGGACTGATTTGAGAGAGTTGTGGATGATTAGCAAACTGAAAATGCTTGGATAGCACTTGGGTTTTATAGGAAAGGGTTAGGGGTTGGTTAGGTGACTTAATTAATGTTAAAAACACACTTTCGAAGCAACAAAACCAACAAATCAGCCAATCCCGTGCGAGCTGGTGTGCTGGTCTCAGATTCGAGTCCGTGGTGGGGCGCGAAGGACTAGACCAAATCCGTCGCAGGTAGCCAGGGAC
Source organism: Helianthus tuberosus (assembly GCA_030545235.1). Classification (NCBI taxonomy): domain Eukaryota; kingdom Viridiplantae; phylum Streptophyta; class Magnoliopsida; order Asterales; family Asteraceae; genus Helianthus; species Helianthus tuberosus. Next base: position 34,850,056 of record CM060358.1, on the reverse strand, counting down.
CATCAGGCGGGAATTTGTTTGATTTTATTATATTTCAGCCCCCTAACTTCCATAATTTGATGTTTCAAGTTGTTTTAAGGGTAAATTATGACATATAAGCATATTTTAAGGTTTGTTAAGCATAACCAACATAAAACAAGTATAATGAAGTATGTTTAAGCGTATGGATGTCGTATTTAAGTATCATATGCATTCAAAAGACGTATTATTCGTAAGTTTCACGTGTTTGCAAGTTTAACACAAAGTTTCCAAGGATTATGAATGTTGTATCAATTGTTTCACGAATTCAAACGTATGATCAAGTATGAAGTATGTATAACACGAATTTAAAGAAATATGAATTTTATTTATGATTCAAGTCTCGGACTTTACAACGATTACAACGAAATGACGATTACAAGAACACAAGACTTCCAAAAATGGAAATACAAACAAGACTTTCTCTTTATGGAAAGTACGAAAAAAAGCAGGGCGTTACACTACTGTAATGCAAAAAGTTCCTAAAAATGTAAAAATGTGCGCGCAGTTTTAAAAAGGTTTTTGTAAAATGATTAGGCCGTCAATTTTAAGCTTTCTTAAAATCCTTGTGTCCCCGGCAACGGCGCCAAAAACTTGGTGTGTGCAAAGCGTGATATGTTTTTATTGATATTTTAAGCCCATTTTACACATTAATCAAGTTTTAAATTTATAAAACACGATATTCTACTAACACTAGACACACACTTGGGCAAGTGCACCCATCGTGAGCGTAGTATAGTGTTGGTAAGATACCGAGGTCGTCCAAGGACACAAGAGCTTTTAGTACCGGTTTATCCTCAATGTCTAATCAATCTATTTTTTTTTTTTTTGAGAAAAGGTTAAAACATGAAAATAAAAACTAAAAATGTAGAAATAAAAATAAAATAAAAACAGATAGACAAGATGAATCACTTGGATCCGACTCGCCTTTAATGTATCCTTTGATATTTTTGCACTTTTGGACTTTTTAAGAGATTATCTTAGTTATAGTAGTAGGCTCCTCTTCTAAAGGAGACGTTACCCTCAGCCCAGTGGTTTGAGTCAGCAAAGATACAATCCCAAAGGGTCGGAATATTGAAAGATAATTAATTAAGTTATTAATGCGAAAAAGTGGTAGGCCCTTCTTTTGAAGGTGACGTTACCCTTGGCTAAGTGGTTTGAGTCAGTAGGGATACAATCCCAAGTAGCCGGTTTAATGTATTAATAGTAGTTTACATATGAGGGTATCAAGCCATTCGCACCCCCGCCATCCAATACCAGTGGGTATTGAAGGAGGTCCTAGTAAGCTTGACCCAGGTCCTTGCAGGATCTATACACTGAATAAGGCAAGAACCTTATTAAACCATTCCCTTAACCCCCGACCAGGTAGCCAACATACTTCTATATAGACCGTAGAGACATGAATGATGTAAATCTTTTACTTTATATAGACAGTAAAGTAGCACCAAGACACCACGGACAAATGATAAAGAAAATTCACCTTCAACATAAGAAACTAGTTATTAAAGGCATTAATACAAAACCAAGTAAAAAGTGCCGAAAGATTAAAAATCAAAAGTGATACATAAAAGACTTGTCTTCACCAAGTGATGTAAGAGGCTTAACCAAACATGGCCTTTGATTTGTAAGAACTCTTACTATCAATCTTGGATCCGAGACTACTACACACTCTAAAGATGGATGATGGATGATGGTGGTGGGTGTTGGTGGTGTTGGTGGTGTAGTGGTGTTGGTGGTGTAGTGGTGGTAGAGTGGTGGCAAAGTGGGAGAGTAGTGGTTTGCCAAGGGATGCCTTTGAAGTGAGCCAAGCACCCCTATTTATAGCCTGAACAGAGCTCTGGCCACGGCCTCGTGTCCAGCGGGCACGCCCCCATGGCCAGTCTTTTCTCTTCTTTCATTAAATGCATGTGTCAGTAGAGGGTTCCACACGGTCCGTGTCCAGCGGGCACGGCCCCGTGGGCAGAAGCGTATCTGTACTATCAAGGTTTTGCAAGATTCTGTGTATCTTAGCGTTGACCACGCCCCATGCTGAGCTGGGCACACCCCCGTGGTGGGCATAGAAACTTCTACAGGTTTGTCTTTTCTGCAGGCATCTGACCACGCCCCCGTGTCCAGTGGGCACGACCCCGTGGTCTGTCTTCTGTTTCTTTGTTTTTGCTTTGGGGATTCTTCAGAGGGGTCGGGCTACGTTTATTCCTTTTCTTTGTATTTATGTTTATTTTTGCTGTATATTTGTTCCTTTTGCTCGTTTAAGCTCATTTGGTCCTGTAAATTAAAAAAAAAGACAAAAACACACTTTTTCCAATATTAGTACTAAAAATGGTTAGTTTTATGCCTCATTTGTTGTAATTTATATGTTACATTTTGCACACATCAACTATCTTTGTAATTAACTCTTAGATAACAAAATTATTTATCTTAAGATAGAGGTTTATTTTTATCACACCCTAATTGATGGCGGAAACATCGATGCAAGACGTAGTAGATTGCTCAAAGACGTCATGACACTAAATTTGCGACATATTAAGATTTAAAGTTCTCATTTTCATATGATCAAATCGAACATTACATTGATCAAAGAAAATAAATACAACGATCTAAAATTATTTGGCTAAAATATTAAAATTTCATGGATAAATTAGGTGACTATATAAATCCACCCTAAGTAGTTTTTCTTGTGATAACATCTCAAACGTTTCCTACAACATATATAAAATATCAGTTAACATAAAAATATGTTAGTGAGCATACTAGTTTGGTTACATAGCATAGGTAAGAATTAAATCTCAAATCCACATGTTTATATCATACTAATGTATCATACTGGCATGCAATAACTAAAAATCAATCCAAAGTTTGGCACTAGCGTAACCTTATCACCGAAGAAAATAAGACTGTAAAGAAAAACTTAACAATGACCCATAAAACGGAGCGGTGTGCTAATCATATAGCGCTATACATGTTAAGGGAGGCTTGCAAGGTTAATGATAGATAGCTAAGCATAAGAATGTTCTAGCATGTGTTCACAATTAGCATAACAATAAGCATGCCTAAGGATTGAGTTTGTGAATAAGCTTGCTTTTATGTGCGTTTAGTACGAATACATGTTGCAACCCAAATAGTGTTTAAAGCCTAAAAGGGTCAGGTATGAACTCACGGTTTTGCGAAGAAAATCCACAAAAACGGATTTGAGGGATGGAACATCAAAGTCACCAAAAAATGGTAAACAAAGGTCTATGAGTATGAGGATTTGAAGATTGGAAAGTAATCGGAAATTACAAGTATGAAAATACATAAAACATATCCCTCCTAGAAACTTATTCGGACAATATTCTTAGTGTGTGTTTTTTCATAAGTGTTAAACACCCATTAGAAGTCCAAAATAAGGAATCTAAGACTATGATATTTTTCCACGTTAACACATAACGTTCAACTATAGGCTGGTTGATATTATGGTTTGGTTTTTGGGAGACTTGATATATATGAATTATTACTTATATAGTCAAGCATTTGAGGTAGGGTGATCCACAAACCTTAAGAGTTTCACCATTGCACAAAATTATCAACATAGTTGATGATTCGGATGGTCATGAGTACAAGGAAGAAATGCTTAATTAAACTAACTATTCTGCTAAGTAATCAAGGGAGGGATGGTGAAAGTTTAGTTGTAGAACCAAGGTCCTGAACATCACCATTTGTACCTTAACACAAGTATTCCAACATTGCTTGTTTGGAGACTTGGTTTGGTTTCACTTACATAGATGGTTGTGGGTTACTTAGAGACTTAGAACTTATGAAATGGAGGCATGTGAACCTCAAAGTTTCTGGAAGTTAACCTTAAGACAAGTCCTTCAACATGGAAGCTTGTTGGTGACTCAGTTTGGTATGAAGAACTTCCAATAACAAAGTAAAGAAAAACTTGTTTATAAAGTTTGAGAAAAATCCTAACTTGGTCTAAAAATGGTGGTTTACCATCCTTATTTACCTTGGCTAACAACTGGTAATGCTCCTAGAGGTGTTCCAAGTATGGGGAAGAAGAAAACAAGTAGGAAAAATGCAATAAGGAAGCCAGAACTCACTGTTTGAGTCTTTGAGTTTTCTGCACAAAGTGGATTAAATGGAAGATTTGAGAATGTTTGAGAGAGATTTTGGAGTGGTGAAAGTGTTTAGGTGGTGTTAGGGGTTGGTATTTATAAACAGAATAAGTGTTTAGGGTATTAAATGAATTGGTTTGGGGCATTAAAGGAGTTAGTTGAGAGTTAGAAGGAGTTGGTTGAGGCATTAAAGGAGTTGGTTGGGGGTTAGAAGGAGTTTGTTGGGGCATTAAAGAAGTTGTTTGTTATTATAGGCTAAAAACTCATTGTTTTGCATGCTTTATGGTATTTAAGCATATGCAAGCATGTAAACAATAAAAACACTTATAACATAACATTCCAACAAAAATAGAATTTGATGTGTCGTTCGGTTTTGAATTAAATTACGTATTCATGCGTGTTTATGCATTACGCAGGAATTAATTAGGCAAAAATAATATAAAAGATAATTTCCGTTATGACCAAGTCTCGAATTTACAAGAAATTGAAGAAAGTGTATGAATTATATTAAAATGGAAAATAACAAAATATACGGAACATTACAATTTTAGAGAAGAGATAATGGCAAAATACAAGCATGGTTTTCTTTTAGAATTCGAGAGCCTCATGCAACCAGAAAAATGGATACTAAAATATAAACTTATACACATAAAAACAATAACACGACTGCTAATTACAATAAACAAAACAAAGAATTTTTTTATTTATTTTCATTTAGAAATTTTAAGTTTTCATTGGGATGTAGGGTTAGTTGGGTTATAATAAATGGGTTTTAACTTTCAATCACATTGGATTGTAAATATTATTGGGTTTATTATTAGGTTCTAAATATTATATTTTTTTCGAATGGCTTCTAAATATTATATGCTTTTATAAGAAAAACTGCACAAAATAAATGAAAATTTTAAAAGTTTTAGCCCTCTAGGAAAAATGGGGTTATGACCGGTCACCCCCTTACCTTTGGTATGGACTTGGCTTTGAATATAAGATTAGTATAGTATAGTATGCATATCCGATATCGATTCGGATAAAGATGTATTAACTTTAAAATCAAAGTCTTATCACATAAGAAAATAGAGATATAAAATGGGTTTAACAAACTCACTATATATAGTGTTGTGATCGAAGCAGTACTCCAGCGAATGTCACAGTGAGTCAAGATAGAAACCAATCATGATCCATCGATTCCAGCAAGCAAAAAAAACGAGTGGGGGTGGTGGTAGTCAGTCGGTGTGCGGTTAACCAGAAGTCATGAGATATTTTATCTTAGTTACGTTACTAGAACATCTATAAAGCAGTAAATTTACCATTTGTGAAGATCAAGTTAGTGGTTTTCATCGGGAAAAGGTTTAAGGTAAGTTTTTATGTCCTTACCTGTTTTCAAATTTTTTTTTTGCTAGAATGCATGCAAGTAATGATTTTAAATGTTATATAAATTTTGGGAAGTTTTAAAGTAAAGTATTGTGATATAACGTGTTAAGACTACGCATGCATGATAATGTTTTAGTAATTTGTTATAAAAAAGTGCTTATTTTTATGAATGAAATGGGCTCGGTTGTGGCCGGAAAGTGGATCTCTTTATACCTAAGTGTAACATAAAGGGTAACAATATAAGACACCTATTTTATGTACTTGATTGGATTTATTTGTTTCTCCATGTACGTAAGTGTAACATTGAAATTTATAAAACCTACTACCTCTGCCATTAAGGCATCGTATTCATTCACTTACCATATGGTATCAATTTTTTGATCCCCTTCCCACCCTTCCATCTTCCTCTCATCTCAATCTCTCTTCCCCTTCCCTTTCTAGCTACCTCATTTTCCTTCCTTTTCGTCGCTACGGCGTCATCTTCTCAAACTAGCGATAACTCATTCTCTATGAATACCCTATTACATATGTAATCTATCAAATTCACGATGATTAATTATCTCTATTGGAAATGCCAATAACGTCGATCCTATCATTCCAGAATCTACTCTCTCATGTAGATGGTACGGCTTCTGCTCCTGCCCCTGAAGTTGCTCAAGGTGATAAGACAATTCCCAACCCATTTCATGCTACGTGGGTTACAACAATCAAAACACCATTATGATTTTGAGCGCATTCACTTCTGAAGAAACAATAGCCAAGGTTTACAGTCTCTCGACAGCTCGCTTGTCACACCCCAACCGATGGCGGAAATATCGGAGTGAGACGAACGAGATTGCTAAAGGACTTCATAACATTATGTGACAATAGCTTAAATCAAAACCGATTTCATTTCATAATAATAATTTTCAAGTACATCATAGGAAATTCAAATTACAACATAGAAAAGACAACGTACAACAAGTTCAACAAAAACGAGATAACAATTCTAGTAGTTCGTAATGAGTTTCCAGTGTCGTCCCTACTAGATTTCATCGTAATCAACATCATCAACCTGCAACGTGTTAAAAAGTATAGTTCAACACAAAAAGCACTGGCGAGTACACAAGTTTAAGTATATAGCATAAGTATAAAAATGTTTAAAACGAATCCACATGGCAACCTAAGTTATCAAGATTAACATATCAATGGCATGCAATATACAAGTCAACCCTCTGATTACCGCAAGAATTAAATTTAACATGACCTCTCGTTCACGGGTGGTGCGTTACTCCTATAGCGCTATACCTGTTAAATGGAGGCTTGTACGAAGTTAATGATTAATGTATCACATAAGAATCACCCAAGAATATGAATCAAGTATAACGAATAAGTATGTATGTATTTGGATTTTTTTGTGCATTGCATAAAGTATAATGTGTTTGTGTTTTCGATAAGGTTAACATATTGCACCCAAAAAGTGTAAAGTGAAAACGGGTCAAGTGTACTCACGGTTTTGCAAGCTTCAAACTTGATAATCTCGTAAAGTGTTGAGTAAGTTGAGGATGGAACACCGAGTCACCTTACAAGGGTAAACGAAATGGAAGATTTGGACTTGGAATTTAAAGTATCAAAAGTATGTATATGAAAGTAATATCTAATTCTAAGTGCTTGTTTATGACACAATGTTTAAGTGGTTTCATGGGTCCCAAATTGCCCATTAGAATCATAACAAGTAACTTAGAATCTTAGATATGTTAGCCTAGGTTTATGACGAACAATCATGACTTGATTATGATAAAAAATTCAGCCATGTTTTATATAGATATGTATAGTTTATATAGTGATAATAACATCCTAAAACTAAGTCCAATCATAGATTATCATGTAGTATCATGTATGTCAAGCATGGAGGTTAAAACCTCATTATATGATTCACCACTACATAAACCATCACAAGGATGGTTCAGAGGGTCATGAATAACAAGAAATAAATCAATTCTAACAAAGCTCAAGTGACCAAGTACACTACAACCCGGGTGTGCCAACACATCATGGAACGAATGAACTAAGTGAGGGAGGCTAGACGGGGCTAAGGTACTTTGATTCTAGTAAGTCACTTTGAGTGTTCATACATAAGGTTAAAATGAAGGAGTGGAACTTAGTTTGAAAAGCCAAAGCTTCCATTTGTTCACACTTCACAAGTTACAAGTTCATCATATGGAAGATGATGACTTGTACTTGCTTTCATCATTCGATTACCATGTATAAATAGAATTTAAATGAGTGTTTGAACTCAAAACTTTGATGGAAATCACCTCAACACAAACCCACAACCATAGACTAAGTTGTGAGCTTGGTGGGTACAAGATTCCACCAAGTTTCTATTAAAAACATGAAGATACAAGAAGTTAAAAACAAGCAGAAAGTTTTATGCACTTTGGACCTCAAATATGGTGAGGTTTCACCTTAGTTTGCCCAAGCAAACTTGTGAAAAGCTTCCTAGAGGTTATCCAAGTGTTTTAGAAGAATAAACAAGAAAGAAATAGAAGAAGTGAGTTAGAACTCAGTTAGAAACTCAGAATATTTCTGCTCAATTCTGCTGAAAATAAGCTGAGGTTAGGAGTGTTTTTTAGAGTGTTTAGAGCTTGTAAAGTGGTAAAAAGGACGGGGAAGTGGGGTATTTATAGTTGGGAACATTAGGGTTTAGTTGGTTGGACATTAAGTGCAAGTAGTTGGGAAATAAGCATTCAAAAACACAAACTAAACACCTCTAACAGCTTGCGGCCGCAAGCTGTTTTCACCTTTTTTCAACTTTGAGTTAGGTTATTTGTGATATATGTTATGTATTTATGATCTTACATAATGTTTAGTGTGCATCTAACATGTATCAAGGCCAAAAATGTGTATTAACATGTTCTAATTACACAAAATATGTGATAAATAAGTATGTAGCAAACACGTATGTATAACATATGTTTAGGTACCAATCAAGTGAAAATATATATAAGTTAGTCTTATAATTGAATAATCAAACATTTGCACGTATGAAAGGTTTAAATTACGAATACACGATAGTTGTTTGCGAGTTAAACCAACGTTTATGAGAATCATGTATCAAACGAATGTATGTATCAATGTATAAACATGTATAAACAATGTATATTTCACATAAAAGATCAATTTTATTACGATCAAAGTCTCGGATTTACAACGATTCGAAATGAGATAAGATTACAAAGGAAACGAGTTTCCGAAATAGAATTACGATACAATTTTTCTAAAAACGAAAAGCTGCGAAAGGAGAGGCGTTACACCGCTCTATTTGGCTTGTGCTTGAGAGTGCCTTTTGCAACACCTCTATAGAAAAGGTTCAGAACCTTCAGGACCAACTAAGACAAACTATGAAGTGGTCTTCCACCATGTGTGAGTTTGGAAGAAAATTCAAACACATTTGTGACCAACTTGACGCATTCAGACAACCGGTTGATGACACCGATAAGGCTCATTGCTTCTTATACGGGCTTAGTACATCGTTTGAAACTTTCCCAATCGCGATTTAGAACATTTCTTGCTTTTGCAATGTTTCACTGTGTGTCCTAAATGACCACAACGAAAGCATTTGATGCAACGTGTCTTTCTATTCTTAGAGGTTGATCCGTTAGAAGATGTTGTATGTGATGAGAGTCTTGAACTGCATGATATGTTGCCTGATGACGCAGTGGAGCTTGAACTTTTGATTTTCGTCATTTTCTTGTCAAGACAACTTTCATCTTCTGTGTAGTTTTCATCCTCCACATTTTCTATTGAAGCATCTGATCCTTGATCTTCACTTGAAGTACCTGATCCTTGATCTTCACTTGAGCTTCCTTCGCCATTTTCTGAAGTTGTTGTGCTTGAGTCTTCACTGCTACTTTCTTCATTTGACCTATTGTTAGACTCTGACATACTTGTATGAGATGGAACAAATTCTGGAATTTCCTATGTGAGGAACTTTCCGAATCTGTTTTATTTCAACTCTGGAACAAATACAGGTAGTTTATGCACACCATTTTCATCACAAAAAGCAGATTGTAAACCAAAGCATTCAACCACTACATTCTCATGGTCACGAGTCAAAGGTTTAGGCTTAGGTATCATACAGTCATCCCAAATACTTAGAGAGTTATTACATTCATCCCGAATAGAAGTTTTGTTTGATTTGTCACAGTTCCAGGCGGACCAGTTAACAGTGGTGTAACTGTCGCCTGAATACCCTATTCCTATTTTCTTGCCATCACAGTCATCATCGCACACATCCTCCTCATACTTAATCACATCTGCATTGCTTTCAAAATCATTAGTATTTTTATCATTTTCACAGCTAAATATTTTGAGCAATTAGATCGTTATCAGGATGAGGAGTGAGCATGGGTACATAATTTTTCTGTGAGGAGGAAGAAATATTTTTCTTTCATTTCCAAGTTTATCTTTGTACCTAATGTCGTCCTTCACATATGTCGGTCATTGGAAATCTTTAATATCAACTAGTGCCTTTTTACTAATGTTCCAATTATTAATTATGATTTGCAATTTATTGTTCTCATTTTTGGATTTCTCTAGTTTTCAGTTAAATCATTTATGAGGAAATCTTTTCTAAAAACAAATTCCTTTAGGGTTTGCATTTCAGTCAAAGTTGAGTTCAACTTTCTCTGATATGCTGCTTCATTTTGTTTTAGTTCTTTATTAAATTGCAATTTTTTTTCCTTTTCTCTGATTAGGTCACGGTTGAGGGATTTAGAATGAGCCACGACATTGACGCACGGTTGTGAGCATAGTTTGATTTTGAACTCATAAGGAATGTTGTTTACTAAGTCTTTCTCCTCCTTTTCCTTGTTGGATTCCACTTTCATGGCCTCTTCAATAACTTTTTCACTAGAATGTGAAGCCTTTGTAGAGTTTGCGGAAGCATTGTTGAAGTTCGATGCATTTACAGCTTGTGAGCTTGAACCGTTGGAGGTTATTGGGGCTAGAAATGCCATGTTCTTGGGAGCATCAACATATTGAATGGATTTCTAAGAGTATCCAACTTGGTTCATTTCTCTTTTAGTGACATTGGTGTGTGTTAGGTGTAATATGTTTTTATTGATATTTTAAGCCCATTTTACACATTAATCAAGTTTTAAATTTATAAAACACGATATCCTACTAATACTAAACACACACATGGGCAAGTGCACCCATCGTGAGCGTAGTATAGCATTGGTAAGATACCGAGGTCGTCCAAGGACACAAGAGCTTTTAATACCGGTTTATCCTCAACGTCTAATCAAACTAAAATTTTTAGAAAAGGTTTTTAAATATGAAAAATAAAAACTAAAAATGCTGAAATAAAAATAAAACAGATAGACAAGATGAATCACTTGGATCCGACTCGCCTTTAATGTATCGTTTGATGATTTCCGCACTTTCGCACTTTTTAAGAGATTATCTTAGTGATAGTAGTAGGCCCCTCTTTTGAAGGTGACCTTACCCTCAACCCAGTGGTTTGAGTCAGCAAGGATACAATCCCAAAGGGTCGGAATATTGAAAGATAATTAATTAAGTTATTAATACGAAAAGTGGTAGGCCCCTCTTTTGAAGGTGACGTTACCCTTGGCTAAGTGGTTTGAGTCAGCAGGGATACAATCCCAAGTAGCCGGTTTAATGTATTAATAGTAGTTTACATATGAGGGGATCAAGCCATTCGCACCCCCGCCATCCAATACCAAAGGGTATTTAAGGAGGTCCTAGTAAGCTTGACCCAGGTCCTTGTATGATCTATACACTGAACAAGGCAAGAACCTTACTAAACCATTCCCTTAACCCCCGACCAGGTAGCCAACATATCTCTATATAGACCGTAGAGATATGAATGGTGAAAATCTTTTACTTTATATAGACAGTAAAGTAATGCCAAGACACCACGGACAAATGATAAAGAAGTTTCACCTTCAACATAAGAAACAAGTTATTAAAGTCATTAATACAAAACCAAATAAAAAGTGCGAAAAGATTAAAAATCAAAAGTAATACATTAAATGTTTGTCTTCACCAAGTGATGTAAGAGACTTAGCCAAACATGGCCTTTGATTGACAAGAACTTTTACGATCAATCTTGGATCCCGAGACTACTACACACACTCTAAGGTGGATGATGGATGATGGTGGTGGATGTGGGTGTTGTAGTGGTGGTGGAATGGTGGCAAAGTGGGAGAGAGGTGGTTTGCCAAGGGATGCCTTTGAAGTGAACCAACCACCCCTATTTATATCCTGAACAGAAGCCTGGCCACGACCCCGTGTCCGCTGGACACGCTCCCGTGGCCATCCCTTTTCTCTTCCTTCATTAATTGCATTTGTCTGCATAGGGCTCCACACGGCCCCGTGTTCGCTGGGCACGGCCCCGTGTGCAGAAGCATATCTGTACTATCAAGATTTGTAAGATTCTGCAAATCTTAGTGTTGACCACGCCCCATGCTGAGCTGGGCACACCCCCGTGGTGGGCATAGAAGCTTCCACATCTTTGTCCATTTCTGCAGACATCTGACCACACCCCCGTGTCCAGTCACCACGGGTCGTGGTCAGCCTTCTGTTTCTTGTTTTTGCTTGGGGAGATGCTGTCGAGGGGTCGGGCATGCCACGTTTGTTCATTTTCTTTGTATTTATGTTAGTTTTTGTTGTATATTTGTTCCTTTTGTTCGTTTAAGCTCATTTGGTCCTGAAAATACAAAAGGAAGACAAAAACACACTTTTCCAACATTAGTACTAAAAAAGGGTTAGTTTTATGCCTCATTTGATGTAATTTATATGTTGCATTTTACACACATCAAATACCCCCACACTTGAATCTTTGCTTGTCCTCAAGCAAAACTCTTTATTATGTGGCTTACACACCCAAATGGAATGCGTAGAAGAGAAGTTTTGGGCTTGTCTTGAGTGTCGGGAATCCAAGATCTTTATTGGGTTTTATTTTTATACTATTTGCAATCCTATTCGTTATGATTTATTTAGAACGTTTTATAAGAGAAATTACTTATTTGGGCATAACATGCCTCTTTAAAATTCCATTTATATACAAGTTCACATACCTCACAGGAGATCACTCAACACTCGGCCGAATATGTATTTTTGTGAAACGCTCGAGACCGGCATGGAACTTACTTCTACCATATGCTTGCCAAGCAATCAATCATCCTCCTTTTTATCTATAAACCTTTGTAAATATCAAGAGGACTTGGGGAAAGGGTTAGGCTTGGGCTAAAGGTATGTGGTTTTGGTTAGTGGTTAGTAAAAGGGGCTAAAAGCGTAAAAAACATCGGTCGTCGTAAAACTTTTTGTTTTTGTGATTTCTATTCAAACTAAGCATTTTCAAACAAAGTTTCTTTGAGGACTTTGTTTGTTTATTGCTAGACTTTAATTTTTTTTATAAAGAACGCCACAAGAAAACCGAGATTTTTACTAAAACAAAGGGTTGAAAAGAAAAAGGGTTTTGGTGGGTAAAGGGTGTTTGTTTTGTGGGTTTAGAAATGAAAAGGTTTAGGCTCAAAGAGGTTAACTAGGGGGATATTTTTAGGTAGGTGATAAAGAAAATGAAAAATAATGGTGTTGAAAGGAAAATGGGTTAGTCCTAATGCCTCTATCATTTACTTACTTGGGTTTAAGTTGGTAAGGACCGGGAATGTATCGTCGTGGCAAGTTCTAGAGTCGTAAGAACCAAGCAGCTATTCACACAAGAAACGAAAAATGAACATTTAGTTTAAAGATGTATGCTTGTATGCTCAATAAAGGCTCAAAACTCACTTATTGTGGGAATGGTTTTATAATGTGATCAAGTATATATAATCAAATTTTAACTAGATTTGTCATGCCGTTTCATAATTTTCTTATGTTGGTTCTTTTTATCACAACGCTATCGTTTGTAAATTTGTAAAAATATAACCTTTTTAGAACTTGTTATTCCCAAATTAAACCAAGACAAGTAAAAAAATGAAAAGTTTTTGAAAAAATTTGGGGTGATTAGCGGTTCTAATAGAGTTTTGTGTAAGGCTTGTTATTAGGACTTGCAAAATTCAAGGTTTTAGCACCCCCCCCCCCCACTTAAATTACACATTGTCCTCAATGTGTCCCAAAAATAAGTTTTTAGGTTGATTGAATGTGTAAAAATGTGTTTAAAAACAAGATTTTGTGTTACTGGTCACCTGGCCACGGGCCCGTGTTGGTCCGGGCACGGCCCCGTGTGCAGATTGCCAGTATCATAATCAAACAGAAGGCTGGGCATGGGGGCGTGTTCAGTGAGCACAGGCCCGTGTCCAGTTACCTGAACTGGGCATTTTCTGCAGAACCTTGGGCACGGGGGTGTGTTGGCTAAGCACGGCCCCGTGCTGAACTTGCTGTAATGATGAAAAATTGTTGGGATGCTCTGTTTTTGTGCATGGGATATGGGTTTAAAGTTCCTTTGGTAACCTCCACCTTTTCGAGTGTGTTTTAACCATTACAACATCATCCAAATACCATTTATTACTTAAAACCATCATTCATTAAAAACGACAATTACAAAGATCCTAAAAATTAAAAATAAAGATGCTAAAAACGAAAAACTGCCAAGATCCTAAGATAGATAGGTCATAGAATGCAGGAAATCTTAAACCACAAAGAAGTCCTAGCCTAGATGTTTTTTATAAGAGCAACAAAATTTCCGAAAAATGATTCTTCCGGTTGAATAAGGCTTTTAGAACTTCTTTCCGGAAAGGGCCCCTCACACATCGTTAAGCCACTCTTCTATCTCCCGGGGGAGAAGGAAAGCGGGCTCATTGTCTTCCTCATGTGGAGGAGGTGCGACTTCAACCGGAACCTCTTGTGAGGCATCTAGAGGAGGTTCCGGGGGAATGCCGTTCCATCCGGTGGGATTAATAACTTCTTGTGCCAAGTTCCAATCTTCTTGAGGAAAGATTGGTTCCATAGGTGGCATTGCAAGAATGCTCAACCTTTGGTGCAAAAGGTTGATTTCTTGGAAGCTATTCTCTAGTCCCACCGTTAGATAGTTGATACAGTCGATTAGGACTTCTTCTACGGATGTCATCTCATCGAGTGCCTCTCTTAGCACCATTACGTAATGCACAAGGGTTGCCTCGATCGAAGGCCTTCTTTCCCTGCGACTGTTCCTTGAGTGAGCTGAAGAGGTTCCGCTATTCTGGCTCGACATTCTAAGAAAACAAATCGAAAGGTTCAAAGTTATGAATTAGTAACTCCGGCCAAGGTTTTGAAACAAGGAATCTTAATGCTTTAAATTATTTTTCTGACTTTTGAAACATTTCTGAGCAGAAGTAACTTAAAACATTGTTGTAAAACTTATTTTTGATAAGATTCCTTGGTTAAAAACCTAACAAATATCACAATAAAGCTTGAAAACATGAAGGTTTCAAGCTTTAATGGAGGTTTTGAGGAGTTTGTGAAGAAGAAGGCAAGAGATAAAAGTAGTAAAGACAAGATGGTTGTTGAGAACCTTCTTTGGAATATACCTTATAGGGTATATGTGAAGATCCCACCAGATCTTTGTCTTTGGAATGGGTCCAAATGTGCAGGAATCTTGCTGCATTTATAGAAAACGACAGCACGCTGACCACGGCCCCGTGTCGGATGGACACGGCCCCGTGGTCAGACAAGACTCTGACACATTTTGTCTGTATCTTGAACATGGGGCGTGTTGGCCTGGGCATGACCCCGTGGTCAATTTTTAGGTGGGCACGGGCCGTGTTGACCTGGACACAACCCCGTGGCTAGAGAGCTTTTATGAAGTTTCGTCTTATTTTAAGGATTTTGTCCAGATCGGGTGGTTCCTTACTGGACGGAACAACACCGAAGTGCTTGAGGTACCTTAATTGCCCTTGCTTTAGACAAGAACGCAAGAGGTTATCGGAAAGGGTAAAACCTAAGCTAAATACCGGTGGCCGAAACCAACCTTTATTTCCCTTATACGGGCTCTCGTTAAAGAAGGTGTATGTCGAATCGATCAGGTCTATGAACGCATCGGCGGAGACCGATGGAGAGTCCTTCACGGCACAATCGATACAAGGACGACTATCGCTCAAGTCCTCACAAGAGTTAGAGGTGCTTTTAAGATCGACGATGTTGTTAGATTCCGAATGCGATCTCAATAACTCTTCTTGATCGTCGTCTTGGGATGAAAATTTTATTTCCATCTCAAGTTCTTTTATCAATTGGAGAATTATTTCTTCAAGCTGAAATAATTCTTCGAGAATCATATCATCTAGAAGAAATGATTGAGAGCATTCGAGGGAGAGATAGGGATTGTTTTTACTTTCGCCCATCTTAAGGTTACAGGAAAACGATGGGTCTATACAGTGGGGAGTGTAATTTAGAAAATAACACTTTAAATATTCATGAGATCCACCACATATTTGACACCACGCACCATAAGAGGAGCAAAAGTAAAAATAATCAATATCACTCATGATTGTGTCAGAAATTACCAACCGTCGGGATCTTACGGTTCTGTTTTCAGTAACAGAAGCTTTGGATCGGGGGCGTGTTCAGTGGGCACGGCCCCGTGTTCAGCTATTGTCTGACTTAAAACAGGATTGTCAGTACCAAAGATTGGGCATGGGGCATGTTCAGCGGGCACGACCCCGTGCTGAAGTCTGCAGAAGCAGAAAAATTAAGGAAAATCCTAAAAAAACAGACAAATAAAAAAAAGATTAGGCCGTTGATTCCTAACTTTCTTAAAATCCTTGTGTCCCTAGCAACGGCGCCAAAAACTTGGTGTGTGTTAGGTGTAATATGTTTTTATTGATATTTTAAGCCCATTTTACACATTAATCAAGTTTTAAATTTATAAAACACGATATTTTACTAACACTAAACACAGACATGGGCAAGTGCACCCATCGTGAGCGTAGTATAGCGTTGGTAAGATACCGAGGTCCTCCAAGGACACAAGAGTTTTTAATACCAGTTTATCCTCAACGTCTAATCAAACTAAAATTTTTAGAAAAGGTTTTTAAATATGAAAAATAAAAACTAAAAATACTTAAATAAAAATAAAACAGATAGACAAGATGAATCACTTGGATCCGACTCGCCTTTAATGTATCCTTTGATGATTTCCGCACTTTTGCACTTTTTAAGAGATTATCTTAGTGATAGTAATAGGCCCCTCTTTTGAAGGTGACGTTACCCTCAACCCAGTGGTTTGAGTCAGCAAGGATACAATCCCAGAGGGTCGGAATATTGAAAGATAATTAATTAAGTTATTAATGAGAAAAGTGGTAGGCCCCTCTTTTGAATGTGACGTTACCCTCGGCTAAGTGGTTTGAGTCAGCAGGGATACAATCCCAAGTAGCCGGTTTAATGTATTAATAGTAGTTTACATATGAGGGGATCAAGCCATTCGCAGCCCCGCCATCCAATAGCAGTGGGTATTGAAGGAGGTCCTAGTAAGCTTGACCCAGGTCCTTGCAGGATCTATACACTGAACAATGCAAGAACCTTACTAAACCATTCCCTTAACCCCCGACCAGGTAGCCAACATATCTCTATATAGACCGTAGAGATATGAATGGTGAAAATCTTTTACTTTATATTGACAGTAAAGTAATGCCAAGACACCACGGACAAATGATAAAGAAGTTTCACCTTCAACATAAGAAACTAGTTATTAAAGTCATTAATACAAAACCAAATAAAAAGTGCGAAAAGATTAAAAATTAAAAGTAATGCATTAAATGCTTGTCTTCACCAAGTGATGTAAGAGACTTAGCCAAACATGGCCTTTGATTGACAAGAACTCTTACGATCAATCTTGGATCCCGAGACTACTACACACACTCTAAGGTGGATGATGGATGAGGGTAGTGGATATGGGTGTTGTAGTGGTGGTTGAGTGGTGGCAAAGTGGGAGAGAGGTGGTTTGCCAAGGGATGCCTTTGAAGTGAACCAAGCACCCCTATTTATAGCCTGAACAGAAGCCCGGCCCCGTGTCCGCTGGACACGCCCCCATGGCCATCCCTTTTCTCTTCCTTCATTAATTGCATTTGTCCCGTGTTCGCTGGGCACGGCCCCGTGTGTAGAAGCGTATCTGTACTATCAAGATTTGCAAGATTCTGCAAATCTTAGCGTTAACCACGCCCCGTGCTGAGCTGGGCACGCCCCCGTGGTGGGCATAAAAGCTTCCATAGCTTTGTCCATTTCTGCAGACATCTGACCACGACCCCGTGTCCAGTGAGCACGGGTCGTGGTCAGCCTTCTGTTTCTTGTTTTTGCTTGGGGAGATGTTGTTGAGGGGTTGGGCATGCCACGTTTGTTCCCTTTCTTTGTATTTATGTTAGTTTTTGTTGTATATTTGTTCCTTTTGTTCGTTTAAGCTCATTTGGTCCTGAAAATACAAAAGGAAGACAAAAACGCATTTTTTCCAACATTAGTATTAAAAAGGGTTAGTTTTATGCCTCATTTGATGTAATTTATATGTTGCATTTACACATATCAACATCCATTTCAAAAGATTTTAGGGTGTCGATCAGATCTGATAAGTGGTTGGATTCAGATTATTCAAGAAGTCTCATTTGATCATCATACATTGCAAGCTCCATTCTTTTGGAAGTGAGTCCAAAAGCTTCTTAATTGCAACACGTTTAGCAACAACGTTTCCAGCCTTCTTCATTTTCGTCAACATGTTCAAGAATCGACTTATGTGGTCTTACAGACTTTCTCCGCAGATACTTCCGAACATGTCGTATTCTTTCTGTACCATGTCTCTCTTGTTCTGAGTCATTTCTTCATTCCCTTTATAGTAGTCAAGTAGAGCCAACCAAAGTTCATATGTGGTGGTGTATTCCTCAAACATGTTGCAATCATTAGTTGATAAGGTCATTATCAAAGCAGCATGAGCCCGGCGGTCACGTTGGATCAATGCCTTATTGTTGGTGCATATTTTGTATGTCCGCCATTGTGCGAATAGGCTAGATAGAGTGTGTGTTGAATATTGTATAGAATAGTGTGAAAACGGACAAGGTTTTGTAGTGAAAATGTACTTTCGTACGAATGGAGTCCATCCGTACGAATGGATATCATATTAGTCCGAGTACATTCGTACGAATATGCAGATTCGTATCAATGGACCTCCATCCGTCCCTAAGGTACTCATTCGTAGATAGAGTCAATCCGTGATTATTGGGTTCGTACGGATGGACTATGCCTATAAATAGGGGATGAGGTCTCTCATTTCGATAAGCTTTGGTTCCCTGAGGGGAGATGCTGTCCAATTGGTTTCGCGGGTATGTAACTTCAAATCATTGAATAGAAACCAATTTAAATTAACTTGTTCGGTGTCGATTCAACTTCTACTCATTTCTTATCACCGAATCGGTTATCTCGGGGCCAAAACTCCGTCAAACTCGCGGGATCCTGGATTCTCAAGTGGTATCAGAGCTACGGTACGGATTGAATCGATCTAACAGTTGATTGAATCACCTACGCTCATAAATTTTGGATTTATAGAGAGTTTTGACGTAAAATATCGAATAAACATCAAATTGAAGGTCAATTCACGGATGGAATTTGAAATTGAAGACATTATTATGTTCGTGATTGATTTCGCACAATCCTGTGAAGTTTCATCATGAAATTCGCCGAAATAAAGATTCTGGATCGAAAAATGTGATTGGAAATGTTCTTGAGAAGATCAGACTGTTTGGTACAGATGGACTCCATTAATACGAACCAGCATTCTAGATTCGTACGAATCAGCAGTCTTGATTCGTATGAATGGACATTCGGTTCAAAATGTGAATATGATCCAAGTCAGTCCATTCGCACGGATGGACCTGCTCCATCCGTACGAATGAGCAAATGCCTTAAAAAAGGCATTTTTTGATCGCAATGACGAGATGAGTCTCCAGAAAAAATTTGGTGATTGAATATTTTTTTTTTAGTTTTTAACGACCAAGCTGGGTTGTTCGGAGACACGGTCCAGGGCTTCAGCGAACAGAAATGATGATGCGATCACAGATTGGGGAAATTAGTGGGGTAGTCACGATATTGGTGCAGAATGATTATCATCTGGGTTATCTGACTACTAATGGGCCGTAACGAAAAATCCGCAATGATGAAAAACTGACGTTTCTGAGCAAAAATGTCATATTTTTTCTATAACAAGTTTTCCAAAGATAAAAGAGGACTGAATTGCTCAATTTGAGGGGGAATTCAATGGTAAGACGTCAGAATTTGCAAAAATAAGGGGAAATAAAAATTTCATATTGAAATTCCATCATTTTTGAAATTCATGACGATGCAACAGTATTCAGGTGGTTCCGACATCAGATTGTCCAGGAATGTGAATCTGATCGTGGATGAAAGCTTCTGAGATCTGGATTGTCTGAGAAGGTAAATTTCATCGTGGACAAAATTTCTGAGATCTGAATGCGTTACCAGATGATTTGTTATCCGATGAAGATTTGCTGATTGTGGAGAATACCGTTTATACGGATCTATCATTCTGGAAGGTGCTTAAAGGGATCACGGAAAATGGGATTTCAGATTTTCATGGCTAACCACAGATTTGAAGTTAAACAGTGTGGTATTCGAAGTTTCTGTCAATTGCCGGTTGGGTTTTTGAACATTAAAAAGATCAACCAGGCGGAATGCGCGATCGATGGTGGTGAAATGGTATACCAAAAACCAAATGCAGATGTGGTTAAACCGGAACAGAGAAGCTTCATTGATTATTTTCAAGTTAATGATTATTCTTGAAGATTGCAGTTCAGCAATTCAGAGGAGGGGTCGTGAACTGTGCAAACAAAGACCTGAAGATTCATTTCAGGGGGAATTTGTGTATAACATTGTCAAACCAAACCCGGATCATCAATCAAGGGGGAATTTATTGAAGATTTCAAGATGCCTGATTGAAGTTGCAGAATATTCAAAACACGACTCTAGGTTTTCAAAGACGCGATTCGACAGTGACGGCCAAGGGGGGATCTGTTGGTGCATATTTTGTATGTCCGCCACTGTGCGAATAGGCTAGATAGAGCATGTGTTGAATATTGTATAGAATAGTGTGAAAACAGACAAGGTTTTGTAGTGAAAATGTACATTCGTACGAATGGAGTCCATCCGTATGAATGGACATCATATTAGTCCGAGTACATTCGTACGAATATGCAGATTCGTACGAGTGGACCTCCATCCATCCCTAAGGTGCTCATTCGTAGATAAAGTCCATCCGTAATTATTGGGTTCGTATGGATGGACTATGCCTATAAATAAGGGATAAGGTCTCTCATTTGGATAAGATTTGGTTCCCTGAGGGGAGATGTTGTCCAATTGGTTTCGCAGGCATGCAACTTCAAATCATTGAATAGAATCCAATTTAAATTAACTTGTTCGGTGTCGATTCTACTTCTACTCATTTCTTATCACCGAATCGATTATCTCGGGACCAAAACACCGTCAAACTCGCTGGATCCTGGATTCTCACTTATCTTCATCGGTGAAGGTCGAGGAATTATTGTTGACCACACGCATATCATCATGAACTGTCATTGGGACATGAGGTCTGACAGTAACAGAGATCCATTAATTATAGTCTGTATAATCAAAGAATGATTTGATTCGGTTCTCCCAACTACCGAAATCAGCTAATCCTTTTAGTTTTGGAGGTCGAGTTACGGTTCCGGTTTCAAGTTCAGCTTGTG
Source organism: Helianthus tuberosus (assembly GCA_030545235.1). Taxonomy (NCBI): domain Eukaryota; kingdom Viridiplantae; phylum Streptophyta; class Magnoliopsida; order Asterales; family Asteraceae; genus Helianthus; species Helianthus tuberosus. The sequence goes on along the minus strand of CM060358.1, from coordinate 34,828,869 downwards.
CAATTGGGTTAAGTTGATTAAGCGACATTTTGATCCGATTTTAAGTTCAATTTGTTAACAACAGGTTAATTATGCTAGTTTTTGTGGAACTGGGCACAAATACGCTGGTTTTAGCTAAATACGCTGGTGGATTAGTTCTTAGTTCACAGTCAATTACGCTGAAATGAACAACTACGCTGGCTTGAAAGAAACTGTTTCTTGGACCGACGACAAAGACAATTACGCTGACAAAACAAATACGCACAAGAACTTGGCTAAAAACGCCGAACACTGTGATAAAATCGCAGAAGATTTATATTACTGACCCGAAGTCTCCTTCGGATAAAAACGTTGCCAGACCAACTACGCTGAAAACACTAATATGTTGACTAAACACCGGCGTAATAGCAATTACGCAGCCTTCAAGCGTAATTACGCTGAATTCAAAGATATTTATGCTGCCTTCAAACTTAAATACACCCAGAAGGGTTTTAGTACGAACAAAAACCCTCTAATCACACTAAAACAGCCCAAAAACCATGGTATTTTGTATCAAAACGACTCAAATGATAACATAAACACTGGTTAACAACAACCCAATCATTAAACATACCAAATCAAGCCATTTGAGCATAAAACTTTTGAAAATCTTGAAAACTTTGAAAACATTTAAAAACCTTCAAAACCTTGAAAATCATAACAAATATCAGTCAACTAAAAGCACAAAGGCTCTGATACCAAATTGTGAGTCCCAAATCAGCTTTGGATCACAGTGATAATGATTAACAACCACACAAACACCTATTGATTAGGTGTTTGAGTGATACAAGTAAGAAAACCAAGTATAACCAAAGAGTAGATGAAGAATCTTGTCTAAGGAAGAATCAATCAAGGTTGATTTGTAATCCCATAATGATATAATCAATGAAACAGCCTGGATTTCGTATAAAAGCACAAGAATCAGAGGATTTGCACAACATGAACACCAAAACAACCTTAGTCCAAGAAACTTCGAGACTAAAGATTCATTGATTTAAATATATAAAGTCTGGCTACCCAACGTATTTAATAAATACGTTGGGTAAATAAATAAGCTGCCCCTGATGGGGTATTTTATAACTTTTACAATTTAAGGCCCTCCTACCTTTTAAACTATTACAAACAAGCCCTAAACTATTAAACTCAAGTTTCAACGGTCTCAAAACGTTCTAACATAAATCATTATATCCAACTCTTCATTTCTAACAATTTTGATTTATTAGTCACTAGGCATTACTCATATTCATAGATACATATAAAACGGCTGAGCCTGAAACATGACCCAAACATGGCACAATTCTAAGTGGGTCCAACAACACACGACATAGATATATAGGCCAGGTTAGAGTTGGGAATTTAACATGCCAATCCAACACGGTTGACACCTGAAGAAACACTAGATAAATGGTCGGAACCGAAGTATCTAAGGGGTTTGAATCCGCATAAAAGGGTTAGCTCTCTCTCGGTTGATTCAGTTGCAGCTGAACTTCTTCTCCGGTGATTCTGCAAAAAAGAACACCGTTAGCCTCGCCAAGGGGAGAAGAGGGTTCTCTCCTTGACCCGACTCCGGTGTGAGAATAAGTATTGGTAACGGAGAAGAGAAAGTATTTAGAGGAGTGACTGTGATCTGAGTTTATACCTGAACAGTTCTCATATTTATAACCGGGAGTTTTGGGAGGGAAAACCTGTTATTGAAAAGATGACGGAAGATGCTAACGCCGTAGCGGTTATATTTTCTTCCGTTAAGTTCTTTGATCCTTCGTTAAGTTGTCTCGATCCGATGTGAATGCACACGGATCGTGGTTTGATCTATGGCTGGGGGTTTGCCACGTGGAAAGTGATTAAGTCGAGATTACTCTCCAATTGCATGCCTTCGTTGTGATTCCAGGGTTGCTTGTGGTGATGACACGTGTCCAGACGGTTATAACCGTCTGGGTGGTGCACGATTGTATTTCTTTCTAGAAGATTACTGCTGTAATCTGGTGTGACACCTTGCTGTGTGGACACAGACGAATAAATCCCAAGTCTGGGTAAAATAATATTCAAGTCTGGATATTTGGGCGGAAGTATTGATTTCAGGATTTTTATCCTTTGCTAATGGGAGAAAGGCGCAAGGATTTATGTTTTCCTTTGGGCGCGCAATTATAGATTGCTGACTTTGTCTTCCTTTTGTAAGACCAATGCGCGGCCGCGCAAGGTCAAAAGGCTAAAAGGGTTGGTTTGTGGTATGGTCTCAAATCCTTTTTATGAGGTTTTTGGGACCTTACCCCTTCAACACCCTAGTTCATACGGGGTTTTTAGTTTCTATCAATTAAAAGTTAATACTAATTATCTAAAAGATAAAATAACTAATAATATAAATTTATATGAGAATTTATTTGTTATTTATAAAAAGGAAAATCCTTAAAACATAGACAATGTGAGATCAAATGATCTCTTTCTATGTGTTTTTTTTTTCTCATTCTCTTGTCCACGTTTATGGCTTTATAATAGTAAAAAAAGATTCATGAATTTGTTTATTTATGGGCTAGATTACAAAATGGTAACTTAAGAATGAAAACTAAGGGGCTGTTTGGTAACATCTGAATCAATAAGTGCTGAATGAATAAGAGGTCTGAATGGGTAAGAGGGTCTGAACCAGTAAGTGCTGAACCAATAAAACGCTGTTTGGTTGCACATCTGAATGATTGTGTAAAATGACTTTTTTACCCCTAAAAAAATAAATACACCCTACATCGGATTCCCTTGTGTAAAGTGACCTGCTCATTTCTACAAGTAAAAAAAACACACATAATTCATATCCATCTTCAACATTATCTTTCTCTCTCTCTCTCTAAAATCAGAGTCTCCATCTTTCTTTCTGTACTTCATCACCATCAACATTCTTACAACCCTAAAACGACCAGCCGCACCCTCTGACTAGCTGCAACCACCTGAAAACGAGCAGAGGGAGAGGACGGGAACGAGAAGAGCGAGAGAAGAGTCGGAGGGAAAGAGAGACCGGAGAAGGAGTTGCGGCGGCGGTTGTCATGCGTCGGTGATGATGATGATCGATGAAGATGTTGATGAGATGATGATGATCGATGAAGATGATGACGATGATGTTCGATGATGGGATCGATTAGGGTTTGATTTGGGGGTTTCGGAGATGGTGGAGGTGCAGGTGGCGGAGATGGTGGAGGTGTTGGCGGAGATGGTGGAGGTGGTGGCGTCGGTGACGATGATGATGATGATGATGATGGAGATGGTGTCGGAGGTGGTGTCGGAGTTGATGATGATGATGGAGATGGTGTCGGAGGTGGTGGAGGTGGTGTCGGAGGTGGAGGTGGTGGCTGTGGAGAACTCGTGAAGAAGAAGGAGCAAAGGGCATACAAGTCCAATTTTCATTCAGAGATGAGAAGTAGCTGAACCATTCAGAGCTGAATGGTTCAGTTCAGAGGTGAAGTTTTTGTGAACCAAACAAGGATACCTCTGTCCGATTCAGAGGTTTACCTCTGAATGAAGCCATTCAGAGGCAACCAAACAGGCCCTAAATATAGTGTAGTTGTTTTTAAACTCTCACTTAGACCGTGGGGCGGGGGTTTGGGGCATGGTTGACACGTGGACTTCGAGGGGCATCGCTGGTCATGTGCATTTTGGGTCGGTATGGCGGGGCGTGGCTAGCCCGCGTGGGTTGGCCACGTGTTTTTTTTTTTCAATTATTATAAAAATACACACAAAATTAAAAAAAAAAAAAGCCTAAAATTATTATTAAAATTTCCTAAAAATTACAAAATCCTAAAAAAAAACAAGGATTACAAATCTAAAAAAAACATAATTAGACATATAAGAAAAACCCAAATTAAGCGTTAGGTAGATTTCGAACAGGGCTATCTTGTCAAACGGCTTCCGCTCATTGCCCCGGAACTCGATGTTGGCCACCGCCACCCGGTCTTCGTGACTTATATCACCGCCCGGGACGCTGTCGTAGTTGGCTTTAAAACGGTCGAGCTTCGGTCGTAGTTCGCGTCACTTGTGTTGGCACACGTTTAGATTGTGTCGGTCGTTCCCCACGTTGTGCCGGTAGCTAGCGAAAGCTTCCGGCCAATAACGGGTCTCACCGGGTTGGCGGCCCTTCATCGCGTACACGACGCTCGTTACAAGCGCTATCTCTTCCTCGTGCGTCCATGTGGCCATTTTTCAAGTGTGGGTAGCGGGTTCGGGTAGGTGGAGTGAAGGGTTGGGGTAGCGATGTGGACAGGCGGTGGGGGGTTTTATAGTAGTTCGGGTATCCGTTTGGCTTGGCCAAACGGTTATTTTTAAAAATTTTTAAATCCTAGCCTAGCCCGCCTAGCCAACCCAGCCAATGAGAGCCGGCCACTGAAGACCGCTAGGCCCGTCAACCCCCGCCCAAGGGGCCACGCCGAAACCCAAACCCACCCGGGGTAATGACTTAGGCGTTTGTAACCAACCCACACTCCAACTCCCGCCCTATACCCATAGTATTAAAATAGTTATGAGAGAGTAGGGCTGGGCAAACTGCTCGTCGCTCGCCGCTCGCTCGTCGCTCGCTCACATTTGCTCGGTAAATGCTCGCTCAGTTTTAGGCTCGATTGTAAGCGAGCCAAGCCGCTCGGTTCGATTTAAAAACGAGCCAAGTATGAGCAAAGGTCCGCTCGGCTCGGCTCGGCTCGAATTTTTTATACTTTATATTTTAATATATATATATATATATATGTAATAAATTATTTCTTGTAATTATTATTTTATTGAATAATAGTTAGCCCAAATAATAGTTAGCCCAAAATATAAAGCCCACCACTCCACCCCTCCCCTAATTCATAAAACTTCTTTTGCCCTAGTTTTAAACAAAAGAGCAGCGTTCTTTCTGTAATATATATCTAGATTATGAACAATTTACAGCCTTGATTATAACGTATTTTGTCCATATTTTATTATTTGACCCGTTTTAAAATATTTTGACTAGTTGTGTTTAATTGGTTGGTTTGACAGGTTATATTTGTCAATCTTTTAGAAGGATTTTGCTAATGAAGATGGGATTTTGCTGATGAAGACGCTATATGTTGCTTTAGTGTTAAGATGTTTTTTTTTGTATTTGAAATAATCAGTTTTATGTTCGTATTTTGGTGAACTTATTATGTAACTTGTTTGGATTTTGGTGAATGATTCACGGTAATGACCTTTAAAATTTGAAATCTTTATACCATTTTTTTTAATTTGAAACTGAAACTGAGCGAAACTGAGCAAAATCGAGCTGCTCGGTTGTAAACCAAGCGAGTTCGAGCAACGATTTTTGCTCGTTTCATTAAATTCGATCCGAGCAGAGCCGCTCGGTTTAAATTCGAGCCGAGTTCGAGCAGAGCCTTGCTCGGTTCTGCTCGGCTCGTGAACAGCCCTATGAGAGAGAAGACAAGCCACGAGTGGATATATTTATGATTTATTAACTGTGAATAAAGTGGGTAACGTGTTGAACACTGAACTTAACAAAGTTTGACTTGCAACTTGTCTACACTAGTTGACAAAGGCGGCTTATCAGTATTCAGTAGTCTTCAATTTACTTTAATGATGATAGGTTTGTTATTTTTTTTAACATACTACAAAATCAATCTCGAGGACTTTCAGAGCACCCACTGAACAAACGGAGTACTTCGAGAGTAATACGAGTCCACCACCAATTCCGGGGAAAACCCGGTAACCCATCCGCCCGTAGGCACGACGGTGAAATTACCGGTAAAACCCGTTTGGCTCAAGGATCCAACTCAGGTTTCCCTGGGTCTTCTATCATTGCCCACCAGTGCTTCACTCTACACCAAGTGAGAGTCGAACCTACATCTCTCAAGAGAAATGCAAGTCTTCCACCACTTGATCTAGATATCATTGGCGATGATAGGTTTGTTATATTTAAAGATAAATGAAGTTACTATAAATGCATCTAACTCACTAAAACGGCGTCGTTTTAGTTAAAATCAATTAAATCCCTTTGTTCTACGATTATGCACCTATGTGTTAGGGGAACATTAGTTATACTTATCCACCTATGGAATAAAGTATTTTTTTATAATTTTTTTTAGATTTTCTAGAATAAGTCATAACGTGCTACATATTGTATGATTTAAACTTTTAATGTTTTTGATTGTGAGACATACATCTTAGCCATTAAAATATCCCCATGGACAAAAACAATAATTAGGGAGAAGATGCATCATTCACATTTATGAATCCATGTTTAAAAGTTGAAAACAACATAATTAACCATTACTTTATATATGTAAAATGATACAAACTCTACCTAACACATGTGATTGTAACATATTTTATAGTTGTTTTATCAATTTCAATCTAGATCTTTTATTATTATAATGTTGTTTTATCAATTTCAATCTAGATCTTTTATTATTATAATAATAAATATGCGGTTTGGTTTAGCACAAAACATTGGTTAATAACATTCTTCACACTTTAAAATTAGTTGTTATTGTTTTTTTTAACGGCAAATTTCTTTTATTCCTGGCGTTTATAGGACTTGAATTCAAAACATCACCCTTCCAAGGTGTTTAAAGGTTTTGTCTTTGTCAATAGACCACCACCCCATTGGTTTAAGTTATTGTTGGTATAAGAATTAAGGGTCAGGATATACTAAAAATATTATTTTTGTATGAAAATTACAAAATAATCTTATCCATTATATTTAAAATAAATAAATAAGATTAAATGAGTGAAACTGAAAGAAAACAAAAAAAAAAGAGGCACCGTGGCGTTAGTTTAGTCCATCCACATCAATAGTTTCTCTCTTCTTAATTCCCTTCGTTTTTAAAACATTAATGATTTTTTCATACTATTGGTTATTTGTAGACTCATTGTACTTTTATTGATTTTAGTCCGAACAAAATAGCTAACACCTCTGCGGGTGCCGCTTACTTGTTTATCTCTGATTGGTTATTTTGGATTCCCTACTTTTCTCAAGATATGTAAGGCCTATTTTATTAATTTTGGTTACCAACGTGCCTATTTTGATAATTTTCTCATCTAGATGCTTTATCCTAGAAATTTGATGTCTTAAAAAATTACATCTTGAATTTGTTTGTGTAAAACCCAATTTCATCAATAAACCGTGATGTTACACAAATGTAGGCTATCCTTTGATATGATATACAGGGTGGAGATATAATAGGAAGTTAATTTGGCTAGGAAGGCTAGGAAGTGATCTTGACCATCCATTAAGTAAATCAAGGGCTAAGATTAAATCAGGGAAATTGAAATTAAGAAAAGAGGCGCGTGACTTTTTTCAGGGGCATTCTAGTCAAGTAAGCCAATAGTTTCTCTCTCCTCCAATCCCCCCCCCCCATTTTTTAAACGTTAATAACTCTTTCATACGACATTATTTTTTTTATAAAAATTGCACCAAAAAAACGAGCGTTTTTTTATCTTTAAAACGAGTATACTATTGCTATATTTTGAAAAAAAAAATTTAAAACCCAGTTGCGTAAAACGCAATAGAAAAACCCCCAGTATTGTAAAACGCAATGAAAAAAAAACCCTAAAAAATGACATTTTTCTAAAACGCAATGCATCAAAAACACAAAGAAATGACTTATTTGTAAAACGCAATGGCCAGAAAACACAAAGAAATGTTTTATTTCTAAAACGCAATAGCCTAAAAACTCAAAAGAAAATGTACTTTATAAAACGCAATGGACTAAAAACCCATAAAAATGTGTTTTACCTAAAACGCAATGCACCAAAAACACATAAAAATGTGTTTTACCTAAAACGCAATGCACAAAAAACACAAAGAAATGTTTTATTTGTAAAACGCAATGGCCAGAAAACACTTAAAAATTACTCATTCTAAAACGCAATGGACTGAAAACACCTAAAAATATGTTCTACCTAAAACGCAATGACTAAAAACACTTCAAAAATGTGTTTTACCTAAAACGCAATAACTAAAAACACTTAAAAATGTGTTTTTTCTAAAACACAATAGCTAGAAAACACATAAAACTCTCTTATTTCTAAAACGCAATGGACACATAAAACTGTCTGAGAACTGTCTGTGAATTGTCTGTGAACTGTCTGAATTGTCTACGAATTACTGTCTTCGAAATGAGCCAATTTCTGGAAAAAAAAAATTCTGATGCGTTTTTAGTACAGCAATTTAATCAACCCCAGCCAGGGGCTCTGCCCCTTGGACCCCGCCAGGGGCTGCCGCCCCTGGGACCCCGCTACCGGGGGCTGCCGCCCCCGGACCCCCCGCCAAGATCGTAAAACGCAATGACTAAATCAAAAACCCAATTCGTAAAAATGAAATTAAAGAATTTGTTACCTGGATCGAAGTGATTTCTTCAACAATTGACGAATTTTGAATGATTGAAACATTTATCAGCTCTCGAAATCGAACGAATCGAGTAATTATCTTCAAAATCACCGGAAAAAAACGAGATTTTGTATGAATTTAAACTGTGTTTTCTTCAAAAAAGCTGAAGAACACGTTGATCGGGTGTTTGAATCATTGATTGGTGATGAAAATCGCACTATAATGTAGTGATTATTGAGATAGAAAGTGAAGAAATGGTTGAAGATGGTGGGTTTTGAAATTGGTGGGTTTTGAAAATGGTGGGTTTTTGAATTTACTGGGTTTTGAAAAAGGAAGAAGAAGGAGTTGGATTGACTAAAATACCCTTTCTCTTTATTTTAAAATTTGCCACATGTCATAATCCTATGGCTTCCTATCATTCCTAGCGAAAATTAACTTCCTATTTGATCTTTACCCATGATATACAATCAATACATTTTGATATTTTGAATTAAGGATCCACTAAAAAGTGGATTTTGCCTAAGTAGCCTAAGAAGGATTGTGATGATGACATGTGGCACTCCTAATAATTAGGAATCAAGGGCATTTTGGTCCTTATAAATAGGAGTGAAAATGACATGTGACACCCCTTTTGTTTTTTAAAAATACAAAAAAAAACTAATACAAAAAATCTAGCACAAAAAATCTAGTACAAAAAAAATATAGCACAAAAAATCTAGTACAAAAAGTATAGCAAAAAAAATGTAGTACAAAAAAATATAGCACAAAAAAATCTAGTACAAAAAATATAGCACAAAAAAATTTAGCAAAAAATATAGTAAAAAAAAATCCAGCACAAAAAATTGAGAAAAAAAAAATGTAAGACAAAAAAAATCAGCACAAAAATTTTAGTACAAAAATATAGTACAAAAATCCAGCACAAAAAATGTTATACAACATAGAAATACAACACATTTTAGTGGGTTTTTTTAGTCTTCATATTTTATATAGCAATATGGTACTCAAATTAAAGATAAAAAGACGCTCGATTTTATGGTGAAATTTTTATGAAAAAATAATGTCATATAAAAAAGTTATGAATGTTTAAAAAATTGGGGTGAAATATGCATGTGTCTTGCATGTGGAGAGAGAAAGTCCATAAATAGGATTTTCCCAACATACCCTTGCAATCCTCCTTTCTCCTACACTTTCATCTTAACCATTGATTTGAAAAATGAATGGTTAAGATTCCTTCTCATCCTACTTAGGCAAAATAAACTTTTTATTTGATCTTACCCCTTTGTTAAATGCACATTTTAAATACACGTTATCCATATTGTTTATTTGTTAAATGCACCGATATCGTTAAAAACGTATTACAATAATATTTTTTTTTATAATTTTGCAGATTATGGAAAACCAAGCTTGAATAATTAATTTGCATCAAAATGGAACAAATGTGGATGCAAATTAAATAAAAGCTTAAAATTTGTGATTTTTTTTTTTAAAGTAAACTTCATTAGAAAACACACTTCCGACCCAAACGTGCAAAAGGTCAAACAACAAAAACAACACCCCCGACCCAAATGGGCAAAGGGCCACCAATTACAACATATACAACGGGTATTTACACAAACCCCCCAACTAATATATTTACATGAGGCTCTATTTCTAACCCACCCATAACCCCTCGACTTAACCTCTCCTAGAATATCTTGCGAACTTCGTCTAGTCTGCTTGAAAACCAGATCATTCCTTCCTTTCCAAATACAGCAACACGAAATCATCACCAAACCTTTAATGATACTCTTTTCTTTCTTGCCATGACGTGAGAAGTTGTGTATCTCCAAAATGTCTTTGAAATTGAAAGCATATACCCGAGGTATTTTACACCAAGCGCTGAAAGCCGACCAAAACCTCTCCACCACCAAACAAGCAGTAAAAAGGTGCTCCACCGTTTCCTCAAATTCTTCGCAAAATGGGCACATTACCGAAGTAATAATCACATTCCTTCTTTTTAAATTAACTTTCGTAGCTAATCTATCCAAATTATCTCTCCATGCCATAATATTACATTTGATCGGCACCCGTTTACACCATTCAAATTTAGGGGGATGATCTAAGTGATGGATTTGGGGGTGGGATAAGACTTTGGGACCAATAGGTATTGGGTTCGATTCCCAGGGGGGGTTCCCATATTTTATTGGGTTTCCTCCTGAATTTGTGTATACTGTATAGGCATTATAGCTAATGGAGATGTATATGATCGGGTAGTTCCGCTGGTGGCACAATGATTCTCCAATGATCCGTCAGTGATTCAAATTTACCGTGAAAAAAAAGGTGATGAAACTTGATGCATGCAATCAAATTCAAATATCAAATGGGAGTTTTTTTTAATTGGCTGGAAATGTGATGGAAGCAATGGCCCATCATGATAAAGAAGTGGGCTCACAAATTGACCATGGGCCGGGGGATGAGCTGAATTGCTAAAATAAGAAGTGGGGTTCACCACCAGAGTTAAAGTCGTTATATTTATGGCTCATTAGTTATAAGAAGTGGGGTTCACCAGAGTTAAAGTTATTATATTTATGGCTCATTAGTTTGTTTCTCGCACACAATCGAGACCCGGGGGGGGGGGGGGGGGGGGAGCGGACCCAATATATAAAATTTTCGGTAAAATTTACATTTCAAGTGAAAAACAATAAAGGTCGGGCCCCAGACCCCAACTAAGCTCCGCCTGCAAAGATACACGAAATGGGAGGATTATTTGTATTGTAGACTTTGATTTCTATATTTTTTGATTTAACAATGACTCTCATTAATATTTGAATATCTTTTCATTGTGATTTTGTTAGTAATCTTTAAGTTAATTAAACTACAAATTATATTTAGAGTAAACTGCAATCTGCGTCCCTGAAGAAAGAGCCCCGTTGTCATTGGTTGAAATTTTCAAAATAGGACTCAAGTTGACAGCGGATCCTTTCTTCAGGGACGCAAATTGCAATTTACTCTTATATTTACTTTCGTGATAGTGTCGTCTCACCATAGTAGTGTAATTAGGAGATTGCGTTAGAACTACCTAATGGTGCCATTCCACCGTAGTTAAATAGTTTGAGAACGTCCCGTTGATGTGGGTTAGTATAATTTGTGTGTTTAATCTGGAACCGATGAGCACCCATATGTCAATAATTTGGTCTGGGTATCGGTTAGTTTTCTTCTTGGTCTCGGTTTTAGTAAGGACAAATTTCTCGTTTTAAGTGTTTTATATCACCGATCCAAGTTAAGTAAATCATATGCAAATATGAAAATTTGTTTGGTTGGGATTTATTTGATCTAGTTGGGCTTCTATAAATATTCAAGTTGAAAATTTGTTTGGTTGGGATTTATTTGATCTAGTTGGGCTTCTATAAATATTCAAGTATATCCACCACTTGTTGCCTATAGGTAGAGAGACTTGGGTTCTCTAATGGAGACCCAAGTTCAGTCTCTACTTGTGTTACTTTAGTGGATTTGGTAATGATAGATAGAACCTAGTCTTCTTGCAGAGGTGCCATGCTCTATCTTGAGCTCACCCGGATTTCCATCCCACCATGTGTTACGCCAGAGAGTTCTGCTCTTGTGGTGGCACAACGACTGTCAAGTGACAGCCGGTGGTATGGTTTCCCGGGAGAACATCCAAGCCAAACTCTGAAACCAGCGTAAGCCTAATTAAGTTAAGACAACATAGTCTGGTCAGAGTGAAACAACGGAGCTCTCCAATTTAAGGAGTGCGGTAGCCTAATACACGCCTTTCAAAAAAAATCAAGTCGTATTCTAAGTTTATTCATGATTTTTTTCTTGTGTATGGGTATTGGTAGTTTGATACTTATTATTTAAGACTTGTTTAATTTGAAATTATATATATATATATACTATTAGTGTGAGGTTCATTGGGGAACACTAAAAAAGTGGGGAACAATGGGGAACCGACTCAAACGAACTTCGATTGGACCCATTCCAGCGGCGTTGGAACCGTCTCATCGAACCCTAACTAGAATCTCTTAACCCTAAACCCTAAATCATAACCCCTAAACCCTAAATATATTAGGGTCTGACTTTTAGGATTTAGCTTTAGGGTCTAGCCTTAGGGTTTAGCTGTAGGGTTTAGAGTTTAGCTTTAGGGTTTAGGGTTTAGCTTTAGGGTTTAGCTATAGGGTTTAGCTTTAGGTTTAGCCTTTAGTGTTTAGCTTTTAGGCTTTATAGTTTAGATTTTACGGTTTAGCTTAGATTTTAGCCTTATTTTTTAGCTTTAGGGTTTAGAGTTTAGGAGTTAGGATTTAGGGTTAAGAGATCTTAGTTAGGGTTCGACGAGCCGATTCCAACGCCGCTGGAATGAGTCCAATCGGAGTTCGTTTGAGTCGGTTCCCCGCTGTTCCCCACTTTTTAAGTGTTCCCTAATGAACATTCCCCTATATACTATTAATAAACAAGTTAAATGAATAGTAATTATTGGTTTTAAAAGTTTTTTTCTCTGTGTGTTATTTAGTACTATCAATAATCAAACTTTATATGATATTATATTATATTTATATTATACTATATTATATTATACTTTATATTATATGTGTTATGTTATTTAACTTGTGCATGTTTTTTATCGATATAAATTACATGTCGGTATTTTTTTGGTTATATCAAGATTTTTTTTATCAATGTAAATCAAGTGTCGATATTTTTTGGTCATATCAAGATTTTTTTCTTTATGGGTTGCTGTAACAGTTGTAGGTGGCGTAACGAAACAAACCGATACCGACCAAATTCCCGCTGTATTGGTATATTTTTTGTCATATCATGATTTGTTTTTTAATTTTTTTTCTATTAGTTGCTATAACAAGTGTCGGTACCGTAGTTAAACGAACTGTTATTGTTAGGGGACGGGGTGCCCCGTGATAGCAAATTGGTCTCGTGTTGAATGGCGTGAAACACCACCGCCGCTGCCATTCACCACGCGCGGATGTGGCAACGCGTGGTGGTTTCACGCGTGAAAGATTGGAAATCAAGGAGATGAACGACGATTTCATGGACGATATTGAAGCTCCGGTAACTTTAAAAGTCAAAGAAGAGGAGATCGGAAATCAAGGGCTGAAGAAGAAGCTGTTGAAGGAAGGTGAAGGGTGGGATACTCCTGAGATCTGGATTTTGGGAGGAAGAAGACATAAATAAAATTAAAAATATTCATATTCCCCCTATAGTATATGTAAAGTTAAAAAATGCCCCTTTTATTTTTAAAAAATGCCCTTTTTTCTTTGTTTTTTATATTATATAATTCATATTTCAATTAATTTCATTTCAATAGTTTATTAAGTTTTTTAAACTTTATTGTTGTATTTATTTAAATATTTAAGTAAAAAAACCATCACCGGTGATGGGCCTAGGCCTGTAAACGAACCGAACGAGCACGAACATGAACATTGGCATGTTCGTGTTCGTTCATTTAACTTTAACCGAACATGAACACGAACATATAATCGAACACATTTTTTTGTTTGTGTTCGTTCATTAAGAAATCGGGCATGTTCGTGTTCGTTCATGTTCGTTCGTTTAAAACCTAAACAAACAGTTCACGAACATTAACGAACATAAACAAAAAAAAATTAACTGAACACATTTGAATAAACAGAAACAAACATAAATTAAGATGATTGAACAAACAAGTCTAATATATTACAATTCATCCGAAAACACATCTAAATTAGAGTTCATAAATATACTAATTAGTCATATTAATATAAGTAGTTAGAAAACCTAATATTTATATAAATCTAACTATTTGTGTATTTACTAAAATTTAAACGAACGTTCATGAACGTAAATGAACAAAAATAAACGAACGTTCATGAACATAAATGAACAAACACAAGGTGTGTTCATGTTCGTTCATTTAATTAAACGAACAAATTTTTTTGTTCGTGTTCGTTCGTTTATTAAATAAACGAACATAAACGAACTTCCCGCCAAACAAGTTCATGAACAGTTCATGAACGTTTGGTTCGTTTACAGGCCTAGGCATTTCCACTAAAATCCATTACTAGTGATGGAATAATGCTCGATGAAATGACGGAACCTGATTGGATGTTGTGAGTGATGGAATTCCATCACTAATGGAGCACCCCTACCCCTTAATGTTAAACAAAAGTAAATTAAACGAGCTAACTTAAACTTAAGTTGAATATGATCTTAACCCTAAACTCGGATCAACTTTGACATTTAATAATATTTAGCCTATGTTTGTTTTCGTTTACTTGCTTGCTCATTAATCCAACAGAATTACCACTTTTAGAATTTATTTTTTTTTCTTTGGCCAGTTGTGCCGTTTGTGGGTTTGTAATTTTGTACTACTTTGATGGAGTGATTTAAAACGATGGGATGTGGCTTTTACTCAGCCAAACATTTGGGTCCAAAACTTTTGTTTGGAAAAAAAAATATCTACAATTAATTTATTATTTTTACGGAATATCTAGAACTTGTGAATATATTCCGATTAATTAATTAAAAAATAAGTTGGATTTATTATTATCAATTTATTTTAGGTAATTAAGATTTTTATTTTATTATTTTTGGAAGGATCATTCAAACCCCAACTAGCAAGACACTAGGAGGACTAATGATCTCTGGATCAAGTGGTGGATGGCTTGCATTTCTCTTGAGAGATGCAGGTTCGACTCCCACTTGGTGCATAGTGAGGTACTGGTGGGCAATGATAGGAGACCCAGGGAAACCTGGGTTGGATCCTTGAGCCAAACGGGTTTTACCGGTAATTTCACCGTCGTGCCTACGGGCGGGTGGGTTAGCGGGTTTTCCCCGGAATTGGTGATGGACTCGGGTTACTCTCGGAGTACTCCGTGTGTCCAGTGGGTGCCTCGAGAGTGCTCAGGATTGAGTTTGTTGGTTGTTCAAAAAAAAAAGCAAGACACTAGGAGGGGCACACAACCACAAATGTTAAACACAATAACTACACCAATCTTTCCATAAGATAGAGAAATGAACAATTCTTAGTCCAGAGAAACCTGATAAATCTTCGAAACCTTAATCGGTTTGTTAGAGAAGACAAGATCATTCGCCTTCCATATAGTCCAACAAGCGATCAAAACAATATCATGGTGGATTTTCCTCTTAATCGATCAAGAGGAATAGATTTAAGAATTGTTATGTGATCCCTAACCCAAAAACGATGATAACGAAGATTTGCAGGACTCCACACCAGTTACTAACAAATTGACGAATCAGAGCTGCATTGTTTCAAGATGTGAGAAGATGATATGCAGTCGCCTCAGCCTCCCACACAACGTACATAACATCGAATCAACAAGAATTTATCTCTTACTTAAACCAACAAGAGTAGAAATTCTATCCATCTTAGCTTTCCACCAAAAAGATATTAACATTTGTAGGAACCTAGTTATTCCAAGGCATAACAAATAAATCATTCATAGAGGAATTATGGAACAACAAAGCCTTCATAGAGGAGACAGGCTAAGCACGTGAAGCGTCATGTACGCAAGTCCAACTATTGCTATATGCCGAAAACGAAATTTCCTTAGGAATTCCGATATACACTTGGAACTTAACTGCCACAATTGGGCAGTTTATAGAAGTCCGACTTAGCTTTGTTTCGTGTTAGGAGGTGTGGAGTGCACATCCGTTCAAAAAAACAATCTGATTTTTTATTTAAATGAACATGGATGATCAAAGGGGTAGTGCCCTGCTCAAAAACAGCAGGGCAGTGCCCCTAGCGAGGACTAGGGCAGCCCCCCTAAGTGGAAACCTGAAAACTATACATTTGAACCATACCATAAATTACCTATCAAAGCTTACAATCACATCGATTCGCACCAACCTAATTACCTGCTAATCTAACGCACTACTTCATGAAATAAAATAATGTGACGATTCGCTACATATAAATTTGTGGTTTTGGTCTATTTTGGGGCTGAGACTTAACACAAAAAACACGCATTAGTTCTTGATTTACAAATTATTCAATTGAGATTTCAAGTAAATAAGAGCCGAGGAAGAAATGTTGGAGCAAGGCAGACATATATTCAAATAGAAAAATGATGACCACATATATATTATTTTTTAACCTTCCATAAGCTATTTAGTTTTTTCGTTACTCTAAGGCTGGTGAGTGTGGGGGGCGTCACCCTGCCACCTCAGCCTTCATAGTGCCTAAAGGGCTCCATCGTCCACACCGCCATAATTAGGGGGGGGGGGGGGGGGCATCAACCTTCTGCCACCATGTTAACGAGCAAAGGGGGGGGGGGGGGGGGGGGCTTTATAGAATTTGATTGGTTTAAAGGGGGCGCTATAAAGCCCCTAGCCACACCCTCCACACCCTTCAAGTTAAAGGAGGGGGCTTTAAAGCCCTTGTGTGACGTGGCGGTGATGTGACGCTGAGGTGGCGGTGATAAAGCCACTAGCCATACCCTCCAGCCTAAACATCTTGTATAAAGCTACTTCAAATACCGAAGATAAATTAACTGCTAATGTTGGAGGGTGTGGGATGGAGCCCCTAGGGGCTTTATCAAGACACATCAGCGCCACCTAGGATCCACCTCAGCCATGGGGCTTTATCACGCCCCCCTAACTTGCGTGGTGTGAGATGGAACACCCTATTAAAAAAATTAAAAAAATTATTGGCTGAAATAATGTGGGCCCCACCTGATAAAGACCTTCTCTCTCGTTACCATGATGGAGCCCCATCAATTGCGCCCCTGTTTAATTTGCATGGTGTGGATGATGGCGCCGAGGGGACGCTATAGACAGTAAGAGCATTCTCATCCAATCCATCAAATTATACATACATTCCACTAAAAAACAACTCCTATATCAATATATTTCCACTAGGGGTGAGCATACAACCGAATTAACCGAACCGTAACCGAAATAACCGAAAAAACCCAACCGAAATAACCGATAACCGAAATAACCGAAGGGTTGGTTATTTATATTTTTAATAACCGATTTTTGCGGTTCGGTTATGGTTATTCTTATTTTCATAACCGCAAATAACCGAACCGAATAAACATAGCCAAATCCGTAGCACCATAAGTCTTTAAGTTTGTATTTAAATGCTTAACCAGGGCCTAATCAATATGTATCTTTGATGAAGTATTTGAATGTTTTAACTTTTAACCATGACCCAACTTTGATGAAGATTGCACTACAACTTTTTATGTTTTGATTAAAAAGTGTCGAGTTTAAAAACCACTTTGTGTTCTTATGTATGTTTCCACATAATACTTTTGTTTTGGAATTAGTATGCATATGGTAGTGAAATATAATTGATTAACCGTATATTTATTGTTTGCGCATTAATTTTGCTCGACCCACACATTTAAAGTCCAACATTAGAAACAATGAAAATAACCGACCTATAACCGAACCGAAACCGCATTAACCGCAATAACCGATTAACCGAAACTGCATTAACCGAAACCGAACGGTTATGATTTTTTGATAACCGCAATGTGCGGTTATGGTTTCGGTTATAGGTAATAACCGAACCGAACCGCACCATGCTCACCCCTAATTTCCACTAAAAACAAATACTTTTTCTCTCTCCTTTTCAATTAAATAATATTATCATCACATTTTTCTCTTTCCTTCACTCACAACCACTTTCAATATATATTAAAAAAATTATACAGGGTGAACAGTGTCCCCCCAAATATACAGATGAACAGTAACATTTTCTCTCTCCTCCACTCACAACCACTTTTTATACCCTTTACAATATAAAAACTCACCCTCACAAGTTTTGATGGATTGGATGAGAATGCTCTAAGGTGGCATGATGGAGCCCCCACACCCTCCGGCCTAATTATCTAAGAACATTATTCTAAGGCTAGAGGGTGTAGGATAACCCCCTTGGGGCTTTATAAGCGCCACCTCAGCGCCACGTCAGCCAAGGGGGCTTTATACCCCCCCCCCCCCCCTTTAACATGGAGGGTGTGATAATAACCCCTAGGGGCGCAATAGAAAAAAAATTTTGATTGGTGCAAACAAGTGGGCCCCACCTGATAACCCCCTCCTCCCTCGTTATCATGTTGGCTGAATGTGTATGGCGCCCCCTCCTTAACATGGAGGGTGTGGGTGTATAGCGCCCGGGGCGCTATAGAGGCTGAGGTGGCGGGTATGGCGCCCCCCACACCCTCCGGCCTAAATAAGTAAATATCATCTGTATGGACCCACCGATATGATGAGATCGACAGCCACTTACATTATTGGTCTTGGTTTGGTTAAGTACCTTTATATTATGTGTTAGACCATGTGTAGTGGTAAATCAAAATAATGCCCCCACCATGGGGCATTATTCGACACGTGTCATCCCAGTCAGCATGGGGTATTATTGCAAAAGTGGTGTAGTGGGGCATTATTCCAATAACGTCCATGCAATCATTTCACAATTTTTTTTAACTTTAAATACTTCATTAAATTAAAAAAAAAATACAATACTAGAAATAAAAAAAAATTAAAATCCGATTAAATTAAAAAAAAAACACTAGTTTTCGTCTTCGCTTTCTTTACCCTCGCCAACTTCGTCTTCCTCGTCCTCCGTTTCTTCCTCTCCCTCAGGTGGTACATACCAAACCGACCATGCGTGGTGTACCAAATCAACCATTAACTGGGAATGGTACGGTTCGTAACGCAACTCTCGCGCATTATTCACTCTTTCTTCCATTGACGCCTGTGGATGGTCCTCTTGAACGGCTTCTGGCACATAATTCTGGCATATCGCCTTTCCTTCGTCTTCCAAAATCATGTTGTGCATGATTATACAAGCGTACATAGCATCTCTCATTTTTTGCTTGCTCCATGCGCGACAAGGATTTCTCAAATATTGCCAACGTTGTTTAAGAACCCCAAAGCATCTCTCAATGTCTTCACATATCTCACCGCTAGTTGACAAGCACTCGTAACCGCCTCTTGCTCAACCTCCTCATCGGTGGAACCATCGCCATCCGCAAAATACTCGTTGTAGTAAAAATTTACCATGGATGAAGAACTAGGAGAATCCATCAAGTTTTTTATAAAATGGTTGTGTTTTTTGGAGAGTTTTTGAGATAGTTTTGGTTGAAAATGAATGGGTTATATATATATATATATATATATATATATATATATATATATATATATATATATATATATTGTTAAAAGGTTAAAAAAATAAATAAATAAACAACTAGCCGTTGGGGAGTTCTGATTGGCCGGTCAAATGGGTGCACAACGTTTTAAATAAAACGCCAAACTGATTTTTTTTCGAAAATAACGCCCGAAAACGCCTACCGTAATTGGGGGGGGGGGCGTTATACGGCGTTTTTTTTTTTTGAATTTTTTTTAAAAACCACGCCCCACTACGGGTGGTCTTAGTGAGGGATTTTATTAAGACACGAAGGAGAAAAAAAAGTGAAGCAATATAGACGTCACGTAAGTAACCATAGTTCACCTTCTTGGAATAGCACACCATTTTGTGGTTACTTTCTCATGTTCACCTTCTTCACCATCTCTCCTGCCCACACTCGCCAACCCACCTAAGCAGTGGCGGATGTATAGTATAAGGAGAGGTATCACGGACTACAGCTCAACCACATATTTGTAGTGTTATTTGTATTTTTTTCGGTTTTATATAAAGGATATTCCTGAACAAATACGGGGTTGGTGATACCCCTAAAAAATATGATATTTTATTTATTAAAATTCCACTTTTATAAGCCCAAATTTGTTACAACACCAAACTTATATAATAATTAGGCCCAAATGATAGGGTTAACCCAAATTAAGTATAATATAATTGAAAGAGGCCTAACTGACAAACATAGCCCAAGCCCCAGAACAATAAAATATCCTTTTGTTTTGTGTATAGGCGGCAACGTAAGAAACATAATGTCACATAATTGCGATTATCTCAGCCTCCCAGTGCCCCTGTTGCTACTATGTTGACCGCTAATTTTTTTATACCTTAAATTAATGAGCTAACTCTGCCACTACACCTAAGCCCCTGCCACGTGCTCCTCCATGGCAGTGTTTGTGCCCCACGCCCTGCTAAGTAGGGGTGTTCAAAAAAATCCGAATCCGAAACCGAATCCGAAATATCCGAAAACCCGTATCCGAAATATCCGAATTTTCGGATATCCGAAAATCGGATAATCCGAAAATTCGGATTCGGATTCGGATAGTGATTTTGAGAACTTTCGGATAATCGGATTATCCGAAAATATCCGAAAATTTAATTTTTATTTTTTTTGGATATCCGAATATCCGAAAATATCCGAAGTATCCGAAAAATATCCTAAGTATCCGAAAAATATCCGAAAAAATATCCGAAGTATCCGAAAAAATATCCGAAATATCCGAAATTTATATTCAGATATCCGAAAGAGAAAAATGCCCGGATAGTCCCTGTGGTTTCACCTTTTTTCACCTATAGTCCCTATCTTTCTAAAACTACTTGAATAGTCCCCAAGGTTTTCCGTTTTGTTCTCGGATAGTCCCTGGGTCTAACTTCAGTTACTTTTCTCTGTTAAGTGGGTGTTGAAATGACCAAAATGCCCTTTCCTTAAAAGGCCAAACCATAGGGACTATCCGGGCACCTTCTCTTTGTAAAACCCATCCACCCTTCATCTTCAACATTAAGAAACCCTAACCCTGCTTCTCTTTAAATCCACTACCAAACACCCCTACCTCTTGTTTTCCCTACCGACGAGCACAAGGGAGTCCGACTGGACTCTGGTGACGGGTCTAATTAATCGGTCGGCAAGACACCCCAAACACCTCCCCTCGTCGACAAAACGGACCACCACCGTCCGGTGGTGGTGAGCGATGGCTGCGGAACCAGAGAGACAGAGAGGAAGAGAGAGAGAAAGAGAGACCGAGGAGAGGGAGAGAGATGGTTGACGACGTCGCCGGTGGGATTCCGGCGACGACCGACGACTGTTTACGGCGGTGGGATTCTGCAGTGAGGCTCCGGTGAGATGCTTGATTAGGGGAAGTTCAATAATAATCGGACCTCCTTTTCCTGATATAGATGCTTGATTATTGTTACTTGGAACGGACCCTGAAACAGAACGCACACACCATCAGATTCAGAGGAATCTGTGTCATTGTGTTTGTGTTTTGTAGAGAAAAATCATAAACCATTGGAGAAAGAAGAAGCAGAAACCATAGGGTTTCTCAACGTGTTGGGAACGTGAAGAAGGAAACTAGCCATTTGTTTTTTTGGGTTTGATTGGCCTGCTATGGCTTCAATTCAATACGGCAGAGGAGATATTAGTGGCAATTATTGATGCTCCACCGGTTTCGATACACGAGTCGTGTGATAAATAAATATGTCGATCGAAACACGCTACATTGAATTAAATTAAACCAATGTAGACACCGACAGCAACAGCACCGCCCACGGCGGCGGTGGTCTGTTCAGTTGTGATTCTCGAGTCCTTTGTCCTCAGATCAGTTCCAGACGCAAACACGGTCGAGCCACCATGTTTTCTGGCTCCGATTCGGGACTCGCATCGCCGCCGATTCAGGTTACAATTTGGTTTGGGTCACGTTTCGAATTTCGGCTTGGGTTCGAGTCTTGTTCAGTTTTGGTTCGAGTTTCGGTTTGTTTCGACTCACGCGGCTCGGTTCAGATTCGGATCGATTGGTTCAGATCCGGGTCAGTCGATTGGTGGGTGGAGGTTGAAGATGAAGTGTGGTGGTGGGGTTTTATAAATAAAAATGAAGAAGATGCCCGGATAGTCCCTATGGTTTGGCCTTTTAAGGAAAGGGCATTTTGGTCATTTCAACACCCACTTAACAGAGAAAAGTAACTGAAGTTAGACCCAGGGACTATCCGAGAACAAAACGGAAAATCTTGGGGACTATTCAAGTAGTTTTAGAAAGATAGGGACTATAGGTGAAAAAAGGTGAAACCACAGGGACTATCCGGACATTTTTCTCTATCCGAAAAATCTGGTTCCAAATATTAAAAAATAATAAAAAAATAAAAAATTGGATATCCGATTAGATATCCGAACCCGAATCCGAAATTTCGGATATCCGAAATTTCGGATTCGGGTTCGGATGTCAATATTTCACTATCCGAAATTTTGGATATCCGATTTTCGGATATCCGAGAACCGGATTATCCGATCTTGAACACCCTACTGCTAAGGCGGAACAGTTGGCGTGCCCAATCAAGCTCACGACACAAAGTCTTAAACCACCTTCATTTGGGAAGCTGATTGAACCCGTAAACAGGAGTGGTGGTTTTGATGAATTTTAAGAACAAATTGCTTTCTTTTCAATGTCATATTCATTCATTTATGTACTTATTAATCCTCTACTTTTTAGACATTTTATTAACATTACAAGTACATACATAAACACAAGATAAAACACTATCATATTCTAACATTATCCGGTTTTTAAAACCGATCAAACAATATAACATCATCAAAGTAACACAAACACACAACCCTAGTGTATTTCACAAGTATGAGATAAGATGAAACCGGGTCGGGTCAACCCATATCCACACCACCACCCTCACCCTATAAACCCACCCTCACCCCTTTCCCCTAAACCTTACCAAAAACCTTATCCTCCACTAAACCCATGGCTTCCTCTGCCTCTCCCCTGCAACTCCATCCCCTATCTTCAACCAAACCCTTATCCTCCATCACCAAAACCCCAACACCCAATACTCTCCACCTCTTCCCATCATCCTTAACCCCATTTCCAAAGCTCCTCTGTTCTACCACCCTCTTTGAACCCGCCCCATCATCTCGAATCACCCGCAATGTCGCCGTATCTTCCGGGTTCGAGCTCGATGAGGAATTGTCTGATGATCAACAGGAACAGAGTTTCTCCCCTGACCTCAAGATTTTTGTGGGTAATTTGCCCTTTAGTGTTGACAGTGCTGCTCTTGCTGGATTGTTTGAGACTGCTGGAAATGTTGAGATGGTTGAGGTATGGCTGTTAATCTCTTGTTTTAAACCTAAATTGGGTCTGAATTTGTTGAGAATTTTAACTGTTTTTTACATAATTTGGATTCAAATTGTCTGAATTTTTAAATTGCCCCTGTTTCTAGTAGTATGTAAAACAGAGTGTGTGTGTGTGTGTTTTAGGGTGTTATTATTTCTACTGTTTTAGACCTAATTTGAATTCACACTTTCCAAATTATTTCTTTGATGTTCAGTGAAATTGGGCCCCTGTTTCTGGTAGTATGTGAAACAAAGAGGCATATGTAGGGTTGTAAACGATCCGAGTTACTCACGAGCTACTCGAGATTAGCGTGAAAAAAGCCCGAATCGAGCCGAGGTTAAACGAGCCCGAGCCTAAAAATAAGCTTGTTTAGTAAACTAGCTTGAGCCCGAGCCTCACTTATCGAGCTCGAGCCATATAATTTTTATTTAATATTTTAAATATATATAATAATAGTCATTAAATATAATATAAATAATTTAATAAATAAAAAACGAGCCGAGCTCGAGCTCTCACAAGTTAATTGAGCTCAAGCTCAGCTCGGCTCGTTTGCACCCCTAATTGTATAAATGCTCCTCTTAAACCTAAATTCGATATAATTTTATTGCAAATTTTGTGTTTATTTGAGTTTTTTTTTTTTTTTTTACCTAAGGTGAGAATTCAGTGAAATTGGGCAGCTGTTTGTAGTAGATATACACCAACACAATTGAGTTATAACTGCTTAATAGTATGTGAAACAGAGGTTTCTGTATCTTTATATGTTGTGTGTGTTATTGGCAGGTTATATATGACAAAGTTACTGGAAGAAGCAGAGGTTTCGGCTTTGTAACAATGTCATCAGTTGAAGAAGTTGACGAAGCTGTCAGGAAGTTCAATGGTTATGTAAGTAATCGTAAAATCGCAAAATATACATAGACTCGAAAGCTTCATATATTTCAAGATTGTTTTAAACCGTTTAAGATTAACAGGAGCTCGATGGGCGGGCATTGAGGGTGAACTCAGGTCCTCCACCGCCACGCAGGGAGGAATCATCGTTTGGCGGGCCAAGAGAAGGCGGTCGTGGTGGCGGTGGGAGAAGTTTTGACAACACCAACAGGGTTTACGTCGGAAATCTTGCTTGGAGTGTTGACAATATTGCTCTTGAAACGTTGTTCAGAGAGCAGGGAAACGTTGTGGAAGCGAAAGTCGTTTACGATAGGGAGAGTGGTAGGTCAAGGGGGTTCGGGTTTGTTACGTTCAGTTCTGCTGATGAGGTCAACAGCGCAGTCAACTCGTTGGATGGCGTTGTAAGTAAATTATTCATGTTTCAAGGGTCAGTTGTTGAATCGTTGTATGTGCAAATATGCATCGTTTTCAGAACCAAACTAGACGTCAAACTGGTCTCCTTATCGGTCCACTAGTCGGACTGGTCGAACCGGTCCAACCGGCCTGTTCGACTCAAAACTGGTCTGATAGGATGAACCGGACTGGTCAGACCCTTGGTTCCTGGTCCAACCGGTTTTCAAAACATTGCAAATAAGTATAAGATTCATGAATTTGACTGAAACTTGTTGTGCAGGATCTTGATGGCAGAAATATCCGAGTAAGCGTTGCTGAAGCGCCACAAAGGCGCCAGTTTTAAACAATTAAAAGGTGTGATGATGCACTTATATGTGTTTTAAACAATTTGTTTTATTTGTTGTTAATTGGTTTACGCGAATTCTTATGAAACGGGTGAGCATGTTACACTAGTTTAAAGAGGAAGGTGATGCTTATTATGAAGCTGTGACGGCATGCGCGAAAGGGCTAATAGATCTTGCAAGTGTCATTAAGTTTTGTAACAGTATGCTTTGGAATTAGATATGGATTTGTAATCATATATTGGTGTATGATTTGTGGGAAGAATGTTATGGTGATTGTGAATTTGTGAGTCTGGGTACCAAGAAACATGTGATTTGGCTTTGTTAGGAACATGACGATCACAAGCGGTGTTCGCATTTCACTCGAAATCACCATATTGAAGAGATTAAAAGATTTAGAACTTACATATGGTAAGATTAGGATAAAGATTCAAAGATGATTGAAAGGTGAATGACAATTTTCTTCATGGTTTAATTTTACTCCCAAAACCACACATACAAGGAAAAACACTTAACACACTTGTTTGAGCTCTCTGAATTTAAAATACGGAGTTAACTGTCATTTTCGTCCCCGTGGTTTGTTGGAAAATATCACTTCAGTCCAAAAAAAATAAATTTGCGCCAGTTCTGTCCTTAACATTTTTGAAATGTGTCACTTCAGTCCAAAAAGATAACGCCTTGCGCCAGTTCCGTCCTCAACGTTTTTAACGGCGCGTATCTTTTTGGGCTGAAGTGGCGCGTTTCAAAAATGTTGAAGACGGAACTGGCGCAATTATTATTATTATTATTTTTTTACTGAAGTGGTATTTTTCACCAAACCACGGGGACAAAAATAACAGTTAAGTCTAAAATATGTGACTTCATTTTTTTAATATCCAAACATTAAAGTAGTTCTCATTTACCCTTATTTAACCCAGAAAAGCTTTCAGACATTTTTAGTCAAAATTTATTGATAAGTAAAATGAACAAATACATATATTGTTGCCTGGTGTTTTAAGGAATGATTCACATGTTTGTGGGCTGGACCCTCTAATTGGGCTTTTTACAAAGATACAAACCACATTCCATATAGAGGACAGGAGCTTACAATCTTACATTAGCTACAAAATTAATATACAAGCTATGTCTGATCGAGTTACTAGATGGACAGCCTCTAACAAGAAGAATGGTCTAAATTGCGGTGGTTATGCAAAGTCGAATTCTGGAAATAGGCCTGATCATTTTTGTTGTCTTAGTTTTCACTAACCACCCGATCGTGTATAACCCATTTCTTATAGCGTGCCAACCCGTTTGCCTCGTTTAAATATATGGGTTATGTTTAGGATGCACGATTGTTATTAAGTGTTTTCAAATGGGTTGATGTAACTGACACGGATATGTTGAATCAGTTCTGTTTAAACATGATGGAAAACATGAAACATACATGTTACAGCAGACAGTGTAGTGGAGAATCCAGTGAGAGAAGAAGCCATAGAGTTCGACATCTTAGTCAAGGTGATCCGGTTTCTCCTTAGGGTGCAAACTGATGATGGTAATGATGAAACCGAAAAGGGTATCGGTTATGGAGAGGGAGGCGATTTTGATGTTATGATTATTAGGTTATGTGTCTAACCTTAGCACCTCTTCATAAGTCTCCTTATATAAGCACCCAAGAGGAAACCTAATTAGTTAATAAGGGTAATATGATTCATCAACAATTACCAACTAATTATTTAATAGGTTATTATATATTTTGATCTATATTATGTAAATGATTATAACGGCTACTAGATTAAATATTAAAACATAATATATTTAATCTTACAGGATAAACATATATATATATTTAAGGTTCTATGCAGAACACTAAATATTGCGAGAACACGCAGAACAAAATGAATCACCCATTTTTTTAATCATAAAAACAAAAAAAGTAAATGAAAATATCACAAATATAAGATTTATTGTTTCTCACACTAGAATTCAAAATAAAATATGGAAAATTTTCGTTTTTATATAACCTATATATATGTAGATTATATGTAGGTTAAATTACCTACATGTATGTAAGCTATGTATCGGTAAAAATATATGTTTTTTTTTATGTAAGAAACATAAAGTTTAAAAAATATGAACCTTAGATGCCATAATTTAGTGATTTAGATTTATTCTTTTTGTTCTCGCAGTAATTAGTGTTCTATAATGATTCTCATCCTAAAAAGTGTACAAAGTCATAAAACACATTCAAAACTCACACATATAACAATGTGAAGATTATTAAAACGCCATATATGTGAGATTTTTTTTTTTGTGACAAGGTTCTAATTATCGAATGGTTAACAGTATTGTGTTTTATGTTAATTATCATGTTGTGTTTTATATCCGTAGTTGTATGGTGGTGTGTTTTGAAGTCTTTTATGGACTATTAGAGATCTAATATAGTTTTTTAGTAATATTTACACTTTATTGGTGGGTTTTTAGTGTGTTTTGTTGCTGAAATTATGGTGTTTTACGACTTTTTACATTTTTTAGGAGTTTGAACTTTGTAGCCAAACTCCACCCAATATGTACTTTTTTTACAGTATTCGAATTTGATGTTACTCAAATTGGTCATCTTGAAGGTTTCACGACAGAAAAAAATTACATAAGAATGACAGGTAAACGGGCAACCAGCTGCGCCGCAACAATTCGACCCACCAACCCGATACGAATGCCATCCCTAATTAAAATAGTTATATTTAAAATTTTCCTGATCCAAGGAAAAGAAGATATCAGTCATGATCTTGAGATTTAATGATACCTTGGTTTGTATCTATAAATTCTTATTCTTGTACATTTCCAGTTCTGTTTTCTAGCCATTCAAAAGACGAAAAACAATACACGCACATACGAGACAAGTATAAGAACATCCCAAACCAATCATAAAATGCCAAGTTTAGTAATATACTATCATAAACACTCTTCAATTAGCCTATAAAATACCAGTTTTGGCCCATTAGATCATCCAACAATTTTCACATATCAAGTTCACACAATGAGTAACTCCAAAAGATATGTCAGGTTGACAAAATTGCATTTTTCTTCTATACATAGTTCATGCAGTATGATGACATGATTCATAAATTTTAACATTTTGATGGTTTTTTCTAACTAGATGTGATGCTGACACGGAACCCGTAGAACCAACCAACACATCGCTGAAAAAAGGCGACACGAAACTCGCGAAAAAGCTTTCACGAGTTTTCTCCGAGGACTATGTGAAAACTGACCCGACAGTTCTTGATCCTCGAGGCGCAGCGATAAACCGATGGAACCATTTGTTTCTCATTGCAGCCTTGATTTCACTTGCGGTAGACCCGCTTTTCTTCTACTTGCCTGTGACCAAAGAGGACATGTGTCTTGATGAGGACAAGACCCTCAAGATCACACTCACTATCATCCGTTCGATTGTCGATATCTTCTATGGGATCAAGATTTATGTGCGGTTTCGTACAGCTTACGTGGCACCTTCGTCACGTTTACTTGGGCGAGGCGAGTTGATTCTGGATTCTTCTAGTATTTCTGAGAGGTATTTGAGGGGTGAGTTTTGGCTTGATTTTTTGGCCACACTTCCTATTCCACAAGTCATGACTTGGTTCCACATTGTCGATAAGACCGAAATGATGAGCACGAAAACAAGCGTGTTATACTTTATCATGATCCAGTTCTTGTTGAGGCTGTTTCTAACGTTTAGACTCGGGTCACATATATCAAAACAAGCCGGTCTTGTGGCTAATGTAGCGTGGGTCGGGGCTGCTTACAATCTATTATTGTTTATGTTGGCTTCTCATGTATGTTTTGTCCGTAACAATGCTTGAAAGTTGAAACTGCAGCCCGATGTAGGACACGACTAACATTGTTGTTTAATGTTTTTTGTTGTGAAGGTGATTGGCGCGATGTGGTATCTTTTATCGATTGAGAGGCAGGGGCTATGTTGGGTGGAAGTATGTGACATGGAAACCGAATGCAAACATCGGTATTTTGATTGTGTTAATGTGAATCTTCCTAGTCGAGAAGCATGGTATCCAACGAGTAATGTCTCGAGTATATGTGCGAGTGCTGATAACTTCAAATATGGACTCGTTGAAGACGCTGTTATATACAGTATCGCTTCGGCTAATTTCTATAAGAAGTATGCTTATTGTCTGTGGTGGGGTCTACGAGGCTTAGGGTAACGTTAAACATACATATATAAACCTTTATTATAAGGTGAGGGCGTTCTTTACTTGCCCAACAATTTGGGCCAGTAAAACATGCCCCCACGAGGTATTTTACAAGTAACAGGTTTATGTGTTTCGGTTTTCCAGTTCAGCAGGTCAAGAACTTCAAGCGAGCCCGTTTATAGCGGAATCACACTTTTGCATACTCATTGGGATTACCGGATTGGTGCTCTTTGCTTTGCTCATTGGTAACATGCAAGTAAGCTGGGAATCTTTAATGTTTCATGGTTTAGAAGTGTTAAGTTTTGAGTTACAAACTATATGTTGTTTTATAAAAACAGCAATATCTAGAGTCAAGAACTAAGCGACTCGAGGAATATCGGGTGAAGCGGATGGATACCGAGCAATGGATGCACCACAGGCATCTACCACACGAATTGAGGGAACGTGTACGCAAACATGATCTCCACAAATGGATTGCAACCCGAGGGGTTGACGAAGAAGAAATTCTTCGACCCCTTCCTCTCGATATTAAAAGAGATATCAAACGTTATGTATGCGCCGAGCTGGTTAGAAGGGTGAGTTCTTTGATCTCTACATTTTTTATTTATTATCTCCAACCTTTCCCTAAATATGATTATGTGAATTCGAATAGGTTCCTTTATTTGATCAAATGGACGAACGCACTGTGGATGCAATATGTGAAAGACTAAAACCCGTGATCTCAACACCAGGAACATGTCTAGTACGAGAAGGTGACCCCACAAATGAAATGTTGTTTATCATGCGGGGTCACCTAGATTCTCATACTACTGGTGGGGGCCGATCTGGTTTCTTTAACCAGTGTGAGATCGGCCCAGGAGACTTTTGTGGTGAGGAACTACTAACATGGGCTTTGGACCCATGTCCAAGTGTCATCATTCCATTATCCACACGTACAGTCACTGCCATCTCTGAGGTGGAAGCTTTTGCTCTCACCAAAGAAGACTTAAGATTTGTGGCCGTACAATTTCATAAACTTCACAACAAGAAACTAAGGCACACGTTTAGAGTTCACTCCCACCAATGGCGAACTTGGGCCGCTTGTTTCATACAAGCAGCTTGGAAACGATATAAAAGGCGAAAAGAGGTTGGACTTCTTAGAGTTAAAGAGAAACTGAGCACTCATAGCATCAACAACAAGTCGAGTAGAAAGAAACATGGTTTATCGATATTGGCAACGAGCGTAAGAAGAGGACAAGGATACAATGACGATGATGTCATTCGCAGTCCCATGCCAAAACCGAAGGATCCTGAGTTTCTAGACGATGATAGTAATTGAAGCAGGGGTTAAGTTTCACATCTTTGATCAAATAATGCAAGATTCTAAACATTTTGCAATTTCTACTGCTTAATTGAATTACTATTATTGTTTTGTAAATACAAGTAATTTGTATAACTAATCGGCCTTTTTAATAGTAAACCAATTTTAATTAAAGAACCATAATTCATATTTCTGCAAGATTAATTGAATTATTATTTATGTTTTGCAGGATAAATAGTGAATACAAGTAATTTATATAACTAATGGGCCTTTTTAATAGCAAATATGGAGCGTTACATAATCGTTTTATGTATCAAAGTTAAAGCAAAATGTACAATGTTTATGCGGTTTATTACTTAAAATTAGTTTTGTATTAAACATGTATCAAATAAGATATGTGGTGTATAAGTCAATTTTTTTTTTTGTTATAATACTATTTAGAAAGTTTTTAGTTAAGATTGAAATTTATGAAAGATGTGTGGGCTACAGGCTATGTGACAGATCACAGATGAAACATGGCCCAAATATGTAGCAGACATGTTTTAACCAAATCATATGGTTCCTTAAAAGTTTGTTATTAAGGTTTAAACAGAAACAACCGTGTTAACCAACAACAATCCAACCAAAAGCTGTCCGACCCACATCCCTGTCCATAGCTAACATTTAAATATAAAAAAATGGAAAAATATTAAAGTTCAATATATTAACAACACATCAATAAAAGATTGATCAAACAGCTATAAAAGATATTATGGATATCTTATAAAAAAGTGTAGCTAGTGTTCTAAGATCATAGCAATCCTATTGTTAAAATTAATGTTGTAGCGATTCGTAACTAATCAGGTGTACTTGCAAGTAAAAGCGAAGGGCTTTTGACTTGGTGTATAGCTTTATTGAGATGTGTAAAATGATGTCACTCCTTAAAAGGTCGAGGATTTGAGTCTTACGGTTAACAATGGTTTAGAATTATAAGTAAAAAAAACAACTAATGGCCAGGAGAGGTAAAAAACTGAATGAGCCTCTTTTGTGACTCTTTTCATTTAAATATAGTTTTATCAATTTTTAATTTATAAACTTAACTAACTTTCATATATATTTCATACTTATTCCTTATAAAAACTCTTTTTTTAAATGTCTGATTCACTTTGTGACTAACGGTGCGTTCAAACATGATACAACAATGTGTCTAAAATTATAATGTTGTGTCCAAGTCTCAGCGTCTTTTTAGTTGTTTTAATAATAATAATAATAATAATAATAATATTATTATTATTATTATTATTATTATTATTATTATTATTCCATTGGGTGGCATGATGGGCCCATTATTTGTTTTTTTCTAACTTCCTTTTCATTGTTGCTTGGATTTATATTGTTGTTACCAAGCTATTTAGGTCGAGACACACAGCCATATTGGTGGTTGAAAGGTTCATTTGTTGCAATTCATTTGTCTTGGAATTTAAATGTGCGTTTGAGAAAAATACAAACTTCACACAACATGATGATTGTTTTTAGTCATTTCATACATTTTTGTTGCTGAAAATGTCATTTATGTGACACCATCAAGTTTGTTTGTCACGCTTGAATAAGTGAAACGAAGACTAAATTACAAATGTTTTATGCCTGACGTATATAGACATGATTCTAGATCGAGCTAACCTAACCAGACCGCTCGGGTCGGGTGCTTATCAAGGATCAATGTAGGACTATGGGTTTAGTAATAGTCTTTGAAGGAGGTGTAAATTAATCAAAAAATGTATTTGTAGGTAGTGTGTATATAGAGTTTGTATCAAATACAAATAAGTTTTAGTATGGATACTGTATGAAATGAAGGTGAAATCTACGCGTTGACATTTTTGTAATTACTCTAAATTATGCTACAATTTACAAGTAACGTAGTTTTATTACTCTAGTATAATTTTGTTGTACAATAATTATTGGTTGAATATTGTAATTATTGTAAAAAAGCCACCATGTCTGTTTTTCTTCATTTTGTACACTTTGCAAGCTAAATGTTATTTTTGTTTTATCCCACAATTTTAAAACACTTGTTACAATTTAATAAAACCGGTGGCAGAGCTCGAACGAAAACTCAATTGAGGCCGGACTCTTAAATCCAAATCGGTAGGGGCCAAACTCTTAAAAATTCAATATTTTAGACTACAAAATAAATTTTTTCGAAAAATTTAACACTACGAACGAAAAATTGGTGGGGGTCAGGCCACTCCCGGGCCACAAGTAGGCTATGCCCATGATTAAAACCATGGGCGAAGGATAGTGGGGGCGGCCGACCTCCCGAACTTTTCGCCCAGTAGTGGAGAGTGTGTAGTTTTCATATACATGGAAAAGTCAGGGACCCAGAGGATAAAAAAAAAGTATTTGGACTAAAATGGCAATTTGGACCAAAACTCAGGGGCTAAAATGACAATTTACTCTATAATCTATTCTCTTGTCTATCCCACGACCCACACTAGAGAGAGCCTAACATCAACACCAACCTAACTCCAGATAATAGGGTGACGTTTGGAACATTTAACTAATTAATTAATAGTAAAATGCAGATCTATGAATAGTAATTTTAATATTTACACTACTTATCTTTTATAAGACTAGAACATTTACTGTTTCAAACAAAATACCAATTCAACACACTAATACCATGGCCACATTCTACAACCTCTTTGATCCATTAAAAACATTTTTAACCTAACCTAAATATATGATACCCTTTTAGAGAACGGTTAATTTGTATCTAATTTGACTTTTTGTTAAAATAATATTATAAAGTTGAAAACATACGCATGCAATAATATTATAAAGTTGAAAACATATTTTGGTGTTTGAAGAAGCAATTTATAATGTTCTAATCCACCAATGAATGTTGGAATATATTGGTTTTGACGTGACAAATAAAAGTAACCTAAGGGTATGTAAGTCAATTGCTTCGATGGTGAGGGAATAAGTTGAATCTAATATCGATTTTTTAAGGTTAGGATGAGCAGATTAATCGTTTTGTATTACACGGAGTGTATAGTTAATAGATTTAAGGGGCTGTTTGGTAACTTCTGAATAGATAAGTGATAAATCAGTAAGATGTCTGAACTATTAAGAGTTAGTATAATGTTTAACTGTTCAGAAACAAATGTTTGACCAATTCAGATAAGAAGTCATAACCATTCAGGCTCAGTTTAATGCTTAACTATTCAGAGGCAAATGTTTTAATCATTCAAACATCTGCTTGTGAAACAAACAGTCTGAACCATTAAGTGTTGAACCAGTAAAGAGGTCTGAACCATTAAGAACTAAACAAACAACCTCACTTTTGTTTAGTTATATATTTAACTATTACCGGACTCATAATAATTAATATGTACGAGTTGATGGGGACCCTTTTTTGATTTTGGAAATTGTGTAATTTATAGTTATATATTCATTATTATATGATAATCTTAATTTTATAGCCAAAATTTATACAAGTTATTTTCATTATTTACATATGGGAAGATCCTAATTTTATCACCAAAGTTGTGTCATGTTTTCAAGGATTTTTATTTTTATTTTAACAAAACCTATTAGAAAATTAAGATTTTTTAAGGGGAAATTTTACAACTTTTAAAATATTTTTTTAGGCAGAGGGCCTGACAAGTAACAAGGTGTATGTTTAACCCATCCCAATGACAATTCTTATTACTTTTCCATGTTTAACCACTTTTGTTTGTAACTCTGAGTAAAGAATTGATACGAAAATTTTTCTGGTAAGCTGCAACGACTCTATCTAGCTTCTGGTTATGAGCTTAAATGAGGAGGAAGATGATGACATCAAAATATTTGAATAATCAGTTGTTAGGTCTTGACCTCTTTTGACCTTTCATTTAACCGGAAGCAAATCAACCGCATAGCATTAATGGTATTAAAAAATATTTTTCAGGTTTTTTTTACCTTGATTGTTACTAATAGTATTAAAAAAATAGGTGGTAAATAACCACTTGGGGTGTCCCAGTGGCCAGCCTCACCCACCTTTTCGCAGAGGACACAGGTTCGAATCCTGGCAGGTACAACCTCCAGGCTTTCGCTTCGGGTTGGTATTAACCACCAGGCAGGTATGAGGCTAAGCTAGCTTGTGGAGTGAGATCACTCCAGCGGTTGGGAGGACCATGCAATATTCCCCCCCCCCCCCCCCCCCACCCCACACCCAAATAGGTGGTAAATGTTTAAAAACTAGACTTAACAAAATTTATAATTGTCACGTGAATGTTTATTTTCTTAAATACATATCTTGACAATTCTATATGTTACAATTATTATTCAATCGTGTAATGCATATATTTTTTTTAAAACATTATTTTTTATTATTATTAATCAAATAACATCACATTTATATTAACTCATTTATGTCAATCTAGTATATAAAAGTCTCCGTCTTTGTTTTGCATTTACAGGAAATATTTACTATATAGTTTAAGTTCAACCCGTGTAACACATGGGGAACTAACCTAATATATATATATATATAGAAAGAGAGAGAGAGAGATAGGGGAGAGGCCAATTAACGTACATTACGGCTTAACGTACGACCAGTGCAACTGGTAATTACGCACGTTCATTTCAAAATCACGCACGTTATAAACTAAAAAACCCGAATCACGCATGTTGAAAAACATTAATCACGCATGTTGAAAACATTAATCACGCATGTTATACCTATAATCACGCACGTTTTCGTACGTGATGTACGTTAAGCCGTAATGTATTTTACACTTTTTCTATATATATATATATATATATATACTAGGTTATCACCCGGGATTGCTTCCCGGGCTCGAAAAATTAATTTTAAAATACTCACAAGTGTATAATTAAAATAAACTTAAATAATGTGACGTATTAGATAAGTTAATGACAAAGTGCATACTTTGTTTTGGAGCATTCTATAAGACAAACATAGGATAGTAATCAGACATTTTCAAGAATGTTTATTACTCAACAACTTGATCAAATCATCAAAATCCAATCGAAGACATATACCCATGCCCAATACAATCAGAACAATATGCCCAATACAATCAGAAAAGTAACAACCATGAAACCTACAACAATAATCAATCCAAAAAGCCTCGTTAACAATTTATTCTCCTTATAATTAATCTACTTCAATAATGGTATAATTCCGTTCATATATATAAAAACTTCCTTTAAAAAATAGAAGCGGGCAGTCCGTTAGTAACACATACCCGAAAACACATATAAAAATTTACGCGGTCAGAACAGCAGCAGCAGATAAACTTTAAAGCACCCAAAGGTCTGATGCAGCCAAGCAAACCCAAATGTGGAAATCTATTTCAAACCATGCCTAGCATATCAAGAGAGAAATCAGAGGAGCCAACTAAAACATATATTGTTCGGTATAACGCACATGGCACGTATAATGCCTAATACTAATCAAAATGAGATAGTGTTTACCTTGAAAAGGGTAGTGAGGGGCTGACTTTGTGGTGATACAAATTATAGCTAATTTTTGCCACCCTTTCAACCTCCAAAAAAATGTAGCTATTCAAAAATCTTCAACTGAGAACGTCCACCTGATCCAAGAGGCGTTCCGATAATCCAACATTAATGTCAACCTCAGGTTTAGGCTTTGAGTTACTGTTGGGTTTTCCAGGTGTCCCATTTGTAGTTTTAGCTTGGCCCTTTGGACCATACTTTTTCTGCACAAAAAATAATTAAAAAAAATAAATCACTAAGTCAGACTCATAATGCTTTATTTGCGTTGTGATTAAGGCGCAAAAACCATAAAAATAACAAATTATTAATGCGGGTCGTAAATATTCGGAGCTATAAGACCATTGGTGCACACAGTGGCATTAAAATATGTTGGTGGACGAAATCATAACCCAGAGGGCGTGGGGGTTGCTACAAGCACTCTTTATATATGATCAAGCATCACACGTGTGTATTAAATTTGGAGTAGCCTTATTCGCAATACTTCTGATGTAAACTTGCTATGGTTTGTCTGTCAGCTTCAGCGTTTATTTTGGTTATCCGGGTTTTGTTTGTCAACTTCCGGGTTGCTACAAGCACTCTTTGAATATTTTTTTCTAATTGTCGTTTAGGTGTGTTTATTGTCGTCGGTGAGTTGCAATTCTCAGCCCGATTAGATCAGATCGACAACTCAGCGTTCAAAGGTAATGTCCCTTCGAATAATCCTTTTAGCTCGATTTTTTTTGTGCTCCTTTATGGTTTAGGGTTCTTCAATTTTACTGCTTTTGTTATTATGTGATGAATTATTTAAACCATCGCGTAGTGATAAACCCTAACTTCTGTAAGACTTATTACCTTAATTTTGACCAATGTTTCTCATATGTGTGCAGCTGATGTTGTTGCAGGCTCAGCAGCATGGCTTGGCAGAGGCCTCTCGTGTGTTTGCGTTCAGGGGCGTGACGACGATTCACGCCCCTCATTTGATTTGACTCCTGCTCAGGTAAGATTGTATGCGTTATGGCCCGATTTTGTACAAATGAGTTATGGCTTACGATGTTATTTATTGGCATCATTTGATTTGACTCCTGCTCAGGTAAGATTGTATGCATTATTGCATTATGGCCCGATTTTGTACAAATGAGTTATGGCTTACGATGTTATTTATTGGCATAGTAATCTGATTTTCGGTGTTTTATTTGCCATTGACAGGAACATTGCTTACAAAGGCTGCAAACCCGTCTAGACATAAGCAATGATTGTTCGATTCCAGAACATCAGGTACATTATGTTTCTTGTGGATATCTGTTTTGTTAGATAAAACGCACGTTATGGATGTTTGTAAGTTTTGAAAAGAGGGATTAATGATTTGATATTTCTATTTTTGCAATTTTATCGCTGTTTTAGGAAGCATTGAGGGCGTTATGGAATTTCGTCAGCTAATTAGTTTAAAATTTGAAATGACTGTTGGGTTAAAACAGTGTTTTGAAACCACTTTTGAAACGACTGTTCGGTTAAACAATGTTTTGAAACCATTGTTAGGTTAAACAGTGTTTGAAACAACTGTTGGGTTAAACAGTGTTTTGAAATGACTGTTAGGTTAAACAGTGGTTTCAAAACACTGTTGGGTTAAAACAGTGTTTTGTGGAGAAAACAGTGGTTCTTTTTCTTTTTTTTCCAAACAGTAGTTTGACTTTGGTCAAACAGCGTTTTAACTTTGGTCAAACAGTGTTTTAACTTTGGTCAAACAGACTTTTGAACCACTAAGAATCATATTTTTGCAAACAGTTGTTTGACTTTGGTCAAACAGTTGTTTGGCTGGTGTAGGTTTGAAACAGTGGTTTGACTTTGGTCAAACAGTTGTTTCAAGGATGTCCACCGTGGCTGAACCTGATGGTTAACTGTTTTGACTGTTTGAACCGATTTTTTCGTATAATGTTTTTACTCAAAACCTTAGGTTGAATTAAAGTTTTAAAGTGTTTAACATGGGTCATGAGTATAATACATATATATAATTCAAAAATGAAAAATATTTATAAATAATAGAAGTTAAACGGCCTGTTCGGTTTACACATCCAGTCTTAACTCCCAATTTCCAAATTAGACAGAACTGGCAAATTACGAAAAGCAAACCGTGAACTGAACTGTTTGGATCTCAAACTGGCTGAGTTGTGTTGGTTTGTTATTGTAAACAACCAAGCATTTTTTTAGAGTTTCCCTGATTCTGTGAATTTAAGACGCATTATGATTTTTTTTCGACTACTCTTAGAGCCCTATGTGAATCGACAACTATGTTGTTCACCATTTGTCATTTATGCAAATAACGCATTATGAGTCTGACTTAGTGATTTATTTATTTTTTAATTATTTTTTTGTGCAGGAAAAGTCTGGTCCAAAGGGCCAAGCTAAAACTACAAATGGGACACCTGGAAAACCCAACAGTAACTCAAAGCCTAAAACTGAGGTTGACTTTAATGTTGGATTATCAGAACGCCTCTTGGATCAAGTGGATGTTCTCAGTTGAAGATTTTTGAATAGCTACATTTTTTTTGGAGGTTGAAAGGGTGGCAAAAATTAGCTATAATTTGTATCACCACAAAGTCAGCCCCCCACTACCCTTTTCAAGGTAAACACTATCTCATTTTGATTAGTATTAAGCATTATACGCGCCATGTACGTTATACCGAACAATATATGTTTTAGTTGGCTCCTCTGATTTCTCTCTTGATATGCTAGGCATGGTTTGAAATAGATATCCACATTTGGGTTTGCTTGGCTGCATCAGACCTTTGGGTGCTTTAAAGTTTATCTGTTGCTGCTGTTCCGACCGCGTAAATTTTTATACGTGTTTTCGGGTATGTGTTACTAACGGACTGCCCGCTTCTATTTTTGAAAGGAAGTTTTTATATATATGAACGGAATTATACCATTATTGAAGTAAATTAATTATAAGGAGGATAAATTGTTAGTCGGGAATGAAGGGAGGGTGCGCGATTACAACAAGGCTTTTTGGATTGATTATTGTTGTAGGTTTCATGGTTGTTACTGTTCTGATTGTATTGGGCATATTGTTCTGATTGTATTGGGCATGGGTATATGTCTTCGATTGGATTTTGATGATTTGATCAAGTTGTTGAGTAAGAAACATTCTTGAAAATGTCTAATTACTATCCTGTGTTTGTCATATAGAATGCTCCAAATCAAAGTATGCACTTTGTCATTAACTTATCTAATACGTCACATTATTTAAGTTTATTTTAATTATACACTTGTGAGTATTTTAAAATTAATTTTTCGAGCCCGGGAAGCAATCCCGGGTGATAACCTAGTAGATTCATATGTGATAGTGATAGTGTATGTAAATTCATGGTGTCGCACCCCAACCAATGGCGGAATCATCGGAGTGGGACTTGTTCAAGATTGTATGAGACTTCATAACACTATTTGTGACAATATTTAATTCAACCGATTTCATTTCATAAATAAATTGTCAAACATTACAAGATATCCAAATACAACATTGTTCAACATAACATAACCAAAATTATTACAACACTTTAAACCTAAACGTCTAAGTGAGTATCTAGGCCTCTTTACTAGTCTATTTTCATCGCATCATCAATCCTCAACCTGTAACGTGTTTAAAATACAATTCAATGCAAAAGCAAAGGCGAGTATACAAGTTTATGAATAAGTATAAGTATAAAAGTTTTAAAAAAACGAATCCACATGGCAACTTAGTTTATACAAGATCAACCTAACATGACATGCAATATTTCTAGCCAATCCTCTGTTTACGCAAAAATGATATAATTCAACATGACCACTAGTTTACGGGCGGTGCGTTACTCCTATAGCGCTATACATGTCGAATTGAGGCTCGTGAAAGCTAATGACTAAAGCATATCACATAAGTATGGTCCACGTAAGCATCAAGTATCATAACATTGTATTCATGTATAAGGATTGTTTTCGTGCATTGCATAGAGAATAAGTTTAAGTGTAGTTTAATAGTTAAACATGTTACACCCCAAAAAGTGGTAAACATAAAAAAGGGGGTTGCGAGTATACTCACAAAATTTGCATATGCTTTCCGATTATCCAATGTGACGAAGTTGATGAGGTTAGAAGGTTGAATATGTTAGTGTAGGGATTTAGGATGTTAAAACACAAGAATATATGTATTCGAAAGTAATCATCCTTTAACACCAAGTACTTGTTCTTGACACTATGAAACCTCAAGGGTTAATGTTTTCATGAGTAATATACTCATTAGAATCGTAACAAGTCTTATGTCTTAGATGATGTTATTCTAATATCTTGACGAATGAACACAAGTCCACCATCAAGAGTTCGAATAGTATATATATGTATAAGTATTATATGTATTATTTAGTCCTTTAGTCAAGCATGAGGTAGAAGATTAATCTTCATTTAGGTACCTCTATTGTGTCATAGAATTCATGTAGGAGGTAGGAAGAACAAGCTTCCATTTAGGTACCTCTTATGGTTCACCACTACACTTGATGTAAAAACATACAAGGAGGGTCATGAACTAATATCAATACAAGAATAAGAAACATCTACACTATGAGAAATCATCAAGGGATGTGGGGATTTTATGTTGGACAACCCAAGTTAGTCCACAATCACACCTTTATCAAGCTTGAAGCTTGAACACCACTTGTGGGTCAAAAACCCTAAACAAAACAGAAAATATTTGAGGATTAACCTCTGATTTTGTATGTCTCAACCTTGTTTTTAAGCCTAACTAACCATAGAAGTGCTTATAAGCATAAGGACATAGGTTTGAGATGAGTTAGACTCAAGTTGAACAAGTTTAGTAAAGATTAGATGAAATCAGAAATGAACAGTGAAATTTGGAGCCTTTTTGCCGGAGTTCCAGGGACTTATTTACTGTGAAAAACCCATGGAATCGAAGCTAAGGTCAATCCAAGCACATAGGAAAAAGAATGGACTAAATCAGTCAAGTATTGAGTGAGTTATGCTCACTTTAGTGAAGGCTGAACAATCTGCTCGAACCTGTGATTTCAGCTGCGTTTTTTTAGAGTTTTAGAGTGATTAGAGTGTTGCAAAAGTGGAAAAGTGGCTGGGATTAGAGTGGTATTTATAGGGAATGATTAGGGTTAAGATTGGTTGGCATTTAAGAGGTTAGTTGAGGGTTGAACTAATAAAATAATAAAAAAGGGAGTTGTTGCTGTCCTTGAACCTTGCGGCCGAAGAGGCTGTTCACAGCCCATACGGTGTGACATTTTAGATTAATTCATTGTATTTGGTAGGCTAAAATAATCAAACAATATTTCCATTTAGTTAGAAGTGACCATGTGTGGTGTTTTAACATTCAAAGAAATTAAATGAATACAACCAATAAGGCTGTTCGCATGAGGGGGGCTATATAGCCTTGATTATATATATTTTTTTGTTTACTAGTAACAACTATATCAACGTAAAGTTGATTATTAATATTATTATTATTATTATTATTATTATTATTATTTAACCATGTATTTAATAGTCAACAAGCATGCATAAGTTGTGAATACGAGTATGTCGAGTATCGGTTGCGCGTATGCATTTGAGTTGGTAACGTATAATCCAAGTATTGCAACACGTATAAGCATGTATAAAAAAATAGAATTTTATTACGATCGAAGTCTCGGATTTAAAGTGGTACGGAACGAAATAGCAATTACGATACGGATGTAAGTTCCCAAAAATAGGTACATGAATATTCCTTCTATTTAAAGTAAGTTTCAAAAAGTGAGGCGTTACAGTCTCCCCTCCTTTAGAAAATTTCGTCCCGAAATTTATATTCAAGAGGAAGACTTGAAAGAGTTTTGGCAATAGGTGATTGTTTAAAACTGAGACTCGGCAATTTTGAAATGTTTTGAAAAGTACGAAATTTTGGGAGAATAGCAAAATAGGTTTGTAAAAGGATTTGTTTGGCTAAAATGGTTTTGAGGCATAAGCATGGGTGAAACGTGTATAGGTAAAACGATTTTGAATAGCTAAATTTGGAGTTGTTTTACAACTGTATTGTATTTACGAGGGAGGTCCTTATAAAACGGTTTGTAATCAATAAAATGAGGTAGTTTGCATAGGAAGTTTTTATAGAGTCATACATTTGTAAAAATTGCTTATTTAAGAGGAGCGAGGAGGTTTGGTACTTTAAATAAAGTGCTAACGATCTACTAAGTGCTTACACAAGGATAAAGAATAGGAAGATAGTTTTAAGGTAAGGAGATAAGTTAGGGTTTAAACATTTAAACAGACTTGATTGTGAACGAGGTTCGTATAGAAGAAAAGAATAATGGAGAATAAAGAACGATTAACTACTAATAAACGAAACATGAATATAAGGATGGTATAGGTATTGATTAGACGAAAGTAGTATGCTAAGAATTAGGTCTCGTCGTGGATAATCGGATGTAATGCATTTGTGAGTTGTTTAAAGTTTGAATTAGGTCTAAGGGGTCTGTAAAACACTGAATTTCTCATGGCACGTTTTACGAAAGTTTGGTAACATGATGAAAACACTTATATATAGGAAGTACCAGCGGCGTATCCACCATGTTTTGACCACATTACGTCCGTTTCGTATTCAGTGTCATGTTACGTTCCGTGTCTTACCATACACAGTAGTACACTCTATGGTTTTCACACGCCTAGCACTATAATCCCGTGTGCACCCGCGATTATTTTGATCGTCGCATGATCCGCATAGCTTGTACTAATTGTGTATGAATCAGGGTATATGAAATTTTAATATATGAGAACGTGTACGTATAAGAATGTAGTATATAAGCAAGTCCATGTTTAAGTATGTATGGGACCCACGTAAGCGAATCCCTCGGATTACGCTCGCGTACGGGTACGAATGTATGAATCATGAGTATGAATGAAAGTATGAGCATAAATATAAGTTTAAGTATGAATATACACGTAAGTATGAGTATAAACATAAAACGTATGAGTAGTGTTAGTATAGGTATAGACACAAAATGTATCGTTATGAGTAGGAGTGTAGGTACGATTAATAAGGATTACGGATATAGTATATGTTGGAACATAATGGATTTAAGCGTATAAAAGCGTTCAAAATGTTGAGTGAGTAAATACGAACAATATAAATGAAATTATCGCGAGATATCGACTAAAACGTGTACGATGATATGCATGTATAGTTGTTTAAGCAGAACGTTGAGTTTATCGAATCAAAAATAGATTGAGCTTGGTTTGAAAGGTAGAATATAGTTTGCATATGTAAGAGGATATAAAGTACTCATTGGTTAAGCATAATGTATTTTGTAATGAATGGAAATGCTACTTTTGTTTTA
The DNA here is from genome assembly GCA_030545235.1 of Helianthus tuberosus. Classification (NCBI taxonomy): domain Eukaryota; kingdom Viridiplantae; phylum Streptophyta; class Magnoliopsida; order Asterales; family Asteraceae; genus Helianthus; species Helianthus tuberosus. The sequence goes on along the minus strand of CM060358.1, from coordinate 34,785,616 downwards.
ATAGAGTTTACGTAATCTGAAGATGGTCGGTCCCCATGAAGTCTTCTTGCCCACGTGTTTTGTAAACTAGTGTAGGAAAAGGTTTTCGATAAAAAGTAAGTTCGTTTCATTAAACAAGAAATTATGAATTTAGGAGGTTCTTGTGAAAACGAGGATTCTTAGAAAGGAAATTTAGCAAAAGGACTTAGTGATAGTTAAAAGTTCTATCAAATGATTTGTTGATGTTGAAAAGAGTATTTGGTAAAACGATCATATAACATCCATAATATCTTATAAGTGTATGAGAAGGGTTGATTTGATTTTGATTAAGAGTAGAAGTCCCTAGTATGATGGTATAATGTGAACGTGTTTTAGTTATTAAATCGGATATGAAGTTCATGGGCAAGAGATTCATTGGACCGATTAAATTGATAGGTAGCATTTCGTAAGGTTTGAAAATTCGTGTAGTAAACGTTTTAAGACATGATTAAGAATCTCGTGTATATGAGTTGAGTGAAAATAGATTGTAGTATAGAAAGTACACTTGATAAAACAATGTATTTTGAAATCGGTATAAGTAGGTATTGTGAATAATGATAAACAATTTAGGTATAAAATATGATCGAGTTTGCATAATAAGATATTTTGAAGAGACGTTTTGGTAACGATCACCTAGGTAAGGGAATCACCCCTAACTCGTCGGTGAGGTCGTTTTAAGAAAAGAAGGAGTGGATCTAATCGTCAAGGTAAGGAAATCACTCATATCTCGATGGTATGCCTCCATTTTGGTGTTACAAAGAATGTAAACAAAATTGAGTGACGTTTTGAAATCATGCATATGTATAAATGTATGAAAAAGATTTAATATGTTGTGTGTGTGTGAGGAGTAAATATCGAAAGTAAAGTTGAATTCGAAAGATTGCATCGTATAAAATAAATAGTAGAACACATATTTGATTAAAATTTGGGATTGTTCCAAAACGTAACTTTGACTAACCAAAGTGGTCGAAAAGTCTTTCGAGTTTGAGGAGCATGCTTTGGCCTAATAGGTGAAATACTCTCGCCGACAAGTCGGTTAACGGTATTTACCCTTCCGGTTACTACATGTCCCAAAATCAATTGAAATTTCGAGACTTGGCGGGATTAATGAAAATCAAGGAGTGGAACTAGTCGACAAGGTGCGGATTTCACCCCTAACTTGGCGATTTCGTATCCTAAGTGTGGTTGTTACTCGTCGGGTTAAAATTTAATTTCGACACGTTGTCGAGGGTCCACTAGAATTTGAAGTTGAAATTCTTCATCAAGATGAGGACTTCACTCCTAACTTGATGATGAATCTCGTATGAAAAGAATGGGTAGATTGAGAGCCGTTCACCAAATTGTGGGTTTCACGCCTAGCTTGGTGAAGTTGTCTCGTTTGTGTATTACGAGTGGTTTTGATTTTAGTATAAACGAGTAAAAGACGTATGTTCAAAATAATAATAACAAGTATAAGCATAATAAGTATCTCAAGAAATAATACGTAAGAGACGTTTCAAGGGTAGCACATAAAGGATGGAATGATACCACAAGTATTAACAAACAAAGCAAGTATTAACACAAAAGTGACATATATGTTTAAAAGGCCAAAAGCAAATAAATAAGGAGTAAACAATGTATCATGCAAGTGGTTCAAGCAAAACATAAGAATAAGGCTCTAGAACTTTAGACTAGGTAAAACGGCATGGCAATTCTACCTAATTCCCTATAGTTATGGCTCTGATACCAATCTGTCACACCCCAACCAATGGCGGAATAATCGGAGTGAGACTTGTTCAAGATTGTAAGAGACTTCATAACACTATTTGTGACAATATTTAATTCAGCCGATTTCATTTCATAAATAAATTGTCAAACATTACAAGAAATCCAAATACAACATTGTTCAACATAACATAACCAAAATTGTTACAACACTTTAAACCTAAACGTCTAAGTGAGTATCTAGGCCTCTTTACTAGTCCATTTTCATCGCATCATCAATCCTCAACCTGTAACATGTTTAAAATACAATTCAATGCAAAAGCAAAGGCGAGTATACAAGTTTATGAATAAGTATAAGTATAAAAGTTTTAAAAAAACGAATCCACATGGCAACTTAGTTTATACAAGATCAACCTAACATGACATGCAATATTTCTAGCCAATCCTCTGTTTACGCAAAAATGATATAATTCAACATGACCACTAGTCTACGGGCGGTGCGTTACTCCTATAGCGCTATACATGTCGAATGAAGGCTCGTGAAAGCTAATGACTAAAGCATATCACATAAGTATGGTCCACGTAAGCATCAAGTATCATAACATTGTATTCATGTATAAGGATTGTTTTCGTGCATTGCATAGAGAATAAGTTTAAGTGTAGTTTAATAGTTAAACATGTTACACCCCAAAAAGTGGTAAACATAAAAAAAGGGGTTGCAAGTATACTCACAAAATTTGCATATGCTTTCCGATTATCCAATGTGACGAAGTTGATGAGGTTAGAAGGTTGAATATGTTCGTGTAGGGATTTAGGATGTTAAAACACAAGAATATAGGTATTCGAAAGTAATCATCCTTTAACACCAAGTACTTGTTCTTGACACTATGAAACCTCAAGGGTTAATGTTTTCATGAGTAATATACTCATTAGAATCGTAACAAGTCTTATGTCTTAGATGATGTTATTCTAATATCTTGACGAATGAACACAAGTCCACCATCAAGAGTTCGAATAGTATATATATGTATAAGTATTATATGTATTATTTAGTCCTTTAGTCAAGCATGAGGTAGAAGATTAATCTTCATTTAGGTACCTCTATTGTGTCATAGAATTCATGTAGGAGGTAGGAAAAACAAGCTTCCATTTAGGTACCTCTTATGGTTCACCACTACACTTGATGTAAAAACATACAAGGAAGGTCATGAACTAATATCAATACAAGAATAAGAAACATCTACACTATGAGAAATCATCAAGGGATGTGGGGATTTTATGTTGGACAACCCAAGTTAGTCCACAATCACACATTTATCAAGCTTGAAGCTTGAACACCACTTGTGGGTCAAAAACCCTAAACAAAACAGAAAGTATTTGAGGATTAACCTCTGATTTTGTATGTCTCAACCTTGTTTTTAAGCCTAACTAACCATAGAAGTGGTTATAAGCATAAGGACATAGGTTTGAGATGAGTTAGACTCAAGTTGAACAAGTTTAGTAAAGATTAGATGAAATCAGAAATGAACAGTGAACTTTGGAGTCTTTTTGCCGGAGTTCCAGGGACTTATTTACTGTGAAAAATCCATGGAATCGAAGCTAAGGTCGATCCAAGCACATAGGAAAAAGAATAGACTAAATCAGACAAGTATTGAGTGAGTTATGCTCACTTTAGTGAAGGCTGAACAATCTGCTCGAACCTGTGATTTCAGCTGCGTTTTTTTAGAGTTTTAGAGTGATTAGAGTGTTGCAAAAGTGGAAAAGTGACTGGGATTAGAGTGGTATTTATAGGGAAGGATTAGGGTTAAGATTGGTTGGCATTCAAGAGGTTAGTTGAGGGTTGAACTAATAAAATAATAAAAAAAGGGAGTTGTTGCTGTCCTTGAACCTTGCGGCCGAAGAGGCTGTTCACAGCCCATACCCATCTATTTTGGTGTGATATTTTAGATTAATTCATTGTATTTGGTAGGCTAAAATAATCAAACAATATTTCCATTTAGTTAGAAGTGACCATGTGTGGTGTTTTAACATTCAAAGAAATTCATTGTATATAGCCTTGATTATATTTTTTTTTGTTTACTAGTAACAACTATATCAACGTAAAGTTTATTATTATTATTATTATTATTATTATTATTATTATTATAATTTAACCATGTATTTAATAGTCAACAAGCATGCATAAGTTGTGAATACGAGTATGTCGAGTATCGGTTGCGCGTATGCATTTGAGATTGGTAACGTATAATCCAAGTATTGCAACACGTATAAGCATGTATAAAAAAATAGAATTTCATTACGATCGAAGTCTCGGATTTACAGTGGTACGGAACGAAATAGCAATTACGATACGGATGTAAGTTCCCAAAAATAGGTACATGAATATTCCTTCTATTTAAAGTAAGTTTCAAAAAGTGAGGCGTTACACATGGAATATTGGATTTTAATAAACCCAACTATTCTTCGTTGGCCGCCAACAGTCCCAACTTCAAAATAACCACTATCAGTCCCAACTATTAACTTATTGGCCTCCAATGGATCTTGACTAACAGAAACCTAACACCGTTAATCTCCTGTCGCTGGAAAAACATTTTTGGCCGGAAAACTCATTTGGAAAATTTAACATTTTCGTCCCAAACCTCTTTGTAACCTTATTACGGACCTTTATGAACTTTTTTCTAGTAAATGCCCCAATTATTGAAGTTGCCGGAAAACTCTTTTTTTCGCCGGAAAACTTATTTTTGGCTGTAAAACTCAACTTTTTGGCCGAAAAACTTAACATCCTCGTCCCAAACCTCTTTGCATCCTTAGATCGGACCTTTAGAAACCTTTTACTGGCCAAAAACGGTTTTCCGGCGACCAGAGACTAACATCGTTAGGATTCTGTCAGTCAGGATCCATTGGTGACCAATATGTCAATAGTTGGGACTGATAGTGGTTATTTTTTGAAGTTGGGACTCTTGACGCCAACGATGAATAGTTGAGATTATTAAAATTCAATATTCCTAAATTCATTAGATCCTACAATTTAAAAAAAAAAACTATTTTGTTATAATAATCTTAAGGCTGAGTGTTTAAAGATGAAAGTTCTAAAATAAATATGTGAGTAATGGTAACCCGTGGATATGATCTCAAATAGAGTTTGGAAAGTGCAAAACTAAAAATAAAACTTGAAGTTAGATACGCAATTGAATCATCATACTTTTTACGATTAAAAGGGGTATACGTATAAAACAATAAACAACATTTGATGAGTGGGACATTGACTATATGTGATGATAATTTAGCCATGAACACCAAACAAGTATATGTCGGGTGGGGTGGGGATAGGGTGGGGCAAAGAGAAATAACTTAAGTGGGGGTTGTAGATGTTACATAACAAAATATACTTCTTCTACATAGGGTCTTTTCTTGTAAAGTGGTTAGGGAAAATTTACACATCCATGCCTTCACATTTATTGTGTTTCTCTAAAATGTCGTCCGACTACTACTACTACTACTAATAATAATAATAATAATTATTATTATATTATATTATATTATTATTATACATATTAAATCTAAGTGATCATGAATAGTAAAATAATATTATTATATTATTATAGAATTTTTTTAATATTTTATTACTATTAAATAGGATACATAATTTTATTTTTTTTCTCTTTATTGTTCACATTCTATACACATACATACATACATATACATATTAAATCTAAGTGATCATGAATAGTAAAATAATATTATTATATTATTATAGAATTTTTTTAATATTTTATTACTATTAAATAAATAGGATACATAATTTTTTTTTTTTCTCTTTATTGCATATAATAATTCATGATACATAATGCCTTAGAAGGTTTTAGTTAATCTATATAGTTCATACAACCAATTAGTTGTGTGTAAATGTGACTTAATTATTATTATATTATATTATACATATTAAATCTAATTGGTCATGAATAGTAAAATAATATTTAAATATTATTATAGTATTTTTTTAATATTTTATTACTATAATGGCATACTATATATAAGAGCTATTTTAATATTGTATTACTATAATACCATACTATGTATATAAGAGCTTAATATATTAACTTGAGTGGACATAAATGATAAGATATAGTTTTTTTCTTCTTATTTTTTAAGTTTTTAATATTATAGTTATTTTCAAACATATTTTATTTTTTCTTAAAATTTATAAGATACAATGTTTTATAAAGTAACGCTCATTTTTCGTTATTCTAATAATATTGTAATGCTTTATAAAACTCTGAATATACCGTTGCGACATACTTATTTTATGGGTGTTATGATAAAAACTTTTTAAAATTTGAATGAGTCAATTATAATTGATTTTTTTTGCTCGAACAACTTCGATATCGGTATAGAGTATTTTTTATATTATAAGACATAAGCTACAGCGAGTGTCAGTGACGAACAAAACTGATACCGTTCAAACAACATCGGTACCATGTCGATTTCTACTGAACATCGGTACCACTATTTGTACTTTTGAAACCTTTATCAATATTCATTTTTAAAGTTTTTGATCGATGTAAAATATGTGTCGATATCTTTTAGGGTATACAATGACTTTATGTTTTTGGGTTTATCTTTTGATCACTATACAAAGTGTCAATTACATTACTGATACCTTATGAATTGAACCGTTACCGACTTCCCGCCGCAACGCGCGGGAAAGTCCACTAGTTATTATTATTAGTGAGGTTTCATGAATAGTTATTTTTTTATATCATATATTACATTTGTTGTGAGGATGTTGCCAGATCTTTGGACGTTGGTCTAGTGGTAAGTGAGTTTGCACTTTTAAACAAAGGCTTGGGTTTAATTCCTTTAGTTTTTTTTCTTTCTTTATAGTTTTATCGACGTCGCGTCTCTCCAGTCATCTGTTAATTTTCCCTAGTCTCACAATCAAAGACAACTAACCAATCTTAATATGTGAATAACATAGGTGTCGTGAACTCTCTCACTTACCGTAACTCTCCTTATAAGTCAATCATAGCTCTTAGCCCCTTAACTAAGCCGTAGCACTGAGCTGCACTCTTTCTTCTATCAACTGAGTAAATGCCCTTGCACTTCTATCTACTTCTAGTCTCTTTGCTTTGCTTGATCTAAAAAGGACCAGGATCTAATTCTGCCATACGAGTTCTATTTACATTCCTTTCTCTTAGAAAGAGCCGGTAAACGACTGGACAATTCTGTCATACGAGTGCTATTTACATTCCCGTCTCTTAGAAAGAGTCGGTAAACGACTGGACAGACAGGCGAAGGTAGCTTTACCACCTTACCTGTCATTGAAACACAACCTGGAGATGTATCAACATATATTCCCACTAATGTGATCCCCGTTACTGATGGACAAATCTGTTCAGAAACAGAGTTCTTTTATCGAGGAATTAGACCTGCTATTAACGTTGGCTTATCTGTCAGTCGTGTTAGGCCTGCCACTTAGTTCAAAAATATGAAACAAGTCTACGTTACATGTGCTCTACATGTTGCACGACATCTTTCTACCCTTTTTTATTTCTTTTCATTTGGAAGACGGGCGTTGCGTTTGGTTCGAAAGGCATGGTTTTCAGTATGTCTCTAGATAGGCCCCCACTAGTCCGGCTAGCTAGTGCGTGAGGACAAGTCCTATCTGAACCAAGCTCAAAGCTAAAGAAGAATAAGTGAACACACTTTTTTCGGAATGAAGAAAAACTATTGATGAAAACTTGCTTTTCCGCTTTTTCCCTCTCTTCTTTGCGAAAAGCTTCGGAACCTAAGTCAAAGAGATGAGATCTCATTGCTAGTGTTCTTAAGTAGTAGGCACCTGCTTGTGCCAATAACAAAAAACCAGACTGTCGCCCGAACTACCCTTCTTAATGCATGTTTTCTTACTTTCATTTCTAGTGTAAATAGTAGCCAACTACTTGCTCTAAGGAAAATCTAACAAGCCAATGTTTGCATCCGGGTGAGTGCATAGCCATGGATCTCGAGTGATCCCAGTCTATGATCTAGAGTCCCTAAGAAATTAATGTAAGATGTGAATGATGCTTTTCTTTTGACTTTCTCTAATATGAAGCTAAAGGTGTCAAACTTCATAGTCGACGAAAAAATAATGATTTAGTTCCAATGCCATGTCTTCATCTTTTTTATAAAAGGCTTCCATTTCTCGACTAGAAACGAGATCAATTCAAAGAGGACTAGATTGACCCCGAGAAAGAAGATTTTTTTGGTAGAATGCTAAACTAAGAAGGCTAAGTAAGTAATGAATTGCGGTGAAAGCTCTTTTTTCTTTTTATGGTAAAGATCGGTCTGGTTTAGCGCTTTTCATTTTTCTTTTTATGGTATTGATCATGACTCAGAATGAAGACTAGAAAGGTGTACCGGTGAAGCACTTTACCTTATTGTGTAATAAGGTAAAGGTGTACAGATTATAGAAAAGAAAATAAAAAGAATTAACCCCTAATTTATGCTATGTGGATCTATGGTAATGAAATTATTTATTTTCTTATCGCAAAAAAAATATTGAATGTCATTTATGATTAACAGTCAAATGAAATGAACATAATCAGAGATATGGTTTGTGGCTCACTCCATGCCTCTTCCAATCGTTGATATTTACTAATACTATTGTTGTTGATGACCTAAATAGAATGTTGATCATGCTGGTCGATCATCTTACAAAAGCTCACCTACCGAGGTAACAACAACCTATGAGCAGTGCCAAATCCATGAATTTTTGGTAGGGGCAATAATGGATCATGTTAGAACCGATCGGGTCAAGAAATCAAATTATGTTGTAGCAAAAGTTCAAACTCTCAAGATTATGACATGCAATAGTAAGAATTTGAAATCTCACAACCTAGAACAATTATTTGTATAGTTTTCAAAATAATTCCACTATTACCATAGTTATATATATAACCGCCGTGTGTACATATACATTTGTAGCTAAAATCCTTGTACGCCACGTTATTGTTATTGCTATCATTGTAATTATTATCCAATAAATATATGCGTACATTCATTTTTATATAGTTCCCCTTGTGCTAGTCGTGTTAATTGCTATACGTCACGTTTGATCGCGGGAAATTGACAAACACTTGTATCAACACAATTGTATATCGGTACAAAATATGAATATGTAACCAAGATCTACGTTATTAGGACCTTGCAAGAGTTATGCCAAAAAAAAGTTGTTGAAACAGTCACAAATGTTCACACGAGTGCCGATTTACACAAAGCGAGAACATCCACCACAAAAAAAGGGTGGTCGGATTCTTGTCGGAGAACCAATTGGCTCTTGGAAGTTGTTGGTGACACCCTTTCTGCCATGGATTTGGCCCATGGACTTCACCAACGCTAGTTGCTTTCTCCAATTTGTCTCCCTAACACCACCACTTGCCCACTGCATCCGAATTGGAACCATCACCGCTGCTTGTGGAGTATTGACAACGGGATTCGTGCTTCCCATTGCCTAATCTCAGGCTAGATCATCCTAGATCAACGACTCTTCGATAAATTGGAGCTTGTTAATGATTGGATTCGTACACGTGTTTTAAGTATTTAGTCGATCTGAAAATCCTGGTGTTAGAGCACTCACATCCCTTCCCCTATATTCTGTGAGAGTGGTCTTTATATTATAAAAAGTGGTTGTAAGTAAAGGAGATAGAAAATCTAAATGTTCATTTGTATATTTTTTTGAGACAGTGTTCACCCTCCTGTAATTTTGTAGTATATTTTGAAAGTTGTTGTGAGTGGATGAGAGATAAAAGGTAATGATAAAAATATAAAAAATATTATTTAATCAAACAAAGAAAGAAAATGTAGTTATTAGTGTAATTATAGGGTAGAATTTCATGAAAGGGAAGTGCCCTTAATATTTTTACATCATACTTATTCTTAAGTTGAAAATTGTTTGCAAGAGCCTTTCTTCTACGATAATACTAGTGCTTTCTTATGTTAGCTACTTTAGGGAGAATCTACCCAAACCCATTTTCGTTGGACCATCACATGTGTATGCGTGTAAACATTTCAAGTACTTATTTTAGAACTTACCAACCCTAAAAGATGTGTCAAAACTAAAAGAGAATGTGACATTCTAGAGATCAAATTTGGTTTATATTTAGAAGTGTTAATATTCATGAGAAAATATCACATCTCAAATAACTTTCATCATAAAAAGAAAGATGTTTTAAAGAAACATAAATGAATCGTTGAAAAATAATCATAAAATAGTACTCATTTTAAAGGGTAAATTACACTTTTCGTCCTTTATGTTTGTATCGGATTGCAATGAATGACCTTTAACTTCAATAATTACAGTCACGATCCTTTATTTGAAAAACGCATTACACTCTAGGTCCTTTAACACTAACCTAGTTAAATTTTTCAGTTAAGTCAGATCATATAAGGGTAATTTAGTCTTTTTACTATTTTATTATAAAACAGTTTAATAAATAAAAAAAAAACATATATATTATTTCCTCTTACCCAACATATAACCACCTCCCACCACCACCACCAACACCAACACCAACACCAACCACTGCCATCTATAAAACCACCCATCTGACCCAACCGCACCACCCCCGCCACAACGTGACCTAACCACCACCTTCATTACGCCTAATCTAACCATCAATCATAATGAATATCAAGAGCCTTAGGTAAAACTCAAGAACACAAAACTCAACAGCAGGTTTGCGTTGAAAGGGACAAAGGATGAAAAGAAAATTGTTTACTGCACACTTATAATTGCTTAACCAATACATAAATTTAACCCATATTTATACTATTACTTTATCTGTTCTTAAACAAATTCAAACACTAAATAAAATAATGAATAAGAACCTTCATATTCATCTAACCCAAATTGAAACCTCCATACCTACAACGAAATCCCTATTCAAGTCAAACACTAATATCTTAATTGATAAACCCAAAAAATGCCCTTTTGCCCTGGTGATGAATTTCGATTCATCCAACACACCACCATTGCCAAAGCTACAAACCACTTCAAGGATAACATGACAGATCTGCAAGCTTTAGTTCCACAATCAACAACTAATAATTTCCCCAATCAATAACCAAGTAATTTCAGTTTCAACTAAACAATTCGAGAAACCGTCGCCTTTCATTTTTACGAAAACCAGAAAAACTTTCGCCGTCGGTGGATTGTTTCAACCGGAGAACTGTCGCCTTTCAGTTTTACGAAAACCAGAAAAACCTTCGCCGTCGGTGGATTGTTTCAACCAGAGAACTGTCGCCTTTCAGTTTTACGAAAACCAGAAAAACCTTCGCCGTCGGTGGATTGTTTCAACCGGAGAACTGTCGCCTTTCAGTTTTACGAAAACCAGAAAAACCTTCGCCGTCGGTGGATTGTTTCAACCAGAGAACTGGAATGAAATCGCCGTTCTTCCGGAAGCGAAGCTGCAGCTTCCTTCCGTTATCAATTTCTGACGGTGGTGGCTCGATTCGATGGTGGTGGTGGTGGCTGGGATACGGTGGTGGTGATGGAAGTTGGCTGGAGAGAGAAAAAGAGGGAGAGAAAGATGTCTGAGAGATCAGAGAAGACTGAAGAGAGGGTTTTACATAAACAAACGAGTGAAATTACAAATTTACCCTTTTGTGCAAGGCGCATGTTCAGATTTAACTGAAAATTTTAATTAGGTTAGTGTTAAAGGACGTAAGGTGTAGTGAGTTTTACAAATAAAGGATTGTGAATGTAATTATTAAAGTTAAAGGTCATCCATTGCAATTCGATACAAACACAAAGGACGAAAATTGTAATTTACCCCATTTTAAAAGTGTAATATCATAGGATGCATCTCACAAAACCCTACTCTAGGTAAGGACTACATTTTCCAATTGAATATATTCACGTGGCGATGTAAATTATCTGTTCTTTTTAAATAGAGTTATTTATAAATGGTCTTTGACATATGATATTCTTTTAGCAAATAATGTTTTAGAGTTTTCACTACTCTAAAAAGATGAATTTAGGACTTTGGAAATGAAAAGTTGAGTTTGAATTTGTTATTTGAAATATCTCATGTTATGTAGTTTTTTTTTTTCTGACATATGTATATATAGGCAGATTATCGTACAATTAGCCTTAACGTACGATGCATACGCTATGAAAATATAACATGCGGCATCACAAACCCAAACAACCTATATCATGCGGCTTCATAAACCCGGACAACCTAAAAACATGCGGATTCACTAACCCCGGACAGCCTATAACACGCAGATTCACTAAATTCACTAAACCCGGACACCATAACATGCGGATACACTAAATTCACTAAACCCAGACAACCTATATAACATGCGGATCACTACATTCACTAAACCCAGACACCATAACATGCGGATTCACTAAATTCACTAAACCTGGACACCATATCGGAAATATAACATGCGGAATTCCTAAAACTCACAAACCCGGACAGCTATAACATGCGGAATACTCATCTCGTACGCTATTTTACACACTCTCTCTCTATATATATATATATATATAAATGGGATCTGGAGAAAACGCCCTAAAGTGTGAGAACGGTGATAACGTATCCTGATGGAACACGTGGTGCGGGATATAATCAGGGTGGGAGGGGCTTTTTTGTCTTTTTAATCTTCTTTTTTTCCCAATTCGTGTGTTACAATACTGCTTTATTTTTAGCGTTTAAGATTTTTTTGGCGTTTAGTTAGATTCGATAACTACCTGGCGTTTTACTGGTTTTTTTTTGGATCTGTCTCGTTGAATTAATTGTTCTTGTGTCACATAGATAATTTTTTTGGCGTTATGGCGTTCTCAGGTGAATTAATCTCATATATGTTATAAAGGTAAATTTTTTTGGCATTCATGGCGTTCTTAATAATTCATTAATATTTTCATAAGATTACAATAAGACGAAATCAAAACAAACTAATAGTCTTCTGTGTATGGGATTATATCAGAGATGTACCCATCGTTTTGTTCATCACTTTCTTCATATTCATCATCATCATCATCATATTTTGCATTGGCGTATAACGCCATCATCTCGTTTCTTATTTGCTGCAGCCTATACTTAAATATCATTACAACCCAGGATCTTGCATCGTTCGAAGGTGCTAAATCACAGAATTGTTCAAGAAGATGTAGTCTCTCTGTCTTCAGCATTTCGTCCATCGGCAATGAATATTCCACCCCATCTCGATAAGTCACTTTAATCGTTCTTGCTTCTTCATCCAACCCCCAACTGCTAACTGTTGGTAGAGGAGTATCGTCAATATCATCATCATCATCTGCTGGAAATTTTCTATTCAATCTTCTTATTACCTTTCGAGTCCTTTCACAATCGTCAATCCCAAGGGCCAGAATATCCCTCTGAACGGCTTCATCCATATTAAGTATGACCTTATATGTCTTGACGTTCACCCTTCTCCTATCAGAGAACTTTATGATGAAAGGTCTCCCCGACCTCTCAAACCTTCATGCAATAACCTTAGCCATTTTTTTAAGTTGTATGGCGTTTTGGACAATGTGTGGCGTTTTAGATAATGTGTGGAGTGTTAAGTTGTGTTTACATGTTCTACTTTTATAATTACTTTTTTTTCCTCCATGTAGGATGCAGTCCTATAACGTGACAGGTAATTATGACATTTTGAAAAGATAAATAAATTCATTTACCTATGGAGTGGCTTTTAATATAATAAATGTTAGTAATAAAGTTTTCGTCGTTTCAGTTTACTGTTTGTAGTTACTTTCTGTTCAGCTTCATCTGTTTTATGGCTGTAACACGTCCCATCTTTTTTAGATTTTGGCGTTTTGTATTTTTAATGACGTTTAGATGAAGATGGCACTTTGTTCTATTCTCTTGCACATTGTTTTATACATTTTTTTTTATTTTTTTAATAATACTTGTCCAAAGTAATTCTATTATAGTTTGGTAGTTTGGCGTTTGTGGCATGATGGCGTATTTAGGTGGGATATTATTATAATAATAAGGGTTATTGGATTTTATCACCCCAAACTATTGGCTATTTGCTGCTGCCACCCCCAACTATCACTTTGACGTCCGTCACCCTCAATTTAACACTTAGTTTGTTCTGTCACCACATCGTTAACTGATCACTAACTTTAGATGTTACTATACTATTGGGGGTGTCATAGGTATCTTAGGAAGGTTCTAGGGATCTTAGGACACCCCAAATGTATAGTAACAGGATCAAAAGTTAGTGATCAGTTAACGACGTGGTGACAGAACACACTAAGTGTTAAGTTGGGGGTGGCGGGCGTCAAAGTGATAGTTGGGGGTGGCAGTGGCCAATAGCCAATAGTTAGGGGTGATAAAATCCAATAACCCTAATAATAAATGAAATTAATAAAGTATCCGATTTTGCTTAGCTTTATCTGTTAAGTCTGTAACACGTCCCATCTTTCAAGCTTGGCGTTTATATTTTATGGCGTTTTATATTTTTATGGCGTTTTTGTAGGCCAAGACCTTAACTAAAACACAAAAAAAAAACTATGCAGTAATAAAATTGGCGTTTTATATTTAATGGTGTTTTATGTAAGAAAGGATGTTTACCCTAAATGAAGCACGTTCAAGTAATAAAAATGATGTTATTTATGAAAACGCCATCGCGCCAATCTAGTCCATAGATTGTTTAGATCTGACGATCCATAAGCTTTCTCACCGTTCTCAAACTTTTCACCGTTTTTCCTAAATCCTGACCTATATATATATATATATATATATATAGGGGAAGGTTTAAATGGGAACGTTAAATATTGTGAGAACCGTAAGAATGAATGAAAAAACCGCGGGAATTTGGTCAAAAACAATGCAAATTCATTTTTTTTCACTTATCATTATTATTCGAATACAATGTTGGAAATTTAATTTAAACGTTTAAATTTACGTAAATTCGTAAATAAAGAAAATTTACACACGTGTAAGTTTGTCATTTAGACATGTGTAAATTTGTTATATCTACACATGTGTAAAAAATCTAATAAGAGTGATTTTGAGAGAAGAAATGAATTATTTGATGTTGTAAATTCTTTTTTTGATGTTGTAATTTAATTACAATGAGGTTTGTATTAAAAAGATTAGTTTTGATTCTTTTTTCGTTCATTCTCACGGTTCTCACAATGTTTAGCATTCTCAAGATAACCCTTCCCTATATATATATATATATATATATAGTTTTCTCAATAATACGTAATATTTAACAATCAAAAAAATATAAAGACACATTTATGTTTATTTTTATATAGACTCGGTAAAGTTATCATACAAAGTCTTTTAAATCTATAAAAGGTACAAAGACACAGTGGATCGCAAAATATAACATAATACTGATAAATATAACACAAATTCAAGAAATAAAACACAATGACACAAGGAAAAACACATTGATCTAAAAAATTTCTAAAATATACAAGCTAAAAATCAAAAAGCGAAAACCTAAAATCTTATAACGTAGAGTTGCATGAGACGATTCTAATGTCATTTGAATGAGTTCAATCGCAGTCTATTTGATAACCTTCCTACAACTTTCTATTTTCAGAAAACTATGTATTTGATTCTAACCCTATATACATTTCAACATAAATTTTATTTCAAACTAAGTTGCTTCCATAATAAAAACAAAATATATTTTGGTTTTATAAATATATATATAGGAACATGATCAGGAGAGAACGATTTGAAGTGTGAGAACAGTGAGAACGATTTTCATCCATAAGATCTTTGTGATTTGTGGCTAAGATGATACGGTGGCATTTTTGTAAATAATGGGAATCATATAACTACTAGGAGGGGTAAAATTGGAAGATCCAAACAATGGTGCACATGCTAATCACATGTCATTTTCCCCCATCATATTTAAACACCAATAACTTTTTTATACGTGATTATTTTTCTAAAAAAATTACACCATAAAACTTAGCGTTTTTTATCTTTCCAACGAGTATACTATTGATATACTTTTCGAAAAAATGAAATGGGTTTTATGACGTTTTTCTGAACTGGGTGTTTTATGACGTTTTAGACTAGTTATTTTTATGGCGTTTTTCTGAACTATGTGTTTTTATGGCGTTTTAACTAGGCTTTTTCATGCCATTTTTCTGAACTGAGTGTTTTATGGCGTTTTAACTGGGTATTTTCATGGCGTTTTTTCTGAATTTGATATTTTTATGGCGTTTTATTTGAACACCCAGTTCACGTGTGTGAGTTTTTTTAACAATATTACCCCTTAGTGTAATTTAACATCAATGCCACATGTCAACTCCAAAATCGTTCTCACCGTTCTCTCTAAATCCTGACCCTATATATATATATGTGTGTGTGTGTGTTTGTGTGTAAAGGTCCTGTACAAAGTGCCATTTATCTAAGAAGTGTTTTATACCCTTAGATCTAATTTTTAATAGCTGAGATCATAATGGGGAAAACGTAAATTATGTTTTATTTTTTATGACTTATTTGACTTAATAGGGCTATAAGTGTCAATAAATATCATTTAAATTAAGAACGTGTATCAATTTCATCATATATCCACAATTTTCATGCTAAACATTAGGGATTATCTCCTTCCCCACCCTAATCCATTGCGAACTTCCACCCCCGGCCATCGAAAAAAACCCTAGACGTCCTTCTAACAAAGTCCACGACTTATTTCTTCGACGATTTCCCCATCTCCTAACCGTTCCTTGCTAGTTTCTGATTGGGTACAAACAACATGTGTTCACGCAAGTGTTTCTTGATTGATATCCGAAAGAAATATTTTAAGATTCAAGGTATGGTGTTTAATAGCTAGAAACATTGTATTATGATTCAAGTCATGGTGTTTTAACATCTAGAATGATTGTATATTGTTATTCGAGTCATGCTGTTTAACATCTTAAAGGTAATAAGATTCAAGGCGTGGTGTTTTAAACAGCAGGAAACATTGCATTGTGATTCAAGACATGGTGTTTTAACATCTGGAACACATGTTGTAAAAACACCATTAATTGAATTACGAATTTATCTAAAACACCATGCTATGAATATGTTCTGATGTTTGTGAATGATGCAAAACACCATACACGATTAAAACACCATGCTAAGAGCATCTTCTGGGTTGTAAAAACACTATGAATTGAACTACGAATTTATTTAAAACACCATGTTGTGAATATGTTCTGATGTTTGTGAATGATGCAAAACACTATGAATTGAAGTACGAATGATGTTATGAACGATTATCAAACCTTGAAATCAAGGATTCTCTCTTTTCAGATTCGTAACTATAGATTCATTACCATGTTTGAATTGTTGATGCATTTACAATTGCACCCTCAAGTCATAATTTTAATTAGTGTCATATGTCCTTACCATATTCCTTCTTACACTTCTCATACAAAACACCATTTGTACACTAACTCACCCTATATATATAGAGAGAGGCAAGTTAACGCACAATGGCTCTTATCGTAAAAAATGTACGCGATCATCCCAACCGTACGATCTGGTGCAAATTCACTCTTGAACATGCGATTTGTGCGGAAAAACCAACTTGCGAAATTGTTTTATATACCGACATGCGATTTCATCATATTTATCAACATGCGAAATTGGTACAAAAAAACCAACACGCGATTTCCAACCTGCTTTTTTATAACATGCGATTTCACTATCGCATACGGGCGTACGATAAGCCCAGTTATACGTTACACTTTCTCTCTCTATATATACGTATGTATAAATTTTAGACACTCCTATTTTTAGTAAAAACGTACAAACCAAAAAATTTCTATAAAACGGGGGGTCCAAAACGTATATACCTAAAAATTTCTATACGAAAACCACCTACTCTCCACTACTGAGCGAAAAGTTCGGGGGGTCGTCCGCCCCCTCCCGCCCCCACTATCCTACGCCCTTGTTGAAATGCAAACATAATTATATTATACATATTAACTGAAACTTATGATGAATAGTAAATAACATTTTTTAAGTATTTATTTGTTATTTTTCGTAATAAATGATGAATAGTAAATAACATTTTTTAAGTATTTATTTGTTATTTTTAGTAATAAATACTAACCAATAAGATTTTTTAGTGTTTACTTTTATTGCTTATTTAATATGAGTTTTTAGTGTTAACTTTTTTATAAAATCCGGATCTATGTTTATTAATTTTTTTTAACATTCCAAGTTATTTTCTTGCACGTTGTGATGGTACGTTATTGCGCGCATTAGATCGGTATCATTTCGGTTCTTTACAATACCGGTATGATACATTCACTTGGTATAGAAATCAACACATGTTTTACATAACCGAAAAAGATAAAAACGAACACAGTACTAGCACCAATGTTGTTCGTACGGCCCCGACCGGTTCAGAGTGTCACAGTACTGGTAACGTATACTAGTACCGATACAGATGTTGTTCAGTTGGTTTCGGTTCAGTTTGGTATGATAGCACACGACACAATATTCGTTATCAATAAAATTTATGTCGCAAAGTCGAAAAAAATAAACACAGAATGCAAACCAACTGAACCAATATTACTGAACAACATCAGTACCGGTATTAATATTCGTTTTTATTGAAGTACCGGTATCGATATCTGTTTTTATTGTTTTCGATCGATATAAGGTTTTCTCTTCCGATTACTATAGGCAATTGGGGGTACCAGTACTGTAACGAAACAAACATATACCGACAGAATTCCCGTGAATTCCCGCCGCGAAGCGCAGGGGGAATCTAACTAGTTAAATATTTACTATGAATAATCAACATACACTCAAGAAAGATAATCTAAAAAACCATATGCAAAAACTATTAAACATAACTTGGGAGGTTATTGGGAGATGGATTTATTTGGTTTTCCCTGCCTCACGAGCTTCTTCGGATTTACTTCTCCGACTTGATTCTATCTCTTTGGTTAAGTTATCATCCTAATTACTTGGTGTGTCCTATGGAGATTCAGAAGCAATACAGTATTATTCAAGAAGAACATGAATGTTATACACACTATATTTGATCCTAGTGTTCATAATTTGTTCTTTTGATTTCGTTAAGTCGAGTTTGATTTCATAGAGTGGCTAAAGAAACCGATGATGCTTTCCTAAGTTTCTCTTTTCTCCGTCTAGTTACTTGCACGGTCGGTTTATTTATAACACTGAGTAAAAAAAAATCATCGCGTTCTAAACAAAGATGTAATATGAATTATGAGTAGGCAACCACACGTAACCTATATACATCATGATCATAATCCATCCTTAGTAGGCCATCACCTTCAATTCTTCCAGACTACAACGATTGGTGGATACATATATTAGGGTGTAAACGAGTCAAGATCGCCTTGGTTAACTTAACATAGCTTGAGCTCAATTGTTTCATACTTTATACCTAAAGCCAGTGGTGGACCTACCCACAGTCGTGGATGGGTGGTCGCACCTCTTAAAAAAATAGTGTATATTTTAGACAAAAAACTGACCGCACCTCTTGAAAATATGATTGAATCTGAACCCCAGCAAATAATTTTGTTGAAATATTCAATAGAATCAATTTCCATCACTTCCTAAAATAAATCCATTGACCAGCTACAATCAAGATCACAATATTAATGTTGATTTCTATGCTTGGCTAAGTTACAGTTATTCTTTTCAATGTCTATTATTACATTTCCTTGTTTAGCAAAATGTAGAAGGCTATTTATTCACTGTTCAATGTATCTCGAAATATACAAGAAATACAAAAAGCTTTTCAGTCCATTCCTTATCATTCTCCTGATTATCATGGTTAACATGGTATCAGAGCAGTGTTTGTGATCCAAAAACACCAGTTGTGCTCATCATCTACCGAGAATGTCCGAAGAAAATACCAACAGTCTGGCCATCCAGATTGTCAATCTCCTTAAAAATGGAGTCCAAAACCAAACCCCAACCTAGAACACCAAACCAAATCAGTTCGATAGCCTAAGAATCAGCCTCAAACTCACAAGCCAAAACTATCCTCTATGGGCTCGGATGATACGAGTCGCCATAGGGGGGAAATCAAAAGCCTTTCTAAACCATCTTAACAAAGACCCACCGGAATCTACTGATGAACAGTATGACCAGTGGGAGCAGGATGATCTGGTCGTGTTTTCATGGCTCATTCAAAATATTGAGCCGGTCATTGCTAGCAACTTAACAGAGTTCCCAACAGCAAAAACGTTGTGGGATGCTCTTACAGTTACGTATAGCAGTGGCAAGGATAAACTTCAGACTTTTGATCTCCATGTCAAAGCAAACGGATTGAAGCAAAATGGCGTACCTTTAGAGGAGTTCTGGATCGTGATGCAGGGCATCTGGGGAGAGATTGAACGAAGAGATCCCAACCCTATGACATGCCCTACCGACATTGCTGCGTACAACAAAATCAGGTCAGAAAGTAAATTGTTTCAATTTCTTAATGCCCTTGATCGGAAGTATGACCCCATAAAAAGGGAGATACTCCGATGGGACCCCTTGCCGACAGCTGAAGCTGCATACGCAGCTGTTCGGAAAGAAACAGCTCACCAGAACATACTCGGGGTGACACAGCAATGGGCGGCACCAGGGGTGAACCTGACCAACGACCTGGATGGGGTAGGACTTGTTTCAAAGAGTCGCCGGTCAGACCAAAAACTTAATCAGTCATCATTCCGGGTTGACAAAAGTAAGCTTAAATGTGATTACTGTGGTATGGCTAAGCACACGAAAGAGTAGTGCTTCAGACTTGTAGGATACCCTGAGTGGTGGACCGATGGCCACAAAAAGGGTAAGGGCGCCGCCGCCGTGGGCAGTCAAGAGACCACCAGCAACGGCAGTGACAACAACAACCACCAGAAAGCTACTGGAAAAGAGGGCAGAGGAGCTGGCTTCATGGCGGCGGTGGGAGATGATGAGGATGAGGAAGAAACCGTAACAGGTATAGGGTTTGAGGAGTATCCCTCAAATCCTTCTCTTTCTTATAAATCCACTTTTGGTATTCTAGTACTAAACGCACAGTATTTTTCTCATAAAATACTTGAATTAATAAATGAACCCAAAAATGTAGAAGTTACAGAACAACCCCTTGATGTTTCTAAAGAAGAATTAAATATTCCTTGTACTAGTGGGGAAGTTAATATGGCAGCAAGTGGTGAAAAAAATGACTCATGGTTATTTGATTGCGGCGCCACTGATACAATGACCTATGAGAATTCCGACATATGTGCAATGTCAAAACCTCGGAAATCTCGGATTCATACCGCAAATGGAGAGATTCTTCAAGTAAAAGGGGGAGGGACAATTAAAGTAACGCAAGACATGAAATTATCAAACTGTCTCTACGTTCCCTCCCTATCTCATAAACTATTATCAATCAGTCATGTTACGAAAGAACTAAACTGTATAGTTCTAATGCACCCTACTTTTTGTATCTTACAGGACATCAGGACGGGGAAGATCATTGGGCGTGGTACTGAGCGCCAAGGGTTGTACTATGTGGATGAAGTAGTGACTCAACAAGGAAATGTAATAATAGATATTGAAAAGAATAGCTGTAACTTAGCCAAGCATAGAAATCAACATTAATATTGTGATCTTGATTGTAGCGGGTCAATGGATTTATTTTAGGAAGTGATGGAAATTGATTCTATTGAATATTTCAACATTCCCCCCAAGTTGAGTAGTGGGATTTCCAATATTCAGCTCATGGATCTGTGGATAGGGAGGCTTGGTTATGGCACCGAAGATTAGGACACCCATCCACCGGTTATTTACATCGCTTGTTTCCTAAATTATTTCCTACAAATAAAGTCTTGAATTGTGAGACATGTGTTTTGGCCAAGAGTCATAGACATACTTTCAAATCGAATGATACTAAGGTTGACCTTCCTTTTTCATTAATTCATTCGGATGTGTGGGGTCCAGCAAAAGTTGGGGGAGGGGGACAAAATTTTCGTTATTTTTTTACTATTTATTGACGACTGCACACGCATGACTTGGACTTATCTTTTGAAAAATAAGTCCGAAGTATTTACAAAATTCACAAATTTTTGTGCCATGGTCAAAACCCAATTTAAAAGCAACATACAAATTCTCAGGTCTGATAATGGAGGGGAATTTGTAAATAACCCCATGAAAGAGTTCTGTCAAAAAAGGGGAATAATTCATCAGACATCTTGTGCTCATACACCCGAACAAAACAGAGTATCCAAAAGGAAAAACCGTTTTCTTTTAGAAATAACCTGTGCCCTCATGATTGAATCCCAAGTTCCAAAATATTTTTGGCCTGAAGCTCTTACTACTGCAACCTACCTTGTAAACCGTCTCCCAACAAGAGCCCTTAGTTTGAAAACCCCACTCCAAGTTCTGTCCAAATTCCATAAACTCCCATCTACACTTACCCTTGAACCTCGTGTCTTTGGATGTTCGGTTTTCGTTCATATACCCAAAACGGAACGTTCCAAAATTGATCCGTGTGCTGAAAAATGTGTGTTTGTGGGCTATGGAATAAACCAACATGGTTACCGGCGCTACAGCCCGAGCAAACGTCACATGTTCACCACAATGGACTGTAACTTTCTTGAAACAGAATACTTCTACAACACCCAACACACTGGTCAGGGGGAAAATGAGTACAATGACGCATTGAGTTGGTTGAAATGGATGCCATCAACTGAAGAAATTACTCACACGTCACTACCACAATCCACTGGCCTAGGAAACAGTACCACAAACAACGATCTCCCCAACCTAACGTCTAAGGTAAGTAATCCTCAAACTCAAGAGCATGTTGATTCCTCTACTGACTCTCCTACTACAAACATTAACTGTGAAACACATGAAAATAGTGAATCTCCTGACTCGTCTAACAATGAGACAGAGCAGCAGTCATCACAGGTTGAGGAAGAAAATCAAACTGAAGAAGAGCCAGTTAGATATGAACTCCCACCAAGAACTAACAGGGGTGTACCTCCAAAAAGATACTCCCCTGAAAAAGAAGCTCGAAGTTCCAGATACCCGATGGCAAATATGGCAAAAGGGAACCTATCACCAGAGGTCCGGACCTTTACCACCTCTATGTACTCTGAAGAAATTCCAACTTCCATAGAACAAGCTTTAGAGTCCAAAGACTGGAGAGAGGCAATGAAAACTGAAATGGATGCACTGAGCAAAAACGACACATGGGAAAGATGTATTCTTCCTCATGGGAAAAAACAGTGGGGTGTCGTTGGGTCTTTACTATAAAACACAAGCCGGATGGAACCATCGAAAGATACAAAGCCCGGCTAGTTGCAAAGGGATACACTCAAACGTACGGATCGACTATTCCGAGACGTTTTCTCCAGTAGCCAAGATTGACACAATCAGAGTTCTGTTCTCTATAGCTGCAAATAAAGAATGGCCTCTCTGTCACACCCCGACCACGTAAAACAACAAACCGTGGTGGAAACGTCGGGGAGTGTTGTAACAGAATTATTGTTTCAAACCATGGATACAAAGAGTTTCGTTTTATTGAATATTAAACATTGTCTTAAAGTTAAACAAGCAATTCAAACATAGTTTATCATCGTTATTAAATCACTAAGGCCTCGTTCGGTCCTAAGTGAGCATGCATCCTATTCGCAATCAACATTAAGCAACATCACCTGAAACATATGTAAAAACAAAGTCAGCAAAGAAATGCTGGCGAGTACATAGTTTTTGTGTGAGTATCAGATTCATGGCTCGTTTGTATGTTGAAACAACTTGTACAACTTTGTTAATTGATATTAGAAAACCTTGTTTTGTAAAATGTTTGTATTGTAAATGAATAACCGAGTCAAAATAGGTTGGTCATAATTTATAAACCTCGATGCCATGAATCCTAACCCAAAACAATTGTTTATGTAAACCAAATCATAAATCGTTCTTGTAATAAAACTCGTATGGTTTATATAGTTTCGTAAACATCGTTGTGTAATATTGTTTAATTCGTTCTCGTTATAGAACATCGTTCATTCATTTAAATCGTTCAAATCGTTCCAAATCGTTCAATTCATTCACTCGTTTAAATCGTTCTCGTTTTAATTGTGAAAACTACTTTTGGTCGTCTCGCTAATAACATTCAAACCTTTGTGACTCGTTCATCGTTCAACTCGTTCTCGCATTAACAAACCTCCAAAGGGTAAGTTAACAATCATCAGATTCAGTCGTTACCCACTTAACCCACACATAACCATGGGTCCAGTCTGATAACGGGATTTGTCGGATCCTATGGTACCATAACTTAATACTGGTCGGCTTGATCAATGCTAATGAATGTCATTCGTTATGTAACTACCACCAACAAGTTCGTTCACATTATCGAAATCGTTATTAGTTTTGTATAAACCATCTCAATCGTTTTGAAACCATCGTTAGAATGTTGAAATCGTTTTGATACATATGAATCACCCCAAAACAATCGAAAACAGTAAAAAGAGGGGATATATGTACTCACCTTCGGGTGCGTTTTTAAATGTTAACACAATCCCTCAAATTGTTTATCCGCCCTACATTAAATAAGAATGATTTTAATAATCAAATACCCACACTTTGACATGTAAAATACTACTTATGTCATTTCTGTTTTAATATATATGAAACTGGACTGTTTTCGAGCATTTTAATAAAATAGTTAACATTCTCCAAAAATTCCCAAATTTTTACAGATTGTCAAATATCATCCAAATTTTATTGTGTAAAAATATCGGGGTCCAGTTCATTACCAATATTTTATAGAAATTCATTTACAGGACTGAAATCAGATTCGTCACTTTCTGACTGCAGTTCACGGAAAAATTAATTTAAAATTTATCATAAGTTCGATTGATGAAATTCCAGTGGGAGAATTACTACGACATTAGTGGTCATTTACAGTATAAATTTCATGAGTTAATTCTACACAGAACTCAAGTTATGACTAAAAACATTTCGCCCATTTACTGCAGTAAAAACTCAACTTGAGCTGTTGTCTAAAAACAGTCCTTTAAAAATAGTAAACGACCTCGAAAAATTACGATTCCAGTGCCATTTGATCCGTTTTTCAAAAATACATAATTTAGGCTTCAGAAAATCAATTTTTTCGATTTATAATGATCCAGTTACAGCCCGTTAAAGTTGGCTGAAAACGCTAATCAGCATGTTGTTTCTAGCTTAAATATTACTAAAACGCACACATACGATCACCATAAATATAAAATGAAAGATGATCAAAGAAGCTTACTACTAGCTTTGAAGCTAGGGAAGAAACACTAGAGAAATTGGGTGGATAAAAGCACACAAGAGAGGTCCTTCAAGTTCCGTGAGCACCGAGCTTCGTTAATCACCTTGTTACACCTTGTGAGGGCCTTGGAATGCTTGAGCTTGAAACATAAATGGGTGGTGTGTGTGTGTGGGAAATCAGCCGAGAGTGGGAGGGAGGATATGAGGGAGAAAGAAATTCTTGGGGTGTTTAATGTGAAGGTAAAATGATTATTTAATAATCCATCTTTAGTGGCTATTAGGTATATGTTCCTTGAAGTACCAACATGATCATTTAAATCCCACTAAGTCCAAGAAGGTGACAAGAAGATTTAGCTCAATTTTGTGGAGATGGGGTCCTTAGGGGACGGTCATAATTAGGGGGGAGGGGGTATTGGTTTAGTTGAGATGATTAATTATAAATCAAGTTCCTTTAACAAAAGCACAAACACAATCATATCAAATTAACAAATCAATAAAATCTAGACAAAATATAATGGTGGAGTCCATCTAAATATGGTGACCGATATTTAGATGGGGTAGGGCTCCATGTGAATTTTTTTTTTATATAAATATGCCATAAGTAGGCTAAAACGGGTGTTTAACTGGATACCGGGTATTTTATCTAGCGTTTAAATCCCGGTTTATGGCGTACTAAATTATTTTTATTATTCTATAAAAATAAACTTGCCAAAATATTACTGAAATAAATTTCAGTTGCCAAGACTTGGCTGCGTTGTCTGCGTTTTGCAGTATAAACACTGTGTTGCGCAGAGACACGCGGTACGCGCTTAAACTTGAAAAATAACGTTTTTAGGCGTTTTAATTTATTTTTCAACATGGACCTGATTAAAAATAAATTTTTAATCATAATAGAATATTTTTGGGATTTAAATATTATCCGGGCGGTTACCAGTGTTCGTTTCGCAGTTTTATCGTAAATAGTCCTTTAGTTCAAATAAACATGTTTTTGCCATACCGAATCCTTAGAAACTTATTTCTAAGTTATGTAAAGGATATTTAAGGTATGTTTGGCTTACGTCACAGTTCCGGTGTGTACGTCGTGTTAAACTGACTGCGTTTATGCATCAGTTTGCGTATAACCTTCCAGAAAGTGATTTAAAGCTTGAAACCGGAATCGAATCAAATTGTAAAATTTATTAAACACCATTACACATATAATAACACTAAAGCACATTGTTTTATTGATAACTGACATTGTTTTACATTACACGATGATTACAGAACACAGTTGTCACACTCTCCATCAATTTGACGTAACAAATGCTTTCTTGCATGGAGAACTTAAGGAGGAAGTCTATATGGACCTCCTTCCGGGATTCGTGGAAAGTTTTAATCCAAGAGAAGTGTGCCGTTTGAAGAAATCCTTATATGGATTGAAACAGTCTCCTCGCGCCTGGTTCGGCAGGTTTACTCTAGCCATGAAAAAATATGGCTTTAAACAGAGTAATTCGGACCATACTCTATTCCTCAAACGGAGGGGTAAACTCGTAACCTGCTTAATCATTTATGTTGATGATATGATAATCACAGGTAATGATGAGGAAGAAATGACAAGGTTGAGAACAAGCCTATTTAAAGAATTCGAAATGAAAGATCTGGGGAGACTTAAATACTTCCTTGGAATTGAAGTCCTAAGATCTAAACAAGGAATTTTTATTTGCCAAAAGAAATATGTCTTTGACCTGCTGGCAGAAACAGGGATGATTGATTGCAAACCTGTGGATACTACTATGATGGTGAACCAAAAACTCTATATGGAGGAAGAGGCGGAGTTGGCCGACAAGGGAAGGTATCAGCGGATAGTAGGGAAGCTAATCTACCTCTCACATACTCGTCCAGACATTGCTTATGCAGTAGGAGTTGTGAGCCAATTCATGCATCAGCCCCAAGTTTCCCACATGGAAGCCGTATTAAGAATTATCAGATACCTCAAAGGAACACCCGGCCATGGAGTTCTGTTCAAAGCAAATGGACACTTAGAGACCCAAGTGTATACTGATGCAGACTGGGCGGGAGACAAAGGAAATAGGAGATCAACATCAGGTTACTTTACTCTCGTTGGTGGAAACCTTGTTACCTGGAGAAGCAAGAAACAGAAAGTGGTAGCTCTCTCAAGTGCTGAAGCAGAATTTCGAGGGATAGCACGAGGCCTAGCAGAAGCACTGTGGATACGGAAGCTCTTGGATGAAGTTGGATACCCTCCAACTCAAACTATCAAAATTATGTGCGATAACAAGGCGGCCATTCAGATTTCAGAAAACTCAGTTCAACATGATCGTACAAAACATGTTGAGGTGGATCGACACTTCATCAAAGAGAAACTAGAGAATGGGATCATTGAGCTTCCATTTGTCCGATCAGAAGAACAACTCGCAGATATATTAACAAAGGCGGTCAATGGGAAGTTTTTATGCACTGTCTTGGCAAGTTGAATATTGGCAATCCCACTACTCAACTTGAGGGGGAATGTTGAAATATTCAATAGAATCAATTTCCATCACTTCCTAAAATAAATCCATTGACCAGCTACAATCAAGATCACAATATTAATGTTGATTTCTATGCTTGGCTAAGTTACAGCTATTCTTTTCAATATCTATTATTACATTTCCTTGTTTAGCAAAATGTATGTATCTCGAAATATACAAGAAATACAAAAAGCTTTTCAGTCCATTCCTTATCATTCTCCTGATTATCATGGTTAACAAATTTCTGGGTCCGCCACCATGGGCGGACCTACAGTGATAGAAGGGGTAACCTCCGTTGCCCCTTGATGCTCCGGTGACGCTCCGACGATAGTGTAAATTTTGGATAAAATTTTACGTTTTTTCGATTTCGTTACCCTTTTTTATTAAAACGTTACCCCTATGTGGATTTTCTAGATCCGCCATTGCCTAAGGCTCAAGTTCAGCTCGTGAGAAAGTTTTCAAGCTTGAGCTCTGCTCGGACTCGAATTGTTTATAAATTAAATTTAACTATTAGTTTGTTTTATTCACATACATAACCATTAATTTGTTTCATTCACATACATAAATGAATATTTTTGTATACATGAATAGCTATAATGTTATATATATATATATATGCAATTATATTATCTTTACTATATTATTTACTATCAATTATATATATAATTATCATATTAAACATAAATTATTATATTTATATAATTAATAGGCCTGTTTAGACTTGCAAGCTTAGTCAAGACAGACATATGAAGCTTGGGTTCAAGTGTGTTTACGAAACGAGCTTGGGCTCGTTGACTAAGCTGGGTGTAAGAAGCTTGAGTTCGGACTCGTTTATGAAACGAGTTTTGGCTTGATTCGAGGTTTTAGTGAGTCGATCCCAGGTGTTAGTTACCTGTTTCTAGCTCGTTTATGAAACGAGTTTGGGCATCTTATAGTTGCTACACTACCATACCTTAACGAGTTAATCAGGAGAACGATCAAATCATATTGAACATCATCGATAACTGCTAACAAATTCAAACAAATAAACCACTGTTACTTACAATCATTCACAGTAGCTTGACGACAAACATCCTACAAAAGCAGGCTCTAAAGTGTGCAAGTAAGCATTAAACTATGCATTTACTAAACAGTTGTATAATAGTAAAATAGTAGTCACTTTTAGAGACATAACATGTTAACATCATTTGATTAAAAGAAACACTGCTATAACTTGGGACCATGGTACCAAATCTACCCTCAAATAAAATTAAATATTTAATCAATAATTTCTAGTGTAAATGAGATTACAAAGTTAAGTCATGATAATATGATATGTGATTGATTAACAACTTTATAAACTTAATATTTTTTTAGTTCCAACTTAAAAGTAGCATGCTATATTAATATCTCGCTAGAGCTTGGTTCAAATGAGAACCACCACGAGTTGTGAGAACCGTGAGAACTTTTTCTTCCCGCGTGAGTTGGGCCAAAAATTTTTGCACAAACATAGATGAAAATATTATAAACACATCTGTAAAAAAAGTAAAAAACATTGTCGAGTCGGTAGCTTTGACTGATGCAAGTTTTTTTTACGCGTTGGTGTAAATTTTGTACGCATATAAATATTTTTTTACGCCTCATGTAAATGTGGGTATGCGACATTTTAAAAAAAAAATTGCTGAAACAAGTGATTTTTTTTATGACTTTTGAGAAAAAAAAATTCGGAAACCTTAGTTCTCACTCTTCTCACAACTCAAGATTGTTCTCATTTTAACTCATCCCTATAAGATAACACCGGGTATCCAATAAAGATTACAATGAAATGACATAGAAGTGCTTAACAAATCGAATTTCGAGTTCCTCAAGTTAACTGAATAGAATTATTCGATTTTTGAAATTTTGAAGCGCAATTTAACTTGGAGACGAAAAAACACACTCAAATTCTAAGTTCAATTCAGTATGAAATTTTCAAACTGAATTATATATTATTTGTTAACTTGTCGAAGTAAAGGTGGTTTTTCCTTTATGTTACAAGATTTATTAGTAAAAACCAAATCTCTAACATGTATACATGTATTTTAACAAAGGTTTTATAAAAACTAATAGCAAAATACCAAGATTTTCAATGATTTTAAACAATTTTTCCAGAAATGTATGATCTTTAAACTCAAAACTCAAGAAAGACGCATGAAAATCTTTGAAAAATCAAGAAAACAACTTGGTTTTAACAAGGAATCGAGCCAATGCTCTGATACCAATTGTAGGTCCACCCGGAAGATCGAGTTAAACCTCTTCCCTGTTTTCTGACGAATCCGAGAGTGCGGAATCCAAACGGGTAAGTTAAACCAAGTTAGAACACGAAAACGACAAACACGGTTCAACGAATAACACTCAAATGCATTAATACTATTCATATGTGCATGTGTGAAATATCATATGTGATTAGAACCATATAACATTCATGCACACATTTGAATAACAAATCACATGTAATTTGGGCCCTTTATATATATATATTTTTTAATTTAAAGGCCTAGCTAGATTTATTCCCCTAGTTAAATAATTCTGTATGGTTCCATTCGAACATGACATACACATTAAGGTGGTGTTTGCTATAGGAGTGTGACAATTTCATTCCTCACAGAAGTGTTTGATTATTGCGTTTAACTTATAAAATTGGACATCAAGCCGAAAAGTCAAGGCATGTTATTAAAACTCATAGTTGCGTGTGTCGGGCTGCTCGTGAGCTATTTAAGACTGGCTTGTTAAATTCTCGAGTCGAGACAGTTGAAACGAATTTGAACCTGTATTGAAGCTCATTTGATAAATGACAAGAACCTGAGTTTCAAATATCAAGTTTTACTAGGCTAGTTAGCCTAAGTGACCCTAATTCTTGTATAACTTCTATTAAAAATATAAGAGTAAATTACTGTTTTGGCCCTGGTGGTTTAGGTAGTTAAACCCTTTCAGCCTAAAAAGAATTTTTTAACGTATCAGACCCCGAGGTTGCATTTTATAACGGTTTTGGCCCTGACACTAACGTTGTTACTTTTTTTATAGTTAAGTGTACGGATAATTAGGTAATTTTATACCTTATGGGCTGTTTTTTATAAGAGTAAATTACGATTTTGGCCCCTGTGGTTATATCACTTTTACCATTTTAGCCCAAAAAAGAATCTTTTAACACCTGAGCCCACAACGTCTTTTCTTCTAACCTTTTTGGCCCCTAACACTAACCAATCCATTTACTTTTAGGGGCCAAAAGGGTTAAAAAAAGACGTTGGGGCCAAAAGAGTTAGGAAAAAAGACGTTGGGGCTCAGATGTTAAAAAATTCCTTTTTAGGCTAAAAGAGTAAAGTGATATAACCACAAGTTCCAAAATTGTAATTTACTCTTTTGATAATTACAAAGCTCATTTAATATTTAAGAGGTTATTAATTCAATTACTCAAGTTTTTTTTAATTAATTCGTTATTTTCATGATTATTATTTAACAAAATATGTTTTACATACACAAATAAATATGTATTATTAAGCGTTTGTTTTTTTATAAATGTCTTTTTTAAATCATTTGTTTTTTAACCCTTTAAAATTATTAATTTTTAAACCGCTTGTTTATTAAATTCGTTCTTTTTAAAGTTGTTTGTCTTTTAATTTTTTTAAACGATTCATTTTATAAAGTTCTTTTTAAAATCATTTTTTAAACTTTTTTAAACAATTCGTTTTATTAAATCGTTAATTTTTAAAAGCATTTCTTTTTAAACTGTTCCTTTTAGAACCGTTTTTGAAATCGTTCATTTTTTAAACATTGTATTTAGTTTACTTATAGTCGTTAAGGAAAAAAATCTTCAGAAAGTTAACGCTTTCAAAATCGAAGGAATTTAATAACGATTGATTTTAAACGAACGAGTGGTTTAAAAAACGAAGATTAAAGAAAAAGGACGTTTATAAAAAAAAATAAAACCTTAATAAAATAAGTTAATAAGTGTAAGGTACTAAAACGCACGAATTTAATAAATGAAAGGTTAAAAAATAACGAATTTTGAATAAACAAACGGTCAAAAGAAATTGAAGATTTGAAAAATAAATAAACTATTCAAAAAAAGGTTGAAAAATGAACGATCTTTTGCAAACTTTTATTAGAATGTTTCTTTTTTTTTCCAAATCTTACATTTCTTTTGTTTTTTATACACGTAAGTTGTTTAAAAATCTTTAAAAATAAATGATTTTAAAATGAATGGTATAAAATGAACTGTTTAAAAACTTTAAAAAATAAACGACTTTAAAAAGAACGATTTAAAAAAACAAACGGTTTAAAAAGGAACAATTTTAAAAACGATAGATGGTTTAAACAAAATGTAAAAAAACAAATTATTTTTTAAACGACTTTTATAAAAACAAACGGTTATTGAAAATACATATTTATTTGTATGTTTAAAACGTATTTTGTTAAATAATAATCGTTAAATAATGAAATAATAAAAAAACTTGAGTAATTGCATGAATAATCTCTTAAATATTAAAAGAGCTTTGCAATTATTAAAAACAACCCCTAAGGCATATAATGACCTAATTATTGTTACACTTAACTGCAAAAAAGTAATAAAGTTAGTGTCAGGGGCCAAAGCTATTATAAAATACAACATCGGGGTCTGATATGTTAAAAGATTTCCTTTTGGACTGAAATGGTTAAACTGGCTAAACCACATAGGCCAAAACAGTAATTTACTCAAAATATAATATTGTGGAAAAAATAACCTAACAATATATGTTATGTACACAAATTATAATACTCAAAATATAATATTGCGGAAAAAATAACTAAACAATATATGTTATGTACACAAATTATAATAAAAAATAGCTACATACGTACGTAAATAAATAAAACTAGATGTAAGCCCCGCCGTGTTGCGGCTAGGGCTTACAAATTTAGGTGTAACGTATACCAGGAATACCAACTTCGCCTTCGTTGTGATATGTGTTCCTTTCATGTCTACGTATTTCTTTTTTTTTTTAAAAAGTACCTCAAAGCATATATAATAATAATAAAAGTTTGGGATTAATCTATCTTCTTTTAAGTATAGATTAACATGTTTTAAATTACTATTTATTACACATCGAGTAAAAACTGAAATAAGATTATAATTTACTTCATAGTGGTTGGTGGTGTTTTTGACGGTGGTTGTGATAGTAATAAACAAAAGGTTTTACCAAAGTTAATTTTTTATTCGATAAAAGAGTTGTTGCTTACCTATATGTATAAATATTACTAGTTGCCCACTATATTTATCTCTCCCCAAAACCTTCCTCTATTTCTCACTCTCTTAAACTCAATTTTTCCTTCAATATTTGATTTCATAAATGTTGTATAACATAACCTCAAGTCTTCCAAGAATCTTTACATAAATTTCTTCTTATGAGGTTATACCTACTACATATATAATATGTATCTGTATATGTAACCCCCTCAACTATGTCCAAATTCTTAAAAGTTATTTCCAACCCCCACCATCTCAAAACCTCATCATCAGAGCACTTAAGCACTGGCACCGCCTCGCCAGAAAACTGGTTGAGGGTTGTTGTTGCCTCCTAGGACCACCCCCTCTCATTATGCACTCAACATCTCCTTATTTCTGATTCGACGGTTCGGTTTTTAGATTTTTAATAACCGAAAATTTTGGTTCGGTTTTCAGATAACCATTTTCAATAACCGAAAATAATCGAACCGAACCGATATGTTATAATAGTATGTCAAATCCATATATTTTTATGTTTAAGTTGTTTAAGTGATTAATCCATGATACTAAGAATTATTATTAATTTTATTCTTGATTGTCAAATATTTATAATAAGAACATAACATGTTTATGTATCATTAAAATGATTTATCCATTGTTTACAAGAAATAACTAAATTTAACATAAAAATTAAATGATTTTCAAAGTATTATAAAAGAAAACGTCTTAATAAAAACATTAAAATGGATTAGAAGGTTATGTTTATATGAACACTATTAATAAAAAAAGACTAAATATATTAACTTAAATGTAAACATTTAAGAAACATTTTTAAACTTTGAATTATACTTTTAATTTTTTAATCTGACTTAATTTGTTTAATAAACCGAAAAACCGAACCGAATCGTTGTTAAAATCGTAATAACCGAAAACGAAAACACCGAACCCGAACGGTTTTCAAAAACCGAATTTCGGTTACGGTTTTGATTTTACCCAAAAACCGAACCGAACCGTGCACACCCCTAGCCACCACTCAAGAAAAGCAATAAAAGGATAAATGGAAAATAACTTGTACAATATATCTAGCACAACTTACAAGTAATGATGCCTAAGATTCTTATAAATTAATAGTATATAAATAGTTAAGTAATTTTGTTGAAAATAAATAGCTAAGTAATTAACTATAAGAAACAAGCAAGGTTGAGGCGAGCTCCGGAATGAAAACACTCATACGCCAAGCTCAAGCTTCAAAAATAAGGGCTCAAGCATAAACGTCACTCATTTACACCCCTAAGATAATGATCTCTAGTTACAAACCAAACAAATGACTAATGTTATAAGTGACAATCATGACTTATCCTTCAAACAATAAGTATATTTGGGCAAACATAAATTCTGTAGGGTTCAATTGGTTAACCAGATACAGTCAACGAGTTAATTTGGGCCAGTCAATCTGTGACAACTGACACAAAACCGATAATTTCCGTACAGTTTAATTATTATTCAATATCTGCAATTATGTGCTTAAATGTCAACATTGTCTGATTACATGCTATACATGTGAATTCATGCACGTTTTATACTTCAAATATTGCTTTATGCGTTACTTTAAGCGTTGCGCCAGAAAGACTAGTAAACTCACCGGTAAGACACACTGTGTCAGCATTTCTGCAGAAAGCAGTCAGACAATAGAATTATGGCCTAGGAGTAGGTCCAACATCTAAAATACATTAAAACCCACGTGTGGATACAAGGGTTAACACATAAACTTCCCAGAAGCTAAACTATGCACTAAAAAGCACCCGAAACTCACTTTAAATGCAGAATTCTGCACAATTCAACCATAATTCAGCTTTTAATACCAAAATATCATGCATAATTTATGAATTAGTGTCCAGAATAACTTACAAAGTGTCGGGAATTGAAACTGTCACAAAGGGTGCTTCATACTTGGTGAAACTGCGCAATTTAGCACTTTAACGAACCGTAATGAAACGAACAACCGGACACTACCCGAAACACCAAATTTTCACTAGAAGCATTGTTTTAGTGTTACGAAGCTAGTTATGATCACCGAACATCATATTACATCTCATAAACATTAAATGCACAAAATACCTAACTAATACCATTACATTCCAACTAAATCAAGAAACTAGTAATTGAAATGTTACACTTTACCCCCCCCCCTTTGTTGGACGGTTGGGAACAAGGGTCCCACTTGGGGATTTCTTTGATATATTTTATATGATATGTTGGAGAATATTCCAACACATATACCATGAAGATTTGGAGAATTTTATAAAAATCATAAACAAATACCACTCCATCATTCATCACCTCCTAACTCACCATCACACCCCTTCCTCCTTCCCTTGCTCTCGGCTCAAACACACCACACTACCACCACCTTTTTCACTTCATTTACAACCATTTCATGGCCACTACAAGGTGTAAGGAGATCATCTAAGAAGGCTTAAAGTGTAGGAACTTGAAGGACCTCTTTGTGGAGTCTTTAACCACTCATTTCCTTCCATAAACATCATCATCATTCTTGTGCCACTTCCCTAGCCATTAGAGCTAGTAGTAGTGATACGACGCTCTAAGCAAACCCGGTGAAGTTTACGACGCAGGATACGCAAAATTGTGAGTTCATGTCCCCACTTTTAAACTTTTACTTGTTTTCTAAACTTGGGGAAAATACATATACTATGGTATGTTGATTACAAAAACTAAGGAATGATACTATAGATCATGTGACGTATAGGATGCCATAAGCACCATTAATCAATTACATACCTAGACCACGGAACAAAAGGTTAGATCTAATGGGTTTCAGGCAACCACACTCTTGGCCACTCTTTTACCAAGAAGTGCTTTTGTGTCTCTAGTCGTGAATCGACAAGTAAAAATACCTATGGTTTGGATGCTTCCTATGTCGTTACACATGTTGA
Organism: Helianthus tuberosus; assembly: GCA_030545235.1. NCBI lineage: Eukaryota > Viridiplantae > Streptophyta > Magnoliopsida > Asterales > Asteraceae > Helianthus > Helianthus tuberosus. Next base: position 34,749,954 of record CM060358.1, on the reverse strand, counting down.
TGGCCTAGCTAACCATTAGCGATCTCGTATTCCTTACATTTACAGAAGCACTTATTTCAGTACAATTACATACCATGTTTTCTACAGCGAATACTTAACTGTTTTACACAAAACTGCATGAATTCACACCAACATTATGTTGATGATTTTCCAAAACTTACATGTATTTCAGGTAACTAAAGTGGATGTACGTGCGGTCTCACCCTTGCTCAAGAATGTCGTTTGTGTTTTTAGTTACTATGTGTCAAGAGTCCTATGCCCGTTTTGCTGGGTTTGGTTGTTATGTCCCACCCTGTGTGGTGATATAAGGATCAAAACCTTTATGTTTGTCTTTGAATAATGTTGTAAACTTTTCAGACAATATTTTATGCTGTGATGTAAACTCAAAACTTAACTTATGTTTTTAGTTATGTAATGTTAATGGCATTTGGAGTTATTTTATGATCATGTAGTATGTTTACCATTCGTATGCAATGAGAACCTTTCAAGATCACACCTCGTGCTTCCGCCTTAGAAAGGGGTGTGACAGATTGGTATCAGAGCTGCGATTGTAGTGAACCAGGATTCCTTCTCGAGTCTAGACTACAATCTTTAGGATCCTCTCACGAAAAACAATTTTTTTCAAAAGTTTTCATTGCATAAAACTTTCCGCGACATCCACTACCTGAAACTGTTTTCAAAGAGTCAAGTAAGGACATTACGAGACTTAGGGTGCACTGGAGTAGCACTTGTCTTTGACTGAGAATTACTTGCAACAATGTGTATAATTATTTGTATATTAATTAAGTAATAATTAATATATACATATACTATGAATAAAATATTACAGGTACACATGTCTTCGTCTGAAAGCAGTGGCCTATCTGAAGAAAGTGACCCGATGATGATTGTCTTTGACGACGAGATTTCTTCAGCACAGGAGACGTTCACGTCTGACTTCGAGACCGACCCTGAGATGATAACCGACGATGATGATTCCGGCGATGTCTTAGCTTTTCATTTACCCCTACATGGCCAGCTGATCATCGGACATCCTAATGGAGAGCACCTCGTTGAGCCTCTTCCCATCCATGCTATTCCTTTTGCCACCATCCCTGCTGAGGACTGGTCTTTCGTTGATGACTTGGATTATAGTGTGGTCTCTCCTGTCGGGTTCGTCATCGATATTCCTTCTGATTCTGGCCTTGAGTCTGATGCCGATTCCTTCTATTCAGTGATATCTTTGGCCCTTTTTGTTGCTGGGCTGAGAGTTTCCCGACTGGTGTTGATGATGACACTATGCCTGTTGAGCCATCCACTCCTACCCGTGTTTCCACACCTCCCCACACTCCTACTCAGATCAGCTCCCTCGCCCGTCGAATTCATGACCTTGAGGAGGAAGTGACCCATTTTCATCGTTTGATCTTCCCTACACCCCCACCCTCTCCCCCAGCCTATTGAGTTTTCTTTGCAGGTACCTTGATGGAGTAGTATTTTTGGGTATGAAGACTTCAACCGAGCTTGGGTACAACTTGAAGACAAGAACCACCAATGTGAAGAAAGATATTTTGTTTTTTATATGTACTAAACTTGTACTATGGGGTGATGTAACCCTTATGCATTTTGTTTTCTTCGCAAACAATGATGTAACAAGTTGTCCTGATATGTATAAAGACTCGGTGAATATCTTATGACACATCAGTATTTATCTGTTTATGCATGCTTGTTGCTGTATGAATTGATTTATATGTTTGGCGGATTGTTTGATGTTACTTATGTGGTTGTATGCGTACTACCACTGTCTTGTGTGATGATATCAAACAAATGCCTAACTCTATTGTGTTATGTTTTGGAAGAACATGGCACCCAGAAGAGCTGTGAACAATCAGGATTCTGATCAACCCCCTCCTCCTTCGATGTCGAGGACTGCTGAAGAACTGAACTCCCTACTGGAAGAAAGGATCTCCGAAGCTATCGCCCAGTACGAGGCGAACCGTACTGAACACGGTGGAGGACTAAGCGGTACTAGACGTAATGGACATGGAGATTCGTCTTGAGGAAACACAACTCAAGGTAACCTTAAGATGATTTGTTAAACATGGTGAAATTTATGAACCGTCTTTGTTTCATTATTTCATTAACTGCTCACATGTGAATTGGTTGGATCAATTCCAAGCTGCACCTTCAAGCAGTTTCTCGACTACAAGCCACTAAACTACGACGGCACTGGAGGTGCAGTGGCTTTTGTGCGCTGGACGGAGAAGACTGATTCAACTATCCGCATGAGCAAGTGTACCGCGGACCATCAAGTCACTTTTGTTACTGGGTTGTTTGTTGATGAGGCTTTGACTTGGTGGAATTTGCAAGTCCAAACTCTGGGTGATGATGCTGCGTATGGTATGACTTGGGACGAGTTGAAGGAAAGAATGAGGGAGAAGTATTGTTATCGTGCTGAACTCCAAAGGTTGGAAACTGAATTTTGGAACCTGTCCATGGAAGGTGCGGACATCGTTGGTTATACTCGAAGGTTCCATTATCTATCAAGAGTGATCCCCTATCTGGTGACTCCTGAATTCAAGCGCATTGAGCGCTACATCTGGGGATTGGCTCCGGAATTTAGCAGCATAGTAACTGCGGCTAAACCCACAAAAATCACTCTGGCTGTAACTCTGGCTGTCAGCCTTACTGAAGATACTGTCCGTATGAAGAAGTTATCGCTGAACCCTACTCAGAAAACCGAGACGCGTGCTGAGTCGTCTGGTGACAAGAAGAGGAAACATTCGAATCTGTGCCAAGCAACGCGTAACAACAACAAGGGCTCCAGCAATAAGAAACGTGAACCCAATCCACCCAAGGAAACGAAAGCCCTTGCAGCTATGAATGACGCTCCTACCAGAGGATACCAGGGCACTCTGCCCAAATGCAATCAGTGCAAGCGTCACCACGAAGGAGTTTGTCGCATTCCAAAATGTGACAAGTGTGGAAAACTGGGTCACCGCACTGAGAACTGTTGGGGAAAAGGAAATGAAAGTGGTAATAGGAACGGGAATGGAAACTGAAACGGTGCTGGTAATGGCAATGGTAATGGTAACCGGAATGGCAATGGAACTGGGCAGAACCAAGGATGCTTTGGATGTGGTAGCAAAGAGCATTTCAAGAAAGATTTCCTAAGGGAAAACAACGCTCAGGCTCGAGCATTTGTGATTGGAGCAAGGAATGCACGCGAGGACCCTAATGTGGTCACCGGTACGTTTCTCATTAACAATCACTTTGCATCCATACTATTTGACACTGGTGCCGATTATAGTTTCATGTTTGTGGAATTTAAACGTATGCTTGGAATAGAATCTAGTAGATTAGACATTCCTTATTCCATAGAACTAGCCGATGGTAAACTTGTTGAATCGGGCGAAGTTATTAGGGGATGTAAGTTAGAACTTGGTGAGCGAAGGTTTAGTATCGACCTCTTACCTGTTCAATTGGGTAGCTTTGATGTGGTGGTCGGAATGGACTGGTTGTCCGAGAACAAGGCTGAAGTTGTATGTCACGAGAAATCATTCGCATCCCTCTTTCGAATGATGAAACTCTCATCGTGCATGGAGAAAAACGAGACACGCCTCTGCGAATCATCAATTATATGAAGGCGCAGAAGTGCTTAAGGAAAGGATGTGTTGCATTCTTGGCGCACGTTGTAGATAAGAAGGCTGAGGAGCCGAAACTCGAAGACATTCCTGTGGTGAAGGAATTTCCTGATGTTTTTCCCAAAGATCTGCCAGGACTACCTCCGCAAAGACAAGTCGAATTCCATATTGACTTGGTTCCAGGAGCCGCTCCTGTAGCCAAGGCACCCTATCGACTTGCGCCATCTGAGATGCAAGAATTATCTACACAACTCCAAGAGTTGCTGGATAAAGGATTCATAAGGCCGAGCTTTTCGCCTTGGGGAGCTCCAGTTTTGTTCGTAAAGAAGAAGGATGGAACACTGCGGATGTGTATCGATTATAGAGAATTGAATAAGCTCACTGTCAAGAATCGGTATCCACTACCGAGGATTGATGACTTATTCGATCAGTTACAAGGATCGAGCTACTACTCCAATATCGACCTTCGATCTGGATATCATCAGTTAAGGATCCAAGAAGAGAGTATACCGAAGACTGCGTTCAGGACGCATTATGGGCATTACGTGTTCCTTGTGATGCCATTTGGGTTGACGAACGCACCAGCAGTGTTTATGGATCTGATGAATCGTGTTTGCAAACCATATCTCGATAAATTCGTGATTGTATTTATCGATGATATTCTGATTTATTCAATGACGAAAGAAGAGCACGAGTAACACCTCAGGACCATTCTGGAACTGTTGAAGAAAGAGAAACTTTATGCAAAGTTTTCAAAGTGCGAATTCTGGATTCGCGAAGTACAGTTCCTTGGTCATGTTGTGAACGAGAAGGGTATTCATGTACACCCAGCCAAGATAGAAGCGATAAAGAATTGGGAAGCCCCCAAAACGCCAACTGAAGTTCGACAATTTTTGGGATTAGCAGGCTACTACCGCAGATTTATCGAGAATTTCTCCAAGATAGCCCAACCGTTGACTTCCCTCACGCAGAAGGATAAGAAGTACGACTGGGGTGATAAGCAGGAAGAAGCCTTCCAACTCCTCAAACGCAAGCTATGCGATGCACCAATACTATCTTTACCCGAAGGTACCGAAGACTTCGTGGTGTACTAAGACGCTTCGCGTGAAGGATTGGGTTGCGTGTGTAACACCCAGCGTCCCTAAACTTTAGGCTTTTGTCAAATTTGGTCCCTGAACTTTAGCTATTTGCAAGTCTAGTCCCTGTACTATATGATGTGCGGTATTTGATATCTTGGTAAATCTATATGCTTGGAATGTCTAAAACTATGTTTGGAATGCCTAAATCTATATGCTTGGAATGTCTAAATCTATGTTTGGAATGCCTAAAACTATATACTTGGAATGTCAAAATCTATTTGGTGCTTGACTCTTTAAACCCGTAAAACTTGATTTTTGGTTGAACGAGAGATTTGAGTCTGGTCACTGGCGGAATCTATTAATCTTGAAAACTGTTGGTGTTGATAACGTAATCCGGTCATTCTATTACCAAATAATACGCAACGCTTAATCTAACTCGTAAGACGAATCGAAGACGGGAACGCGGAAAGGATGGGATCGACCAAGTGGCAACCCGATCGGATGACCGTTCGATCGAATAGCCACCCGATCGGACGGCCACTCGATCGGCCTGCCATCCGATCCATGCCACACCGCCTTAACTTCCTCACACACTATAAATAGGCCTGTCACATCACCAAATTCCCTGATGTGACAGCCTTACTGGCTCAGATCTAAGGAATTTCAGGTGTTTTCCACCAAATCTAAGCTAGATCTAGGATTTTTATAATAAAACTTAAGTTTTTCTTCACCCTTTCTTCAATCTTTCATTTTAAACGGTGAAATCCGGGCATAATCGGACTGTAGACTTGATGGGTAGTCTAGAGTAGGTTTGGAAACAGATTGTTACCAGAAAAGAAGACCATGGAACAGATTCCGACATAAACCGCTGTAAACGGACGACTGACCGGACAGGGGTGATTCCCATCCGATCAGAACGGATGTAAGATGGTGAGTTTACCATTGTCGCAGTACGTCCTGAGCTGTCATCGTTGATCTAGAAACTTATAAATTTTCACAAAGTTACAAACAAGACAAGGATCACTCGATCGAGTGACAATCCGATCGGATGACCATCCGATCGGACAGCCACTCGATCGGGTAGCAGTTGTCTAGCATTCAGGACTTAGTACCTTTTTCAGAAATTTGGAACTTTGGAAATCTCAAACGAGTGGCAACCCGATCGGATAGCCATTCGATCGAGCTGCCATCCGATCGAGCTGACCAACACACTAAACTTGATACTTGGATCGAGTGACCACCCGATTGGACAACCATCTGATCGGGCAGTCATCCGTTCCCTCTCACATTAGCCACTCGATCGACTGGCAATCCGATCGGATAGCCATCCGATCGGACAGCCATCCGATCCAGTGACTATTCTGACACTTTGCGTAATCTCGTTATTCTGCCCGACTTTTATCTGTTGTAATCTATCAGGCTAATTTTAAAAAGTGCTCCCTTTGATCCAATAACAATGTAACTGTTAAGCAATCACTGTGAGTATACTCGATCCCTTTTTGCTTTAAACTTTGGGATGTAACATGTATTCTATAAACTACGAAACTTGATACTTTTGCAAGCTAAACTCTATCCTACGTGTATGTGAAAACTTGTGCATTCTAGTATTCTATTTGTGCTATGTGACGTTTAATCCAGGGTGTGTAGTTCCGCCTTAACAATAGTAGCGCTATAGGAGGTGCACCTCTCCCATTATTCTCAGGGGGTATTGTTAGGAGGATTCTAGTTTACCTTGAGTCTTGGGTAAACACTAAAGTATCGGGATACTTGGGCTATCACTGTGTGGACTGTGATACTAGCACGGCGGAAACCATTTTATTCTTACACTGTGGATATGAGTTGTTATAAATCTATTATGCTATTATTCAAACTTGTATACTCGCCGGTACATTTTGTACTGACTCTATTTTAATACATGTTGCAGGCTGATATGATGCTTAAAACATGGAATCAAGTTAGGATGAAGCTTAGAAACTCACCTAGTTAACTTAGTCTATGAACAATGTTTAATACTCGAAGTTTGTTGGAACTTGTGGTTATTTTGTTATGGTTGTGTTGTTAGACAAATTTTGCATGAAATCTATTAATCTATATTGAAACATTAGTGTTATGGAATTCTCATTAGCAATCTGAACGCTTAGTGCTCGCACCCCGATGTTCCGCCATCGGTTGGGGTGTGAAAGATTGGTATCAGAGCCATAACTATAGGGAATTAGGATGAGTAGGAATACTTGCCCTAGTCTATAGTTCTAGGAAATCTTGCTTCTTATTTGTTGTTTAAGACTTATGCATTCTACCGTATTTGCTTCCTAGCAGCTCATATACTCCTGTTAAACTTACATGCCTTTCCTAAGGCTAACATAATATACACTTGATACTTTGAGAACACTGTTCACCAGTGTTTGCATTTTTGCACGAGGTTTGCCCTCAAGACAGGAGTGACATCCGAACCTTGATGGGAAAATCTCCACACTATTCTAATAGGTCTTGTCTGCGGATAAGTACCAACGCTATCAGGGTACGATGTTTTCAAGTTAGAGGTGAAACTCAGACCTTGATAACTAGTCCCACTCCTTGATGATTTTATGTCTCGCCAAAGTCTCAAAACTTCCATTCAATTAGGAACGTGGAATGACCAAATGGACAAATATCGTAGGCCTAACATCGATGACATACTTGTCTAAGTAAGTCAGGACACGTTACCTCAATTCGAAAGGGGGTTTGAATCGCTTTGGTTAGTCGCTGTTCCTCTACCCGGAACAATCCTATGTTTTATAAGCCTATCTTTTAAGATTTTATGTATGTGATTTTAAACTCGATTCTTCGTTCATTTTGGTATACTTTTACATGAATCGCACGTACGTCCGCAATCCAAAACAATTAACCCTTCAGGGTCAAACTAAATTTACAAGGTTTATCTACGATGTCAATCAATCTATGTGATATTGTGATTGTAAGGTACTAGAGGTAACATGGCATGGAATACGAGGGAAAAGTGACGTGTCCGGAAGCATGGTGGATACGCCGCTGGTACTTCCTATATATAAGTGTTTCTGGCATGTTACCAACTTTCGTACCAAGTGCCATGCGAAACTTAGTGTCTGTGCATCGGGGATGATGTTACTAAATTCTAAGACTACGAAAGGACTATTTGTGTACTCTATGTGAAACCTATGTGAACACTATCGTGTACTCTAGTGAAATCTAGATGTAAACTACATATGAGGGGATTGAGAAACAAAATACAAAACGTAGCCTAGCACCGAAGACGAGGAGGAAGTGGCATGTCCAAAACATGGTGGATACACCGCTGGTACTTCCTATATATAAGTCTTTCTGGAATGTTACCAAACCCTCGTACCACGCGCTAAGTGAAGTTCGTAGTTTTGTAGACTCGGGATGAAGTTGTGAAGTCTATTTAGTTTAATCTATGTTGCTGAATCTATCTGATCAATCTATGTGGAAATCTTGTGGTAAATTCTAATGTTGTGGTTAACGAAGCATGACACCAATGACGAGACGGGCGTGGCATGATCGAAGCATGGTGGATACACCGCTGGTACTTCCTATATATATAAGTGCTTCTGTCATGTTGTCGAACTTTCGTAGCACGTGCCATGTGAGGTTTCGTTGGTTGTGAATTGTTAACGCTAGTCTATTGAAGTCTATCAAAGTCTATTTAACCTATTGAAATCTATTGAATTCTATTGAAGTCTATTAAGTTTACTGAAGACTATTTGAGAACTATCATAACCTACTGAAGTCTACATGAACCTATGATAACAATGATAACTGTGTTTTGCGACACGTAACATGACACCGAGTACAAGGAAGAAGCGATTGTGCCCGAAACGTGGTGGATACGCCGCTGGTACTTCCTATATATAAGCGATTCTGACACAATTCCAAACTTCTTACAACGTGCCATGCGAAGGTCGTGGTTGCGGTATCTATATGAATCCTGTGAATCTTGAGTCTTAGTCTATACTATGTTAATCTAGACTTATATGATCCTTTTGTTGGATCTTTTAGATGTCTTCTCGAAAGTTATCCGACACTCTCAAGAGATCTAGGGAGAAGTCTCAGAAAAAGATGATGTCTTTCATGGCCGACCAGATTGCTCGAGTCATGCCAAAGATCATCTCTGAGCTCCAAGGATCAAACACTCCTCCATCATCTGTGGACTCAAAGGCCGAAAAGCAAAAGACTACTAAGTTCAGCTACAAACATTTCATCTCTTGCAACCCTAAGCCTTTCACGGGCAGTGATGGGGTGACTACTATGCTCGAGTGGTTCGACAGCATCGAAGTTACCTTCATTAACAGCGAATGCCCAGATCATCTAAAGACTAGGAGTGCAACTGGAATGTTCCAAGGCAGAGCGTTGGAGTGGTGGTCGAATAAGAGAAACATCCGTTCCAATGAAGAAGCCTATGCACTTCCATGGGCTGAGGTGCGAGAACTCATGATGCTTGAGTTCTGCCCTCCTCATGAATAATTGAAGCTTGAAGAAGAGTTTTGGCATCTGAAGCAGGTTGGTGATGACAATCTGGCTTATACTACCCGCTTTAAGCAGCTTAGCTTGATCGTTCCTCACTTGGTTTCTACTCCTTAGCGGATGATAACCAAGTACATCAACGGCCTACCTCCTGCCATGCGAGATTTAATCGAAGCAGCTCAACTCGACACTATTGAAGAAGTCTATCGTTTGGCAGCAAGTTTGAACAACAACCGTGTGCGTGATAAGCAGTTTGCTACTCCTACGACCTCCAAGTCTGCAAATCAAGTCACCCAGCAGTCAAGTGGCAGCAAGAACAAGAAAAGGAAATCTCAGGGTTCAGGATGCAATGTTATTGTTCCTGCTGCAAACCCTGCTGCAAAACCTGCTCCTACTACTGCTGTTGCTAATCCTGCTGTCCCAGAAGTTAAGAAACAGTACACTGGGTCTTACCCCAAGTGTACGCCTTGCAATTTCCATCACCCTACTACTTCTGCATGTCGTCTGTGTACCAACTGTAATCGCTATGGGCACACGACTCCCTACTGTCGCCAAGCTAACCCAGCCCAGCAGGTTCAACAAGCCCCAGCTCAGGCAGCTCTACCAACACCTCCAGTACCTCTGCAGAATCCAGGTCCAGTTAACGCTGTTTGTGCATGTTTTCAGTGTGGTGATACTACCCACCTTCGTAATCGTTGCCCCCAGCTGAATCAAGAACAACAAGCAGCCGCTCGCGGATGAGCATTCAATCTCAATGCTAATCAGGCCCGCAACAACAGTGATGTGGTGAATGGTATGTTTCTCGTTAATAACCTTTACGCTTCGATCCTATTTGATACTGGTTTCGATAAAAGCTTTATGTCTGTGGAATTTGAGTCATTGATAACTGTACACACTCTAAGTTACCTGAGTCGTTCTCTGTCGAGGTCACCAATGGTAAGTTGATTCTTGTTAATTCTATTGTGCGTGATTGTTCCCTGACTCTTAACGATCACGTATTCTCTATTGATCTCATACCCATGCGTTTGGGTAGTTTTGATGTCATTATCGGCATGGATTGGTTACGTAAGAACCATGCCGAGATTGTTTGTCATGATAAGCTTGTTCGTCTTCCTCTTCCGTCTGGTGACATTCTGAATGTCTATGGAGACTGACCATCAAAAGGACTAAGGTTGATGTCATGCACACAAGCGAGCAGATGCTTACGTAAACAGAACTTTGCCTTCTTGGCCCACGTGGTAGAACAAAAGGGCAAGGGGAAGAGCATAAGAGACGTTCCAGTGGTGTGTGATTTCACTGATGTCTTTCCCGAAGATCTTCCTGGTCTTCCTCCTCCTAGAAAACCGTTGACTTTCGTATTCATCTTGTACCTGGCGCAACTCCTGTCGCCAAGGCTCCTTACCGTCTTGCACCTTCCGAGATGCAAGAATTATCCAGTCAATTACAGGAACTGCTCGACAAAGGTTTTATTCGTCCAAGTGCCTCCCCGTGAGGTGCTCCCGTTTTATTTGTCAAGAAGAAGGATGGTTCATTTCGTATGTGTATCGACTATCGTGAACTTAATAAGCTTACCGTGAAGAATCGTTACCCTTTACCTCGTATTGATGATTTATTTGACCAATTACAAGGCGCGTCCTGTTTCTCTAAGATCGACCTTCGATCTGGATATCATCAGTTGCGTGTCCTTGAAGATGATATTCCAAAGACCGCATTTCGTACTCGTTATGGACACTACGAGTTCGTGGTTATGCCTTTTGGGCTGACCAACGCACCCGCTGTGTTCATGGACCTCATGAATCGTGTGTGTAAACCCTATTTGGATCGTTTTGTTATAGTCTTTATTGATGATATTCTTATTTATTCTAAGTCTAAGGCTGATCATGCTCGGCATTTGCGTCTCATGCTCGAACTCTTACGTGGTGAACGTTTGTATGCTAAATTTTCTAAATGTGAGTTTTGGATTGATGAGGTACAATTTCTAGGTCATGCCGTTAGTAAGCAAGGTATTCATGTTGACCCGTCTAAAATCGAAGCTGTGAAGAATTGGAGTACGCCAAAATCCGCATCCGAAATTCGTTCTTTTCTAGGATTGGCTGGTTATTACCGCCGATTCATTTCGGACTTCTCTAAGATTGCAGTACCTCTCACTTTATTAACCCAAAAAGAGAGACCTTTTGCTTGGGGTCCTGAGCAAGAGGAATCTTTTCAGACTCTTAAGACCCTTTTGTGTAACGCTCCTGTACTTACTCTACCCGATGGGAATGACGATTTCGTGGTATATTGTGATGCCTCAAACCGTGGATTGGGTTGTGCGTTCATGCAGCGGGACAAGGTTATCGCTTATGCTTCTCGTCAACTCAAAGTACATGAGAAAAACTATACTACTCACGATTTAGAGCTTGGTGCAGTTGTCTTTGCGTTAAAGATCTGGCGACACTACCTGTATGGTACTAAGTGTGTGGTTTACACTGTCCATAAGAGCCTTCAACACATCTTTGACCAAAAGAAACTGAACATGCGACAGAGACGTTGGGTGGAACTGCTTAACGACTACGACTGTGAAATCCGCTATCATGCTGGCAAGGAAAATGTAGTGGCCGACGCTCTTAGCCGTAAAACGTATGTCAATGCTATTCGTATCTCTAATGATCTCCATGCATGCATTCGTGACGCCCAGTATTCATCAGCAAATGAAGGAAGTCTAAAAAAAGAAATCCACGGCGCTAGAATTGATCAGCTTGAAACTAAACCTAACGGACTGCAATATTACCTCAATCGCATCTGGGTGCCGGATCGCGATAATCTCCGTGAGCTTATTATGAAGGAGGCCCACAAATCCCATTACTCCATTCATCCGGGCACTGATAAGATATACCACGATTTGTGTACAACTTATTGGTGGCCTGACATGAAGAGGGACATTGCCGTGTATGTTTCTAAATGCCTCACTTGTACGAAAGTTAAGGATGAACATCAACGTCCCTCAGGACTCTTAGAACAACCCAAAATTCCAGTTTGGAAATGGGATAGCATCGCTATGGACTTTATTACTAAGTTACCTCGAACACCGTTTGGTCACGATAGTATCTGGGTGATTGTTGATCGTTTGACCAAATCCGCCCATTTTCTTCCTATTCGTGAGGACTATAAGGTGGAGAATCTTGCTTGAATTTATACTGACGAGATTATATGCCGTCATGGCATACCTCTTGACATAATCTCAGATCGTGATGGTCATTTTACTTCACGTCTTTGGCAAACCTTTCAATCCGCTATGGGTACACATTTGAATCTTAGCACGGCCTTTCATCCTCAAACGGATGGATAAACCGAGCGTACTATTCAGACCCTAGAGGATATGCTCCGTTCTTGTGTCATCGACTTTGGTGGTAACTGGGATGTACATTTACCATTGATTGAGTTCTCGTACAACAACAGCTATCATTCTAGTATTCAGATGGCTCATTTCGAAGCTTTGTATGGCCGCAAGTGCCGATCTCCTCTCAGCTGGCATGAGGTTGGTGACAAGCAGTTTACTGGCCATGATATCATTCAAGAGACAACGGATAAGATTCTTCAGATTCGTGATAACTTGATCAAGGCTAGGAGCAGACAAAAGAGCTATGCTGATGTTAGGCGTAAGCCTCTGGAATTTGATGTTGGTGACCGAGTTCTTCTCAAGGTATCTCCCTGGAAGGGAGTAGTTCGTTTTTGTAAGAAGGGAAAGCTCGCTCATCGCTATGTGGGTCCTTTCAAGATACACGAAAGGATTGGCAAGGTGGCATACAGACTCGACTAGTCGACTTGCCACAAGAACTAAACAACGTACATCCGGTGTTCCACGTGTCCAATCTACTTAAATGCCTAGCAGACGAGGAACTGCAGGTTCCCCTTGAAGACTTGCAAATAAATGAAGCGGTGCAATTTATGGAGAAACCGGTCGAAATCATGGATCAAACTGTCAAGCGTCTGAGGCGCAGCAAAATTCCCATTGTTAAGGTTCGATGGGGAGGAAAGCGTGGCGCCAAATTCACTTGGGAATTGAAAAGTGATATGAAGGCCAAGTATCCGCAACTCTTCGAGCAGTCTTCTTCTAAGATTTCGGGGACGAAATCTCCTAAAGGATGGGAGACTGTAACGGCCAGCGTCCCTAAACTTTAGGCTTTTGTCAAATTTGGTCCATGAACTTTAGCTATTTGCAAGTCTAGTCCCTGTACTATATGATGTGCGGTATTTGATATCTTGGTAAATCTATATGCTTGGAATGTCTAAAACTATGTTTGGAATGCCTAAATCTATATGCTTGGAATGTCTAAATCTATGTTTGGAATGCCTAAAACTATATACTTGGAATGTCAAAATCTATTTGGTGCTTGACTTTTTAAACCCGTGAAACTTGATTTTTGGTTGAACGAGAGATTTGAGTCTGGTCACTGGCGGAATCTATTAATCTTGAAAACTTTTGGTGTTGATAATGTAATCCGGTCATTCTATTACCAAATAATACGCAACGCTTAATCTAACTCGTAAGACGAATCGAAGACGGGAACGCGGAAAGGATGGGATCGACCAAGTGGCAACACGATCGGATGACCGTTCGATTGAATAGCCACCCGATCGGACGGCCACCCGATCGGACGGCCACTCGATCGGCCTGCCATCCGATCCGTGCCACACCGCCTTAACTTCCTCACACACTATAAATAGGCCTGTCACATCACCAAATTCCCTGATGTGACAGCCTTACTCGAGCAGACGCACGCACACCACTTTTCCTCATTTTCTTGGTGATTTCGGTACGTTTTACACTAGATCCTTGTACTTTCTTGATCTACACTTCATTCTCTATGAGATTCACCTTTAAAATCATGCTTTTCACCGTGGAATCTCTCGGATCTAAGCTCTTGAGGTTGATGTCATCATGGTGGTTTGTACAAACTGTTATATGATGTCACTCCTAACAAGATCTGGCTCAGATCTAAGGAATTTCAGGTGTTTTGCACCAAATCTAAGCTAGATCTAGGATTTTTATAATAAAACTTAAGTTTTTCTTCACCCTTTCTTCAATCTTTCATTTTAAACGGTGAAATCCGGGCATAATCGGACTGTAGACTTGATGGGTAGTCTAGAGTAGGTTTGGAAACACATTGTTACCAAAAAAGAGGACCATGGAACAGATTCTGACATAAACTGCTGTAAACGGACGACTGAACGGACAGGGGTGATTCCCATCAGATCAGAACGGATGTAAGATGGTGAGTTTACCATTGTCGCAGTACGTCCTGAGCCGTCATCGTTGATCTAGAAACTTATAAATTTTCACAAAGTTACAAACAAGACAAGGATCACTCGATCGAGTGACAATCCGATCGGATGACCATCCGATCGGACAGCCACTCGATCGGGTAGCAGTTGTCTAGCATTCAGGACTTAGTACCTTTTTCATAAATTTGGAACTTTGGAAATCTCAAACGAGTGGCAACCCGATCGGATAGCCATTCGATCGAGCTGCCATCCGATCGAGGTGACCAACACACTAAACTTGATACTTGGATCGAGTGACCACCTGATCGGACAGCCATCCGATCGGGCAGTCATCCGTTCCCTCTCACATTAGCCACTCGATCGACTAGAAATCCGATCGGATAGCCATCCGATCGGACAGCCATCCGATCCAGTGACTATTCTGACACTTTGCGTAATCTCGTTATTCTGCCCGACTTTTATCTGTTGTAATCTATCAGGCTTATTTTAAAAAGAGCTCCCTTTGATCCAATAACAGTGTAACTATTAAGCAATCACTGTGAGTATACTCGATCCCTTTTTGCTTTAAACTTTGGGATGTAACATGTATTCTATAAACTACGAAACTTGATACTTTTGCAAGCTAAACTCTATCCAACGTGTATGTGAAAACTTGTGCATTCTAGTATTCTATTTGTGCTATGTGACGTTTAATCCAGGGTGTGTAGTTCCGCCTTAACAATAGTAGCGCTATAGGAGGTGCACCTCTCCCATTATTTTCGGGGGGTATTGTTAGAAGGATTCTAGTTTACCTTGAGTCTTGGGTAAACACTAAAGCATCGGGATACTTGGGCTATCACTGCGTGGACTGCGACACTAGCACGGCTGAAACCATTTTATTTGAGTTGTTATAAATCTATTATGCTATTATTCAAACTTGTATACTCGCCGGTACATTTTGTACTGAATCTATTTTAATACATGTTGCAGGCTGATAGGATGCTGAAAACATGGAATCGAGCTAGGATGAAGCTTAGAAACTCACCTAGTTAACTTAGTCTATGAACAATGTTTAATACTCGATGTTTGTTGGAACTTATGGTTATTTTGGTATGGTTGTGTTGTTAGACAAATTTTTCATGAAATCTATTAATCTATATTGAAACATTAGTGTTATGGAATTCTCATGAGCAATCTGAATGCTTAGTGCTGGCACCCCGATGTTCCGCCATCGGTTGGGGTGTGACAACGTGCTCTTGCAACACCAAAAGGTCATCGCTTATGCCTCAAGACAGTTGAAAGTTCATGAAAGGAACTATACCACCCACGACTTGGAGCTAGGCGCGGTGGTATTCGCCTTGAAGATCTGGCGACATTATTTATATGGTACTCGATGTACAATCTTCATAGATCACAAAAGCCTACAACACATATTTGATCAGAAGGAATTAAATATGCGTCAGTGGCGGTGGGTTGAGTTGCTAAATGATTATGACTGTGAGATTAAGTACCATCCTGGAAAAGCAAACGTAGTAGAAGACGCTCTAAGTCGAAAAGAAAGGGTTAAGACCCTAAGGGTTCAAGCATTGGAGATGACTATTCGAACGAATCTCACTGCACGCATTCATGACGCACAACAAGAAGCTCTTAAGAAGGAGAACCTTAGAGTTGAATGTCTCCGAGGTATGGAGAAGAAATTGGTGCCAAACGAAGAGGGAACCTTATACTTTATGGGACGCATTTGGGTTCCGCTCTATGGCGGTATTCGAGAAGTCATTTTGATGAAGCTCACAAGTCGAGATACTCGATCCACCCAGGATCGGACAAGATGTATCAAGACTTGAAAGAATACTACTGGTGGCCGAAGCTTAAAAGCGATGTTGCTGTTTATATTGGGAAGTGCCTAACCTGTGCTAAGGTTAAGGCCGAATATCAGAAACTGTCCGGCCTACTGCAACAACCAGAGATAACCATGTGGAAGTGAGAGCAAATATCGATGGATTTTATAACAAAATTACCCAGGACCCCTAGAGGGCATGATATGATATGGGTGATAGTTGATCGATTGACGAAGTCTGTGCATTTCCTACCAATCCAAGAGATGGATAGCACTGGAAAGCTTGCTGAGCTGTATCTTAAGGAAATTGTGGCACGACATGGAGTGCCTATTTCGATTATTTCAGACAGAGATGGGCGTTTCGTATCAAGGATCTGGCAATCCTTCCAGGAGGCGTTTGGATCTCAGCTAGATCTAAGCACGGCCTTCCATCCGCAAACAGACGTCCAGAGCGAACGGACCATACAAACACTAGAAGATATGCTTCGCGCATGTGTTATGGATCTGGGCGGCAGCTGGGATACTCATCTACCTTTAGTTGAGTTTTCCTATAATAACAGTTACCAGACTAGCATAAAAGCCGCACCGTTCGAAGCTCTATATGGACGCAAGTGCCGTTCACCTTTGTGTTGGGCAGACGCTGGAGACAAACAGTTGATTGGTCCTGAACTTGTTCAAGAGAAGACAGATAAGATCATGCAGATCCGAGAGCGCATTAAAGTGGCTCGTGATTTACAAAAGAGCTACGCTGATCGAAGACGAAAACCTCTAGAATTCGAGGTGGGAGATAAAGTTTTGCTGAAAGTCTCACCTTGGAAAGGTGTGGTAAGATTCGGAAAACGTGGAAAGTTGAATCCACGATACATTGGACCATTCAAGATCATGGAAAAGATCGGTTCCGTGGCATACAAGTTAGAGTTACCGGAAGAACTTAATGGTGTTCATGATACATTCCTTGTGTCCAACCTTAAAAAAAGTCTAACCCAAGAAACAGTTATCATTCTTGCAGATGAGGTGCATATCGATGACACACTCCGATTTACAAAACAACCTATTGAGGTAACGGATTGGAAGATCCATAAAACAAGGAGGAGTCGCATTAAGCTTGTCAAAGTACGTTGGAACTCTAAGCACGGACCCTAGTACACGTGGGAACGTGAAGACCGGTTCAAAGCCAATTACCCCCATCTGTTCGAGAAAGCTCCTGCGGGAGATAACTCAGCCTGAATTTCGGGACAAAATTCTTTTAATGGGGGGAGACTGTGACAACTGGCATAAAACCGGTCATTTCCGTACAGTTTAATTATTATTCAATATCTGCAATTATGTGCTTAAATGTCAACATTGTCTGATTACATGCTATACATGTGAATTCATGCATGTTTTATACTTCAAATATTGCTTTATGCGTTACTTTAAGCGTTGAGCCAGAAAGACTAGTAAACTCACCGGTAAGACACACTGTGTCAGCATTTCTGCAGAAAGCAGTCAGACAATAGAATTAGGGCCTAGGAGTAGGTACAACATCTAAAATACATTAAAACCCACGTGTGGATACAAGGGTTAACACATAAACTTCCCGGAAGCTAAACTATGCACTAAAAAGCACCCGAAACTCACTTTAAATGCAGAATTCTGCACAATTCAGCCATAATTCAGCTATAATTCAGCTTTTAATACCAAAATATCATGCAGAATTTATGAATTAGTGTCCAGAATAACTTACAAAGTGTCGGGAATTGAAACTGTCACAAAGGGTGCTTCATACTTGGTGAAACTGCGCAATTTAGCACTTTAACGAACCGTAACGAAACGAACAATCGGACACTACCCGAAACACCAAATTTTCACTAGAAGTAATGTTTTAGTGTTACGGAGCTAGTTATGATCACCGAACATCATATTACATCTCATAAACATTAAATGCACAAAATACCTAACTAATACCATTACATTCCAACTAAATCAAGAAACTAGTAATTGAAATGTTACACTTTACCCCCCCCCCCTTTGTTGGACGGTTGGGAACAAGGGTCCCACTTAGGGATTTCTTTGATATATTTTATATGATATGTTGGAGAATATTCCAACACATATACCATGAAGATTTGGAGAATTTTATAAAAATCATAAACAAATACCACTCCATCATTCATCACCTCCTAACTCACCATCACACCCCTTCCTCTTCCCCTTGCTCTCGGCTCAAACACACCACACTACCACCACCTTTTTCACTTCATTTACAACCATTTCAAGGGCACTACAAGGTGTAAGGAGATCATCTAAGAAGGCTTGAAGTGTAGGAACTTAAAGGACCTCTTTGTGGAGTCTTTAACCATTCATTTCCTTCCATAAACATCATCATCATTCTTGTGCCACTTCCCTAGCCATTAGAGCTAGTAGTAGTGATACGACGCTCTAAGCAAACACAGTGAAGTTTACGACGCAGGATACACAAAATTGTGAGTTCATGTCCCCACTTTTAAACTTTTACTTGTTTTCTAAACTTGGGGAAAATACATGTACTATGGTATGTTGATTACAAAAACTAAGGAATGATACTATAGATCATGTGACGTATAGGGTGCCATAAGCACCATTAATCAATTACATACCTAGACCGCGGAACAAAAGGTTAGATCTAATGGGTTTCAGGAAACCACACTCTTGGCCACTCTTTTACCAAGAAGTGCTTTTGTGTCTCTAGTCGTGAATCGACAAGTAAAAATGCCTATGGTTTAGATGCTTCCTATGTCGTTACACATGTTGATGGCCTAGCTAACCATTAGCGATCTCGTATTCCTTACATTTACAGAAGCACTTATTTCAGTACAATTACATACCATGTTTTCTACAGCGAATGCTTAACTGTTTTACACAAAACTGCATGAATTCACACCAACATTATGTTGACGATTTTCCAAAACTTACATGTATTTCAGGTAACTAAAGTGGATGTACGTGCGGTCTCACCCTTGCTCAAGAATGTCGTTTGTGTTTTTAGTTACTATGTGTCAAGAGTCCTATGCCCGTTTTGCTGGGTTTGGTTGTTATGTCCCACCCTGTGTGGTGATATAAGGATCAAAACCTTTATGTTTGTCTTTGAATAATGTTGTAAACTTTTCAGACAATATTTTATGATGTGATGTAAACTCAAAACTTAACTTATGTTTTTAGTTATGTAATGTTAATGGCATTTGGGGTTATTTTATGATCATGTAGTATGTTTACCATTCGTATGCAATGAGAACCTTTCAAGATCACACCTTGTGCTTCCGCCTTAGAAAGGGGTGTGACACAATCGGTCAAAACGAGTTAGTATTATAAAATTTGTTAACTTAAAAAGGTTCAAAAAATGAGTTGGCACTACCCATGACAATTGTTTGTCTCCACCATCTACTTAACTACTTGTCATTGGCACCACCATTCCCCCAATGTCATTACAATCATCGTTGCCGCCTCCATTACCCACCACCATTGTCGCATCCGTCTCCTCCACCGGTACCATCACCACAATCAGTGTCAACACCACGCGGTTGTCCCCACCAATGTCACACCCCTTATTCACCACCCATCGCCACCTTCATATCTCCTCCTCCATTCAATAGCGAAGCTTCTTAGTAATGTAAAATATTGAATTTTAAGAGCCCGGCCCCCGCCGAGTTTTCGTTCAAGTTCTGTCACTGCCTCCATTGCCACATAAAAAATTTAGCGGGTGAAACTGTTTTGGTATTCTTTTCTAAACTACTCAACTCAACCCGAATCCATATTGATCTGAACCAAATATATACTAATTTAAATGGTTCGTTTTGACCCAAATCCATTTTGCTTAAACCCCAGATTAGCCCAAACTGGTAAGAACCAAACCTATTTTGACCTATCACCCAAAGTCATCCAACCCGCCTAGTTTGCTAGTCTTAATCCCGAAATATATTGTTATCTCATACTCCCGAAACTATTAATTTAAAAAATGTTCATAATTGATATCAATATCTATACTATATAATAAAAGAAACCATTTTTGGGACATTTGTCATCGTATTAGGCTATGTATCTTCTGATTTTCCTACCAAACTCTTATAGATGATTATTATTTAGTTTAATCTCTTAAAACTAATTATAGATAACTCTCCTACTAAATATTATTTAGTTTAATCTCTACTACTTAATTATAGATAATTATTATTTAGTTTAATTTCTTCAAATTAATTATAGATAACTCTCCTTCTAAATATTATTTAGTTTAATCTATACTACGTAATTATAGATAATTATTATTCAGTTTAAATTATAATATTATTTATTTGATTTTCTTTATCATATTATCTTCATTGTTTATATTACCTAACGTGTTATATAACAGCTACAATTTTTAGTTTTCTTTTACTCAAATTATTACTTCTTTTTTACAGACACCTGCTTTTTATTTGTAATATACAAATTTACTTTAATTCTTTTCGATGATGTAATTATCTCTAATAAACTTAAACTTTTATCATAGCATATATAATGCTAGACATAAAAGCGAATAACATTTTGGATGACATCAATAACTTAAGACATTATCTAATTATATGTATAATATGCACTTTTATAAAATAATAACAAACAAAATTACAAATATAAAATCATTGATTTTACTAACAATAACAAAGTCTTAATTTTTTTCAAAAAATATTTAACTAAAAACACATGACATTAAAATACAGTTAACTAATTTATCATCATACAACCTCCCAGCTATTAAATCATTTAATTTTTTTTATCTTATATTAACCAAATAAATAAAAATTAATATTAAATCTAATCCTACTTTAAATGTCGAATAGAATACATCTATTTTTCTAATAAAAATATTATCCTTTAACTTAAATTGTTAATTTAAGATATTTTTAAATAACCAAATTATTTATCACCAAAACCAAACTTTGTATTATTATATTCTTTATTTATATTTTCATTATTAAAAAAATTATTATATCGCTTTTGTTACATAATTTTTAAACAAATTGTATATAACTTTCAATATTACTTTATATATATAATTAGATTTATTACGGGATTTTTTAAATATAATTCATATTTTATCACTCAAATGACTGCTTATTTTGCTTCTTGAATAACATGTTTGCAGGGGCGGATCTAGGTTACTTTTGTGGGTTCCCAGGAACCCATTCGGTTTACAAAAAAAATGAGAAAAATTAGTGAGAACCTCATATGATTTGAAAAAAAAATAGTGAGAATTAGTAAGAATCTACCAAAAGAAACCCAGTGAAAAAAGTTCTTAGATCTGCCACTGCATGTTTGACCATTGTATCTTCTTTTCAATAATCATCTCCGCAATCACCATATCTATCGCGTACCGAGTATATCCGTTATTTTTTTAAATATATATTTTTATTATTTGGTATATAAAATCATATTTATTCAACCCGTGTAATACACGAGGGTTATTTTCTTCAACCCGTGTAATACGCAATGGGTGCTTATTTTCTTCTTGAATAACATGTTTGACCACTGTATCTTCTTTTCAATAAGCATATTCGCAATCATCATATCTATCGCGTACCGAGTATATCCGTTAGTTTTTTTTAAATATAAGTTTTTTATATTTGGTATATAAAATCATATTTATTTAACCTATGTAATACATGGGGGTTTTTAAAGATATAACTTTTATTATTATTTGGTAAACAATATTATATTTATCCAACCCGTGTAATACACATGGTTTTAAAAATATAACTTTTTTATTATTTGGTATATAAAATTACATTTATTCAACCCGTACAATACATGTGGTTCTTATAGATATAACTTTTTATTATTTAATATATAAAATTATATTTATTCAACTCATTCAATAAATGAGGTTTTTAAAATATATTATTATATTATTTAGTATATAAAATTCATTTATTCAACCCGTGTATTACATGTGGTTATAACTTAGTATGTGTATATGTGTAATGTCTTTTAAGTAAGTTAGTGAAGATAAATTTAGGCTTTCACTATTCTTACACCTTTAAATCTTATTTTCACATCATTTTTTACTCTACTTCTCTCTATATATACTAGTAGGGTGCTCGCGCGATGCGCCGGGGCGACACTTTACATTGCGGCACTCATTTCTGGTAGTTTTCTTATTCGTATAATATTTATGATAACATTATTGTGATGGATATATGTCATAAGTGTTACACATATGTAAAGTTTTGTTTTTTTTTTATAAAAATTAATAATCAAAAGACAAAATATTGTTTTTTTATAAAAATTAATAAACAAAAGACAAAAAATAAAAGATAAGTTGTTATAATTGTAAAATATGTTTATTTTATTGGTTAAATTATAAAGTATAATTTTATTTTTTAGAGTTCATAACTTTTTTTAAATATCGACATAGTACTCATCCAATAAACTTTATGTTCTAAATTTTTGTTTTTATAAAAAAAATAGTATTTGACTTGTAAGTACGTTTTAGACCTTTAACTTAAATTGTTAAATTTCGTTTTTTTACAGATATAAAAAAAATTATATTTTTATAAAATTTCAAGAACTGTTTTTATAAAAAAAAAATAGAATGTTAAGAATTTATATCATACTAAGTTCGGATTCTTAGTTCCTAACTAATCTTATCTATATGAGTCTACTTTTAACTTATAATCCCTAAAAATATGCAACACAGTCTACTATATATCTAGTCAAGCTCGTAAATAATTCTTTTAAAACTGACTAATATTATCTATAACAATATAGTTGAACTTATAATTCCTAAAAAAATGCAAAACAATTTAGTATTTATCTAGTAAAGATTGTAAATTTCTAGAGTATTTATATATATTACTTGTTACAAAAAAATGTTTATAAAAGAATATAAATTGGCATGTTCATCATGCAACTGAATCTGAAAAATCAAATAAGTTAACATTCACATAAAAGTAAATAAAAGAAAACAATTATTCAGTGTTGCGATATAACAGAACTGACCTTAGAATTTTCAATTTCGCATGCTTGGTTTTTCGCAACAATTGAATTTAGAACTAGATCCATTTTTTTAACTTTGTTTAGCAATAGATATAGGGGTGTCATGTTGTGTATTTATAGTCGTAACTATGGAAGTGCATTAGGGTTTAATTTTAGATTTGTCACCCCCTTTATTTAGGAAGTTTGTTGTGGTTAGTTTTATGTTTTTATAAGATATATCTAAGTATAGATGTTAGGCAGTTTTAATAAAATAAAATGTGACACATAATATCTTCATTTTATGTTACGATACTTTTAATTCTTTTTGTTGTTTGCATAGATGGATCCCATCTTTGTAGATTAGGCGCATTAGATCACAAGTGTTAATTACTTGTACATTAAAGCATTATCAACTTGTACCTTTTTAATCCGAGTGTCGATATTGAACAAGACAACTACCGAAACATCAACAAAAATGTGTAGGTCGTCATGTTATCTTTGGATTTTTTAAACAATAAAGTTTATAAGATATGTCAAAAATACGTTAAAAAATTATAAGTTTTTTGTGGATGGGTGAATTGTAAGTAATTATCTATAATTTTGTTAAAACCTCAAGGATTTAAGTGTAATAAGTTTAGGGGCTAAAAAATAAATAGTGTTTAAAAGACCAAACTACCCTCATTTTAGGGGTCTTTCTATAAATAAAGGGAGGAAAAATTCTTATTTTTTGGGTATCTTAAAATACCTCTTCCTCATGCATTATCTATACTATATTATAATGCATGAGGAAATGGTATTTTAAGATACCTAAAAAATAAGAACTTCTTCCCTCATTATTTATAAAAACACCATTAAAATGAGGGTAACTTGGTCTTTTAAACACTAATTATATTTTAGTCCCTCGTATCATTACCCTTAAATCCCTTTATTTTAACAAAAATATGGCTAATTAGTTACACTTACCATTTTCACAACAAACTTATAATTATTTTATGTGTTCTTATCATATTTTATAAACTATAATATTTTAAAAAAATCCAAAGGTATCGTGATAACCTACTCATTTTTGTCGACATTTCGATAGTTGTCTTGGTCAGTATTGTTGTGCGGATTAAAATGTACATCTATACTATATATTATAATGCATGAGGAAAGGGTATTTTAAGATACCTAAAAAATAAGAACTTCTTCCCTCATTATTTATAAAAACACCCTTAAAATGAGGGTAACTTGGTCTTTTAAACACTAATTATATTTTAGTCCCTCATATCATTACACTTAAATCCCTTTATTTTAACAAAAATATGGCTAATTAGTTACACTTACCCTTTTCACAACAAACTTATAATTATTTTAAGTGTTCTTATCATATTTTATAAACTATAATATTTAAAAAAAAAATCCAAAGTTACCGTGATAACCTACTCATTTTTGTTGATATTTCGATAGTTATCTTGGTCAGTATTGTTGTGCGGATTAAAATGTACAAGTAGATGATGCATTAGTGTACAAGTGATTAAAGCAATGTGTCCTATCACATTTCAAATGCTCAAGACTCTCTACATTGTTGTCATTAGCATCGGTTTAATAATATTCTAACCATTTTCACTCCGATTTTCATTTGATTAAGATTGTTCACCAATTTGTTATGGCGACTAGATTAAATTTCGAAACTTTGCAGATACGGGTTTAATATGAGCTTTGTTCGTATTCTGTATGTTTGTGTATTTACTTGGTTCAGTGCACACACTTACATGGGTTAGCAGGTAGTAGATTGATATCAAACAAGCTCACTTGTTTTATCTAATTGGTTGTATTAAAAAACTTTATATAATGCCATATTCAACAAAATGGAATTTTAGTTTTCTTAAAAAAAATTATAAAACGTTTTTAGAAGCATTTTCGTTTTTATAAAACCTTTTTTTATAAAAAAAACTTTTCTTTAGAAGTTTGGTAAATAAGTTTTCTACCAACAAACTTTTAGGAAAAAACTCTATAATCTAAACATAATACATCTTCAAAAACTGAATACCAGATTCTGTTGCATTTTTTAGGGATTATAAGTACAAAAATACTCTTATAGATAATAATAATAGTTAGTTGAAAAAAACTACATGTTATTCAATTCATTTGTTTATAGGTTCTATATATATAGTATAATTCATCATTTTTTTTTCACTTCAAGAAATTTCTTGTTCTTTAGAATTTTTGGTTTACATGTATTTCAATTTTCTGTTGTGTATAACTTTGATTTATTCTTCTATGCTCATACTTAACATTCATCTAATTTATTATTCAGTGGTTTTGGAGCTTCAATATTCATCATTTCAGATCTTACACAGTTATGTATGTTTCTAAAACATAATATATTGTTTGTTTTTATATTATGTTTAACTGTGAACGTCGTTTTTTATCCTATATTATTTATAACGGTAACATGATATAATATGTATCTAAAATACTTAACATTTTTTTTCAGTTCCCCAAACTACTCCAACTACTACTGATGTATCAGTTAAAGATGAGAACAGAGAAGAAACTCTTCATCCAAAGGATGTAATAATCAAACAGGAAGAGATACAAGAAATTCCGTAGGACGTTGATCTCGATGATGACAAATGGTGGTGTGACAATATAGATGACATCCTTGAGATGTTTAAGCCGTATGATTACTAAATTGATCTCATCATGATGCAAAGTACTTGATACTTGAGCTTTTAGTTTTCAACTTTTATATTTAAGACTTATATTTCCTTATTCGTGTACTACTTTATATAACTTTTATTTATGTTTAAGACTTATTTTTTTTATTCGTGTGTTACTTTATTGTGTCAATGGTTCTTGAAGTACTTGATAATTTTAGTTTTATTAATGTTGATACCTATGTTTTTTTTCTAATCTCAAGTCAAAAACGATTACAGACTAATGGCAGGTAGACGAGCAACAAGTTGCGCCGCTACCCCTTCTGAATAGCAAACCCTACCCTGCTAAACACAAAATTTTGCCCCTTAACATGAGTGGTGTTACTGCTTACTACCTGCTGAACCCGCTTGATGTGTAATACTTATGACATATATCCACCACAATAATGTTACCATAAATATTATACGAATAAGAAAAGTATCAGAAATGAGTGACGTAATGCAAAGTGCCACCCCCGCCGCATCGCGCGGGCACCCTACTAGTAATATAGTATAGATCTATGTATGTATAAAGAGAGATAAAAAAAAAAGGAGTGTGTAAATATTAAGTGATTAAATTTATCTTTATGTTATAAATATGACACAAATATTTATTGTGCATTTGAATTTATTGCATATCTTTTCTGGCATAGACCAACAAATGCTTTTTCACCACTTTAGAAACCTAAAGGAACCAAAGACTGTCTCATTGGCTGTCCCACCTCCACTCACACTCTTAACACAAAATTACAAAAATGGACTTCATGTATGTTTAAAAGACACTTTCAGTCCCCTGTCCATTAAATTTGTATTTATAGTAGTTCAACTACTGACTTTGTACCAAAATCGTCCCTTGGTTCTTTGTCATCAAAAGATTCCACTATATCGGAGTTGCACGAATCGCGTGTTGTGTTAATACCATCAATATAGTGTTTAAGGATAATACCATCAACATAAATGTACTTAGATGTGTTTATTCATAGCGGACAAAGAATCATAGGAGTCTTGATAAGTATATAACATGATACATCAACTAAGAAATATATGAATAGCCGTTCTTAGACTCTAAGAAGACCGATTCAAATACCTTGACCAATCAAATTCAAAAGCTACAAATTATATTAGATCACATTCATGCCAAGGGTATGAAGGTTAGCAAGACTTTTTCTACTTGCACCGATGGTTAAGAAGCAGACTCAAAGGTGAGTGGATTTCAAAAATATTAATAAGCACAAACGAAAAGAGATGATGATGGAACGCCTTGTGGTTCGTCTTCATATCGAAGAAGGTAACAAATTGGTCCAAAGGGTACTTTTAGCTTGTGTCGACAAAAGAAAATGTTATTGAATACGGTGAAGGAACGGAGAAGGAAACGTTGTGTATCTAGGTCGTACGAATGATTTATAAAAAATAAACCTAAAATGTTTCAAGGAACATGTTATAGTAGTATATCCACCAAGCTAAATTGTTAACATTTTTTAAGTTTCGTGATAAATAAGTGAGAAACAATAAACATTACCTTTACACGATTTTCTTTTATTTTTTATTTTTTTATGATCGGGAAAATAAATTGTTTAAAAAATCTTTAGAATCTTGCAGTATTATAGTATATAATGTTCTACACCCGTATACAAGTATAATAAAGTTGGCAAAACATGTTTCTTGTGTTAATATGGTCACGTTCAACACGACATGCTTATTTAAAAGTGTCCACTTCTTAAACACCAAGACGAACATCTTTAATAATCATATTGTAGAGCACCGTACGTTTAACATGAATCAATAAACACAGTAAAATAACATGAATGATCTGACACACCATGTTTAACATGATTATATATAAGCAGTTCAATTGACATACCTCACTAAACAACGACGGCGAGAAATAAAAAGACACAATTAACAGATTAGAATAAAAAGTTACCAAAAGTTATAATCATTGTTTATGATTTAAATATTATTTATAAAAGTATGTCGCTTTAACAAACCGGTCATAAACGTCTCATGTTGACCTATCAACTTCTTTAATACAAAAGGTTAAACGTGTTATATGTGTCATATGCTACCTAAACGGGTTTACTTGTTTAAACTCGAACTCATTTATGACTCCAATCATTTATCATAAAAACTTGTTTGACTTTGTGTTGAGTCGGTGTCATAAATTTTCAACTCTAACAGGGCCGATCCAATGTTTTTGGAGGCCCTAACTGAAGTACAAATTCAGTTGTGAGACTTGAACATTAAAAAATATCAAACGAAAATAGCAAATCGCAATATCAAGTCGTAAAATCGTGAATATCAATCACAAAATTGTTTTTTTTATGGTTATTGATCAATCGCAAATCCAACTATTGGCAGCAATCAATTACCCATAGTTTATCCCCCATCGGCAGAGGATGCATAATTGCGTTCAAGAAAAAAGGACCCGGTAACTTATGGATTCAAGAGAAAAGGGATTTGGCCAATAATCCTTCAAGTTTTGGGTGTAGACCATTTGTTTGTTTGAGTCATTATGTGTTTGTTCATTTGGGCCAAATACACATACATATGTAATATATGAAAAAAATAAAATAAAAAAAATGGAGGCCCCTATTTCTGGGTTGCCCTAGGCCTTCGCTTAGAATGCTAAGCCTATTGGTCCAACCCTAAACTCTAATATACATAATCTACATCTATACTTACTACTATATAATACATATTGGATGGACAAGAATGTAATTTCATATTTGACTTAGTAATAATGTTGGGCTATTAATCAATGAAGTAGAATGGAAATGAATGAAGTTGAGTTATTAATTATGTTAGGATATTAACTTAATGAGAATAATAAATCGTTTATTTGATTTATAAATCACATGTATATCTTGAATTCAAAACAAATTAGAAGAGTTACATTGTTTATTATGAACTTGTATTAAGCCCTTGCGTTGCAGCTTTTGTCATAAAACTGTGTTAAGCAGTAGCAATACTATACCATTGTCAGTGACCACCAACTCCGGAAAAGCTCGTAAAAACAAAATAAATAAAAACGGGGAAAAAATAACGCCGAGCGAAAAACAGAAATAAAATCTTTGAATCACGCACGCTCGTTGCTGAGAAATTAAACCGAAACGTAAAACACAGAAGAAAAAAAAAAGAACTAAGTCCATCCAGGACCCGCGTGTTGGACGAACTTGTCAAACGCAGAAAAATAGATGTGACGCTATGGGTCAGTCAAACGGGAAAAAATATACGAAAAAATGTTGAACCCCACACGCACGCACGTTGCGGTGCGTTAACTCATAAAATTTAGAATGAAACGAAAAACTTGGGAAATATGAAAAATATGGTGGACCAAAATTAAAAATAAAAAAGAGTTGGGATTAAATTGCAAAAGATGAAAAACTTTTGGTCAAATGTAAAAAACAAAGGGTCTAAATTGTAAAACTGAAGTTATTTATTAATTTTAGATAAATATAAGGATAAAAATAAGTGATCTCTATATATTGGTTATTAATTAATATTAATATTAAAAGAAATTTATTAAATAAATATAAATAAAATTAATGAGGTTAAAGGAGAGAATGTCATGTGACATTATTTGGAGTCTTTTATTATAAGTTAGACTAACATTAGAACCCGACAATGATAACTGCTAGATCAATTGCCATTAAAAATTGTTTTCATTGATTATCATGAATTAACTTTAGAAACCGACAATGATAATTGCTAGCTTAATTGTGGATGGTCTTTAGATGTGTCTTTGTTTGTTAAACTTTTTTTTTACCAAGGGCACATACCCCTTATGAAATTCACGACCCGCCGCAATGCAAGGTTACCTTCTAGTAATTCTTAATGAAGAGGCACATCACGGATTTAGTCCATTTACACTCTAGACACTATTCGTTCGCTAAACCCGGGTTAAACCCCTTCACAATTTTGTTATGCCTACCTAACAAATACAACACTATATGACAAAAGGAATGTTCATTCCATCTTATAGAATTAAAGATGTCCATATCAATGTCGTTACAATTTATTCAGACCCACATCACATGATAGTAACATCAACCTTAATTCTCTCTATATAAATACCATTAATTCACTCTCTCGTACACTTTGCTCTCTTGAAATCGATACTTTTTCTCACGCCAAATAACGATTACTAGAAGAACTCATTCATGTGATCTGACTAATATTAACCTCAAAGAAACAATAAAAATAGATTCTTTACGTGAACATAATATTAACCTCAAATAAACAATAAAAATAGATAGAGTGACGTGGCTACACGCGCGTCACTCGGAGAGTGGGCTTCGTCTATCCCTTTCTTTCCTGCAGACAAGAAGGAAAAACAGTTGCGGTTGTCAAACAAACCCGTTTTCTCTTACTTTCAAGAATCACCAATTTGCAAAACACCCCCCTGAAGTTTACACAAATGACAAACAAACCCTTACAATTATTAAAAACTTCAACTAGTCAAATCAAGCAAAACAATTATCCCTAATCTAAACATCTTCATCCCATTCTGGACCTTTTTTGTTCTTGCATACAAAGACTTGTTGACTTCCACGTCATCTCACAATACTTTCAATTTCTCACCAAAATTTCAAAATCTCGCGATTAATTCAAAAACTCAAAATCCCGCGATATTTTGAAGAAGAATTGAAATCTGCTCAGCTGATGACAGAGAATAAATAAAGTGATATTTTAATAGTGAAATAAACAATAAATAAATAATAATAATAATAATAATAATAATAATGAATAAATAAATAATGGGTTATTAAAATCAGTTTAAAAAGGGAGAAAAGGATTTGTTTTTATGCTGGCTTCTGAAGATACAACAGAGTTTCTTCAGATCCGAAGAAAAAGGTGAGAAAAAATATTAAATTTTTAATCTTTTTTTAACCCACATAGAATCAGATAAAATTAAATTACACACACCACTGTGTGTTAAGAGTTGTACTGTTAATGTGTGTGTGTGTATATATATATATAAAGTTGGACTTTTTGTAGTGATCCAAAACAGAGTCTAGAGAGAGAAGAAAGAGAGAGAGAGAGAAAAGCATTGAATGAATCTTTTTCTTGTGAAATCTTTGTTGTGGGTTTGAATGCATGAGTGTGTGTGTGTGGTGTAGTAGGTGTAGCTGTAGGTGTTGATGATGCACTTGTGTTCTGTTCTTGACAGGTGAATATTCCATCAAGATTCTTTGTGGGTTTTGTGAATTAGCTTCAATCCTTTCTGGGTTTTGTGAATTAGCTTCAGTTATTTCTGGGTTTTGTGTAAATTCAAGATTTTGAGCCCTAAATTTTAGGAATTTGGGGATGCAAAATGTAATTTCAAGAAAATGAGAGTCTACTGTTCATGCAATTTTTAGGAGATTTTGAAAGGTAAGTGATGCAATTGGTATTTAATTTTAACTGAATATATATTGTTGTTTGATTAGTTTATTTTTTTTATATTGTTTATTTTTTTTTTTTTTTGAAACTGTTTGATTACAGCATTTACTATGAAGCAGAGGTTATGCAATCATATAAACTGAAGAGGGTTTTTTTTTTTTTTTTGGCAGAGGTATAAAGCTTGTTGATTGATAGGCGAAAAAGACCAAACATGATTACGTTTATGGAATCAAAAGAGGGTTTGAAAGAATCTGAGAGATGTTTAGATTCGCAGTTATGGCATGCGTGTGCCGGCAGCATGATTCAAATGCCGCCGGTCAACACGAAAGTATACTATTTCCCGCAGGGTCATGCGGAGCATGCCGCGGGAAATGTGGAATTCAGAGACCGGAACCCTCAGTCGAGGGTTCCGGCTTGGATTCCGTGTCGGGTTGGTTCAGTAAAGTTTATGGCGGATACGGAGACCGATGAGGTTTACGCGAAAATCGGGTTGGTTCCGGTTAGTGGATCCGGTGAGTTTAATTGTTTTGATGATGAAGATGTGGGTTCTCCGAACGGAGGGGCTTCGGACGGGCAAGGTAAGCCGACGTCGTTTGCGAAGACGTTGACGCAATCGGATGCGAATAACGGTGGCGGGTTTTCGGTTCCGAGGTACTGCGCGGAGACGATATTTCCGCGGCTTGATTACTCGGCGGACCCGCCCGTGCAGACGATTTTAGCGAAAGATGTTCACGGCGACACGTGGAAGTTTCGGCACATCTACCGAGGGACGCCGCGGAGGCATTTGCTCACCACGGGGTGGAGCACGTTTGTGAACCATAAGAAACTCGTTGCCGGAGATTCGATTGTGTTTCTGAGAGCGGAGAATGGCGATCTATGCGTAGGAATCCGACGGGCCAAAAGAGGAATCGGGGGCGGGCCTGAAACTTCTTCGGGTTGGAATCCGGCTGGCGGCAATTGTGTCGTCCCGTATGGCGGGTATTCGTTAGTCAGAAACGGTAACAACGGCGGTGGCGGTGGTGATCCGTTTGGAAAAGCGAAAGTGGAAGCTGATTCTGTGATTCAAGCGGTTAAACAAGCGACGAATGGGCAACCGTTTGAGGTCGAGTTCTACCCGAGAGCTAGCACGCCGGAGTTTTGCGTGAAGGCGTCCCTTGTGAAGAACGCAATGCAGATCCGGTGGTCACCGGGGATGAGATTTAAGATGCCGTTTGAAACCGAGGATTCGTCACGAATCAGTTGGTTCATGGGAACCATTTCTTCAGTCCAGGTCGCTGACCCGATCCGTTGGCCCGATTCGCCATGGAGACTCTTGCAGGTACAATTCGAACCCGACTTCTTTGTGTATAGATGTTAATCATGTAAACAATATGAAATTACATTTTGAAATGCAGGTAACATGGGACGAGCCCGATTTGCTACAAAACGTGAAACGGGTCAACCCGTGGCTCGTGGAACTAGTATCAACAATGCCCGCGATCCACATGTCTCCTTTCTCACCGCCCCGAAAGAAATGTAGACCATCGCAGCACCCGGATTACCAAATAGAACCCCAAATCCCGATCCCGATTCCTGCATTGTGCAGACCGCATCCGCACCTCTTTGGCGGGCCCACCACCGGACTTTTCGGTTACCAACTCCCGGAGAATCTGAACCTTCATCATCCTGCTAGCATGCAGGGAGCCAGGCACACACATTATGGTTTATCTCTCTCAGATATCCAAGTCAATACCAAACTCAATTCGGGTTATTCCCCGACCGCAATGAAACCCTCCCACTCCAACCCGTCGTTCAACAAAGCCCAATCCGAGCCCGTTTCATGCTTGTTAACAATCGGGAACTCAACCACGGGCTCGAAAGAGCCCGAAACTCCTAAAGTAGCTAAAACATCTCCATTTTTACTCTTCGGTCAGCCCATTCTTACCGAGCAACAAATCTCTCAGAACCGGAACGTGTCAGGGTCCGGATCGGGCCAAGAAACGGACCTGAGCCCGAACCTTGATACGGGCCACTGTAAGGTTTTCATGGAGTCCGAAGATGTAGGCCGAACGCTTGATCTCTCATTGCTCGATT
Organism: Helianthus tuberosus; assembly: GCA_030545235.1. Lineage (NCBI taxonomy): Eukaryota > Viridiplantae > Streptophyta > Magnoliopsida > Asterales > Asteraceae > Helianthus > Helianthus tuberosus. The sequence continues at coordinate 34,716,575 of CM060358.1, read as the reverse complement.
CCTACGAAGAGTTATGTAAGAAACTCGGTAACATGTTCGAAATCGAAAGATCTGTAAGCCCGAATCGCGTTCGTTACTGGGATTCGACCGGAACCCGAAAACAGATTGGGGATGAACCATTTGGGTGAGATCAAGATCCTTTTTTTTTTTTTTTTTGCAAATTTAAATGTTTTAATCTTGTACAGTGATTTATTTATTTATTTTTTTACAGTGAGTTTACGAAGACAGCAAGAAGGTTAACAATATCAACGGATTTGAGCAATATGGATTCTTAATTTAATTTTGTTTTTGTGAAATTTGTGGTTAATGAAAACTAGAATGTTTTTGTTTAAAATAGTATGATTAATATTTATGTAATTAAAGTGAAATAAAGAGAATATATTATTTATAGGGTTTTTGTTAAAAAGTCACTATTAGAAACAGCAAAGGTTGTTGAAGATAATTATAAAAATATACATATAAAAAAGTGGATATATCGTGCACGCTTGGAGAAAGCAGGAAAAAGCCAAAAAAGGAATTTCGTAGTAATATATAAATGGTGAGATAAATTTACCACCGTATTGACATCTATACTATATAATAAAAGAAACCATTTGAGGGACACTTGTTATTCTCTCATTCAATTGATTAAAATTATTAATAATACTAATAATAATAATAATAATAATAATAATAATATTTAATCTAATCTAATACAAATTCTTATTATTAATAATATTTAATCAAATCTAAAATCTAATCTAATACTATATTATATTAATTAAATAAATGATAAATTAATATTAAATTTTATCTATACTATATTTATTTTTATTTTCTTAATTAAAAAATGCCTATCTTTGTTACAAGATAACATAAAACAATCGATTAAAAACAATACAATCTATATCTATTCAAATTATTAATCTATATAAAAATGATGTATTCTCTATCCATTACAGGTTACCTAATTGAAAATAGTAGTATATATTATTTTTTGTTTATATAATTCACTTAACTTAATGTGTAATATCTATATCTATCCTTTTTTTGAACGGCATTGAGCGACGTGTCAATCACTGTGATATCGGGCGCTGTGGCCAAGGTCGACTACTCGACCACCGCCATCCCCTTGGCTCTTCCTAGATGCGTGGAAACCCGACCTCCACCCGCCCGAAGGCACGATAGTGGAATAATCGGTAAAACCTCGCCTCCCATCCAAGTCGAACCAGTGCCACCCGTATTCGCTCTTTACCTGGATGCCGTAGAAAATAATGAGGAGAGTAAGAATCGAACATGGGTCACAAAGAACACCAATTCTTTCCCCAGCCTCTACACCACTATTTCATTGGCATATCTATATCTATCTACATCATATAATAAAAAGAAATTAATGTGTGAAACGTATCAATGATTGAAGGCATCTAATTTTTTGTTTTCTCGTTTTTTTTTTGCTTATCTTATATAATTAAGTAAATTTAATAAATTAATATTAAATCTTATCTATACTATATTTTATTATTAAAAAATATGTAACATCGATTTTATTACATAATTTATAAATCAAGTTTTCAGAATTGGTACCAACATTTTATCATTAATTGCTATTCAACTCGTGTCATACATAGAGTTTTTTTTAACGATGTATCTTTTTTTATTATTTAGTATACAAATGACATTTATTCAACATGTGTAATACACGACGTTTTTAAAGGTATAACCTTTTCATTATTTGGTGTATAAAATTAGATTTTATTCAACCCGTATAATATACAAGTTTTTTTAAAGATATATAACTTTTACATTATTTATTGTACAAAATTATATTTATTAAACTCGTGTAATAAATGGTTTTTATACATATAAATTTTTTTATTATTTTGGGTATAAAATTATATTTATTCAGCCCACACAATTTTAAAGATATAACTTTTTTTTTATTATTATTTAATATATAAAATTACATTTAATAAACCCGTGTATTACACGGGGTTCTAACCTAGTATATATATATAGGCAAAAGATCAAATACAAATAATCTTAACATACTAAACATACACATTGAAGGAAAACCCAAAAAGACAAGGTGGCATTTTTGTAATTACCACCAACTATCAAAGTTACAACCAAAAATACCTAAAAAAACACAATTTTTTTTTAAACATTTTTTATTAAAAAATCGCTACATTTCGTTAGCAAAAAAAAAAAAAAAAAACGGGAAAAAAAGCTCGTAAAAACAAAATAAATAAAAACGGGAAAAAAATAACGCCGAGCGAAAAGCAGACGTAAAATCTTTGAATCACGCACGCTCATTGCTGGGAAATTAAACTGAAACGTAAAACATAGAAAAAATAACTAAGTCCATCCAGGGCCCGCGTATTAGACGATCTTGTCAAACGCAGAAAAATAGATGTGACGCGACGGACCAGTCAAACGGGAAAAAAATATACGAAAATATGTTGAACTCAACACGCACGTTGCAGTGCATTAACTCACAAAATTTAGAACGAAACGAAAAATTTGCGAAAGATGAAAAATATAGTAGAACAAAATTGAAAATAAAAAAGACTTGGGATTAATTGCAAAAGATGAAAAACTTTGGGTTAAAAGTAAAAAAAAAACAAATGGTCTATATTGTAAAATTGAAGTTATTTATTAATTTTAGATAAACATAAGAATAAAAATAAGTGATATCTATATATTGGTTATTAATTAATATTAATATTAAAAGAAATTTATTAAACAAATATAAATAAAATTTATGAGATTGAAGGAGAGAATACCATGTGGCATTATTTGTAGTCTTTTATTATAAGTTAGATATATATATATATATATATATAAATGATTATGCCGTCTGAAAAAAATCAAGTTTTGTCAATAGAGTAACTGGTTAAAAAATTTGGTTATCAACACGTTAAAATAAACTTATGGTATAAAAAAAAACAGTGACGAAACCAGAGGTAAGCAAGGCCTAGGTTACTCTTAGAATAGTGAACTTCGTCAAAATTTCCTTTATAACTGTAATTTTTTTTTATAAAACGTGCATTTTTAACCAACGGCTTATACTTGAGAGAAAATAAATATGTGTTGATCCTCCGACTAAGAAGTTTAAACACTGGTCAATCTTGTTTTTATATCAAACTGATTGTTATATTTTAACCAAACTTTTGTTTTTATTCATCATCAGTTTTCATTAAAACAGAGACGATTACAGACTAATGACAGATAGACGGACAATAAGTTGCGTCGCTACACCCTTCAGGAGTTATAGTCATAAAAAATTAATGGTCATAAAAAATAGTGAGATCCAAGCATGAAAAGGTAAAGATGAAGATAGTGAAATTTATATTTAATAGTTGAGAAAATATCTAAAAAAGAAAGTAGAAGGTGGAATAGTGTAAATAAGTGAAAAGTGAAGGGGTAAAGTGGAAAATGAAACAGGCAGAGGTCACATGGTAGACCAAACATGGCTCCAAACATTGAATGAATGTCCCATTGAAGTGCCGCAAGAGTTGGCATTGTTTTAATTCCCTTTTTTTTTAATTCTCTATTATATTTACCATTACCCACTATTTTTTTTTCTTTTAATCAAATTATTAATACATTATAATATTTAAAAACATAGGGATTACAACACAAAGATTCAATTTTCATCAAATTCTGAATATCACGAAACACAAATTCTTAATTTTTTTAACTTACCCCTCTACACTTTTTTTTTTATTCAGGTTTTGAACCTAAGACCTTTCTTTTAAAAGGCATGTGTCTCTACCAAGTGGGCTATCTCATACTGACAAACAAAGTTTAATTTTAAATTCAGCGTTTTATTAAAATACCGTTTCATAACCTTTCCTTTAAGTTGTTATTTGAAGATAATGTTCACATAACTGTAAAGGACTTAGTGGTAAGATTGATGATCGTCTATATAACTAGTCTGATTGAGTATTACCAATATTTTCGCTTGGGTCAACTGATTTCTAGTCCAATCAGATGAACCGTCGAGCGGATCAGTGGTTGGACTAGATACTCTAAATAATATATATATATTTCTTATTTTGTGTTTCCAAAATCGTTACAATTGATTCATTCATTACTTTTGCCTCCAAACTTTTTTTTTGTACACAAAGGGTTTTGAAACCGTCATTCGGGTTTTAAAAACTGTATGCTCGGTCTGACCAGTAAGGCCATTGGTTTGATAACTGATCCAGTTAAAAAATATAAAAAAATTAGATGTTCAATAAAACTTTACTTAAAACAATCTAGCTTCAAATATGAAAACGATCAACGAACTTATAGATGTTCAATAAAACTTTACTTAAAACAATCTAGCTTCAAATATGAAAACGATCAACGAACTTAACATGATAAAATTTGAAAAAAAAATATATAATATAATATATAAACCTATTACATTACAGTATATTAATAAACTCAGAGTTTATTTAATGCCTAAGTTATAATCTAATAACGAATAATATAAATAGTCACACGTGAAGGCCAAACAAACGACAAGACAATAATAAGTTCACGTGTGGGATACGTAAGCTTACATCATCCAAGTAGCAAACGAGTGTGTTGCGCCGTTTTGATGACCGGGCTGTTTTTTTTTTCCCTTTGACCATCCTCGTTTCACTTCTTTTTTCCTTAAAATTAAAAATAGCTAAATAATCACTTTGGTTTAATAAATCTACTATTGAGTCGGGTCTCACTAGAAGCAGCATCTTTATTCCTACGAAGTAGTGGTAAGATTGTCTACATCTTATCCTTCTTAGACCCTACCTTTGCTTTGCTATTCGTGGCATTTATTGAGTATGGTTTTTTTTTTTTTTTTGAAATTTAACTATTATTCATAAACTGCCCGCAAAACGAGGGCAGCCAACCAGCTAACAACACCGAGAACAGAGATTACATTATGTTGAACGAACACCAGTCGTTCCAACTAATACTTCTATTTCTAGCTCTATTGCGATACCAATGAAAACCTAACACTTTAATATCCCGAAATATATCGACAATCTCTTTTCTAATATTATTGAATCTCCTTTCATTCCTAGCTGACCATAAGCACCAGCAGCCAACAGATATGATACCTTGAAGGGCCTCACTAGCCTTCTTCTCTAACCCGGCGTATTCATGGATCGAGGTCAGGTCTTTGACTGAGAAAACAAAAATCGGGCTAATTTTGCACCATTGACTAACCAATAACCAAATGGAAGAGGCCACTAAACAGGAACAGAAGAGATGAACAGCCGACTCGACGTCTTCCTCGCACAGTTGACAGGAAGGGTCTCCGCTGAAGCAGTTACGTTTCATGAGAGCGTCGGTTGTCGCGATCCTCCCCATTTCCGCTCTCCACAAAAGGATATTACATTTTTTTGGAACCCAATTCGACCACTTGAAAACAAAGAAGCTACTAGTATCTGACCCGCTTTTCAGGAAACTTTTAACTTCTTTAACCGAGTAATCCCTTCGGTCGCCTCCGTTCCAAATCCATCTATCCCGGGAGTCAGACAGGGACATCCCCCTTAGCAAATCCTCCATCGACCGCAACTCTTCCTCTTCAGCGCCATTCCCCGGCGGACCGGTCCACTGCCACTTTCCGGCGAACAAGTTAATATCGGGATTGAATCTCTCACAGACCCGACAGCTCTTGTTGACTTCAAGGCGAAAGAGAGCTGGGAAACAATCCTTGAGGGGCATGTTGCTGGCCCACGGATCCAGCCAAAACTTTAAAGACAAGCCATTCCCAACTCTACCCGAGATCTTCAGCGATAATTTTGTCGACCCCACCTTAGTTTTTTCCACTTCTGAAACAATGCTCTTCCAAACCCCTCTGATGTTGCTATTAAACGGAACCGGGTTCCATCTATTCCTGCCAGAATGTATTGCGTCAATAACTCTCCTCCAAAGCCCATATTCCTCGGTATTGTAACGCCAGTACCATTTTGAGATCAAGGCGATGTTCACTTCAGCCAGTTTAGAGATCCCAATACCACCTTTATCAATCGGAATCGAAAGGCGATCCCAAGCCACCCACGGAATTTTAAACGATTCGCTATTACCTCCCCACAAGAACTTCCTAATAATCTTCTCTAATTCTTTAACCACACCCACATGAGCTTTGAAAAGAGACAGATAGTAGTTAGGGATGCTTTCGAGAACCAAATTAATGAGGGTCAATCTACCGCCGATAGATAACAACGACGCCTTCCACTTCGCCAACCTGGACTGAAGAATATCGAAGACAGGTTTCCAGCTGTGGACACCGCGCATTTTAGCCCCAACCGGGACTCCGAGGTGGATGAACGGGAGCTCCCATTTTTACAATTAAAAGAGTCCGCCACCCTCTTTACTTCAGCAGCCTCAACACCCACACCGAACAAAATCGACTTATTAATATTAATATTGAGACCCGCACATAAATAAAAACATCTGAGGAGTTTCAAAATCGCCTTCAAATTATTCTTGGACCAGTCCCCTAGAAAAACACAGTCGTCGGCGTATAACAGATGGAAGAGAATCGGACCGGAGTTAGGAAGCTTGATCCCCAGCAAAGCATTCCTATCTACGGCTTTCCTAACCATGCTGGAAAATCCTTCCATGACAAATAAGAATAAGAACTGGGAGATGGGATCTCCTTGTCTCATTCCTTTATAGCAGTTAAACTCGAACGTAGGGGACCCGTTAACGAGAACTGCCGCACGAGCCGAGGCCAAAATCCCATAAATCCAGCTACACCACCTCGCCGGAAAACCCAATTGAGACATCACCGAAGTCACAAAATCCCAGTTAACATTATCGTACGCTTTAGCGAAATCGATTTTAAAGAAAAAATCTTTACGCTTAGATTTCTTAATCCAAGCCGCCACCTCATTTAGGATCAGCGGGCCGTCCAAAATCATCCTATCCTTCAGAAAAGCCGATTGGGAATTGGAAATAACCGAGCCAATAACTGGTTTCACCCTATTCGCCAAGACTTTTGACACAACCTTATTGATGATCCCCACGAGAGAAATGGGACGAAAGTCACCTAAGACCTCCGGGTCTTTCGACTTGGGAATGAGAGTAATAAACGAAGAATTACAACCTCTCGAGAACGAGCCCTCCTCATAGAATCTTTCAAGGATGTCCATAAAATCTGCTTCGAACCTATCCCAAAACCTCTTTACAAACTTCATGTTAATCCCATCAGGCCCCAGGGATTTTTCACTACCACATTCGAACACCGCCGCTTTAATCTCCTATTTAGAAAACTTCAAAATCAGCGAATTAGCCTGATCGGCTGAAATCTTATTGTTGAAAGAACAATCCAGTTTGGGACGAACCGGCATCTCCTCTTTATATTTAGATCTGAAGAAGTCGAACACCGCTTTTTTAACCAGATTAGGCTTGGACACCCAAGAACCGTCGACCGAGAGACCAGGGATACCATTAGACACCTTTCTATTGTTGACCATGCTGTGGAAGAAGGCTGTGTTATCATCTCCATCCGCTGCCCATCGAGTTCTGGCTCTTTGTTTAATGTCTTTCGCTTTCACCTCCTCCAAAAATTGAATTTTCCTCTTACATTCCAATCTAACCCACTCTTCTTCTTCAGTTAGGTCTCTATCCTCCAAAACCGAATCCAATTCTTCAAGATCCTCTTTAGCTCTAATCTCCTCCTCGCCTTCTTTAAGCCTAATATCATCACGCCAACTCTTTATTTTTTCTCTAAGCACCTTAAACTTGTTAAGGAGCCTAAGATCAGGGGACCAGCGAAGCTAAAATCATCCAGGGCTTCCTCCACCACTTTACCTAAATCCTCCCTATCCAACCACGAGCTAAAAAACCTAAACGGCCTAGGACCGAAATTAAGGTTGTTGATAGATACCAGAATCGGACTGTGATCCGAATAACCACGCGGCAGAACCCTAACACAGGCCTCGGGCCACCTATTGATGAAACTGTTACAAACCAAAATCCGATCGATCTTACTAAATTTTCTGCCGTTTACCCCTTCCACCATAAATGTGAATCTGGACCCCTTCTGCTCGTATTCACAGAGCCCCGCTTCATAAATAAAATCATTAAATTCCTTCGCACATCGGGGTTTGAACGTCGAATTTTTCCTTTCTTCCGGGCCCCTGACGACGTTAAAGTCCCCGACAAAGAACCAAAAACCGGCCAAAGAAGACATAGCACTTAAAATCCTGCTCCACAGATCTCTTTTACCTGCCTGATTTTGGGGCGCTGATGTGTGTAAAATGCAACATATAAATTACATCAAATAAGGCATAAAACTAACCCTTTTTAGTACTAATGTTGGAAAAAGTATGTTTTTGTCATCCTTTTGAATTTACAGGGTCAAATGAGCTTAAACGAACAAAAGGAACAAAAATACAGCCAAAACCAACATAAATACAAAGAAAAGGAAGAAACGTGGCATGCCCGACCCCTCGACAACAACTCCCAAAGCAAAAACAAGAAGAAAGCTGAGCATGGGGCTGTGCCCAGCTGAGCATGGGGCTGTGCCCAGCCCGACACGGGGCGTGCCCAGCCCGACACGGGCGTGCCCAGCCCGACACGGGGCGTGCCCAGCTCAGCACGGGGCCGTGTCCAGAATGGTCAGCTCTGGCACAAAAGACAAACCTATAGAAGCTTCTATTGCCCACCACGGGGCCGTGTCCAGTGAACACGGGGGCGTGGCGAAAGTACAGCAGGCGCATTAATTGTAATTGCGAATTACAATTAATGAAGATAGAGATTGTCAGACAAGCACGGGGGCGTGCCCAGCGGACACGGGGGCGTGTGGAGCTAATAAAGACAAACTGTATTAATGAAGAAAGAGAAAAGGGTGGACACGGGGCCGTGTCCAGCGGACACGGGGCCGTGTCCAGGCTTCTGTACAGGCTATAAATAGGAGTGCTTGGCTCAAGCTCAAACTATCCCTTGGCACACCACCTCTCTCACACTTCATCCACCACCCACCACCATCACAACACCATCATCCACCACCATCATCCATTGTCCATCGTAGAGTGTGTGAGTCGTCTCGGGATCCAAGATTGATCGTAAGAGTTCTTGACAATCAAGGCCATGTTTACCTAAGTCTCTTACATCACTTGGTGAAGACAAAGTGTCTAGTATAATACTTTTTATTTCTAATCTTTTGCACTTTTTATTTGGTTTTGTATTAATGACTTTAATAACTAGTTACTTATGTTGAAGGTGATCTTTCCTTATCGTTTGTCCGTGGTGTCTTGGCATTATTTTACTGTCTATATAAAATAAAGGATTTTCACCATTCATATCTCCACGGTCTATATGGAGATATGTTGGCTACCTGGTAGGGGGTTAAGGGAACGGTTTGGTAAAGGTCTTGCCATTGTTCAGCGTTTAGAGGTCCTGCAATGGACCTGGGTCAAATTTAGTAGGACCTCCTTCAATACTTCACGGTATTGGATGGCGGGGGTCCAAACTCTTTGATCCCCTCATAAGTTAACTACTATTAATACTATAACCCGGCTATTTAGGACTGTATCCCTGCTGACTCAGACTACTTAGCCAAGGGTAACGTCACCGCCAAAAGCGGGGCCTACCACAATACTGCATTAATAACTTAATTCATTATCTTCCAATAATCCACCCTTTTAGGATTGTATCCCTGCTGACTCAAACTACTGGGGTGAGGGTAACGTCACCTTCAAAAGAGGGGCCTACTACAATAACTAAGATAATCTCTTAATTATGTGCAAAAGTGCGGAAATAATCAAAGGTTATACTAGATACGAGTCGGAACCAAGTGATTCATCTTGTCTATCTGTTTTTCTTTTATTTTTATTTTCAGCATTTTAGTTAGCTTTTAATTTTCTTAGTTTAAAACATTTTTTCTAAACTTTTATTTTGGTTAGACGTTGAGGATAAACCGGTACTAAAAGCTCTTGTGTCCTTGGACGACCTCGGTATCTTACCAACGCTATACTACACTCAACGATGGGTGAACTTGCCCACATGTGTGTTTAGTGTTAGTGAAATATCGTGTTTTATAAATTTAAAACTTGGCTAAAATAAGTGTTAAAAAGGGCTTAAAATATACACCTAATATATATAACACTTCACACGCATCAAGTTTTTGGCGCCGTTGCCGGGGACACAAGGATTTTAGGAAAGCTTAAAATCGACGGCCTAATCAGTTTTTCAAAACCTTTTCAAAACGGGCCCACATTTTTCTGCATTTTAGTTTAGTTTTGCATTTACAGTAGGTTGAACACGGGCCGTGCTCACTGAACACGCCCCGTGCTCAACGAAATCAGTAAATTTAATTAAAACGCCCAGATACAGATCCTGAACACGGGGCCGTGCTCACTGAACACGGGGCCGTGTCCAGCCTCTGTTTCCTCTTTTATTTTTGTTTTCTGATCTCGAGACTTAGTTGTGGTCTGCTGAGTGATTCTTATGGATCAATACTCAGGAGGTTACAACTACACCTATGAGGAGGATGATTATAGGGGTAATTATTGCACTAATTGTCGTAACGCACGATCGGTTCAAAATAATCGCTCATATCAACCATCCAATTCATACACCTACTATGAGGAGCCCAGGTACGAGCCATCAACTTCATACACATCCTATGAAGACCAAAGGTATGAACCTCCTCCCTCATACTCATATTTTGATGAACCAAGGTATGAGCCTTCATACTCATACTTTGAGGAACCAAGATATGAGCCACCACCTTCGTATGCTTATTATGAGGAACCATGGCGTGAACAACCCACCTCATATGAGTATTATGAAGAACAAAATTACAACCCTTATCCATCATATGCTTACAATGAAGAACAATGGTGTGAACCATCTACTTCATATGGGTATTATGAGGAACAAAGGATCGAACAACCGGATTCAAGCTTAGAAAATACCGATTCTTTTTCTATAACCGAAGTGACCGATAGGATATTAGAACACATTAGAGTTATCGATCGATGTATAAAAGAAGCTCGCGCAAGGGAAGAGGAGTCCCGCGCAAGAGAAGAATTAAAAAGGGAAGAGATAACTGAAAATGTTAAAATGGAAGAACAAATAAGTGAAAAACCGACACATGAGTTAAACAACGAAAAAGGTGAGTCCGACAACGTTAAAATTCAAGAAGAGTCTAATTTTGAAGAAATTAATCTCTTGTCACCTTCTTTTGAAAATCATTGTTTAGTACCCACTCATGCTAAGTTTTTAAAAGAGTTAAACACTAACACTAAAATTGACGAAACGGTAAGTGTTAAGTTAACTAATGATCAAACGTCACTAATAAAAGAAGACCCATTTGAAATTAACATTACACCGGTTCCATGTTTCTTTCAAAATTCGTTTATTAGTAATGTCACAATCAATAAAGATCTTTGTGTTAACATAATGCCTAACTACATTTTCGAAAAATTAAGTATTAGTGATTTTTCTCCACTTCAAATACCCATTTTTCTATCCAATCGGAAAGTAATAAAATCAATCGGTATAGTTGAAGATGTATTGGTTCAAACAAATCAAATGGTAATCCCGACCGATTTTGTCATCCTCGATGACGCTCCTCTAGTGTTGGGACGACCATTTGTAAAAACTCACGAAGCTTTGAAAAACCGGAAGTTCAACAATCTACCTCTTCAATTAGGGGCATTTAAAAGAAGTGCCGATCTTGAGCGATCAATGAAATATCCATTCGGCAATGACGACCCCCTAATTGAAGATGAGCCAGAACCACCCGATAAGGTGGGTCTAGCCAAGGACCCTTATAAACGTGGCGCACCACGGAGGCATTCCGCGGAACTTTCCGTAGTTTTAGTTTAGATTAACTTTTACGTTTTCTAGTTTAGTTTTTTTTCAGGAATAAAACACACTCGGGATGGTGAAGGATGATAAGGGAAGCTTGAACCAACACCCCATGCACAAAAACAGAGCCTCCCGACAATTTTTCTTCATTACAGCAAGTTCAGCACGGGGCCGTGCTCACCCCAACACGCCCCGTGCCCAAGGTTCTGTAGAAAATGCCCAGTTCAGGTACCTGGACACGGGGCCGTGCTCACTGGACACGCCCCCGTGCCCAGCCTTCTGTTTACTTTTGGTACTGGCAGTCTTGACACTGGGCCGTGCTCAGCCAACACCACCCCGTGTTCAGCTACCCAGTACCATAAAATCTTGTTTTTAACCCATTTTTACACATTTAATCAGCCTAAAAACTTATTTTTGGGACACATTGAGGACAATGTGTAATTTAAGTGTGGGGGGGATGCTAAAACCTTGAATCTTGCAAGTCCTAATAACAAGCCTTACACAAAACTCTATTGGAACCGCTAATCACCCCAAATTTTTTCAAAAATTTTCAATTTTTTTTTACCTGTCTAGGTTTAATTTGGGAATTTCAAAATTCTAAAAATGTTATATTTTTACAAATTTACAACCGATAGCGTCGTGACAAAAAGAACCAACATAAGAAAATTATGAAAAGGCATGACAAGCTTAGTTAAAATTTGATTGTATATACTTGATCACATAAAAACCCATTCCCACAAAAGTGAGTTTTGAGCCTTTATTGAGCATACACTTACATATCATTTGACTAAATGCTCATTTTTCGTTTCTTGTGTGAATAGCCGCTTGGTTCTTACGACTCTAGAACTTGCCATGACGATACATTCCCGGTCCTTACCAACTTAAACCCGAGTAAGTAAATGATGGAGGCATTAGGACTAACCCTTTTTATTTCTACACCACTATTTTTTTCTTTTTTTTACCACCTACCCAAAATCCCCCTAGTTAGCCCCTTTGAGCCTAAACCTTTTCATTTCTTAACCCAAACCAAACACCTTTTCACCCACCTAAACCCTTTTTATTTTTAACCTTTTGTTTTAGTAACTAGCTCGATTTCTTATATGACTTTCAAAAAAAAAAAAAAAAGTGTGTTGATGATGAAGCAAAAGAAAATAAACAAACAAGTTCATCAAAAATAACTTTGTTTGAATAATAGCTTCATCAAAATAAAAGTGACACAAAAAAAAAAAAAAAAAAGTCCTACGAAAACCGAAGCTTGTTACGCTTTTCGCCCTTTTTCTACTAACCACTAACCCAACCACCCACCTTTAACACAAGCCTAACCCTTCACCCACAAAGTCCTCTTGATATTTACAAAGGTATATAATTTAAAAAGGAGGAGGATTGATTGCTTGGCAAGCCTATGGTAGGAGTAAGTTCCATGCCGCTCTCGAGTGATCCACAAAAATACATTTTCGGCCGAGTGTTGAGTGATCCCCGTGAGGTATGTGAACTTGTATATAAATAGAATTTTACAAAGGCATGTTATGCCCTAATAAGTAATTTATCTTATGAAAAGTTTTAAATAAATCATGACGAATAGGATTGTAAATACATAAAAATAAAGCCTAATAAAGAATCTTGGATTCCCGGCACTCTATGACAAGCCCAAAAACCTTCTCTTCTACCAATTCCATTTGGGAGTGTAAAGCCACATTATAAAGAGTTTTGCTTGATGACAAACAAAGATTCAAGTGTGGGGGTATTTGATGTGTGTAAAATGCAACATATAAATTACATCAAATAAGGCATAAAACTAACCCTTTTTTAGTACTAATGTTGGAAAAAGTATGTTTTTGTCTTCCTTTTGAATTTACAGGGTCAAATGAGCTTAAACGAACAAAAGGAACAAAAATACAGCCAAAACCAACATAAATACAAAGAAAAGGAAGAAACGTGGCATGCCCGACCCCTCGACAACAACTCCCAAAGCAAAAACAAGAAGAAAGCTGAGCATGGGGCTGTGCCCAGCTGAGCATGGGGCTGTGCCCAGCCCGACACGGGGCGTGCCCAGCTCAGCACGGGGCCGTGTCCAGAATGGTCAGCCCTGGCACAAAAGACAAACCTATAGAAGCTTCTATTGCCCACCACGGGGCCGTGTCCAGTGAACACGGGGGCGTGGCGAAAGTACAGCAGGCGCATTAATTGTAATTGCGAATTACAATTAATGAAGAGAGAGATTGTTAGACAAGCACGGGGGCGTGCCCAGCGGACACGGGGGCGTGTGGAGCTAATAAAGACAAACTGTATTAATGAAGAAAGAGAAAAGGGTGGACACGGGGCCGTGTCCAGGCTTCTGTACATGCTATAAATAGGAGTGCTTGGCTCAAGCTCAAACTATCCCTTGGCACACCACCTCTCTCACACTTCATCCACCACCCACCACCATCACAACACCATCATCCACCACCATCATCCATTGTCCATCGTAGAGTGTGTGAGTCATCTCGGGATCCAAGATTGATCGTAAGAGTTCTTGACAATCAAGGCCATGTTTCCCTAAGTCTCTTACATCACTTGGTGAAGACAAAGTGTCTAGTATAATACTTTTTATTTCTAATCTTTTGCACTTTTTATTTGGTTTTGTATTAATGACTTTAATAACTAGTTACTTATGTTGAAGGTGATATTTCCTTATCGTTTGTCCGTGGTGTCTTGGCATTATTTTACTGTCTATATAAAATAAAGGATTTTCACCATTCATATCTCCACGGTCTATATGGAGATATGTTGGCTACCTGGTAGGGGGTTAAGGGAACGGTTTGGTAAAGGTCTTGCCATTGTTCAGCGTTTAGAGGTCCTGCAATGGACCTGGGTCAAATTTAGTAGGACCTCCTTCAATACTTCACGGTATTGGATGGCGGGGGTCCAAACTCTTTGACCCCCTCATAAGTTAACTACTATTAATACTATAACCCGGCTATTTAGGACTGTATCCCTGCTGACTCAGACTACTTAGCCGAGGGTAACGTCACCGCCAAAAGCGGGGCCTACCACAATACTGCATTAATAACTTAATTCATTATCTTCCAATAATCCACCCTTTTAGGATTGTATCCCTGCTGACTAAAACTACTGGGGTGAGGGTAACGTCACCTTCAAAAGAGGGGCCTACTACAATAACTAAGATAATCTCTTAATTATGTGCAAAAGTGCGGAAATAATCAAAGGTTATACTAGATACGAGTCGGAACCAAGTGATTCATCTTGTCTATCTGTTTTTCTTTTATTTTTATTTTCAGCATTTTAGTTAGCTTTTAATTTTCTTAGTTTAAAACATTTTTTCTAAACTTTTATTTTGGTTAGACGTTGAGGATAAACCGGTACTAAAAGCTCTTGTGTCCTTGGACGACCTCGGTATCTTACCAACGCTATACTACACTCAACGATGGGTGAACTTGCCCACATGTGTGTTTAGTGTTAGTGAAATATCGTGTTTTATAAATTTAAAACTTGGCTAAAATAAGTGTTAAAAAGGGCTTAAAATATACACCTAATATATATAACACTTCACACGCATCAGGCGCGTATACATTAACAAAATTAAAAGAATCGATGCTACCTTTAATCTTACCTGATAAAATGATGAAATTAGGATCTTTTACCGACGAGGACAACGAAAAAGCCCCTTTCTCCCAGACACAGAGCAAACCCCCTGATCTCCCACTAGGGTCAACCCAATCCTTCTCCCGGTTCGAGTTACCCCAAAACAACGAAATGTCCGAATCCGCAATCGACGATCTCCCCGTCTCTTGAAAAAACAACATCTGAACCTTTTCAGCTCTTTTTAA
Source organism: Helianthus tuberosus (assembly GCA_030545235.1). NCBI lineage: Eukaryota > Viridiplantae > Streptophyta > Magnoliopsida > Asterales > Asteraceae > Helianthus > Helianthus tuberosus. The sequence goes on along the minus strand of CM060358.1, from coordinate 34,700,961 downwards.
ATCTCTTATCCACTTTGCCTTTTTATCTACTCCAAAACCCCTAATATTGATAGAAATAGCATTCATTTGTTAACAGAATTAATACCTTCCTCCCTGATGACCTTATCGACATTTTCAGCTAACCCCTCCAAGTCAACCCCCACTAATTTACCAAAATTAATGGTATCCTGAACCTCTTCTTCGATAGACAACTCGTGAGAAACCTGCTCTGACTCGATAACCCCCACGGGCTCCTCTTCTTCCGAGTTAACTTGAACTTCATGACCAGAGAAATCAGGAGGAATATTTAGGTTAAAAGAGAAGTTTTGAGGACCTTCCTGTACGTTATTGACAAAAACCGAACCCGGGTTTAAATCATCTAAACTTGGGCCATCTTGATCTTCTAAATAAAACAAATCTTCCCCTCTTCTTCGTTTCCTGGGCCTAGGAGACACATGGGCCACCAGGTTAACCCAATTGTCTTTAAAAGAGGGCCCACCCGGAAAAGAACCTTCCTTATAAAAAACCGATGCCTCCTTAAAATTACTATTATTAAAAACACTAGGCCCTCCCTTATTTAAATTCCCTGTAGATTGGACCCCTTCCCCAAGCGCCGCAATGTCATCTTTCTCTTTCTCATTACTGACTGCATCGGGATTCGGGGTAACCTCTTCAACTACCTTGGTGTCGGCCCCTCAGAGTCCCGACGGATCACCAACCGGCACTTGACTGTCTGCCTCCTCCGGGAAACCTCCCAGCTCTAACGGCACCCCCTGGGACCCCTCATCTTCATCAATGAAATCTGGGATCCAGTGATCGAAATCTTCTAACACCCAAATCCTGTAACGTTTATCCTGCCAGCAAAGGTTACAGACTCCGTCAACTCTATTACCCGAGTCAACCAGGATTCCCACCCGGTCAAACGATAGATCACCGTCTGATTCAGAAAACTGCGATTGATGGACCACCTTTCCGTACTTACTGCCGATAGAATCAAAAACACCTCTAGAAGCCAAATGAGGGGGAACACCACGAATATAGATCCATGCAAGACGTTCATAAGGGAGGGATTGACCCCTCCACGGGTCAAGACTAGAGAACCATCTACCCCAAACCTCCTTATCTTCAGAAAACTTCGACATCGAGTCCCCGTCCCCGAAGGAAATAAGCACAGAGAGAAGTCCAAGGTACTGAAAATTAGCCTCCTTAAAACCAGCTAACGCCATCGAAGCTTTGATGAGCCTGAGTTCCTTAACCCCCAGAGCACGACCTACCACAGCTCTCCCAATCAAAGAAGACAACGAAAAAGCCGAAGGATCTAAGACCACTTTATCTTCCTCACCGACCAAACTAGTCTTGTCGGTAAGAATATCCAAGAAGGATACCCCCTTTTTCACTACCTTATGAACCCTGTCGAAAGGCCTTCCACTGCCATTGCCAACAGAGCCCTTCGAAGCACCATTCGAGGCACCACCACCAATATCAGCTACTGGCTTGTAACCACCGTTCTCCCTAGCAAACAAAGCGACGTTGATCGCCAGTTTATTACCACCCAGCTTTAGGTTAGCCAAACTAACCAGGAGATCATCCACATTTGTCACGCCTTTGAAGCTAACAAATCCGAAGATTCTACCCCTTATCCTTCTTCTTAGATATGAAAGCCCCCGCTAACTCTCCGAAGGCCCTAAAGGCGTTAGCCAAGTCCCAAGGCCGACACCCCTGAGGAATGTTTGCAACAAAAAGCTTAGTGACGTCTGAGGGAAGCTGGCCGGCCTCCCCTCCGTTACGGCGTCTATTGTTCTGCACCTCCAACCCATCTTCAGCAAACTCCATGATGGACCGCCTAAACCCGGGAAGCGAATGGAAGCAATGACCAGCAAAAATAGAAACCAAGGTTGAACTTTACCCTCAGCAAAGCAAAGGGACAAGGAACCTCAGACGCTATTCAAGAAGGCACTCCTTCGTCGAGCCACCGGCGTGAAGGGGCAAAGAAACAGAAGAAAACAAAGGGAAACCGGCCCCAGACAGCGAATGGAGAAGTCGGAGGTTAAGTTAGGATGAAAGGTCAAGCTTGTGGACAAGCGACCTCGCACACTTACCCAACGTTCCGGCTAAACGTCGAGCCGCCGGCAGACGGAGAAGATAGAGGGATAGAGAGAATTAAGAGCGGCTGGTTTTATTTACTGAGTATGATGATGATGATTTTCTGTACGTTATGTTTTATTTTCTTATGCCACACGACCCGCGCTTTATGATTTTTGAATACTATTCTACACATGTCAAAAAAAGGTTGTTGGAGATTGAAGTATTAGTAAGAGGAGTCACTTAAGACACAGTTACCTAAAGAAAGAGATCAGGGACATGGAGCGTTGCTATGAAGACCACCAACGATATGAAGAACATCGGCGATTTGAAGATCATCGGAGAACAGAAGAAGTATCACACCCTCAAAATCCACATACGAGGTTTTACCGTGAGGCGTGCAACTGACCAAGGTCAAGCCACTAATCATGTTGAACAAATATTTAAGTTATTAAAAACCATCACAATCAAAACGATTAGTGATTAATATTTAAATGTCCAAAACATAGTTTAAACCAACAGCGGAAGCTAAACATAAAAACCCAAACATGAGTTAAAACCACAATGTTTAATAAAATTTAAAACCAAAAGTTTATTGCAACCACGACAGTCCAAATGCTGCAATCTCCCTTGGTGTACCTAACAACCTGTAAAGCATGTTGTAGTGTGTCAACATAAAGTTGGTGGGTTCACAGTTTTACTTAAGTGTAGAGCGTAAACGTAAGTTCACATGTAAATGCGTTATAAGTATGACTCGGGTAGTTAACCCTCATAACATGACTAAACTGTGTAGATACCGAAAACTTACGTAGTAAGTTTTTGTGATCTCCATCAATGTCTATCTGCATTGATGCAATAGGAAAGGTCAATAGTTCACGCCCAGCTCCCAGCACGGTGTGAGGTTTGTCAAACCTAATAGCGCTATCAACTAATGCCCCGTCTGCCAACCCGACAAGCTAATCGGTATAATGTGTAGGGACTTTTAGGATAGAGTTCGAACTCCATCAGATTCTTTGAGCAAAAGTCCTCAGGAAAACTGGAGGACCCATCTAGAACCCGCGAGGCTTTCAGTCTCGCTGAGCTCCTCACCTTCTTACCTAAACACTTTCGGGCCTCAGTTGGAGAACGAGCCCCACAACTCACACCATTCATTTATACCCCTTCAAAGCTACAACTTACACCAATCTTTTAACGACCCAACACCCTACTTCCAAATCCGGTTCAACCCGACAAACCTAATTGAAGAACCAATGGGTTATAACCCGTTGGGATCGGAGGACCATTTCTCCATGGACATGGATGAGGATCCGGAACCTGCCCAACCGCCAACCGGAACGCCTACTTACCCCATCGAGATTTTGGAGGGGTCACCCTTTCTTGGATCACCTTATAGTGGTCCCGACAGCTACGAGGAAAGATTTGCCCAATACGACTGGGTGTTTACTCCCAGTTACCACTCATCACCGCAGCAGCAGCAGGATCCCTCGGAGGATTCGCGCTTTGTAGCGGTTACTCCACCGCCACCACCACCAGTGCAACAACAGCCTCCGGAGCCACCGTGGCGTAGAAGATCAACCGCACGGATGTCCGTGCGAGGGGGAGTCCGTATCAGCACCCCTCAGCATTCAAGCGGCAGCCATTACCCGCCACTATATGAAGACCCACAAATGGGTCTTCGAACCCAGTTTCTGAGGTGGAGTCTGCGCCAGTCGCACCGCCACCAGTGGGTTACGATAACCCAATTCCTACATACGCCAGTGCAGCGGTGTACAACCCCTTTGAGAAGCCTGCCTACCCGGGGTATAACTACTAAAATGCCCCCAGTGTTGACCCATACCTTGTAGCAGCCAACTACAATGCCCTTCATCCTGAAGGACCTTACGCATCCTCCTACCAAACCGGGTACCCACCTTATGGGTATCAACAACTGCCACCTCCTCAACCTCCGCAGTTTCAGCAGCCCCCGCAGCCGCCACTGATATCGCCACCGCAGCAGCAGGAGATTTTTCAAAGGTTGAGTCAGGTGGAGCAGGAGGTACGGGAATAGCGTAGGCAAAACCGAGGAATTCTCAAGGGTCTGGCGAGCTTAATCAAGGGGAAGAGCAAAAAGGTTAATTAAATGCTTTATTTGTTTATTTGTATTTCTTTAATGTTTAATCAAGTCCCTGCGTGGACATCTGTTTCTGTAATCAGTCCCTGCGAGGACTTGTATTTCCTGTTAGCCCCTGCGTGGGCATGTCTTTCTGTTTAGCCCCTGCGTAGGCAAGTTGTTCCTGTTAAAAAGTCCCGTTTAGGGCAATGTGTATTTTTTTTTTAAATTTTAGTGGCATGTTATCATTTAAATTTTATTTTTCATTATATGCATAAATGTAAAATGTATGAAATAAATGAATAAATCCAAAATATGTCATTCCTTTTATAAGATCTGCCTTTAATATTAAATAAGAATCTTAAAGGGTATAACCTACCCTGCATGTCATTATAAGACCTGGCCATAATGGTAAAACCTGTTTGAAAATATTCAAATCCTTGTTAACATCTGAAAACATGTTAACATTCCTGGCTGATGTGATTCGTAAAAAAATCACACGTGTTATCCTTACATTGGATTATTCCAAATCCTTCTTATTATTTAAACATCCATTTGTGATGTAATGCCCACGCGCCATAAATCATTGTCATATAAGACAAAAGACAGTGGTAGCCTATGAATCCCTGTCAAGAAAGGTAATGAACTATGATTCAAGCCTTAATACCTCGATCCTATAATTTGAAAATTTCCATGTGACTTGGCCTTTTGTGCCAATATTATATTTAATTATAATTAAGGGTTGTTATAATGAAAAATCCTGAATGAAATTACTTAACAAATTAACCAATATGGTTCTTTAATACCGTGGTTAATACATTAATAAGATGACAAATCTATTATATACCTCTAAGAAATCATTGTCATCATTTTATGTATCAATCAAGCTACATGGCTGAGTCTGAAGAAGTCAACAGTCATCCAAGGGAGAATCGTGATACTACCAGGATCAATGTAACTGGTGCGGAACTTCAAGCATTTATTGATAATGCTGTTACCAAGGCCTTGGATAGGCAGTTTAATGAATCTAGTGGTACTCAAAGCAGGACCCTATCTGTACCCCATTCTAAACCTAAGACTCACTCTGAAGCTCATAGTAAGCCACCTCCTAAACATGATGGATCAAGGAGAAATGACGATCATCACTCCTCAAATCAGCATAGTGTTCCGTCGAAGAAGATTGAGCTCAAACAAGAACCACGTGGTAAGTCCTGTACATATAAGTATTTCGTCTCCTGCAAGCCTAGAGACTTCACAGGGGAGAAAGGAGCCGTCGATTGTATGACTTGGCTCGATGAAATGGACACTGTGGTTGATATCAGCGGATGCGCTGATAAGGATGTTGTGAAGTATGTATCTCAGTCGTTTAAAGGATAAGCATTAGTCTGGTGGATGTCTCTAATCCAGGCTACTGGGAAGATCCCGTTGTACAATCTGTCTTGGGATCAGTTTGTTTCTCTCATCAAGGAGAATTACTGTCCTCAGCATGAGGTTGAAAAGATCGAGGCTGACTTCTTATCTCTGGTAATGAAAAACCTAGACTGTCAGGCTTACCTTACTAGCTTCAATACCATGTCACGTTTGGTTCCATACCTGGTTACCCCGGAACCAAAACGAATAGCCCGTTTCATTGGGGGTTTAGCCCCAGAAATCAAAGCTAGTGTGAAGGCATCCCAACCTGCTACTTTTAGGTCAGCAGCCAATTTATCATTATCCCTTACTTTGGATGCGATCAGGCAGAGATCACTTAGGCATTCCGATGTTGAGAAGAGAAAACGTGAGGATAATAACTCACACCGTTCTGACAAGAAGCACAAGGGAAACTCTGATCACAGAAAGAGTTCAGGGTTCAAGAAAGATGACCAACAGGCGGGCGAGAAACCCAAATGTAAGATCTGTAAGAAGCGTCATCTGGGCAAATGCAGGTATGAATCAAAATCCCAATCACAGCCAAGGGCATGTGGGATTTGTAAGTCTTCTGAGCACAAGACGATAGAGTGCAAGAAGATAAAGGATGCAACATGCTATAACTGTAACGAGAAGGGGCACATCAAGTCCAACTGCCCTAAGTATGCCAAAAAGCCTGAAGAAGCCAAAAAGACCAATGCTAGGGTCTTTCGAATGGATGCACGGGAAGCAGTGCAGGATGATAACGTGATAACATGTACCTTCCTTATTAATGGTGTTTATGCGAGGGTGTTATTTGATTCGGGTGCGGATAAGTCATTTGTAGATGATAAGTTTTGTAAGTTGTTGAATTTACCTGTTAAAACCCTAAGCGTGAAATATGAAGTAGAGTTGGCCGATGGTACCTTAGAAACTGCCTCAACTGTGCTAGATGGATGTTTTATATCCATTAGGAACCACTCCTTTATGTTATCCTTGCTTCCTTTGAAATTAGCTGGTTTCGACATAATAATAGGCATGGATTGGTTATCTCATAACCAAGCTCAGATTGTTTGTGACAAGAAACAAGTGGTGATCAAGACTCCGTATGGTGAGCCACTTACCATATAAGGAGATACTCAGTATGGGTTGCCTAAGCAAGTGTCTGTACTTAAGGCATCAAGGTGTATGAAGAAAGGTTGTGTCATTTATATGGCACAAGTAACCATTGATGAGCCAAAGCCTAAGATTGAAGACATCCCTATCATTTCTGAATACCCTGATGTTTTTCTTGAAGAACTACCTGGTTTACCCCCAGATAGGCAAGTGGAGTTTAGAATTGACATTATACCTGGGGCAGCACCTGTTGCAAGAGAACCTTACCGATTAGCCCCAACTGAGATGAAGGAGTTGAGAACTCAGTTGGATGATTTGTTGGCAAAAGGATTTATTAGACCCAACTCATCTCCGTGGGGAGCACCAATCCTGTTTGTAAAGAAGAAAGAAAGATGGATCAATGCGGTTGTGCATTGATTATCGTGAGCTAAACAAGGTTACAATCAAGAACAGATATCCATTTCCCAGGATCGACAATCTGTTTGATCAGCTCCAAGGAGCAAGTTACTTCTCCAAGATTGACTTGAGGTCGGGTTACCATCAGCTGAAGGTTAGCGATGAAGATGTGCACAAGACTGCATTTAGAACTCGCTATGGTCACTACGAGTTCTTGGTGATGCCTTTTGGGCTCACTAATGCACCAGCAACATTCATGGATCTCATGAATCGCGTTTGCAAACCCTACTTGGACAAGTTTGTCATTGTCTTCATTGATGACATTCTTATTTATTCAAAGAATCAAGCTGATCATGAGAAGCATCTTCGTTGTATTCTTAAACTTCTTCAACAAGAAAAGCTTTACGCCAAGTTTTCAAAGTATGAATTTTGGCTTCGTGAAGTCCAATTCCTTGGACATATGGCTAGTGAGCGTGGTATCCAGGTGGATCCCGCTAAGATTGAAGCTATCGTGAATTGGCAAGAGCCGAAGATGCCCACAGAGATTCGGAGCTTCTTAGGTCTGGCAGGATACTACAGTCGTTTTATTGAGAATTTCTCGAGGATTGTTGCACCCGTAACTTCGTTGACTAGGAAGAATATTAAGTTTAATTGGGGTCCAAAGCAACAAGAATCCTTCGATATTCTTAAACAGAAGTTAAGCAATGCTCCTGTGTTGACATTGCCTGAAGGCATTGAAGAATTTGTGGTTTACTGTGACGCATCGCACACTGGCATGGGATGTGTGCTGATGCAGAAAGGTAAAGTTATTGCATATGCTTCCCGACAACTAAAAGTGCACGAAAAGAATTATACCACCCATGATTTGGAGTTGGGTGCCATGATATTTGCACTAAAGCTATGGAGGCATTATTTATATGGTACCAAGTGTGTGATCTATTATGATCACAAGAGCCTTCAACACCTGTTTAATCAGTCTGAACACGAGGCAACGACGATGGATGGAGACACTGAATGATTATGATTGTGAAATCCGATACCATCCAGGTAAAGCGAATGTGGTCGCCGATGCCTTAAGTAGGAAAGAAAGGGTGAAGCCCATAAGAATCAATGCCAAGAGCATTGAATTAAAGAACATTTTAAATGAAAGATTGTTAGCCGCTCAGAAGGGAGCCATATTAGAAACTAACTATCCAAATGAAAAGTTGGGAGTAACTGCTGAACAGTTACATATGGCAAGGATGGAATCCTAAGATTAAACAGACGAATATGGGTTCCAATCTATGGGGGACTTCGGGATGTTATCCTCCAAGAATCCCACAGTTCTAAGTATTCCGTTCATCCTGGAAGTGACAAGATGTACCAGGATTTGAAGGCAAATTATTGGTGGATAGGCTTAAAGAAGTCTATAGCTACTTATGTAGCCAAATGTTTGACGTGCGCGCAAGTTAAAGCTGACCACCAGAAGCCGTCAGGTCTGTTACAACAACCTGAACTTCCCACCTGGAAGTGGGAAATGGTGACTATGGATTTTATCACCAAGTTTCCAAAGACGAAGAGAGGAAATGATACTATTTGGGTTACAGTGGATAGACTGACTAAGTCAGCCTACTTCTTACCTATTAAGGAAACACACAGCTCAGATAAGTTAGCTCAGCTATACGTGGACGAGATTGTATCTCTCCACGGCGTGCCAGTGTCTATCATCTCTGATAGGGATACGAGGTATACGTCGCATTTCTGGAAAAGCTTTCAGTAATCCTTAGGCACTCAATTGAACTTCAGCACAGCATATCACCCTCAGACGGATGGTCAGAGCGAGCGTACTATACAGACACTCGAAGATATGCTACGGGCCTGTGTTATTGACTTAGGAGGAAGTTGGGATTATCATCTTCCTTTGATTGAATTCTCATACAACAATAGCTATCATTCCAGTATTCAAGCTGCACCTTTTGAAGCTTTGTATGGAAGAAAGTGCAGAACGCCCGTTTGTTGGGCAGAAGTTGGAGATGTCCAACTGACAGGACCTGATATAATCCTGGAGACGACATATAAGATTGTACTGATACGAGATCGTCTCAAAGCTGCCAGAGATAGGCAAAAAAGTTACGCAGATGAAAGGCGTAAACCTCTAAAGTTTGAGGTTGGTGACAAAGTGTTACTGAAGGTATCACCCTGGAAAGGGGTAATGCGATTTGGCAAGAAAGGCAAGTTAAGCCCACGATACATAGGACCATTCGAGATCTTCAAATGTGTCGGAACAATGGCTTATAAGTTAAACCTGCCTGAAGAGCTCAGTGGTATTCATAATGTATTCCACATCTGCAATCTGAAGAAATGTCAAGCTGATGAATCAGTAGTCATACCACATACGGATGTGCATATAGATGAGAGCCTGAAATTTGTTGAGAAACCCTTGTCGATTGAGGATCGACAGGCTAAGAAGCTTCGAAGGAAGCAGGTACCGATTGTAAAAGTTAAATGGGATGCCCGTAGAGGTCCCGAGTACACGTGGGAGGTAGAGTCCACAATGAAAGAAAAGTACCCTCATTTATTTCAGTAAATCTCGAGGTCAAGATTTCTTTTAAAGGGGTGAGGATGTAACACCTCGTAAATTCATGTCCAATATTATATCGACACGTGTCATAAGCTTTAAACGTGTAAAGAATTAATTTAGAGGGACTAAAGTTGACAAACAAAGAAAGTATGTGTATAAAAGGATTCAGAAGTGTCAACATTGGATAAATATACCTTTCAACGACCCTGCACGATGTTTATACCCTTAAACGAATGAATTATGAATCGTATAAGAAAGTGAGAGTTTACAAACCGCAAGGGTTAAAAGTGTCAACATGTTTAATTTACACCTCTGAGTGACCTTCTAGCGAACCCGAAGCTTTGTAACGATTAATCATGCTCACTAGAATAAGTGATAAAAATTTCACAAGGTTTCGATTCCGTATGAGAAAGTTATGCTAACATTCGTATGTAAGGGGTTAAAAGCGTCAACGTTGAAATTTAAGGCTTTTCGGGTGATCATAAAACTAACCAAGGACTTAACAAAGTTTCGTTATGTCTTGGAGCCCTTACAAATCAATTTGGAAGGTTAAAAGTGCAAAACAAAAGGTTAAAACCACTTTAAAAAGGACCAGGGGCCAAACTGCAATTCTGTCAAACTTATAACCTGAACCCGAAGCCATACCGGTCGTGTAAGACTTTAAAGTCTTTTACGCGGGCTGCGTGGATGTCTGCAGCAACGAAAATCAGGACAGGTGCCTGTATAAGCTGTGTAACCGACTTAGATGCTTTGTTTTACATACCAGGGGCTGTACCAACAGGTTTACATGCAATAGGGACACTTGCATTGATCACGAATCCTCTGTAGACTTGTTTAGCATGATCCTATGAGATTAAAAATCAATACATATATAGAGCTCACTGTTGCAACATTTGAGCACTTCACTTGAAAACTTTCATAGCACTTATTCTGGAGATTCCTGAAGCTCAAGGCCACTTCCTAAGGATCATTAATTAGTCGTGCATAAGACTTCAGTAAGTGTCCTTAACCTCTCTTAATTCAGTTTTACTTAGTTAAATGGCCCAAAGTCAAACCGTCGTAATTAAGGTTTGACTTAGTAATTAATCACAAATTGTCCAGTCAATTCTCGAATTGAAAGTACCTATGAGTTGGTAATTATGTGGGTAATAAACCCTTAAAAGGGCACCCTCTGATTCCCACTCTAACTAGGTAAATTGTCGGGTCAAAGTTAATTATAAAAAGTCAACAGAAAGCAAATTTTCGCATAAACACATAATTAACTATGTAGAAGCCATGCAACCTGTTTTATCACTCATATAACTTGGTAATTAATGTAAGAACATGTCTAAGCATGTTCAACCCGACAATTTTCAGTTTAAGCTCGGTTCGGAACCGAAAGTCGCAAAAGTAGACTTTTGCTTTGACTTTCAGTTCTGACCCAATGTAGCATATTTTAGAATTGCCTTAGAGCTCTATTAGGACCAGATTATAGATTAGTCTAACCCTCTTAGGTTATACAACTTGGTTCATTAGTTATTCGATTCATGTGCATGTTTCCGTTATATGCCTAAATGTTGACTATAATGCCCTTTTGACCTTAAAACGAGATTTTTGAAAATGTGAGAGGACAAAGACCTTTGTTACTGATTTATAAACGTGTCCTAAAAATTTGACATCAGTTTGAGGTCTAGATTAAGAGTTATGCTCAATATCGTAATTAAGAAGCTTTTTATTAATTAAGCGGCGTAATTAGCTTAAAGCCTATCTAAACCAAATTTTTGACACCAAACTTTTTACCCACCGATGTAATATAATATTTTGGGATTTTTGAAGATTTTTATTTTTTTAAGCTGAGCATAACATAGGGTTCTTGCTTAATTCGTTAATTGTCGGTTTTGCCCTTTTCTTGAATAAAATGAGTTTTAAATAATATTTTGATACCAAACTTTTTGCTACTGATTTTATATGATAAATAAAATATTTTGAACTTTATAAACTAATCAAAAACTCAGATTCCCTATTTAAACCCGAAAATCGCTTAAAACCGACTTTTACGCGTTTTAAGCGCATAGTATGGGTTAAAACTATTTTTAACATATAAGACTTGATACCTACTGATGTTTTAAGTAAATTTTTATAATAAAACAGTAAGCTAAAGTTTTAAACTCAGAATTCCAGAATTGACCTTTAAAGCTTATGTGAAATTACCAAAATGCCCCTACGGTGCATAGTTTGGTTATAAAAGATAAATTTCACATATATGCAATACCCTACTGTTATGACTTATAAAAATAAATATTTTTACTGATTATATCAGACCTGAAACTCAGATTAGTATTTAAACTCTTTTATAACTTTTAAAATGACCAAAATACCCCTGCGGGGCATAATTTGAGTTTAAATCTATTTTGGGCATTATGGAATGTATCTTACTAATATCACAACATATTTAAGGCATATTAAATTAGGAAACCTGTTCATGACTCATTTGGTTACCCGTTACGCATTATTCGCGTTCGGTGCGGTTTATGTAACTAGTTTGCATAAATTAGCCGAAACGGGTCAAACCTTATCGTTTTTATCTCAAAATCCAGAATGTGTTTAATTTACCCATATTATACAAGTATACAAAATTGTCGGGTCTAAACCACACTCTAATCTGGTCATCGCTTAATCGTGCGTTTTGAACCGTATATCTTCCTTTAAAACTAACCGGTCTAAGTTTAGACTTAATTAAGACCCGTTAGGAATCTAATAGGTTATTAAAACCTTCGTTCCAGATTAGGAGACCAGTAAAAGATACTTGCACTCGCTGATTGTGATATATACTTGCTCAGGTAAATAGTTTTAACTTATTTTCCCTTATACGGGCTTGGGGTACGGTATATAAAATACCGCTTGGTCGGGCATTGAATTTTTAATCATATGAAGGTTAATTTATTGAGATGACCTGTTTAAATTGTTATGTTTGCTTAAAGCCTTTGGGGGGTTAATGACCATGTCCCGGATATCCTTGGCATCATTCATTGAAATGGCCACGACCTAAGCACGGTGCATATAAATAAAAAGGTATAACCATATGTTCGAGAATAACTTGATGCGGGATTATATCATGTGGTGTATCTATTAATCTTAAACCCGGTATTCAGCCCGGGCTACTAAACCTATAACGAACATGTAATTCTTTTACAAGTTTATATATAAATAATTATCCCAAGTTATAAAATATTATTTTGTGCCATGTGCATTCAAATCAATTTTCTTAAACATTTTCAAAATGAGTCGGTTAATTATATTACCAGTGTAAACTGACGTATTTTCCCAAAAGGCTAAGTGCAGGTACTAAACGGAATAGGATGGCTACTCCTAGCATCAATAAAGAGTCTTGCAAGCTTAGATGTTAATAAATCTGTTAAACAATGATCTTTTGAACTTGATCCGCCTGTGGATCCTTACAACCGTTTTGTAATACACTTGATATTACTTTTTATTCGGTTTGTAATGATTTTATCTTTCAACTTCCGCTGTGTATTAAACTGTGATAATATAAATTGTCTGTGATATCAACTACGTCACGATACTCCCCACCGGGCCCACCGATAATACGTGAAAATATCGAGGTGTGACAATTAATCTATGTTGTTTTGCTTTCAAGTTTAGAAAAGTTTTAATAAACCCGTACTTGAGCATGAATGTTTAAATATAAATACTCATTTAGTTTCTGATTATTTACGGAAATCGCTAAATAATAACATGGTTGTTACACCCAAGACATTAGATGATTTGCTTGAACCCAGTTTTCGAATCGTTCTTGCCAACTGTAATATTCTTCAATGCTCATCAACTTTGGAGTTTTTTGTAACATTCCCATTTCATTTTCCATAGTTACATTCTGAGTAACAGTAACAGGAGTACCCAGGGCAGTAGCAAATGCATTGTAAAATTCGTTTTCCATGTTTCGATGTAAAAGGTATACAAAAACACAATGTTCAAGCGAGCTGGAAAGTCACGCGTCCTGGAAATTTTCAAATTGTACGAACTGACAAGTTTTCACTCGACCTGGTTCAGTTCCAAACGATCTGGTGTGATTTTCAAGCGACCTGGTAAGTTTTCAAACGACCTGGTGTGATTTTCAAGCGACCTGATCACCTCGTGCGACCTGGAGTTCAATTTCAAACGACCTGAACATTTCATGCGACCTGGAGTTCAATTTGGTGCGACCTGGATTAGTTTTCGTGCAATCTGGTCAATTTTCAAGCGGTTTAGATGAATATCCACCTCGTTTGAGAATTCTAAGTCCAATAGTTCATCATTTTGTCAATTTTTATCAAGTTTTAGGTTGAATTTACGGTCAAATTTGTTCACTGATTGTTCAAAACAGCGTTTTAGGTGTTATTTGTCAAAATCAGGTCATTTTAGCGGTGGAATCTCGGTAAATTTGATGAAAAAGTGTAGAAGAATGAGTAGAAATCAGTTTTTATCCATGAAAACAAGCTGAAATGGTAAGAACTCTTCCTCCTGAGCTCTGATACCACTTATAGGATCGGGATTCGATCTAAACGAGTCGATCAAAAGAGTTCTTGATCAATACGAAAGGCGGAATCAGACGTATTGATGTTATATCAGCTAGATTCACACTTAGAATCACTTTAACTGTCAATTGTATTGATTTGATAGTGATTACAGATCGTTCGACACTTCGGCAGCACTTCGTCTCCGGAATCAGAATGTTACAAATGAATACCTGGACTCACCTATTTATAGGAAACCCAGACCCCACGAACCAGACCTGCCAGGTCGCACGAACTGGCCAGAAAGCACGAACTTGCCACCTCGTGCGAGGTGGCCTAGCCACTTCGTGAGGGGTGGCTGGTTCAGGTTTGTTTCTCGTTTCTTTCGTACAACGTGTCCTGGTCTATCTATTCTAGTTACATGACTCGATACAAGACATAAGACGAAGTCAACAGACATATGCACTAACATAGATGGGGTGGGATGGCAGTTTGGGTTCTTAGGCCTGAAGCTCCTTGGACCGCAAGTGAGTTAGAACAGTTGAGGGTGTTTGGGTTTATTTATGTTGGGCTGAAATCAATATGGACTGAAGGTGGGGTTTCGTGTGGAATAAAAATGGCACAAAAGAGTGGGTTTCGGGTTGGGTGGAGTGGTTCGCGTGTGAGGTAAGGTGGTTCGTACGAATAGGTAAGAAAGTGTATCGAGTTTAGATAACTATATATATATTGTTGCAGCCCCCAACCCCCTGCTCCAGGAGGCGGGCGCCGCGAGAGCACGCAGAGCGGGTGGTATCGGTGTTTATTAATTACGCAGCGGAAAACTTTCATCAGGACCGTAGTTACGAAATATTTTATCAGAGTTAAACACACCAAACTTTTATTATAAACAAATGGGATAAAACCCAAGTTTTCATTACAATATATTTATAGGGATAAACCCTAGTTTATCGAAAGACAAAACTTCTTTTTATTTAGATAACTTTTATAGCCACTTATCCAAGCCTTCAGTGCTCTCCAGCTGGCTTCTAATAGCTTCACATTAAGTTACCTGAAACGCGTTTTAAAAAGTTTTATCAGCAAGAAATACTGGCGAGTGCATCCCAGTTTAATCAAAGCAGTTTTTATCACTTTACAGTATTGAGGGCATCCGCAATTACATTTGATTATATCTATCCAATTACCCCTTTTCTGGTATTGTCAATCCTGACTTGTGGTCATGCTACTATTTCGATAGTAACGAGTTTCAAGTAATGTATACAAAACCCCAACATACCGGTAGTAATTGTAGAATCACAAATACTCAATTACTGTTAAGTGTAATTTAAAACATTTGAGGTTTTGGTAAAGCATTTTGACTCACAAAAGTAATTTACAAAAAGGTGACAAAAAAGAGAATGTACTAACTTTGTTTACTTAGGTAAAACTAAGGCTTCCTGGTGTATCTCCTGGTTATAATCTATTAAAATTAAACAATGCACACGTGTTAGTAAACTAACCCAAATCATATTAACCGTACAACTCGAGACAAAACTCCAATAACTGAGTCAGGCAGAGCCTTGACATGCATTACGGAGTCCTAAATCAATCGGGTATAACACGAGACAGAACTCCAATCACTGAGTTAGGCAGAGCCTTGACATGCGTTACGAAGCCCTAGATCGATTGTGTAGGGTAACTAATAGGGTTATAATACTTACAACGAGGCAGAGCTTCACTTTATAGGGGTAATATTTCCCGAGTATAATAACATACAGAAAGTTTGAAAGGGAATAGAATTTTGAACGAGAATCAAATGAGCTCTCGACTCCTATTTATAGGCTGATCCGAAGGCGGCTCGCGGCCCGCGTAACCTTCTTCTAACTCTCTCGCGGCCCGTGAGGAAGGTAGGTTAGGATCCAGCTTTGACAAGTCAGCAGACTAGCCTTGACACGCATGGGACACGTGGCGAAATGCCTTGACCGGCAATCCAAGCCAGTTGCGGCCCGCGAAAGATGTGGCTAAGGGGGTCGCGCCCCGCGAGCAACTCCTAGATTTTGTTTTTTTTATTTTTATAAATATTAAGATATTTACGGCCGTTTAACGCGTATAGGAGGTATGATAGGAACGTTTTGGGTCACGTTACGGGTTCTAGAAGGGTTGTTATATATATATATATATATATAGATTAACAAAACATTCAAGTGAATTGAATTGAGACTCATACAGGATCCATAGCAATTAAATATAAAACCCTATAATCCTTGAAAAAAAAAACTAAAACCTTAATTTCATAAACAAATCAACAATATTGCAAACAAACATAAGTTCAAGTGAATTAAGCTAATAATCCTTGAAAATAAACCGCCTAAAACCCTAATTTTGGTATGATATAAACACAAAATCAGAATAATATATGGAATATCAGATTCATACCTTCTTAGAGACGACATTTATGTGTTAGAGAAATAAATAGATCAAATGAAGATGGAATATCAAGAAAACCCATAGGTAAAACATAATGAACATCAAATCAATGAACAATGAAAACAAAGATTGAAAGTTAAAGAATGGTAAATCAGTATGTATTAACTACTGATGATTTAACCTTGATTCGGACGGTAAATATGAAGGTCTATTGACGGCTAAAGAGAGGAGAGCGAGAGAGAAATTGGGGAACCCTAGATGCGAGATGAAAAAGTGACGCATATTTCGGGTTATAAGGTATTTATACGTAGAACTAATTTTTGACCCATATTACAAAACCGGTCCGCATGACCCCTGCACCAAAGGGAATGGTGTTTTAGGCGGGAAATATAAAATAGAGGCCCCTAGATGGATGCCATGTGTCCCCTAAGTATGGACTTTATTAGGTAGGATGGATTAAATTAGGGTGTGGCTAAATGCACCTCCATTTTTACTGTTTATATATCCCTTTCCAAAAATATCATTTTTATAATTTTTTAAATTCCACCCTTGAATTTTCTATTTTTTGAAAATAAATCCTTATGTTCTTCGTTCAATCCCTTTAAATATTATTTTAGATATTCAACTAATATCCAAATAACTTTATAAAATTACCAATCAAATAGTACGAAGATAGAAGAATGCGTGACAAATTCCTATTTCAAGATTTTTTTTTTCTAAAGAAAAGATGATAAACAAGCACACATTATTTTCTATGCGGTTAACATGTCTGGCTTATCTTGGTTATTATCATCATTCAATTTACCTATTATTTTATCTATACACTGAAATTTAAAAAGAGTGAAAAATTGTATTTTTCTATTTTTTGAAAATAAGATCAAACAAAACTCCGACCCTTTTTTTCTTTCTGGTGGCCGGAAACATGGCCGGAGAAACAGCGCATTTGATGCAATTACGTCAAAAAAAAAGATTAAGACTATGATGAGTTCGTTACATTTAAAACAAATGAGTAAACACATTAAAAAACAAATGAAGGTTAACCAAAGCAAATTAATTAAGTTTAGATTTAATTAAAACAAATAAAGTTTAAATGAAACAAATTACAACTGAAGTTTAACCAACGTATTGTACAATCCGGTCCGGATTAGGATTTTTTAGCTCCTTATGCCGGTTCATACGAGAATTGTACATAACTTCCCAATTTGTTGCAGCGTCACTTCGGTTGCTACTCCAAAGACTGTTCGGCAGAGGCATCAGATAGTCTCCTTATAATCTAACATGGATGAAATGGTTTCCATGAACATGAACAGGCGACACCACTTGATGAGGGCTACGAATTTGGTTTGGAGCAGTCAATAGTGGGAAGAAAGTTTGATTGCTTGAAAATGCTTAAAAGGTGAACAATCACACCAAATCTTTGAGCAATAAGGAGTCAAGTGTTGGGCATATCCATCCAATGATCAGTGCTTGCAAATCCTTTTCCTTGAAAATCTATGTTGTGATGTAGACGGTTATACTCTTCGGTGACAACTATGTCAAAAATTTGCCTCCATTTTTTTGAGTTAATGTCCATCTCTTGTACAAGTTCAGTTCGAATAAACACAAGTTTTCATCCATCTCCAACCCCACAGCGACAGATCGAAACCCGAAATTACCATCGGGATCGACATTTTTTATACATGAAATGTACAGGTGAAAGATGCTTGGCATTTCTTTCATTAGTGGCTCATAATCATTTGCGTAGGAAATATGTCTTGGAGGTGATGGTTTCAAATCCATAAAATTTTATTCAACCACATTTGGCGATGGTTTAAAATCCATAAAATTATATTCAAGCACAACACCTTTTTTTTGTTTCTTTAAGCTTGGTCGTCCACAAGTTTTCTTCTTAACAACATATTCTTTCATTAATGGCTCAGAATTGTTCGCGCCTAAACTATGTCTCGGAGGGAATGATTTCAAGTCCATAAAATTGTATTCAACAACGTTTGACGTGGTTGAACGACTACGTTTATAGGAATGTTGAGGATTGGCTCGAGTTTTTTGTTCTTGCTTCTTTAAGCTTGGTCGTCCATGAGTATTTTTTCGAACAACAGGTTCTTCAAATGATGTTTTACTTGGATCAGTTATTTCTTTTAGCTTTTCTAGCAACACTTTCTTCCCGATTTGGACTGCTTGTCAAAGAGTTCTTTAAACATTATTAATTCAACATCACAAGTAATGTCACCATCTTCCTCATGTTTTAACGACGATATATCAAGTTCCCTCCAAAATATGTCGATCGAATCCAATGGAATACACCGCTCTGCGTACAAAAAAATCAACTTATTAATTTTTTTTGTATATTGGAATAGTGAATATATAGTTAAAAATAAATCGAGTTTTTGTGGTGGTATTGACTAACCTTCTTTCACATGCGTTGAAAAATAGAAAATACAAGGGTTGATTGTATTTATTTACAAATTTCAGGGGAGAGTTCAACCAGCAAAATAAAAAAAAATGAGAGTACATTTAGCAACACCCATTAAATTATTAATTCAATCATTATTAGACAAATGAGGAATCTAAAAAACCATTGTAAATTTAGAGAAAGTATAAATAGGGAAAAGATCAAATAGAAAGTTTATTTTGGCTAGGAAGTGTAGGAAGCAATAGGATTAGGACATGTGACAACATTTAAAATAAAGAAAAAGGGTATTTTAGTCAATCCAACCCTTTCTTCTTCCTTTTCAAAACCCACCATCTTCAACCATTTCTTCACTTTCTATCTCAATAATCACTACATTATAGTGCGATTTTCATCACCAATCAATGATTCAAACACCCGATCAACGTGTTCTTCAGCTTTTTTGAAGAAAACCCAGTTTAATTTCATAAAAAAATCTCGTTTTTTCCGGTGATTTTGGAGATAATCACTCGATTCGTTCGATTCGAGCGCTGATAAGTGTTTCAATCATTCAAAATTCATCAATTGTTGAAGAAATCACTTCGATCCATGTAAGAAATTCTTTAATTTTATTTTTACGATTTTGGGTTTTTGATTTACTCATTGCGTTTTACGATCATGGCGGGGGTCCGGGGGCAGCGCCCCTGGTAGCGGGGTCCAAGGGGCAGCTCGGAATTTTTTTTTCTGATTAAATTGCTGTAATAAAAATCATCAGAAAAATTAATTTTTCAGAAATTGGCTCATTTCGAAGACAGTAATTCGTAGACAATTCAGACAGTTCACAGTCACAGACAGTTCCTAGACAGTTTTATATGTCCATTGCGTTTTAGAAATAATAGAGTTTTATGTGTTTTCTGCTATTGCGTTTTAGAAAAAACACATTTTAAGTGTCTATAGTCATTGCGTTTTAGGTAAAACACATTTTTGAAGTGTTTTTAGTCATTGCGTTTTAGGTAAAACCATGGTTGCAAAAATCGCGACTAGCCGGCGATTAATCACTGACTAGTCGCTAGTCGCCCATCAACTGAGTAATTTTCAGCTAATCAGTAAAAAAATCGCTAGTCGGTCTAGTCGGCCCTAATCGGCCCTAATCGCGACTAGTCGGTCGGGAAAAATCGGAAAAAATCGGGAAAAAACAAAAAAATCGGAAAAAATCAGAAAAAACACATATTCCGACCAAAACCTCCCAGATTCCGGTCAAAACTTGTCCACTTAAAAAAATTACGTATAAAAATATATGTATATATGTATAAAAACTTAAAATTATACATAAAAAGTCCGATCCGATTAATCCCGAGTAGTCGCTAGTCCCTACCTCACCGACCCGCTAGCGACTAGCGAGTTCTCCAACCTTGGGTAAAACACATTTTTTAGGTGTTTTCAGTCCATTGCGTTTTAGAATGAGTGATTTTTAAGTGTTTTCTGGCCATTGCGTTTTACAAATAAGACATTTCTTTGTGTTTTTTGTGCATTGCGTTTTAGGTAAAACACATTTTTATGTGTTTTTGGTGCATTGCGTTTTAGGTAAAACACATTTTTATGTGTTTTTGGTCCATTGCGTTTTAGAAAATACATTTTCTTTTGAGTTTTTAGGCTATTGCGTTTTAGAAATAAGACATTTCTTTGTGTTTTCTGGCCATTGCGTTTTACAAATAAGTAATTTCTTTGTGTTTTTGGTGCATTGCGTTTTAGAAAAAATGTCATTTTTTAGGTTTTTTTTTTCATTGCGTTTTACGTAACTGGGGGTTTTTCTATTGCGTTTTACGCAACTGGGTTTTTAATTTTTTTTTTGAAAATATAGCAATAGTATACTCGTTTTAAAGATAAAAAAACGCTCGTTTTTTTGGTGCAATTTTTATAAAAAAATAATGTCGTATGAAAGAGTTATTAACGTTTAAAAAATGGGAGGGGGGGGAATTGGAGGAGAGAGAAACTATTGGCTTGGATTGACTAGAATGCCACTAAACAAACTCACGCGCCTCTTTTCTTTCCTTCAATTTCTCTGATTTAATCTTAGCCCTTGATTAACTAAATGGATGGTGAAGATCACTTCCTAGCCTTTCTAGCCAAATAAACTTTCTATTGTATCTCCACTCAATATAAATATACAAATTTATAACATATTATTTAAGAAAAAACATTGTTACTAGCTAAAATTGAGTTGCGTGTATTTCTAGCTATCTCTCATTATTGGTAATGCAAGGAAAATAAAACAAATATTCGCAACTCTTTATATTTCTAGCTATTTCTCTCATTATTGGTAATGCAAGGAAAATAAAACAATTTTTTAGAATATTTTGCAAGAATTTGAAAAATATAGGCAAAATAGTATTTTTAATTAGGGGTGTGCACGGTTCGGTTCGGTTCGGTTTTTGGGTAAAATCAAAACCGAAACCGAAATGTCGGTTTTTGGGTTTTAAAAACCGTTCGGTTTCGGTTTTTTTCGGTTTCGGTTTTTTGGTTTTTAAGTCGGTTCGGTTTTTCGGTTATTTCGGTTTTTGGAACAAAATTATGTAAGATTAAAAAAAAAAAGAGTATAATTTATATTATAACAATATTTTTATATGTTTATATTTAAGTTATTATAGTTCACCTCTTTAATTAGTATTGTTTACATAAACCTAACCTTCTAATATATTTTTATGTTTCTTCAAAGTTTTATTAAATTTTATTATATCTTATAGGTAATAATAAATCATTTCAGTTATAATGTTTTTATTATAAACACTTTACATTCAAGAATAAAATTAACATTTTCTACTAGCATTGGGTTAAACACTTAAACAATTTAAACTTAAACATAAAAATATATGGATTGTAACTTATCGGTTCGGTTCGGTTTTTTTCGGTTATTGAAAACATTTATACGAAAACTGAACCGAAATTTTCGGTTATTAAAAATCCGAAAACCGAACCGTCGGTTTTTGTTTCGGTTCGGTTTTTTCGGTTCGGTTATTTCGGTTATTCGGTTACGGTTCGGTTATTTCGGTTTTCTTGCTCACCCCTATTTTTAATATTGTAAACACTTTGTTTATCAAACACTTTTTATAGTATTTTATTGTGTTATTTATTTTTAAAAAAATGTAAAATTCTAAAACTACAGGGGACAAAAAGTAGGAATAGAAGTAGCAAAATAAGGTAGTGACAAGACCATGAGTTGGATCACGTGAAGTTCCTCCAAACACCATTTCATCTTCAACTAATTTATTATTTCAATGTACGCCATCTTTCTTTTACACATTCGAATCACCTATGGTTAACCGAAGAATCTTGAATTCACCTTTACCATACAACAAATTATAAGGGTACAAGGGCCACTCACCTAATAGGTGAGTCCCCTCTCTTACACACCACCAATCAGATAGTGCCACGTCAACTCCCCTCTTAAACTCCCCTAACACCACATTTTGATGGCGGCACTCCCCTAATAGGTGACTTGGGTTTTTTTTATTTTTTTATTTTTATTTTTATTTATGCATGTTTATAAATTAAAAAAATATTAATAAAAATAAAAATTAAATAAAAGACATTTCATTAAATTAAAAAAAAACAACCTAGAAAAATAAAAATTACATTCAAACTAGAAAAATAAAAATTACATTCAAACTAGAAAAATATAAAAACAAACTACTCGTCGTCGGAAGTGGGTGTGGTTTGAGAGTATAAAAAATAAGAAGTGGGTGTGGTTTGAGAGTATAAAAAATAGTGAAGTGGGTGTGGTTATTTATATTTGTTTAAAAAGTGAATTTTTTTTTTTTTTTTAAAAAGTCGACCGTTCAAACAAGACCGTTCATGAAACTTTGTGCCATTTCAAAGCGGGGAAGAAGGGCCGAAACCACCCCCCGATTCGGGTCCCCGCACCGACGGCGGCGGTGTTCCCGATCGGGGACTATGGTCACCGAAGGGGTCCCCGAAGGGTGCCCCGGATACCCTAATGTTGAACTAAAATGATGTTAGAAAATAATAATATATTTTTAACTCGTGAAGAGGTAATCCGAGTACCACGAGATTAAAGTATGAGTTTCACTCTTTGTTTGCATTGAGCTTGTTTTTTCGGGAGAATACTACCAAACAAAACACCGTAAGCCTCAGTATAGGTAGAGGGATCTCTTTGTAACCATCATCCGACATGAGAATAAATACTTAATCGGAGAAAGAATCGAGTAGAAGGGTTTTTAGGGCTGACATCATGGTTACTTGAGGTTGTCCCTTTCGAACCGTTTTGATAGTGACGTCTATTATCCTAGAGGGAATACTCTTTTTTGTTGGAATTTTTGGTGAATGGATATTAAATATATTTATAATTTAATAAAATTATAAATATTATTTAGAATATTCATGTGGTAAGTTAAAGAGTAACTCTTGTGTATTTAATTAGTTTTATTAGAGTTTTTAAGTCTCTAATTAAGTGAATAATTAAGTGAAACATTTCACTAGTCTTGTACATATAGTAGGCTATGTGCTTTCTTTTGTGAGAAGACAATAGGGTATTGTTTTATACATGAAGAATACTAGAAGTAGGAAAAACACTTGAAGACCAACTAGAGAGATGAGTATTCTCTACTTGTTTTCCACCACATGAGTTCAAACACTACAATTACCGGATGTAACCTTGGACAGGTGAGCCATCTCCGGCAGTACAGACTGCTTCGGATGTTGTACCCTGGGAGACAGACGCGTCGTCTTTAGTAGAGGCGCGAAATCTGTTTTAAGGGAAGCGTGTTGAACACGTGCCTCAACCAAAATCGTCAAAGTTTTAGTGTGCTCTTTGTTGTAGTCAAGGAGTATTTTTCAAGACTCAAGATGATGAATACTCGAGTCTAGGATGCTATCAAGTGCGCGTGAAGGACCCACCAGAGATGCGGCTTGAATCAAGATTGGTATATATAATTATATTTATATTCTTTTTATTTAGGTATTGCAACCGGTATTGTACTATGCTATTTCCTACGAATAACGAGAGTCTCGTTATGATATATTTTGTAATTATATTTTACAAAAGGTGAACCTAATTTCTACAAACTTAAAACAGATTTCATGAGATTGTTGGTACAATCTTAAAAACCTTATTTATAAGGATTTTGGGGTTACGAAAGGATTTATAATAGAATTAAAAAAAATATTGTTAGAGGTTATGATCTTATAAATATTTTTTTTTGGAAATATGTATGTAGTACAACTTGTTGTGTTTGGATTTTTTGAGATTGAGATACAATCTTAAATCCTATACCGTGGTACAAAACGAATAGTTTTGGTTCCAACATTTGGTTTTAAAACGATTTTGGGAATCGTTAATTTTTCTAACTTTTGTGTTAGATCGGGTTTATTAGTGTAAACCATACGTTTTTTGTAAACGTTAAATTCTCTAACATGTGTGTTAGACCGGAATTATTGGTGTAAACCATACGTTTTTTGTAAACGTTAAATTCTCTTAAGTATAGTTTTTTATGTCTTTAAATAAGAGTTTTATGTTACTTGATTAGAGTTTTATGTATCTAATTAAGTCTCTATTTAAAATAGACTTTTCATCCACCCATGGATTGATATGAACAAATAAGTCTTATAATGATTTTTGTAATCATTTGTCTTCTAACATGTGTGTTAGAAACGTTCATGAAACGCGTTAGTTTGTAAGCAATTTTTAATTGTTTAGTTTCTAACGTGTGTATTAGAAATGACTTATTTATTTGAACCATATATGTGCTTTTAGCAAGTCAAATTAACATTTTGTGAAAATGTTAATATTTCTAACGTGCGCGTTAGAATTTCTTTCATTTTAACATAATTGTTAAAAATGGTTAAAATACAAATGCTTTGAAATGTTTTATGTAAACATTTTATATAAGTAATTTGTTGTAGCATTGATTTTAATGCTTTGTATGATTTAGAAATAAAAGGCCATACATTGAAGTTGATGTTTGATTGGCTTCAAAAATTAAATCACAATAAAGTGATATTGTAGTTGTGTGGGATTCATCACCAACTTTAATTTGTGATTTCTAAATCAATTTGAGTGAAATTTTAATTACTAATTAAACTCTTCATATGTGAAACTCTTGAGTAGAGTTTTAATGGTGACATTTGATGAGTTTTATTAGAGTTTAAATATATAATTATTGAGACTCTTAACTCTTCATATGTGAAACTCTTGAGTAGAGTTTTAATGGTGACATTTGATGAGTTTTATTGGAGTTTAAATATATAATTATTGAGACTCTTAACTCTTCATATGTGAAACTCTTGAGTAGAGTTTTAATGGTGACATTTGATGAGTTTTATTGGAGTTTAAATATATAATTATTGAGACTCTTAACTCTTCATATGTGAAACTCTTGAGTAGAGTTTTAATTGTGACATTTGATGAGTTTTATTAGAGTTTAAATATATAATTATTGAGACTCTTAACTCTTCATATGTGAAACTCTTGAGTAGAGTTTTAATGATAACATTTGATGAGTTTTATTAGAGTTTAAGTCTATAATTATTGAGACTCTTAACTCTTCATATGGTGAAACTCTTGAGTAGAGTTTTAGTGATGACATTTGATGCTTTAATTTGGTCATGTTATATATATATAGATAAAATGGCTTAAAGTTTTCTAACATGTGTGTTAGAAAATGTGTATCACGAATACGAGGTTAGAGATTGTTCATAATGGACATAAATGTTTTATGTAAACATTTAATTGCCTATGTGTGCATTAAAACTGATGAGAAACAGTTTATTTTATAAACTATATCTTTGGAAAACGTTTTATGTAAACGTTCGATTCTATAATGTGTTTTTTATAACTTTTTTTTCCAACATGTGTGTTAAAAAAAAAGTTATTTGGTGAAAACAACTTGGTGTTGTTGTGAACAAATTTAATTGTTCAAGTTTACTACTTAAATGTAGTATTTGTAACAACTTGGTGTTGTTTTGAGCATAATTGTCCAAATTTAAAGTTTCAAGATGAAATGGGAAACTTGTACTTACAAGTGCATGGAGTCTTATTGATGGAGTACCTCAAGACACGCCATGGGACAATATTGTTGAGAAGATTTCGGTCAGATTATAAAGTGTTGAAAATAAAAGCACTTTGCTATTTGATGTCTACATATTGTCTATGCTTCCGTTTAAATTTCAAAAGTGATTGACACTTATGATTTAGTTTCCAATGTATTTTATTGTTTTGTGTTCAATATCTTCGGATAACACATGCAATTTTTTACAAAGAAATAAATCACTAATGGTTGTGACGTATAAATTATTTTTGTGGAAAATAATTATAACGTCGGTTATACACTGTTTAAAAGAATATGGTTTTAAACGGATAGTACATGAAAATACTTGGACATAAACAACTTGAGAGTTGTTACATTGACTAAAAGTCAAAGACGAAACATCAAATGTATAACCACATCATGAATGAGTAATGAAAGAACGTAGTGAGTGTATTGAGATGAAATACACTAACGGCATTCATGTCGCATACTTCATTAGAAGTCATTGAAAAATTCACAAGTGTGAATTCTAACATATGAAAGTAAAAGTACTATATGTTATTGTATACCTTTAATAAATCTTGCGAGATTTATAAGTAGATGCGTCTACCACTTGATTATTGTTAGATCTATATGGAGATTTTACCTTCATTTGGGAGAGCATCCTAAATATACATGTCTCCTAATGAATAACAATAGATGTGTGCAAATCACTTATGGAAAAATTATGAATGCCATGTTGTTGAGTGTCAATCTAGTTGACTCTATCTCACACATAATAGTGATTGTAGATGAGAAACATTCATCTTGTTGGTGATGAATGTGTTCACCAAGTGACTTGGATTAAGGCTTATGTTTAAGTACTTATGAGTCAATGGTAGATCGTTGGAGATCAAAGGTAAACAAGTTATGTTCCTTAAATGAATGATGAAATTTAGCTTTGTGCTATATACAATAATTTGTGAGACCTTCCTAAATATTGATGTTTTAGGATTATGAATAAGTCTCATTATTTTGTCTTAACAAGGGATGAATGTTGCAAAGTGATATTATGATATCCTTAGGGCTGTGAAGAATCAGAATGACGCATCTTCTGTTCACAAGCTAAAGTATTGTAGTCTAAAGCATGCTAGACTAGTACTTGGTTAATTATGGGTCTTGACGGAGACTAATTAACTCTAAACATTCAAATTTGTATGAACACAAAAAGAATTTGTGTATGGACAAAGTTGAGAGAGAATTTTCATTCATTATAAGGAAATGACATGTAACTTTTAAAAGTTTGTTTGAAAAGCTAATGAGGAGAACTCATTGTCTAAGCTTATTCTAGATGTTAAATTAGAATTATTCTAAGTTTGTGACAAACTTATGACAATGGCATGTGTTGCTTTGGTAAGCTCGGAAGCTTGTGTAAGCTAATGCAATATGAGTTGAATTCACTGATACAATAAGGTTGGTCTTGTTCAATCATATGTGTATAAATGTCGCCATAAGTGGTGTTACGGAAATGTTGATCAAATGGCAAGAAATGTGGGGGAGGAACCATTTAAGAAACAACCCTATAAGGATATGTAGAAATGGTTCTCATTAACACATCTAAATGTTATCCAATAACACTTAAATGTGGGGGTGTCTTGCATTTGTTTTTAGCAATAAGGATTTTGTAATCCAATCTAACATTGCAAATAGACGACTAAGTGGAGGACACAAAGGTCGTAGTGCATAATGGAGATGTGTTTGCCTTAAATGATACACGTATCTTACGAAGACATATGTTATAACCAGATTCAAATGGCCACTGAGGTTATAGTCTTAGAAGTTGACAATAGGAAAAATTAACTTACGAGTTAAGAACACATCATGACAACTGATCTCAAATACGCAAAGTTATTTGCTAATGTTATGGATCCAACAACCTGAGGGTTTATTAGAGATCAAGTTGTGGAATGGGACTGAAGCCCTTGAAAAATGAAGTTCATATGATGGAAACCTAACTCAGTAGACTGGAGATCCCAAGAATTGAGTTCAATAGGAAAACCTAATTGTATGAATAAGCGAGGTCACTGTGGGGGAATAACCCTACGCATTTAATAAGGTAGTTTATTATAAAGATTAATAAACTTCCTAGTCCATTCCTAAAAGTGACAAGTATGAGGCTAAGCATAATATGTGGTAAATGATTTGGATAGATCACGATAACCACAATGCTTTTAATGATCTAAGGAGAATCACCTATGTTAGAGAGAAGTGGGGTCGCTTCGAATGGAATTGAGGGCACAATTCCTAGAGCTCTCGCAGAACCAGGAAAGTGTTCCACGACCATTATTGGACACGACTATGAGGAGATGACCCGGCTAGGAAGAGTCTTGTGTGAAGTGTATTGTCGTCTACACAAACGGCAGACGAGTTCAAAGACAACGAGATCTACTCAGAGCTAGTGGGCTAAGTGCATTTCATGAGCGAAGGTTCAAAGGGTAACACCTACCTATCGTATGCAAAACTCAACTGTCGAGGTTACATTGGAAATTTTAAGTGTTTTGAATGATCTCCATTCATGTGAGGGATTGTTGGAATTTTTGGTGAATGGATATTAAATATATTTATAATTTAATGAAATTATAAATATTATTTAGAATATTCATGTGGTAAGTTAAATAGTAACTCTTGAGTATTTAATTAGTTTTATTAGAGTTTTTAAGTCTCTAATTAAGTGACTAATTAAGTGAATAATTAAGTGAAACATTTCACTAGTCTTGTACATATATTAGGCTATGTGCTTTCTTTTGTGAGAAGATAATAGGGTATTGTTTTATACATGAAGAATGCTAGAAGTAGGAAAAACACTTGAAGACCAACTAGAGAGATGAGTATTCTCTACTTGTTTTCCACCACATGAGTTCAAACACTACAATTACTAGATGTAACCTTGGGCCGGTGAGCCATCTCCGGCAATACAGACTGCTTCGGATGTTGTACCCTGGGAGACAGACGCGTCGTCTTTAGTAGAGGCGCGAAATCTGTTTTAAGGGAAGCGTGTTGAACACGTGCCTCAACCAAAATCGTCAAAGTTTTAGTGTGCTCTTTGTTGCACTCAAGGAGTATTTTTCAAGACTCAAGATGATGAATACTCGAGTCTAGGATGCTATCAAGTGCGCGTGAAGGACCCACCAGAGATGCGACTTGAATCAAGATTGGTATATATAATTATATTTATATTCTTTTTATATATGTATTGCAACCGGTATTGTACTATGCTATTTCCTACGAATAACGAGAGTCTCGTTATGATATATTTTGTAATTATATTTTACAAAAGGTGAACCTAATTTCTACATTTTTTATCGGCAAATTGGATTTAAATAATCTTAGCTTTCTCAATTTGGCCGATAATAATCCCAACTCAATTATTTGGCCTATAATAATCCGAACTGGTCCACTTTTGGCCGATAATAGTCCGCCATTAAAAATAGCTTAACGTAGTTAAGCTTTTTTCCGAATTACAAACTGATGTTTTATGGATTTTGATGAGAACGAGGATACGAGTTGACTTATGTAAAACTTAACTCGAAACGATGCTTCAAACCTTGATTTCCAAGAAATGTCAAATTGGACACAAGGTTCATGGTCAGTTCACAAATGAACCAGAGTTCGTATGAGGTCGACCATGAAATCTAGAATTATTGAGTTATCTCAGTAGATTCAGTCTAACCATGGTCACTCGTTCATCCATCCATTGTGAGGCTTGTGTCAAGTTAATTTAAAATGTGTTTTGGGTATAAAACCTTTATGTACTCATTTAGCTTTGCTAATGTGTGTGATGTGTAAAGTAAAACACTGATAAAAGGATATATGAAGGAGCCTCATGATGGATCAAATTACATTATAAAGCGCGTTGTTGTAGTTGTTATGTGTAGAGCTTCTTTTGGATGGTCACAACTTGCACTCATATTATGTCTTTGAACAAAAAGTGAATCAATATTGTCTTGTAAACTAAATAGTAAATACTTTCAAACACTTCTGTTACATTTAATAGTTTGAAATTTTGGCCTTTTGGGGACCGTGATTCAGGAAAGTATTAAATAAAATAAAATAAAATTAAATTGAATATATGTACAAAAAAGGATCTGCAAAAATTACGAGGATTATTAAAAAGAAATCCACAAGAAAGAATATATGCATATTTAGTAGTTTCATTTGGATGAATATTAAAATGTATAGCAGATTTTAAACATGCACAAGAATATATAGTTATATGAGATTTTTAAATAAATAAAATGGGTTAGACCAAAGGGTATAGTGAGGATAGTCCCCAAAGGGACCATCCGTCACATAGGCGCCAACTAAGTATAGGTGGAGGACCAACCCCTTAGGGACTATCCAAGGGTGTGGTGGATAGTCCTTCCCTATTTTATTATTATTATTTTTTTGATTTAATTAATTAATGAAAACAAAGTAAATAAAAATAAAAAACTTACATTTAAATAAAAACATGTCCCCTTGTTTCCACACCCCCTATTTTCTTATTTTCACATCCCTAGGTGTATACGGGCCGTATAACATTATACGGCCCGTATAGAATGTTGTTGCACAAAAATAAATGCAATGGAATGTTTTTTTTGTTTTACATGTATACGGGCAGTATAACTTTGTACGGGCCGTATACAATTGTATACGAGCAATATAATGTTATACGACCAATGTATACGAGCCGTATAACATTATACGAGCAATATAATGTTATACGACTAAATGTATACGGCCAGTATAACATTATACGAGCATTATATACGGCCACCCTAAAACCTTATCTCACATGGTGTATACGGGCAGTATAAGGTTATACGGCCCGTATAGAATAAAATAAACTGACAAAGACTGCTTTTGTCAGTTTGTTTTATTATATACGGGCCGTATAACCTTATACGGCCCGTATACACCATGTGAGAATAAGTTTTACCATGTGGGATTATTAGGACCCATAAAAACCTAAAGTTACATTTAAATAAAACCTAAAAACAAAAACATCATACTTTTAAAAACCTAAACATACATTTAAATAAAAAACTACACTCTCCCACTCCATTTTTTCCTAATTTTTTCCTTCATCATTTGTAAAATGGGACGGTCTTCCGGTGGATATTCGCTAAGGTCGGTGGTCATTATTTTCCATTCCTCAAACTGCTGCGCTTCTTCTTGCCTCATTTGCTTCTCCTCGGCTTGTCGTTTCTTCACCTTTACCTTCTCGGTTTACGTCTCGGTAAAGGTTTGGTTGAATGCCTTCAACTCGGCCATAATACCTTCCAACTTCGAACCACCACCACTTCCTGATGCGGCTTGTTTCCTTTTTTTAGCCGCTATCTTTTTACTTTTGTCCCTTCCTGGGGGACGTTCTTCCTCTCCAATCGGCTCCTCGTCATACTCGGGCTTGTCGTTGATATTTATTCGGCAACGACCTGTCACACCCCCAAAATCCACCATGCGGAGTATCACCGCTTGTAGACGTGACCAGGATCGAGCCACCAATCATATTGAACATCGTAATTAAGTAAATAAGACCAACCATAATATGATTGGTGACCAAAGCTAGTTAACCATGTTTAGTTTAAACAGCGGAAGCATAAAACGTAAGTTCAAAACATAAGTCCAAAGTTCATAAGTTTAAAGTCCAAAACGTAGGTTTAATAAGTTCATAAAGTTTATTTATTAAGTACAGGACATATCAGTTCGCATCCCACAACGACCACCTCCATATGCAAGCTTCATAGCATCTAATGACCTGCAAAGCATGTAATAACGAGTCAACAACAAAGTTGAGTGAGTTCACGGTTGGTTGTCCATTTTAGAGTTGTTTCCAAAAACATAGTTTAATCTCATTCGGCTATCCAGCCGTGGGGGTTACCCCATAGTTCGAAAACGTTTATTAGTTAACCATCCCATGTCCACCTTCCCTGGCTATCCAGCCCGACACTTTGGCCGTGGGGAGCTACCCCAGTATTTTAAACTACCAGACTCGTTTATCATATCGACTACTAACAAAAATCAATTGTGCCCTAGCGTCGGTGTTCTATCACCACCGACGTGCCATAGTCCATTAGTACACACCCGTCCAACTGGCACGGTGTGCGGTTTGTTAAACCTAATAGCGCTATTAACTAATGACCCGCTTGCCATAGCCTCGGCGATTAAGTCGATACAAAAAGGGAGGGACTTCGCTGATAGAGTTCTAGTCCAGTAAGTCTAACACGTCCCAACAGGACGAGGAATTTACATTCCTGAACACGTCTCAAAGGACGAGGAATCCCTATTCATGTACCCATTCCCATTCCCACCGGGAATTTACCATGCTTTGTAGAAAAGTGTGAACTCACCTCGGTTTGCTCGGTTAGATTCTCAAATATAGCTAACAGTCAAGGTCGGTCAATCACGTCCTAGTATGATTTACCAGTTAGTCATTTAGTGGTTTCAAATAGAGCACAAAGTTCCTACACGTATCTATCACATAACATGCATCACTTTAACGGTTTATGCCCATATAAGTTCCCCATCCATTCCCCACTCATAAGTAAGCATACAATAATGCATATAACACATATAACGTGTTAGATCATTCACAGATAGCATACTCGACATTTAGACACACAAATTACAACTTATGTCGTTTCAGCTTAAATATTCAAAACCGGGTTGTTTTCGGACATTTTAATAAAATAGCTAACTTATTCCAAAAATTCCCAAATTTTTACCGAATGTCTTAAACGTTCCAAATTTTATTGTGTAAAATATCGGGGTCCGGTGCATTACCAATATTTTATAAAAATTTATTTTCCGGACTGAACTCAGATTTATATTTTTCTGACCAAAGTCCACGGGATAATTTATTAACAATTCATCGAGCGTCCGATTTACGAAATTCCAGTGGGGTAATTACAAATACATCGGTGGTCATCTACCGTACAAGTTTCAGGATCCAACTCTATACAGAACCCAAGTTATGACAGAAAACAAAACTCATATTTTTAGCAGAAAAACGCAGCTCTAGCTGCTGTTACGAAATGACGCTTTAAAAATAGTAAACGAAGTCCAAAAATTACGATTCCGGTGCCATTAGAACCGTATTTCATAATAACACGTTTTAGACCCAAAATATCAGTTTTTCGTAGAGTTTATGATCTGTTTACAGCCAACTGAAGTTGGCTGTAAAACCGGGACAGATTCTGTTTTCACTCTTTAACTTCCTAGTTCGTGTTCGATTGATTTCCGTTAGCAAGTTTATATCACAACAACATTAAACATCAATACTATCCAGCAAAACATCAGATAATCAACCAAGAATCATAACAAAACTAGTTTCAAAAGTTTTACACTAACATTCATTCATTAACCACCATGTTTATTATTTTTAGTGGACTTTTAATTTTGAACTCTAGTGTTCATGATTTTTATCCAACAAAATTCTTATTAACCACTTTAGACAAGCTTAAGAAGGTGATTAGAATCACTTACTACTAGCTCGTGGCTAGGGAAGAAACTAGGCGAAAAACGGGTGGTTAAAAGCGTTGTGGTGAGGTCCTTGGCAATCCGTAAGCATCGAGCTTCCTTATACGTGATCCTTCACACTTGTATGTATTTAGAATAGCCTTGATAAAAATTGAAAGTGAGTGGATGGCGGGTTGTGGCTCTCGGCCGTAAGCAAAGAATGGAGCAAGAGATATGTAAATTTTGTTTGTTTGAAATGGATGAAAGTCTATATCCCTTACCCTTATTTAATAACCATTTCCACTAGTAACCAATGGGTATTATGTAGGCTAGATATAAGGCATGCTCAGTGGCGGACCCAGGATTTTTTTCCTGGGGGTGCGGAAATTTTTTAAAGATTTTAGACCGCTAGCTATATAAAAAATCGGTTCATAGCGGGTCGGATCGGGTCGGGTCATGTAAAACAAGTAAAAACAAACAAACAAAGTTTAATGGCGGGTCGAATCAGACCGGGTCGGGTCCATTTTAATTCTCAAACAATCAAACTCTAGTTCCTAACTTCCGATCACATTAACAAACAAAAAAACATCAAAGTTCAAACCATCCCTACTTTTATTTCTCTTAATCATTCAATAAAAGAACAAAAAAACTTATCTATAACATACCTTGGTCTTTAATTAGAATAATCCGACGAAAAAAAAGTGGTTCAACCCCTTTCCTCTTGAGAAATCGCGGCATAACTTTCCTACTCATTGTTCATTCCTAATCCTATCGCATACAAAATAAACAAGGATCTTCAAGTGTTCAACCATAGCCCATGTTCCGTAATTTTCAATTTAAAATTTTGAATTTCAAGCCCTAGTAATTATTATTTGCCAACCAACAATCATATAATTAACAAACATGTTTGCCAAGTGAGGCAGAGGGAGGGCGGGAGTCGCTGGCAAGTGGCAGCGATTTGGGTTTTTTTTTTAATTACGTGGACTGATTTGTTTAACAAAACTAGTAGTTGGGTTGAACTTGAATGGGTATTAAGTTATTGGGCTTGATGGATTGAATTTAAGTTTTATTAAAGGGGTTAGTAGGTTAACTTGTTTACATAATTTAATCGGGTTTCAATCCCTCAATTTTTTTACATTAATTCCTAACATTTTTTTTCTAAGGGGTGCGGTCGGAATTTTTCAAGGGGTGCGGACGAAAATTTCCAAGGGGTGCGGTCTGGATTTTTCGCGAAAAATACTACTAATTTTTTTTTCAAGGGGTGCGGCCGCCCACCCACCCCATAACTTGGGTCCGCCCCTGGGCATGCTAGATTAATATATTCAAAAATTGGTGGGTGTTCCCTAGGGGGAAAATTCCGATCGGATATGGGGGTGGGATTCACAATTGGATTTCAACTTCATAGTTAGATTAGTATTGTTAGTTTAGAGATTTAAATTTAGTGTAATAGTGTGTAGTAAATTATAACGGGTGTTAGGGTATTCGGGGACCCTAACTGGCTCAGAAAAAGAAATATAATGTCATTGACATTATTTTTATGTTCCGGGTTAAGTCCGGTTATACAGTTGGATATTAATCCGTTAAAGTGCTAAATTAATTCGTAAGGCGTCCTATTTATATATTTTGTAACGTTTTTACTTTCTAACACTTAGGAAAGTATAATGGACTATTTAGTGACCTTTTTGTACACTATTAGTATATTAACAAATACGTGTAAGCATAACACAGATATCAGAAAGCAGTTAAGTAATTCCACACAGTCGTCAAGCACATTAATTATTATTAATAAACTGTACGGTTACATGTAAATTTGAGGGTTGTCGCATTCTCCCCCTGTTAAGAGAATTTCGTCCCGAAATTTAGCGCGTGGTTACTGAGGAAGCTAGTTAAGTTGCGTTGTTTTCCTGATTTTCCTGGGGTGTCACATCATCCCCTCGTTGATTTGGACTTTCGTCCTGAAATTCTGCAGTAGCTTCAGCCTCAGTAGTGGTTGCGTTTTTCTTAAACAGCTGGGGTACTTGAGTTTCATTTGGTCTTCTCGTTCCCAGGTATACTCTGGGCCACGACGAGCATTCCAACGAACTCGGACCAGAGGTATCCTGGTATGCTTTAGGATCTTAACATCTCGATCCGTAATCTCTACTGGTTCCTCGACGAATCGCAGCTGGTCGTCGATAGTGAGTTCCTTGAGAGGGACTATGAGGGTCTCATCTGACAGACACTTCTTCAGATTCGACACATGGAATACGTCGTGAACTCCGCTGAGTTCTTTGGGTAGATTCAACCTGTAGGCGACTTTGCCAATTTTCTCGGTGACTTCGAATGGTCCGACATAACGCGGATTGAGTTTGCCTCGTTTTCCAAAACGGACTACACCTTTCCAAGGTGAGACTTTGAGTAGCACTCGATCCCCAACCTGGAGCTCGAGTGGTTTTCTTCCCTTATCAGCATAGCTTTTCTGACGGTCTCGAGTTGCCGCCATTCGCTGTCGTATTTGAGCAATTCTCTCGGTGGTATCTACCACAAGTTCTGGGCCAGTGATTTGGCTGTCACCAACTTCTGCCCAACAGAGAGGTGATCGGCATTTGCATCCGTACAATGCCTCGAATGGAGCGGCCTGAATGCTGGTGTGGTAGCTGTTGTTATATGAAAACTCCACTAGCGGGAGGTGCTTTTCCCAGCCATTACCAAAATCGATTACACATGCCCTAAGCATGTCTTCAAGGGTGTGGATGGTTCGTTTAGATTGCCCATCCATCTGTGGGTGATAAGCGGTGCTCATATCTAAACGTGAGCCAAAAGATTTGTGCATAGCTTGCCACAGTTCAGAAGTAAAACGCGCGTCACGATCAGAGATGATGGAGGTTGGCACTCCGTGCCTTGATACCACTTCCTTTAGATAGATGTCTGCTAAAGTAGAAAATTTATCCGTTTCTTTGATGGCCAAGAAGTGTGCAGACTTAGTCAATCGATCCACGATCTCCCAAATGGTATCATTTCCGCATTGAGATCTAGGCAGACCAGTAACGAAATCCATGGAAATTTGCTCCCATTTCCATTTCGGGATCTCCGGTTGTTGAAGTAGGCCTGATGGTTTCTGATATTCAATCTTGACTCTCGCACAAGTCAAGCACTTACTAACGTAGGTGGCTATGTGGGCTTTCATGCCAGGCCACCAATACATAGTCTTGAGGTCGTGGTACATCTTGTCTGAACCAGGGTGTACCGAATAACGAGACTTGTGTGCTTCATCCATCACAAGTTCGCGTAAGTTGCCATAAAGTGGAACCCAGATGCGCCCTGTTACATAGTAAGCACCGTCTTCCTTTTGTTCTAGCCGCTGCCTCGATCCTCGTGGGGATTCAGCCCTGATGTTCTCTGCTTTCAATGCTTCAACTTGAGCATCACGAATTTGAGCGGGAAGGCTAGAGTGAATGGTAAGTTGTAGAGCACGTACACGCCTAGGTATAGTATCCTTTCGACTGAGGGCGTTGGCCACAACATTGGCTTTGCCGGATGATACTTGATTGCGCATTCATAATCGTTCAAGAGCTCAACCCATCGGCGTTGACGCATATTTAATTCCTTTTGCTTGAAGATGTGCTCGAGACTCCTGTGATCGGTGTAAATGGTGCACTTGGTACCGTACAAGTAATGTCTCCATATCTTTAGCGCAAAAACAACTGCTCCCAGCTCCAGATCGTGAGTAGTGTGATTCCTTTCGTGAACTTTGAGTTGGCGTGATGCGTAGGCAATGACCTTGTCACGTTGCATCAATACGCAACCAAGTCCTTGGATGGAAGCGTCGCAATAAACCACGAAATCATCTGTGCCTTCAGGCAATGAGAGGATAGGCGCGCTACAAAGTCTATCCTTTAGGTGTTGAAATGCGGACTCCTGTGCATCACCCCAACGATAGGTAACACCCTTCTGAGTCAGTGAAGTGAGAGGTTGCGCAATCTTGGAGAAATCTTTGATAAACCTTCTGTAATATCCTTCCAAACCCAAGAATTGGTGGATCTCTGTTGGTGTGCGGGGTGCAGGCCAATTCTTGATCGATTCAACCTTAGATGGATCCACATGAATTCCATTCTTGTTTACCACATGGCCTAGAAAGTGGACTTCGCGAAGCCAGAAGTCACATTTCGAAAACTTGGCATACAACTGCTCTTTTCGAAGAAGTTCCAGCATAA
The DNA here is from genome assembly GCA_030545235.1 of Helianthus tuberosus. Lineage (NCBI taxonomy): Eukaryota > Viridiplantae > Streptophyta > Magnoliopsida > Asterales > Asteraceae > Helianthus > Helianthus tuberosus. The sequence continues at coordinate 34,663,359 of CM060358.1, read as the reverse complement.
GTCGTAGATGCTGCTCGTGTTCCTCCTGACTCTTCGAATAGATTAGGATATCGTCGGTGAACACAATAATGAACTTATCCAGGTAAGGTTTGCACACTCGGTTCATGAGATCCATGAAGACTGCTGGTGCATTCGTCAGCCCGAATGGCATAACCAGAAACTCGTAATGGCCGTAACGAGTTCTGAATGCTGTTTTGGAGACGTCCTCATCTCGGACCCTCAGCTGATGGTATCCCGATCTCAAATCAGTCTTAGAGTAATAGCTTGACCCTTGCAGCTGGTCGAACAAGTCGTCAATACGTGGAAGAGGATAACGATTCTTCACAGTCACCTTGTTAAGTTCGCGATAGTCAATACACATTCTGAAGGTACCGTCCTTCTTCTTTACGAACAAGACTGAAGCTCCCCAGGGTGAAGAGCTAGGACGTATAAAACCCTTTTCCAAGAGTTCTTGTAATTGCGTGGATAGTTCTTCAAGTTCTGATGGAGCTAGACGATAAGGTGCTCGAGCTACTGGCGCTGCTCCAGGAGCTAGCTCGATTTGAAACTCAACTTGACGATGAGGCGGAAGACCAGGTAATTCCTCAGGAAATACCTCAGGAAAATTGCGCACAATAGGAATGTCTTCAATTCTCTTCTCTTCCGTTGATGTGTCAGTAACGAGTGCTAGAATGACAGTGTGGCCCTTTCGCAAACACTTATGGGCCTTAAGGAAGGAGATGATGCCTTCGACAACACCACTCTTGTCGCCATGAATCATGAGAGGTTCTTCACCAGAACGAGGAATGCGGACGATTTTCTCCTTGCAAACAATCTCCGCTTGATGATGGGATAGCCAATCCATCCCAATAACAACGTCGAAACTACCTAGTGTGATAGGAATAAGATCGATAGAGAGAGTCTGACCAGCTAAGACGAGGTTACAACCTTTGACTACGTGTGTGGCTTCAAGACTTTTACCGTTAGCTAGTTCTACCGTGTGCTTGGTGTTCAGGAGTGTTGGAGTGCGCTTAAGCATTTGGCTAACTTTTATGGACACATAGCTAGTATCGGCACCCGAATCGAATAAAACAGTAACAAAGAAATCATCCAGAAGAAACTTACCCATCACAACGTTGGGATCGTTCCTTGCGTCAGCCTGACCAATAACGAAGGCACTACCTCTGGCGCCGTTGCCATCATTGTTACTCCCGTTTTTGCCTCCACTGTTGTTCTCGTTTCCTTGGTTGTTGTTCTGATTCTGATTTCGATTCAGCTGTGGACAGTGCCTCTTGAAGTGACCCTCAGCACCGCACTGGAAGCATCCCTTATTACCCTGCTGATGTTGCTGTTGGTTCTGTGGAGCTGGTTGTTTTTGTTGGCGATTCTGATTCGCAGGACGTGGGCTCCTGCAATCCTTGGCTTCATGACCCAGCTTGTTACACCTCAAACAGCGACCGTTGTGGCACCGCCCGCTATGATGCTTGTTGCACCGGTTGCACTTGGGGTGGTTCCCTCGGTATCCACCCTGTCCTTGACTACCAGAAGATCGCTGACCAGGACTCTGGTATTCATCAGTCTTTCTCTGCTGAGAATGAACTGAGGTAGAACCCTTGCCCAAATTTCTATCCCACTTGCGCTTATTATCATTGGGAGCCTCAGAAGTGGTAGCGCTGATACGTTTGGGCAGCCTGTTCTGCTCAACTGCCCGATCAGTGAGTTGGTGCGCCAAACGAACGACTTGCTGGATAGTGGGAAGGTTGGCCGCACTTACAGACCCTTGGATTTCTGGGACTAAGCCTCTGAGGTATAGCTTGATTCGCCTAGATATGGGTTGTGACATGTTAGGACATAAGGCAGCCAAGTCGTTGGACCTCTTTGTGTGTGCCTCAATCTCTGATCCTTCCATCTTCAAACCATAATACTCCATCTCAAGTTTCAGAATGTCGTCCAGGTGGCAGAACTCTTCCTTAATCCAATCCTTGAAGTCGCTCCAGAGGATGGCATTCGCGTCTGCCAACCCGAGCATCTGAACCTGTGCGTTCCACCAAGAATACGCTTTCCCTTGCAACATGCCAGTAGCGTACTCTACTCGTTTGCTGGTAGGGCTTTCACTCTCTTTGAATGTATATTCTATTCTTCGGATCCAGTGTAGAAGGCCGATTGTCCCTTCAGTGCCGCCGAAAGTGGGAGGTTTGCATTCCAGGAACGCCTTGAAGGTGCCCATGCGTGTTTGAAGGTGCATGGGTTGACTCCCGGTTTGGGTTGCTAAGGCTTCAGCAATCCGTTCGTTATTCAAGGTCGTCAGCTGACCCAGGGTCATGTCGAGACGTCCACTCATGTTCTTCACATCGAAGGAACACACGTAAGAAAGGTGTCGCAAGGTGCGTAAGTGTTGAGTGACAGGAGAGAGTAAGCACACAAGGTTCAAATAACAGTTATCACATTAACTAATGCATACCATGATCAATGTACCATGAAACTAACAAGTAGGAAACCTAAATCATATCACCTAGGATGTTGAGTCTTGCATGTGGAGCGAAGCGTCGTTGTGGATCGTTGAGCACTGTACAGGTTATAGTCTGGTTTTATAAAAAAACTTTTCCCTTTTTAAAACCAAGTTCACTATAACCAATGGCTCTGATACCAATCTGTCACACCCCCAAAATCCACCATGCGGAGTATCACCGCTTGGAGGCGTGACGTGACCAGGATCGAGCCACCAATCATATTGAACATCGTAATTAAGTAAATAAGACCAACCATAATACGATTGGTGACCAAAGCTAGTTAACCATGTTTAGTTTAAACAGCGGAAGCAAAAAACGTAAGTTCAAAACATAAGTCCAAAGTTCATAAGTTTAAAGTCCAAAACGTAGGTTTAATAAGTTCATAAAGTTTATTCATTAAGTACGGGACATATCAGTTCGCATCCCACAACGACCACCTCCATATGCAAGCTCCATAGCATCTAATGACCTGCAAAGCATGTAATAACGAGTCAACAACAAAGTTGAGTGAGTTCACGGTTGGTTGTCCATTTTAGAGTTGTTTCCAAAAACATAGTTTAATCTCATTCGGCTATCCAGCCGTGGGGGTTACCCCATAGTTCGAAAACGTTTATTAGTTAACCATCCCATGTCCACCTTCCCTGGCTATCCAGCCCGGCACTTTGGCCGTGGGGAGCTACCCCAGTATTTTAAACTACCAGACTCGTTTATCATATCGACTACTAACAAAAATCAATTGTGCCCTAGCGTCGGTGTTCTATCACCACCGACGTGCCATAGTCCATTAGTACACACCCGTCCAACTGGCACGGTGTGCGGTTTGTTAAACCTAATAGCGCTATTAACTAATGACCCGCTTGCCATAGCCTCGGCGATTAAGTCGATACAAAAAGGGAGGGACTTTGCTGATAGAGTTCTAGTCCAGTAAGTCAAACACGTCCCAATAGGACGAGGAATTTACATTCCTGAACACGTCTCAAAGGACGAGGAATCCCTATTCCTGTACCCATTCCCATTCCCACCGGGAATTTACCATGCTTTGTAGAAAAGTGTGAACTCACCTCGGTTTGCTCGGTTAGATTCTCAAATATAGCTAACAGTCAAGGTCGGTCAATCACGTCCTAGTATGATTTACCAGTTAGTCATTTAGTGGTTTCAAATAGAGCACAAAGTTCCTACACGTATCTATCACATAACATGCATCACTTTAACGGTTTATGCCCATATAAGTTCCCCATCCATTCCCCACTCATAAGTAAGCATACAATAATGCATATAACACATATAACGTGTTAGATCATTCACAGATAGCATACTCGACATTTAGACACACAAATTACAACTTATGTCGTTTCAGCTTAAATATTCAAAACCGGGCTGTTTTCGGACATTTTAATAAAATAGCTAACTTATTCCAAAAATTCCCAAATTTTTACCGAATGTCTTAAACGTTCCAAATTTTATTGTGTAAAAATATCGGGGTCCGGTTCATTACCAATATTTTATAAAAATTTATTTTCCGGACTGAACTCAGATTTATATTTTTCTGACCACAGTCCACGGGATAATTTATTAACAATTCATCGAGCGTCCGATTTACGAAATTCTAGTGGGGTAATTACAAATACATCGGTGGTTATCTACCATACAAGTTTCAGGATCCAACTCTATACAGAACCCAAGTTATGACAGAAAACAAAACTCATATTTTCAGCAGAAAAACGCAGCTCTAGCTGCTGTTACGAAATGACGCTTTAAAAATAGTAAACGAAGTCCAAAAATTACGATTCCGGTACCATTAGAACCGTATTTCATAATAACACGCTTTAGACCCAAAATATCAGTTTTTCGTAGAGTTTATGACCTGTTTACAGCCAACTGAAGTTTGCTGTAAAACCGGGACAGATTCTGTTTTCACTCTTTAACTTCCTAGTTCGTGTTCGATTGATTTCCGTTAGCAAGTTTATTAATCACAACAACATTAAACATCAATACTGTCCAGCAAAACATCAGATAATCAACCAAGAATCATAACAAAACTAGTTTCAAAAGTTTTACACTAACATTCATTCATTAACCACCATGTTTATTATTTTTAGTGGACTTTTAATTTTGAACTCTAGTGTTCATGATTTTTATCCGACAAAATTCTTATTAAGCACTTTAGACAAGCTTAAGAAGGTGATTAGAATCACTTACCACTAGCTCGTGGCTAGGGAAGAAACTAGGCGAAAAACGGGTGGTTAAAAGCGTTGTGTTGAGGTCCTTGGCAATCCGTAAGCACCGAGCTTCCTTATACGTGATCCGTCACACTTGTATGTATGTAGAATAGCCTTGATAAAAATTAAAAGTGAGTGGATGGCGGGTTGTGGCTCTCGGCCGTAAGCAAAGAATGGAGCAAGAGATATGTAAATTTTGTTTGTTTGAAATGGATGAAAGTCTATATCCCTTACCCTTATTTAATAACCATTTCCACTAGTAACAAATGGGTATTATGTAGGCTAGATATAAGGCATGCTAGATTAATATATTCAAAAATTGGTGGGTTTTCCCTAGGGGGAAAATTCCGATCGGATATGGGGGTGGGATTCACAATTGGATTTCAACTTCATAGTTAGATTAGTATTGTTAGTTTAGAGATTTAAATTTAGTGTAATAGTGTGTAGTAAATTATAACGGGTGTTAGGGTATTCGGGGACCCTAACTGGCTCAGAAAAAGAAATATAATGTCATTGACATTATTTTTATGTTCCGGGTTAAGTCTGGTTGTACGGTTGGATATTAATCCGTTAAAGTGCTAAATTAATTCGTAAGGCGTCCTATTTATATATTTTGTAACGTTTTTACTTTCTAACACTTAGGAAAGTATAACGGACTATTTAGTGACCTTTTTGTACACTATTAGTATATTAACAAATACGTGTAAGCATAACACAGATATCAGAAAGCAGTTATGTAATTCAACACAGTCGTCAAGCACATTAATTATTATTAATAAACTGTACGGTTACATGTAAATTTGAGGGTTGTCACACGACCGGTTGAGCCTCCAACGCTATTGTTAGGCCTTTGGATCAGGATCTGTTCGTGTGGAACGTGGCTGGATCGAATCAGAATCAATGTGCTGAATCCATTGATTATGTCACAAGATCAACAACAACAAATTCAACGTTTAATCTCGTCTGATTTTCTATTAGAATGATTGTGAAAGTACAGTAGCACCGGTAGAATCTCAGACTGGCAGAGTTTCCTTAGAAGTTCAGCAAAAAGTTCTCAATGACTAACACATGCTAGGTATTTATAGGCAACAACCAGGGAGACTTATAAGTGTCACCCGATTGGATGGTGATCCGATCGGATGCCCATCCGATCGGATGACATCTGACATCCGTCGGACTTCACTTTTACATAACATCATTGTTCCCTGAGTTGTCCCGTCACAAACATACATACAAATACATACATATACACAAAAGACATATACAGTACAAAATAAGACTCAATGCTGACGGAAGCTACAGACATATGAACTAACAGACTCCCCCTTGGATGTAGCTGTAGTTCCTTCCAGCATAGTCTTCAGTCTTTCCTCTTGCGTCTTCGTTCCTTTACCCTCTACCTCCTCTGTTCTGCCTTCTCCTCGAGCATCTTCCTTCTGAGCGGCCTTCCAACATTATTCCAGTACTTTCTGTACTCTGGATCACCGTCGCTCTTCCTATCCCACCGAGGGTTGTTTTCCTCCTTTTCGATCGGTGTTTGGTCAGTTGGAGGTGGTCTCATCAACTTGTACTTTCCAATCCTTGCAGCCTTATCAGCAATCTCTTTAAATCTCTGAATGCGCTTGTACCTCTTCAAGAATTCATCGATCTCTAAATCTCTCCACTTTCTCTTCCAATATCTTCCAGAGTTGATCTCTTTCGCAAAGCATACATCCACAATCTTCTGGTATTGCATTGCTTGAACTTTATCAGGCTTTTCGTAGACAATTTTGTTGTAGAACAAGCAATCTATGTCATTCTTCGAGCAATTCACCAGCCACATAGGATCTAATATGCAGATCCTTCTCGATTCACCTTTTGACTTATCAAACTGAGAAATCACCGCTTCCGTTGTGCTTTGATTGTATAACCAACCTTGAAAGTCTTCATGGAAATCTTGTTCCATAGCACGTAGCGGCATGTTCTTTAAACACCTTGGCGGCTTGATATCCAAAGTAATGTCTTTCTCTCCATTCTCTAAGATAGTAACAATCTACTTCGGATACCGAGGCTTCCAATCTGGATATCTTGCCTTTGCTTGTTGCTTTATACGATACCACAAGTGTTGGTCGTGTTGTTTCACATCCAAACCATGATAAAACAACTTAATGTTCTTTGTTTGTACCAATTCATCAACATCCCACCAAGGGAGGGTCTTTATATCTGACAAGAACTCAAAATACTGTACCCCTTGCTCCCTTCTAATTGCATATACTTACAGATCTTCCAGATATCCCCAAGATAGTATATCACCCCAAGAGATATTTGCATCATGCGTAAAGTACTGAAGCGGCCTTATAAACTTTCTTTCTTTAGGCATCACTTTGAACCACTTCTTCCTTCTTCAACAAGATTATCTCTAGGAATGGTTCTCGGAACACCTTCAGTTGTTATCTTTTCCACAATCTTCCTTCTAACTTCGTCTTCATTTTGATCTTTAAACATTTCAGCAAGTGAAGGAAACATTTCATCAACACCAGCATAATGAAAATCCGTTTCTTCATCAGACGAATCAAATGCATCTTCAACTAGCACATCATTATACTTATCAGCTTCTTGAGCATACTTGAACTCATATTCTCTTTCAGGTGATGACGGTATCTCATCTTCTATATCAAACTTAAATCTTCCGTCGTCTAACCCCAACTATTCTAACATCTCTGCTCTTGACCTAGGTACCTCTATCTCCCCCTCAAACTTAGCATGCAAGTATATAACAGTTGGTTGTGTGAGGAATACCTGGTCGACATGTTGTTTGCTTGATGAAGAAGACTCTTGATGTTGATCCTCCTCTTGTTCATTAATCTCGTCATTCATGAAGTCTTCCATCCTTTGTTATACTGAAGGATTCACAATTAATAAGCCAAACGAGCCCTGATCATCATCATCTTCATTACCTTCTGGAAAGTTGTCTATATAATCAAACAACTCATCATCTATCTTTACTTCTTCCTCTTCTTCTTCTTCTACTATCTCCTATTCTTTCCATTTAAGTAACATCATTTCAGGTTCTTTTGCCTTTTGCCTTCTTTGCTCTACTTGCACTCGGCGAATAATATCATCAAAATCATAAGAAAGAGAAGTAGCTTTACCAATAAGCACAAACCCCTTAGCTTGATCAGCTTCAGCATCAACCATTTCTACGTCAGCTTGACTCGAAGAACCTCCAGCTTCTTGAGTCTCTACAATAACACTTTTCTTTCTTTGTGTTGCTTCTTCAGCCAACCTTCTTTCTCTTTCAAATCTACGCTCTTCAGCCTTTTTGATTTCAATGTTATTGTAGATAGAATGAACAATAATTCCCAAGTGGTTTTCCATCACTGTGTATAACATTGAAAGTTGTTCATCTTTCATGGCTTTGTCAGCCTTCATTGCTTCCATCTCCAACTTTATTGCCTTGAACTCATTAGCCGATGCTTCATGTAGTTCACTTATCAACTGAATATGCGACTTGTTTATACCATTCAGCTTCACATTCTTCACATTCAAATCATAAATTTCTGATTGTAGAACCTTAAAGAGCTTTGCATTATCTTCAACATCACCTTCCATTGCCTTTATCTTCTTTGCTTACTTTATCATGACGGTCTTTATTTCTTCATTAACTTTCATCAACTCCTCAACCTGCTTCTTTAACAAGTCACGCTCAGCTTCAGCCTTGGCCTTTTCTTGTTCAAGAACACTAACTTTCTTCTCCAATGCTTTCACAGCCGCATTATTAAACATATCAAAATCATCATCAAGAATTAAATCATCTTTATATTCCCCACTAGCATGAGGAAGATCTTCAAACAGATCAGGAAAAACTGTTTTCTTTGGTCTTGAAGATTCACCACTTTCTGGAATAGGTTGATCTTGTGGTGGTGGTGGTGGTAGAGGTGTAGCTACCCTTACTCCAGTAAACACAACATCTTCATCATCACTAGCTTTCTTTTGAACTTCATCTTCACGCACTTCAACACTTTGTACTTCAGGCTCTTTGGGAATCTCAACACTTTGAACTTTTTCTGCTTCATGCCCTTTAGAAGTTGTAACATGTTTTTCACTCTTTCCACCATGAACTTCAGGCAATGTAGCACCACCTTTCTTTGCTCTGATGTTCCTAGGAATAACTCCTGTCTGAACTGCCTTTCGCTTTATTCTTAGCTTCTTTTGCTCATAAACTGATGGAGTATAGGTAGAATCTTCATTGTCAGATCCTTTCTTCTTCTTTTTAGGCTTCTTTTTCAACTGAGCTTTTCCACATCCAAGTGTTGCCATATCAAGCTCTGTCTCTGTCTCAGTTGATTCATCATCAGCCTCACTTGAATCATCACGAGTAACTCCTTCAGGCTCTTTCTCTTTGACACTTTCTGTTGGAGCACTTGAACTTTGTTCTTTCTGAGCAGTAACTTCCTCATTTTTCTTTAGATAATCATCATATGACATGTTGAGAATATCAGCTCCTTGCTTTATCAACTCTGTAGGATCAATGACTGGATCATCAACCAACTTTTGTTGTGATTTACTTAAAGGCCCTTCAAAACAATCATTAAAGCATTCATTAGAATAATATAACAATTTAAAGTTCTAGTTTCTTTTATGACTCCCCCTTTCACTATACCCTTAACAACAATCTTCGGCATTGGCTCCTTAGGAATAACTACTACAGGGGATGTATTCGGAGTTCTCTTCCTTTTGCCATCTTTCACAAACCAATAACGCAGTTTCTTCTCAATCATTTCATTCATCTTGTCATCTTCATTCTCAGAATTACTATTGTCGTGCCTCCATGCATCATTCTCAGGAGCAACATACGCTGGATTGTCGATCTTGCATATCATCCTCCTAACTCTTGGTTCAGGTCCTTTAGCTAATCTGCTGTCATGTTTCGTAGACCTAATACATCATCATCATCCTTTGGAATGTCTTTTACTAAATCATCTATCATCATCATGATGAATCTAGGATACATGATGTACTTTCCATTTCCAGCTCCCACATTTTCTACCAAATAATTAAATATTACTTGCGATACATTGTATGGCCTGTTCAGCACCGGACAAGTAATAATGTTCATGATATAATCAGAAGTTTCGTCGTATGCTCCCTTCATGTGAGATAAAGCATGCACTACACAGTGGATCATGAACTTGTAAGGTTTACTGAACATTGTTTTAATCATCTTTCCATTCAAGTGTCCTGTAAAACCCATTCTACACCATAAACCCTTGCATAGACATTCAGGAATAATTGTAGGATCATCATCACTGTCACCTAACTCTAAAACACGTCTTAGATCACCAACATTAAACTTAATCTCTAAATCCACGTCCTGACCATTCTCGTCCTTCTTTCTCACTGCTGAATAGATCATCTTTTCCGTTTCCTCATACCTCACTGAACTCAAAAACCGTCTAACATGTGATTCATAAACAATGGTTTTATCAGTTAAGGCTTTACTAGTTTTGCTCTCCCTTAAAAATTTTGCTATCACTTTAAAAGGAGTATTGTCTGTATAATGTGCATTGATGCGTGTGAAGTGTTATATATATTAGGTGTATATTTTAAGCTCCTTTAACACTTATTTTTAGCCAAGTTTTAATTTATAAAACACGATATTTTACGAACACTAAACACACATATGGGCAAGTGCACCCATCGTGAGCGTAGTATAGTGTTGGCAAGATACCGAGGTCATCCAAGGACACAAGATCTTTTAGTACCGGCTTATCCTCAACATCTAATCAAAATAAAAAGTTAGAAAAATGTTTTAAACTAAGAAAAATAAAAACTAACTAAAAAAAATGCTGAAAAATAAAATAAAAGAAAAACAGATAGACAAGATGAATCACTTGGTTCCGACTCGTATCTAGTGTAACCTTTGATTATTTCCACACTTTTGCACATATTTAAGAGATTATCTTAGTTTTTGTAGTAGGCCCCTCTTTTGAAGGTGACGTTACCCTCACCCCAGTAGTTTGAGTCAGCAAGGATACAATCCTAAAAGGGTGGATTATTGGAAGATAATTAATTAAGTTATTAATGCAAATTATGGTAGGCCCCTCTTTTGGAGGTGACGTTACCCTCGACTAAGTAGTCTGAGTCAGCAGGGATACGGTCCTAAATAGCCGGGTTATAGTATTAATAGTAGTTAACTTATGAGGGGATCAAAGAGTTTGGACCCCCGCCATCCAATACCGTTAAGTATTGAAGGAGGTCCTACTAAATTTGACCCAGGTCCATTGCAGGACCTCTAAACGCTGAACAATGGCAAGACCTTTACCAAACCGTTCCCATAACCCCCGGCCAGGTAGCCAACATACCTCCATATAGACCGTGGAGATATGAATGCTAAAATCTTTTATTTTATATAGATAGTAAAATAATGCCAAGACACCACGGACAAACGATAAGGAAAGATCACCTTCAACATAAGCAACTAGTTATTAAAGTCATTAATACAAAACCAAATAAAAAGTGCAAAAGATTAGAAATAAAAAGTATTAAACTAGACACTTTGTCTTCACCAAGTGATGTAAGAGACTTAGGCAAACATGCCCTTGATTGTCAAGAACTCTTACGATCAATCTTGGATCCCGAGACGACTCACACACTCTACGATGGACAATGGATGATGGTGGTGGATGATGGTGTTATGGTGGTGGTGGGTGGTGGGTGGTGGGTGAAGTGTGAGAGAGGTGGTGTGCCAAGGGATGGTTTGAGCTTGAGCCAAGCACTTCTATTTATAGGCTGAACAGAAGCTCGGGCACGGCCCCGTGTCCAGTGGGCACGACCCCGTGTCCACATCCTTCTCTTTCTTCATTTAATGGAGTTTTGTCTTTTTAGTTGACCACGCCCCCGTGTCCGCTGAGCACGACCCCGTGGTGCAGAAGAATCTTTGTACTATGCAGATTTGCTAGATTGTGCGAATCTTATAGTTGACCACGGCCCCGTGTCCGCTGAGCACGGCCCCGTGGTGGGCAATAGAAGCTTCTACCACTTTGTCTTTTCTGCTGACACTTGGGCACGCCCCCGTGCTGGCTGAGCACGGGGCGTGTTCACGCTTCTGATCTCTTGTTTTGCTTGGGAAGATGCTGTCGTGGGGTCGGGCATGTCACGTCTTGTTCCTTTTCTTGTATTTATGTTAGATTTTGATGTCTTTTTGCTTCTTTTTTTAATTTGAGCTCTTTTAATCCTGAAAATACAAAAGGAAGACAAAAGCATACTTTTTCCAACATTAGTACTAAAAAAGGGTTAGTTTTATGCCTCATGAAATTTATATGTTGCATTTTTAACACATCATGCATCCAGCAGACAATAGATGTTGTGAGATTTATCCCAATCTGACGCTTTTCCCTGCAAAAATATTCATTGTTAACATTTGCACAAAGTTCAAGACATAAAATGACAAGTGATGAAAACTTTTGAAAACTCAAAATTTTTCTAACTCTGGAATTCTCACTATGTATAGTACTGAGGATCGGTTGGTTGTCCAATCGGATTGCCACCCGATCGGATTAACCATCTTGTGAAATGAGAAGTCAACATAAGTCAAATGCATATGGTTCGGGTGGTCATCCGATCGGATTGCCATCCGATCGGATTTTCACTCATTCCATATGACAAGATATGATGGAACCTTTGACCAGTCAACACTTTGAGAATAAGAAATGAATCAGATGGTCATCTGATCGGATTGCCACCCGATCGGAATACCACTCGATTATTGTGACAATTTTTGAACAGTTGGAACTTTTGTCGTTTAGTGATGAGGATCGGATGGCTGTCCGATCGATTGCCACCCGATCGGATGGCTGTCCGATCGATTGCCACCCGATCGGATTGCCACTCGATCCTTGGTAAGTGATGAACAATTTATTGAATGTGTGCTTTGAATCGGATGGCCATCCGATAGGATTGCCATCCGATAGGATTGCCATCCGATCGAGTTGCCACTCGATTCAAATAAACTCTTAAACAATAAAGGCACAGAAAACGAAGTAAACACTTAGAATATTATACAAAAATGAAGTGCTATGGATTAGATTGGATGGTTGTTCGATCGGATTGCCACCCGATCGACTTGCCAAACTATCCAAGTTACTTTTAACAAACAAAGACACAAGATTCCATGCAACACTTAGAAAAATTTCAGACATGAAAGCCACTTAACAATTAAGGCACAGATTTCAATGCACAAATACTTGGAAAATATTCATCATATAACATGCATTGGATCAGATGGTCACCCGATCGGATTGCCACCCGATCGAGTTGCCACTCGTTCCATGAACAATGAAGAACAGTTTGAATGTTCTAAGCATCATCAAAAAATTTCTAAGTTATCATCAAATTGAACACAGATCTACGTAGAAAATTCAAAGGCGATCAAAACCCTATGTTCATCTTGTTCTAACTTGTCCTATTCTGTGATTAATTTGACTTTTAATGGTCCGAAAGCCGACACTTCTAATCTTCAAATTACAGATTTTAACATGTTTTGGCACAATTTGAAACGGTAAACTTGTATATCTAACACTCGTGAATAAAACCCTATGCTTGGATTCTATCAAAACATCCTAGAAATGCCAAGATCTAATATTTTCACTCCGAACAGTCGCCGACAAGCCTAAAACCTATCAAAAACATCAAATTAAACCTTTAAAACCAGAAATCTTACCTTTCCCGTTGCGAAGGTTGAGTATTCCAACAATCCAATGTAGTATGGAAGGAAAAATATGGAAGGAAAAAGTGAAGAATCAAGATCAGAGAAGTGAGAGTGTGAGAAAGTATTGGACGGTCGCCCGATCAAGTAAAGGTTTGACTGTTTCCATTGACCATCTATTTATAGGGTGACCATGCATCGGATGGCCATCCGATCGGATTGCCATCCAATCGGATTGCCACTCGATCCAAACACTCCTCTTTGACCTTTTGTGTTTTGACCTTTTGACTTTTTGTCGTTTTATCAAATTTTAATCAGTTTTAGAAATCCACTTAAGTATCTAGGTCCAAGTTAATGACCCCAGGCACTTAATTTGTCTACCAAGTCCAAGTTAATGACCTTGGTTGACCCGAAACGATACAAACTGACATTTTGTTCAAATTTTTTCAAACACTTTTTCATGAAAAATTACAAGTATCAACTTAATGAACTTGCTATGACTTTGAGTTTTAGCAAGTTTTTCATTATTAGCTCCCAACCCTATCGTCCAGCTCAAAAACTTCCTGCATCTGCTTCAAGACTGTGAGTTTGAAGGACTGCGAGTTTGAAGATCAGCTTTCTACCTTGGTTTGTCGATTAAAACTAAAGCAGAAAAGTAAAATCTTTTTGGGATTTTAAGAAAGTTTAAACTAGAAAACTATGAAATCTTTTCGGGTTTAAGATGCTAAACTGAAATGAAATGAAATGCAATGAAAGTAAACTAGTTTCAAACATATTTTTGGTGAGCGTGTTAGGGGATCATATCAGCTACCGACAAACTACAAGTACCGTTAAGCTTGATTGCATACTCAGTTGTTAAACAATTCACTTGGATTGCCGATATACTGATCCGTTTAAATTTTCAAACAAATTTCAATCTGTTCTAGATACGAATTAGTGTATTAATAGCTTAACTTATACGCGTGTCCCACCTCAGAATATACTCTTGTATCCAGACTTCTATATTCAGTCTTACAGGTGAACGTACAATAATGATATCTGTAAACAGGTAATGCGAGGCCATGAGAGCTCAGGTTTGAACTTTTGTTGATGCACTTTGTGTGGACGCGACTCGGCTCGGTTCGACTCGGCCTTGAAGACTTGAAGACACGAAGATCGAGACAAAGCTACAGCCAAGGGGGAGTTTGTTGGTGCACTTGTGTCTGTACTTTGTCTGTATTTCGTCATGATACAAAACGATGTCTTTAATGTAAGGTTGATGTAAGTTTGACCAAGTCAACCATCCTCCTGGTTTGACTTGACCAAACAGTTAGCACATTGTTTGAAAGATGTTGGGTCGAAGGATAAGTCATCGAAGGATTGCTTATATCCTTCGATGATGATGAGCTCGAAAGATAGCTTTCGATAGATGGACCTCGAAGGATATCATCCTTCGAGGTACATATGGATCATTCGAGCTGTTTCTGGTCGACAGATGATCTTTCGATCAGTCTGTCTGATCCTTCGACCAGACGATCTGTGTCGGGTATAAATACCCGTGTGTTGTGTTCACTTCTGTAGCAGAGAGAGGAGACACTAGACAGAGACAGAGAGAGACAGGAGCACACACACACTTTGAGAGTTTATAGAATACTTCTGTAAACATTGAGCTTGTAACCGGACCCTTCATTCGTATTAATACAAGTGGTGTTAATCAGTGAATCTTGCGTGTTTGTGTTTGTGCTTGTTCTCGTATAAAGTCTCGGTTGCATGCTAGCTTGGATTCCGCACTCGCTAGTGTGTTTGATATAACAAGGATAAGGTTTTATCTCATCCTCGAGAGGGACCTACAAGTGGTATCAGAGCTTTGGCTCTTCTCCTTGTTAAAACCGAGAGTTTTCGGACTGTTTTTCGGGTTTAAAAGGTTCACTATTTTCTGAAAATCTTGTTGTTTTTGCTTGGTGTTTTGTTAAAAACCTTGTTATTCTTCATGTTTACATGTTAGTTGTTGGTTTTTGTTAAACATTTTAGCAAAATCGTGGGTTTGAAGAGTTTCGGTTCACCGAAATTCTTGTTTTTCTGGGTGGATATTCAGTTTGGGAGAGCACTCAGATTCCTTGCAATGCACGATGCAGTTGCAGGATACGGTTTTAAATTTCTAATCTCTCCTATACTTGTCGATATTTAAGCTGCTTTGTAAATTATTATCTCGTTCAGCACTCTTTGGCCAGACAATGTTGTCATGGTCCGCACCGCTTACCGACATGTCAACTGATTTTTCCGAAATTCGTTCAAAATTAATTTTGGTAAACGGCATTGAGGTAAAACATGAGTTAACCAACATCGGAAAATAATTTTTGTAAATACCTTTGTGTTTTAAATTTATTTCAGTTTGTTGATTTTAGGGGGAGTAAATCCAAAAATTTGAAAATCCAAAAACATCGAAAAAATTTCAAAAACACAAAAACAATAGAAAAACAAAAATGAGTTTCCTGGCGGGCAAAAGAGAATATGATAGTACATCAGTGGTCTGTCCAAACCTCTTTAAACCTTAAATGAAAAACGATAAGCAGCTCTATATAAGATGTATCGGTAGGCTCACAATCATTTTAAAGTGTGCAGGGTGATATAAACCTAAATCGACTGAAGACTGGGTGGGAACCATTCATTGGCATATGGTCTTAGTACCGAAATTTCGTTTGAGAGATTGCCGAGGTTCTGAGATATTCGGTCTTTATGCTGCTTATCATCTGGGTATCATGGTTGTATCTTTTACCAAAAAATAACGGGGACGCAAGTCTAGATCTTCCATGATACTATACATACGTGTACATACTGCATACGACCTCAATAAGTGATCAACAATCACATGTCCAAACAAATAAGTGATAATATATCACAAATTCTTTCCGGGTGTCAAGTTCGTCTCTCTGCTGTACGAAAGTACTGACCTGTTCACGGACTTGCTCCTGTGCCCTCATGCATCGAAAATCAAGTTCCTCATCAATAAGTGATTATATCACATAGGGCTTGTTTTCAAATCAAAATAAGTGAGAATCTCACATCATATACGGTCAAACAGATGATAATCGGTATACTCACCGGTAAGATGAATCCTCGTGCATACCTTGATACGGGAATGTGTCGTGATGTGGATGAACACCGGTCGGTAAGTATAAATTATACCTTAACGTATCCCCTCGCCATGATTACAAATGATAAGCTGAGCTTAAGTGGACAACAATACCGATAATCGTTATAGGATGATTATCTTAATGTTATCTAATTGAACAACAAGAGTGTTTTGGCATGACCGTACACTGATATGATTCTCTTACCCTCGAAACTCGCAAAAAGAATGTCTGTAAATATTTATTTAATGTTTCCTGTTTATGCATCTTTGTATATATTTTTTTATTGCTTTCCATCTTTACATTTGAAAAATGAAAATTTCAAAAAGATTTTAGGTGTGTTTTAATTTAAACTTTATAAAATCCAAAAAGATTTTGCTTCTAGTTTATTTTTGATTGATCGATGTTGGAACTCGAGTCTATCCTACCCAAAATCCTGATTACAAGCCGGAAAACAATTGCATCTTCATAAACAGTCGAAGTTAACGAGTTTTGAAAGTTAAAGGATTAAAATGAATATTTTTCTAAACTTTCAAACTGCTGTCGGTTGGTGTTCGATTGAGAATTGATCTCATATGTGTCGTTAGTTTAAATGTTAACTACATTCCAAGCGGGTGTTCTCATTATGCGTTTAGCTTTCTTGCATGTGCAGATGCTAAAGGTGAGGAGAACATGTTCGATGAAAAGCTTTGGAATGAAGACACGAAGTGGAGGCACTCAAAGGATAAAATGATCGAGTTGCCGCTGTCCCTTCATCAACACCACAAGGATCTGAAGAATTGACAAGTCAACGATTCACGAGCATGACTCAATGGAGAGTTCAATCTAAGGGGGAGTTTATTGACACACTACCTAAGTTAAATGGGGAGTTTGTTGATACACTTTCTACTTACGTCGCGTGAAGACTTTGAAGATCCTCCGACATGAAAGACATAGAAGACGAACCATCACGAGTAGCGTCCAAGGGGGAGTTTGTTGATGCACTTTGTGTGGACGCGACTCGGCTCGGTTCGACTCGGCCTTGAAGACTTGAAGACACGAAGATCGAGACAAAGCTACAGCCAAGGGGGAGTTTGTTGGTGCACTTGTGTCTGTACTTTGTCTGTATTTCGTCATGATACAAAACGATGTCTTTAATGTAAGGTTGATGTAAGTTTGACCAAGTCAACCATCCTCCTGGTTTGACTTGACCAAACAGTTAGCACATTGTTTGAAAGATGTTGGGTCGAAGGATAAGTCATCGAAGGATTGCTTATATCCTTCGATGATGATGAGCTCGAAAGATAGCTTTCGATAGATGGACCTCGAAGGATATCATCCTTCGAGGTACATATGGATCATTCGAGCTGTTTCTGGTCGACAGATGATCTTTCGATCAGTCTGTCTGATCCTTCGACCAGACGATCTGTGTCGGGTATAAATACCCGTGTGTTGTGTTCACTTCTGTAGCAGAGAGAGGAGACACTAGACAGAGACAGAGAGAGACAGGAGCACACACACACACTTTGAGAGTTTATAGAATACTTCTGTAAACATTGAGCTTGTAACCGGACCCTTCATTCGTATTAATACAAGTGGTGTTAATCGGTGAATCTTGCGTGTTTGTGTTTGTTCTTGTTCTCGTATAAAGTCTCGGTTGCATGCTAGCTTGGATTCCGCACTCGCTAGTGTGTTTGATATAACAAGGATAAGGTTTTATCTCATCCTCGAGAGGGACCTACAACTTTCGTTCAGACAAAGAGATGATGGCTCGTTATTCGGTGTGTCCCGTTTGGGGATCTTTTCTTCAACAGCACATGATTAGCATTTTGCAATGTTTCATCATTTTTTATGCTGAGGGTAAGCTTTAAGATTAAAGCAGTGCAAAGTATTATACGAGGACTAGGATATTGCTTCCGCAAAATCAGAAGTCCTGGTATAATACCCCAGATATCATTACGCACATAGACCTAATATGTCAGAAATAGAGAATCTTTCAAACAAGATTTCATGGGTTACCTATATATCCGAGAGATGTTCCCCACGTAATAAGCAAGAAATGATTTAGGTTTATATCCCAAACAAATCTACTAAATGTATAAAAACCTATCGGCATATCATCAGCGAGACTACTTAACATCTTTTAAACGTTACATTTCTTTAGCGTACTGTAACTGTCTTGCTGATGTACTATCATTTCCCCTTTTTACACAAACTCTTTTTCAGTTTTCTATTGTTTTTGGATTTTGAAAATATCTCATATTTTTGGATTTTTGCATTTTTATTGTTTTTGTATTTTCTAAAAATATTATCTATCTCCCCCTAAATACCAAAACAACTAAAAATACGACAAACCAGTGCAGATTGCTTCTCAACATCATCCACAGTTGTACCTTCATCAACACCAAGTATCCCCTCCGCAACCGACAACAGCTTCATACCATTAAGTTTTAAAAGATATTGAAAACGTGTTCTATCAAAAGCTTTGGTATGTAAGTCAGCTTTTTGTTCGTCGGTGTGGATTTTGTCAATTCGTATCAACTTCTTCTCGAAGAAATCTCGGATGAAGTGATGACGAATTTCCATATGTTTGGGTTTAGCATGATGAACAAGATTTTTTGTTATGTTTATGGCTGCCTCATTATCAACAAAGATAGGTGAAGTAAGAAATTGCAAACCGTAGTCGCGCATCTGTTGCTGAATCCACAGGATCTGAGAGCAGCAGCTGCTGACAGATACATACTCGGCTTCACATGTTGATAAAGCAACATAGGTTTGCTTCTTACATTGCCACGTGACCAGCCGTGGTCCGAAAAATTGGCAACATGCAGTTGTTGATTTAGCATTGACTTTGCAGCAACCGAAGTCAGAATCAGAGTACCCTTCAAGCGTGAAATCACCATCCTTTGGATACCACAACCCCAAGCTTGGAGTTCCTTTCAAGTAGCGTAATATCCTCTTGACGATCGACATATGTGAAGATCTGGGACTTGATTGAAATCGGGCCACGAGGCAGGTTGGATACATTATGTCAGGCCTTGATGCCGTCAAATACATCAGCGATCCGATCATGGAGTGATATAACGTTTCATCGACCTTCTCTCCGGTGAGATCAGGGTTTATCCCATGATTCGTAGCTAACGGAGTGGACATTGGAGCTGTTCCAGACATTCCGAATTTCTCCAGAACATCATGAACATACTTTGTCTGATGTATGAAGGTTCCTTCGGGCATTTGGTCAACCTGGAGCCCTAAGAAGAACTTTATCTCACCCATTGAAGACATTTCGAACTTCTGCTTCATTACTTTCTCAAAATCCTTGCAGAGTTCTTCATTTTTCGACCCAAATGTCATCCACATAAATCTGTATTATTAGAAGATGACCATCGACTTCTTTCGTGAAAAGAGTGGCGTCTACCTTGCCTCGGATGAAGTTTTTGGCTAGCAAATGTTGAGAGAGCATCTCGTACCAGGCTCTCGGGGCCTGATGCAAGCCGTACAATGCCTTGTCCAAAAGGTAAACCTTATCCTTGTGGATTGGGTCGGTGAAGCCCGGTGGTTGTCCGACATATACCTCCTCTTTCACTTTGCCATAGAGAAATGCCGACTTAACATCTAGCTGATATACTTTATATCCTTTCCATGAAGCGAACACTAGGAAGATTCTGATAGCTTCAAGACGAGCAACAGGAGCATAAACTTCGGTGAAGTCTATCCCCTCTTGTTGACTGAAACCCTGGACCACGAGTCGAGCTTTGTTGCGAACAATAACCCCTTGGTCGTCTCTTTTACACTTAAACACCCACTTCATGTTTATCTTCCTATGGCCATCAGGAAAGTCCACCATTTTCCATACACCAAGCTTTTCAAACTAACTCAGCTCCTCCTGCATTGCGTTGACCCATGAATCTTCAGTTAGTGCTTCCTTGTAGTTTCGCGGCTCAATCTGCGAAATGAAACAACTAAGTGAAAATTTTGTTTGTAAAGGAGCAACTTTAGAATAAAAGCAAGTAAGACCATGGTCAATCTGGCTTCTGGTGCAAATGCCTGACTGCAGCTCTCCTATTGTCAACTCTTCTGGATGATATGAAAGAGTTCTCAGCATCACCTCGCCAGGAACATCCACCTCACCTTCCAAATTCGTAACGTTCTGATCCGCAACTTGTTCATTGTCAAGAATGGTCTGATCTGAAGATTGGATTTTCTCCCCCTCAGTCTCTGAATCACCATGGTCAAAAGTAGGAATGTCATTAGATTCTTAATTATCATTATTGACCACCGTCTGATTTTCAGGAGCAGGCTCTCGTTCCGAAGTTGTCAGAGTTTGCTGAGCTTCATCATTATCTTCAGTGTTACTTGGACCAGCTTCATCATAATTGGAAGTTTGTCGTTGACATCTAGAAGACCCTGCTGGAAATCTTTCCTGAGATGCTTCATACTTTCTTAGAATATCCAAATCATCAAAGAACTCTGGCTCTTCTTCCAACTCGAATGAATCCCATAAGGTATCGTAGTTGAATCGCTATGAGTCTGCCGGCTTCTGTGGCGGCATTGTATAACCTTGACATTCAACATGCTGTGCTTCGATGATCCGCTTCAGACGTGGAACAAAGACTCTTCTTAGTGGACTGGCCTATCCCACGAAGATACCTTCAATGCTCTTTGAACCAAACTTGCCATCGGGATCTAGAACAGTACAGGGAGACCCAAACGGCTCTAAATACTCGAGATTAGGCTTGCGGTTGTTGATCAACTCAAAACATGTCTTGTTATGCTTCTTCACAGTAAGTACCCTCTTGAGTGTATAGCAAGCGGCTAAAACTGCTTCTGCCCAGAAATTTACAGGTAACTTGGAATCAGCAAGCATCGTTCTCGCCGTTTCAATCAGTGTTCTGTTCTTCCTCTCTGCCACTCCATTTTGCTGCGGAGTATAAGGCGCACTGAATTCTTGCAGTATACCTCTCCTATCACAAAATTCTTCAATTTTGTTATTCTTAAATTTCATACCGTTGTCACTTCTTAATCTTCTGATGCGGGTTCGGTACAAATTCTCAATCTTTCTAAATAGTCTCAACAAACTCTCAAATGTCTCGTCTTTTGACTTCAAGAACGACACCCACGAAAATCTCGAATAGTCATCAGTGACTACAAGGCAATATAGATCACCCGTAATGCTCTTGACATTCAAAGGACCAAAGATATCCATGTGAAGTCTCTCCAACGGCTTCGAGACTCAGTTCATCTTTTTGCACGGGTGAGATTTCTTTCGTTGTTTTCCTTTTATGCAACTGATACACTCCCCCTCAAGATGAAAACTCTTCAAGTGAACACCTTTGACCAAGTCATTATGCACCAGGTAGTTCATCTTGCGCAGGTGGATGTGGCCCATCTTCCGATGCCACAATTGCGACTCCTTTTCAGTGGCTCTTGACATGAAGCAATGAGTTTGACCCATGGTAGTCGTAGCTACGCTCATATCTAACACGTACAGATCATTAACTCGTGGCGCTCTCATGATGATCCACTCCTCGGGGATGAGAAACCCCGGCTTCAAGATCATACATTCTTTATCAGTGAAATGTGTCGAATACATTCGGTCACAAATTTGAGAAATGCTCAGAAGATTATTCTCTAGCTCGGCGATGTAATTGACTCTTTCAAACATGATTACACCATTCGATAATGTTCCCTCACCAATGATACGACCTCCTTGATTACCGGCAAAACCAACGTAACCTCCGTTAAACCCTCTTACATCGTAAAGCAGGGTTTTTCTCCCTGTCATGTGCCTTGAAGCTCCACTATCCATAATCCAACGTGAGATAGATCTCGGGAGCTCCTGCACATTTAAAAAACATTCAGTTAGATTTTGAAGCAACCCAAGCCTCTTTCGACTCAGGTAGCTTGACGTTAATGCGTGTGGTTTTGGTGTACAATGGTGGGAAATTCTTGTCATTCATTTTCAGATTTTCTTCAGACCCAATCTCAACCTCTTTATATAAAAAGAATTCCTTTTCTGGAGGTTGACCAGATGATTGATCTTTCTTTGCAACATACTTCTTCCCTGATGAGGTCGAAGTTTGTTTCTCAAGTTTCTCATAGGAGTCCAAAGGTACATTCATCTTCTTAGTTGAAGATGATTGTTTTTCAGAATAAAAAAAACCTTTGGTTTTTGAACATTTGATGTCTTTGTCTCAGATTTTGGCTTCCAAGTTTGTTGCGAAGAAGCAACCCGTTTGTAAAATTTATCAGTTTTAGTTGCCGACTGTTTTACGGGTTCTGTTTGACTTTAATGTTTTCATTTTTCAAAATTTTCTTCTCAACAATCATTGGAGCTTTGCCTTTGAGATCGTTCTTCTTTTTCGGACTCTCAACAACCACTGACTTAGGCTTTGAGTTGGTGCACTTTCGTGCAATGCGTCCAACTTCGTTGCATTTAAAGCATGTTCGGGTATCAATTTCCCGACTTTTGCCTTCGGTCTGAGGCTGTGAGGCCTTCTTCTCAAAGAATTCTTCATTTGATTTTGAAAAAAATTCAGATTCTTGCTCAGAGTGTGAACTTGAGCTTTTCACAAATACTTTCTTTTTGACAAACTTTTTGTTTTGAAAGTTCCTTCTTTGATTGTTCTTACCACCCTGATAACCACCCGACCATCTGTTTTGGTTGTTGTTATTAAAACGTGGCGGTACAACAGGTTTTTTATAGTAAGATTTATCTTTTTCAAAGTTCAATTGCCTTTTGGAACTTTTCAAACCCTCAATTTCAGAAACATCAATCTCAACCAATTTGAAAACATTTTTCAGCTTGTCAACATTCACATTCTCAAGTGGAAATTCAAGATCCGAATACAACTTATTTGAACCAGACATCTTGTACATCACAAGAGTAGGTTCTTCACTTAAGTTGTTTTTGGATTTTGATTTCGGAATGTAATTATTCAAAAAGCACTCTTCGTCCTCAGTCGAATCACTGTCAGATTTTAAAACGTTTTCAACCACATTTTTTACGACTTCAGACTGAACACTGTCTTCATCAGATGATGAAGTGAATGTGACATCGATTGTTTCTGGAAGTTTTACATCATTTGTTTCATCTTCGTTATCCAACCCAGACTTTTTCTTTGAAAAATTGTTTAACACTGGTGGTGGAACTTGATGATAGCCCACCCCGGTTCCATCCGAGTATACATCTTCACCAGCTTTGTTCTTCCCAATGGGTTTGGGAACTATGTGTTGAAGAACAAAGCTCGCGGAGCTGTAACTGTTCAGTTTCATATTGATTCTATCATTCTCAATCTTGGCTTCCTGAAACTGAAGCTTAAGATTTGCGATCAAATCCAACTGTTGATTGATTTGATTTTTCTTTTGACTGAAGGACTCCAGACAGTTGAAAATTTTCTTTGGATGTTTTACTGTTTCGCTCATCAGAATCTTTTATCGTTCTTTTCAGCTTCTCATGATTTTTAAAAAGTTGTCGGTTTTCATGAATTAACTTTTCATTTTCTTTCCTAAATCGTTCTACATCAATTTTATCTTTTTCAATCCTCTCAGTTAATTCCTTTATTCTATCATTTGAAGCTCTCACTAGTTTATCTCGACTTAAGATTTGATCTTCAACCAATTTGACTTTTGCATCCAGTTCTTCAGTCTTTTTGGATGTGAGATATGCATTTGTGATTCATTTTCAATTTTAGCCTTATCAGTCTTACCTGATTCATTTGTTGAATCACTTTTACTGACCTTGCTCTTTGACTCAGATGCAGACTTAGAATCTACCTCTAATTACTTTGCCATGAGTACTTTATCTGCCATCTTTGTCAGATTCTCTGCGGTCATTCTTTTGTTGTGTCGATTATCCCATCATCGACTTTTCTTGACTTTAATTCTTCCTCTTCAACTTTCCATGCCTGTTCTATCTCTCTCTCTCTCTCTCTTCATCCTCTTGCTTCAATGATTTAATGAGAGTTTCAACAATGAGTGTTGATGGTTCAGCAATTATGTTGCCTTTTGGATCCAAATAGCACTCACGACCAGCGTCCCATCTGTTTGCCTTTCTGGACTCTTTCCAGGCTCGATAGTTTCTATCCTTCATGGTTTGAGCTACCAACTTACGATAAGTATATTTCTGCTCTTCAGTTCATGTGTCTTTGTATGGCTCAACTTTTGCCATGAAAGCATAACCTACAGCATCATCTTCTGGTAAAAACTCACTCCAGTCGAATCCCTTATCATCATGAATTACGGCTAAGGCTCTAGACTTCTCCTTAGGAGTTGTCACACCCTGATATTTCCACGTATTACCGGTGGGCCCGGTGGGGAGTATCGTGACGTAGTTGATATCATCATAGTCAAACAACACAATTTAATGCACAGCGGAAGCAAAAGATGAATCACATTACAAACCGAATAAAAAGTAATATCAAAGTATTACAAACGGACTGTAAAGGATCCACAGGCGGATTAAAAATTAAAAAGGATAATTGTTCAACATGTTTTAACATCTAAGCTTGCAAGACTTGTTTAATGATGCCAAGAGTAGCCACCCTATTCCATCTAATACCTGCACTTAGCCTTTTTGGAAAATACGTCAGTTTACACTGGTAAATACAATTAACTGACTCATTTTGAAAAGAGTTTAAGAAAATTGATTTAAATGCACAAGGCACAAAATATCTTTTATAACTTGGGACAATTATTTAAAATAATCTTGTATACAGTTTTACTTATTTGTCGTCCGTCAGGGCCGGTTAGAAGAGCCGGACAAGATTAACTGACACGCCACAGGTATAATGCCCACAAGGTTAATTCCTTAAAGTGGGTTACCAGTTTTTACATATGTAACTGTCAGGTGTATGCCTACACCCCGTGCTTAGGTCGTGGCCATTTCAATGAATGATGCCAAGGATATCCGGGACATGGTCATTAACCCCCCAAGGGCCATATACCAAATAAAACAGATTAAAATGGGTTATGTAAATATATTAATCACAATCCGATTTAAACAACTACATACCCGACCAAGCGGCATTATTATAATACCGTATCCCAAGCCCGTATAGGGGAAATAAGTTAAAAATATTTACATGAGCAAGTATTTATCATAATCAACGAGTGCAAGTAGCTTTTACCGGGCTCCTAATCTGGAACGAAGGTTTTTAATAACCTATTAGATTCCTAACGGATCTTAATTAAGCCTAAACTTAGACCGGTTAGTTTTAAAAGAAGATACGGTTCAAAACGCACGATTAAGCGAAGACCGGATTAGAATGTGGTTTAGACCCTGTTGGTCCGTGTCGTGACCCTAAACGATCAGTCAAGGTAGTTCAACATCACGTATAAAGGCGGAATCAGAATACGTAACGTAACAACAGCTTATCCTTTCAATTCCTTCACTTTATTAGCTTTCTGAATCAAATTTGACAGAGTTTCAGCACCTATAACAAGACCTGATTTCGCTCCAATGTCATCAACAAATGAACACATGTGAGGTATATATAGTAAGTCTGATTTCGCTTCAATGGTCATGACCATATGAGCGAAATCACATCAAACTGATTTCGCTTATATGGCAAGTCCATTAAAGCGAAATCACATGTGTTCTTTAAAGCGAAATCACCTATAAACATTAAAGCGAAATTAACATAAAAACCCTAATCTTGACTTTTAAGTTCCAATCTTGACTTTCTTGATTTAAGACTTGATGAAGATGCAGTCAACAGACATTCTGTGCATCAACAGACTCCCCCTTGGATGTTGACGTAATCTTCAGCTCCTGAGTCTTCAGTCTTAGTCTTTTCTCTAACTCTCTGTCTTTACAATCTTCAGAAACACAACCTGTCTCTAACTTCCATCTTCCCTTTGACTGTTGATCCAGACTCCCCCTTTCACAGACTCCCCCTCTCAATAAGCTAGAATCTGAGAAATCTGGTTCAAGCTTTGACAATTAACTTCCATTGGGAATAATGAAATCCAAACCTGTTACTCAACCAATAAACATTACAAATCTATCTTTCAAACATAACTCATAAACTTAATCAGTTTTAAAAATCCACTCAAGTATTCAGGTTCAAGTTAATGACCCTGATCACTTGATTAATCTACCAAGTCCAAATTAATGACCTTGGTTGATCATTTGACGAATCAAACTGATTTAAAACAACAATTTCAAACAGTTTCTGAAAATAACAAGTATCAAATTAATGAACTTGTGTTTGACTTTTCAAAACAATTCAAACTTCATCAAAGTAAGCTCTCCTCATTCTTCAGTTCAGAATCTCCTGCATCTGCTTCAAACATCTGAGAATCCAACAATCAACTCTCCACTTTGGTTTGTCGGAAAATAAAGCAGAAATAAAATCTTTTTGGATTTTATCAAAGTTCTAAACTAAGAAATGAAATTCAGAAAACTTAAATTTCAGAAAGTAAACAAAGTAAACTATTTACAAACATATTTTTGGTGAGCGTGTCAGGGAATCATATCAGCTTTTCAGACAAATCACAAGTATCGTTAAGCTTTATTTCATACTCAGATTTAAACAATTCACCTCGATTGTCGATATACTGATCCATCTTAAATTCTCACACAAATTTCAAACTACTCAGGATACGATTTAGATGAATTATGAACTTAGATCATTCATGTGTCCCACCTCTTGAATATACTCCCGTATCCAGAATCCCAATAATCAGTCTTACAGGTGAGTATACTACAATGATATCTGTATATAATTTAGGTATGCGAGGGCCGAGGGATCTCAGGTCGATACTTCCGTATACGCAGAGAGATATCAGCTTCGACTTTTCGGTGTGTCCCCTTTAGAGGATCTTTTTGCTTACAACAGCAGCATTTATCAATTTTATTGTTTCAGCATGCTGAGGGTTTAATGTTGTGTTTCAAGCATTGCAGCAAGTATTAGCCAAGGACTAGGTCAGAACCACCGTTCAGCAGAAGTCCCGGAATAATACCCCAGACATCATTGAGTATAAAGACCTAGTATATCAGATTAAGAGACCTTTCAAACGAGATTTCAGGGGTTACCTATATATCCAAGTAGTGTTCCCCATGAATTCACAAGTTTGAATTTTAGGTTTATATCCCGAATAAATCTACTAAATGTGTGAAAACCTATCGACACATCATCAGTGAGACTGTTTAACTCTTTTATACTTTACAAATCTTTAGCATACTGTAATCGTCTAGCTGATGTACTATCATTTTCCCTATATACACAAACTCTTTTCCATTTTATCATGTTTTTGTATTTTTTTTTTCATTTTTTACTGTTTTTGTATTTTCTGAAAAATAACTATGTACAAACATCTACTCCCCCTAAATACCAAAACAAGTAAAAATTCGACAAACCATTGCAGATTGTTTCTCATCTTCATCCGCAACAGTACTCTCATCAACGCTAATTATGCCATCCGACACCGACAGAAGCTTCATACCATTCAATTTTAACAAATATTTAAACCGATTTTTATCAAAAGCTTTGGTATGTAAATCAGCTTTCTGTTCGTCAGTGTGGATTTTCTCAATTCGTATCAACTTTTTCTCAAAGCAATCACGAATAAAGTGATGACGAATTTCTATGTGTTTAGTTTTAGCGTGATGTACTGGATTTTTAGTTATATTTATTGCGGCCTCATTATCAACAAAAAGAGGTGTGTTAAGAAACTGCAAACCATAGTCGCGCATCTGTTGCTGTATCCACAAGATCTGAGAGCAGCAACTGCTAGCAGAAACGTACTCCGCTTCACATGTAGATAACGCCACAGACGTTTGTTTCTTACACTGCCAGGTAACCAATCTAGGACCAAAGAACTGGCATCCTGCAGTTGTTGATTTTGAATTAACTTTGCAGTATCCGAAATCCGAATCGGAATACCCTTCGAGCGTAAAATCGCCTTTTCTAGGATACCACAACCCCAATGAAGAAGTTCCTTTCAGGTAGCGCAATATCCTCTTCACAATGATCATATGCGATGCTCTCGGGTTAGACTGAAATCTTGCTGCGAGGCACGTTGGGTACAGTATATCAGGACGTGAAGCAGTTAGGTACATTAAAGAACCTATCATGGAACGGTAAAACGTTTCATCAGCCCTGTCTCCGGTGAGATCTGGGTGAATCCCATGATTTGTTGCAAGTGGGGTAGCAGCTGGAGTAGAACTTGACATCCCAAATTTCTCTAGAATATCATGAACATACTTTGACTGATGAATGAAAATTCCCTCAGGAAGTTGTTCAACTTGTAATCCCAGAAAGAATTTCATCTCCCCCATTGATGACATTTCAAACTTCTGCTTCATCACTGATTCAAAATCTTTGCATAGATTTTCATTTGTCGACCCAAAGATTATATCGTCCACATAAATCTGAACTATCAGAAGATGACCATCGACCTCTTTAGTGAAGAGAGTGGCATCCACTTTTCCACGAATGAACTTGTTGGCTAGTAGGTGTTGAGACAAAGTCTCGTACCAGGCTCTCGGGGCTTGGTGTAAACCATACAGCGCTTTGTCCAATAAGTAGACCTTGTTTTTGTGGATTGGATCGGTAAAGCCCGGTGGCTGACCGACATAAACCTCCTCTTTGACCTTCCCATAAAGAAACGCCGATTTAACATCCAACTGATACACTTTGAAGTTCTTCCAAGACGCAAATGCTAGGAAAATTCTGATTGCCTCAAGTCGTGCTACAGGAGCATAGACTTCGGTAAAATCAATCCCCTCCTGTTGACTAAATCCCTGAACAACGAGTCGAGCTTTGTTCCTTACAACAACTCCTCTATCGTCCCTCTTACACTTAAACACCCACTTAGTATTAATTTTTCTCTGACCATTCGGTAAATCAACTAACTTCCACACACCCAACTTTTCAAACTGACTTAACTCTTCTTGCATTGCAATGACCCAAGAGTCTTCAGTAAGCGCCTCTTTGTAAGTTCGCGGTTCAATATGCGAAATAAAACAACTTAGTGAAAATTCAGTTTGTAAAGGTGCTACTGTAGAATAAAAACATGTAAGGCCCTGGTCTATTTGACGTCTCGTGCGAACGCCTGTCTGCAATTCTCCTATGATCAACTCCTCTGGATGATATGAAAAAGTTCGCGGCATCACTTCACTCGGAACATCTACATTTCACTCCAGATTAGTAACATTCTGCTCTGCATCTTGTTCACCAACTTGGTTTGTTTGACCTGAAATCTGAATTTGCTCCCCCTCAGAATCTGAATCTGAGTCACCATGATCAAATACTGGCATGTTTCAGCTTCTAGATTATCATTCTGAGCCGACTGATTATCTTGAGCAACTTCATTATGTTGGACATCATCATGTTCACCAGCATTACTTGGACCTGCTTCATCATCATTTGAAGTTTCCCGTGGTCTCCTCGAATACTCAGCTGGGAACCTTAGCTGTGACTCATATTCACGCAAAATATCCAACTCATCAAAGAAATCTTCATCATCCTCTGATTCTTCTCTCATGTCAAACGAATCCCAAAGTTTGTCATAATGATAACGCCATGAATCACCAGGATTCTGCGGCGGCATAGTATAACCTTGACATTCAACATTTTCAGCTTCAATAATTCGCTTCTCACTTGGAACGAAGACACGTCGCAACGGATTTGCATAACCAACAAATATTCCCTCAATGCACTTCGGACCAAACTTTCCAAAAGGCTCTATAACTGTACAAGGTGACCCGAACGGTTCTAGATACTTCAAATTCGGTTTGCGGTTATTGATTAGCTCAAAGCATGTTTTGTTGAACTTCTTGACAGTGAGAACCCTGTTGAGCGTATAGCATGCGGCGGAAACAGCTTCAGCCCAAAAATTAATTGGTAACTTTGAATCTGCGAGCATAGTTCTAGCCGTCTCGATTAGTGTCCGGTTTTTGCGTTCTGTGACTCCATTCTGCTGCGGAGTGTACGGAGCACTAAACTCATGCAAAATACCTCTTTCATCACAAAATTCTTCCATCTTGCTGTTCTTGAATTCAGTACCATTGTCACTTCGAATTCTCTTAATTTGCCTTTGGTACAAATTCTCAATCTTCCTGAACAGCCCTATCAAACTGTCAAATGTTTCATCTTTCGTCTTCAAGAAAGAAACCCACGAAAATCTGGAATAATCACCAGTAACGACCAAACAATAGTAATCTCCTGTAATACTTTTGACATTCACTGGACCAAACAAATCCATGTGAAGTCTTTCCAACGGTCTCGAAACTGAATTGACTTGCTTTGTAGGGTGTGACTTTTTCTTCTGCTTGCCTTTGATGCAGCTAATGCACTCCCCTTCCAGATGAAAACCTTTAATATTAACTCCCAATACCAAATCATTGTGCACCAAGTGATTCATTTTTCTAAGATTAATATGCCCCATCTTTCGGTGCCACAATCTAGATTCATTCTCAGTTGCTCTAGACACAAAACAATGTGCTTGACCAGTAGTTGTAGTTGCTACAGACATATCTAACACATATAAATCATTCACACTAGGTGCCCTCATGATAATCCATTCTTCAGGAATAACAAAACCAGGTTTCAGAATCAAACATTCTTTATCAGTGAAGTGAGTAGTATACATATTGTCACAAATCTGCGAGATACTAAGGAGATTGTTCTCCAGCTCAGTGATGTAGTTAACTCTCTCAAAAGTCACAATCCCATTGGATAACGTTCCTTCACCAACAATTCTACCTCCTTCATGACCAGCAAATCCCACATAACCACCATTAATGTTTCTTACATCATACAACAACGCGGTTTTTCCTGTCATATGTCGAGATGCGCCACTATCCATAATCCATCTGGATACAAGTTGTGGAAGATCCTGCACAAAACACACTTCAATTTAATCAACTATAATAAAGATGCCGATTCATGCTTCGCGAACAAGGAAGCTCCGGCAATTCAAACTGCTTATTCGAACATGGTGTCCACCCAGGCCTCATCAGCCTTAGGTGTAACCTTGACTCTAGCAATTTGAATTTTGAAATTTTCAGCCTTCAAAGGTGGAAAATTTGCATCATAATCAACCGAAATTGATTCTTCAGCCTTTTTCACTTCAGAAGTTGAAATTTTCATTTCAGTTTTTGGTTTCCAAACTTGTTGAGATAATGCAACCCGCTTATAAAATTTGTCATTTTTAGTTACCACTTTCATTACGGGTTCATTTTTCACTTTGATGTTGTCATTTTCACATTCTTTTTCTCAACAACGATTGGTGCTTTACCCTTCACATCAACTTTCTTTTGTTGAATCTTCACAGTTTCAGTCTTAGGCTTCACATTGGTACACTTTCGTGCAATGTGACCAACTTGGTTACATCTGAAACATGTTCGAGTATCAACACCTCGACTTGTGCCTTCAGACTGATACTGTGAAGCTCTTTTCTCAAAGAATTCTTTATTTGATTTTGAAAAAATTTCATTTTCCTCATCAGAAAGTGAACTCGAACTGTTCACAAACACCTTCTTTTCAGCAAACCTTTTGTTTTGAAACCTTCTTTGCTGATAACTCTTACCACCCTGATAACCACCCAACCAGTTGTTTTGATTATTATTATAAAACCTTGATTGAACAACAGGCTTTTTGTAGTAAGCTTTATCTTTCTTAAAATTCATTTGTCTTTTTGTTTGTTTCAAGCTGTTCACTTCTGACAACTCAACTTCAACCAACTTGAAAACATTTGTCAACTTTTTCATATTAACATTCTCAATTGGAAACTCAGAATCCGAATACAACTTATCAGATCCAGCCATCTTGTACATCACAAGACCCGGTTCATCACTTAAGTTGTTTTTGGACTTTGATTTCTGAATGTATTTGTCTAAGAAACACCCATCATCTTCAGCTGAATCACTATTCAAAACACTTTCAGCTGTGCTCTTAACAATCTCTGTCTTAACACTATCATCAGATGATGTAGAAAAAGTAACATCAATGTTTTCCGGAAGTTTAACTTCACTCTCTTCCTCAATTTCAACCAACCCAGATTGCTTTTTCGTGTAGTTATCAAGAACAGGTGGTGGAACTTGATGAAAACCCACCCCAGTTCCATCACAATACACATCTTCGCCCGCTTTGTCTTTTCCGATGGGTTTGGGAATAATGTGTTGCAACACAAAGCTTGCGGAGCTATAACTGTTAAGCTTTAACTGGATTCGCTCGTTTTCAATTACAGCCTCTTGAACTTTAAGTTTCAATTTAGCGATTTCATCCAGTTGTTGGTTGATTGATTCTTCTTTGACTCTAAGCACTGCTTTCAAATGTTCATTTTCTTTAAAAGTTTTACCATTTCGATCATCACAATCTTTCATTGTGCTTTTGAGTTTTTCAAACTTTTCAAAAATCTGACGGTTTTCAAGAATCAACTTTTCATTTTCTTGTTTAATTTTGTCATGATCAATTTTATCATTTTCAATTTGTTTAGTTAATTCTCTTATCCGTTCAGTTGAAGCTCTAACTGTTTTGTCACGATCAAGAATCTGATTCTCAACGCTTCTGACCTTAGCTGTCAGATCATCAACTTTCTTTCCGTTGAGATACGTGACTGTGCTACAAAATTTGCACTCTTTGTTGCAATTTTTGCAATCAGCATTTCCATCTATTTTCTTACCTGACACATTTGTTGACACATCTGAACTGACCTGGCTTTTTGACTCAGACACGGAGTTAGAGTCTACCTCAAGTGCCTTAGCAGCTAGCACTTTGTCAGCCATTCTTCCAAGATTTTCAGCAGTCAACTCCTGCGTTGTGTCAATAACTCCAGTATCAATCTTCTTTGCTTTCTCGATCTCTTCTTTCTCTTTCATCTCTTTTTCTTCTTTTTCTTCTTTTTCTTTCTTCGCTTCCTCTTTCATTTTCTCGGTTGGAGTTCCCCACCATTTGTGTTGCCAATACTCATCATCTTCTTTGTATTGCTGAATTATGGCTTCAATATCAAGTGTGCTATCATCAATTGCAATATTTCCATACTCATCAAGATAGCACTCTCTATCTGGATCCCATCTATTTGCTCTCCTTGCTTCCAGAAAGATACGAGATATTCTAATGATTTTGTTTTCAGCTATCATTTTTCTGTATCTGTACTTTTGCTCTTCAGTTCGATCATCTTTCCATGGAATAGGATCGTCATTTTTCGCCATGAATGCATAACCAATCGCATCTTCTTATGGTAGAACCTCTTGACTCCAATCATAACCCTCATCATCATAAATCACTGCAAGAGCTCTAGATTTATCTTTGTTGTCTTCAACCTGCTTCAATCTAGGCGGCTCGTATTTATTCTGGTGATAAATTGCCTTCTTGTAGTAATCATCTTTGAAAGGGTTCTCTGACTCATCAGCATAAGCATTTCTGCATTCTCGTTTGAAATGACCCTTCTGCTTACACTTGAAGCAAGTCACCTTCGATTTATCGAATCCCAGCTTGGTAGATGCACCACCAATTGTTTTTCTGCCGGTAATTTCCATGAATCTTTGTGCACGACGAACAGCACTTGCCATAGCCCAACGGATATCAATCAGTTCCATTTCCTCCGGATCAATCTGATCGTAATCTTCTTTCGTCAGATTTGTATTGCCTATCTTCCCAGCTACCAACCCTTCATACGATTCCAACACCGATGCTAGGAAGATCATCTGCTGCTTAGCCGATTCCTCATCAAAGTTCTGAACATTCTTCAAGTCTATTGCGATGTTGCATTGAAAACGATTCTTTGCATCAGAATGACCTCCAGAAGATGAAGATCCACTGTGATAACCACTGTGACTTCCACTGCTTTGACCACTTTGACTTTCTTTGCCGGCTGTCAAAACATTTTCAGCGGAAAACGTAGTTTTTGGAGAAGTTGCTTTTGGCATCATGCTCTTTGGATAATACAAATCTAAATTCTGCAGGTAAGATGAGTGATTGACTTTGTACGTCTTCTTCAACTCCAACTCATGACTTTCGAGTTTCTCAATCAGCAAATCTAATGTCAACTTTTCTGGTTCTTTGATGGTATTCTTCAGCATCAGCGCATAATATCTCCAATCCATCTCATCAGGTAATGAATCGAACAATTTGTCGATAAGATCTTCTTCAGGAATGTCGATATCATGTCTTACTAATTCCAGCTTCAGATGACCAAATCTTTCTATCATTTTACAAACTGACTCATTCTTTAGACATCCAAACAGATCAAACTCTTTTCTAAGAAGTTTCTTTTTGTTTTTCTTAATTTCTTGACTACCTATACATTTCTTTTCTAACTTTTCCCAAAGATCTTTTGCATTTGAATAATCAATCAAGGCAATAATGTCTTCCCGGAATGACTGGAATAATAATGCCACACACTTTTGTTCAGCTATAAACGAATCAATTTCCTCAGCTGCTCTTAAAGTTTCACCATATTTCTTTCCATGTTCATAACCGTTTTTCAAACTCTTCCAGCTAGGAAATGCGAATGCCATCAACCAATCTTCAAACTTTCTGGACCACCTACTGTACTCCTCAATAGCCATTAGCTTTGGGGGTTTATTGAACGTTCCGAATGCGCTTTCAGATTCCCAAGCTTCCTTTTTCTTCTCTTTCGGTGGATTCTCGTTCTCATTGCTTGTAGATGAAACATCTCCCGAGTTTCCAGCAAACGCGTACATGTCACTGAACGGGTTTAAGAATATTTCATCCATCATGAATGTACCTGAAAGATCAGCAAACACTTAGACAAATTTTCAAAATTTTGACAAACAATGACTTATAAGCGAAATCACAAGTTTGTGACAGATGAGCGAAATCAAGAACAATGTTCACTCGAGCGAAATCACAATGTTCACTTGAGCGAAATCTCTTATGTCCGTAAAAGCGAAATCAAACGTTGTCCGTAAGAGCGAAATCACTTATGTTCACATAAGCGAAATCAAGATGTACGAATGAGCGAAATCAACTATGTCCGTATGAGCGAAATCAGATTATTTATGTCCGTAAAAGCGAAATCAGTTGATTAACTCTCGATGTACACAAAAGCGGAATCACCTTTTAACCAAATTTCACCATGTTTTAACCCGTTTTACAACCTGAAACTTTCTAGGGTTTGTTATTAGTTGGTTTTACACGTTATACTTGAATTTTAGACAATTTTAACCGTAGGAACTATCTCAAATAGAAAAAGTATCAAAGAAAGTGAGTAGAAATGAGAGATTTTTGTAGATTCAGCTGTAGTAGTATGAACTCCTCGTCCTGAAGCTCTGATACCACTTGTTGGACCGTGTCGTGACCCTAAACGATCAGTCAAGGTAGTTCAACATCACGTATAAAGGCGGAATCAGAATACGTAACGTAACAACAGCTTATCCTTTCAATTCCTTCACTTTATTAGCTTTCTGAATCAAATTTGACAGAGTTTCAGCACCTATAACAAGACCTGATTTCGCTCCAATGTCATCAACAAATGAACACATGTGAGGTATATATAGTAAGTCTGATTTCGCTTCAATGGTCATGACCATATGAGCGAAATCACATCAAACTGATTTCGCTTATATGGCAAGTCCATTAAAGCGAAATCACATGTGTTCTTTAAAGCGAAATCACCTATAAACATTAAAGCGAAATTAACATAAAAACCCTAATCTTGACTTTTAAGTTCCAATCTTGACTTTCTTGATTTAAGACTTGATGAAGATGCAGTCAACAGACATTCTGTGCATCAACAGACCCGACAAGTTTGTATACTTGTTTAATATGGGTAAACTAAACACATTCTGTATTTTGAGATAAAAATGATAAGGTTTGACCCGTTTCGGCTAATTTATGCAAACTAGTTACATAAACTGTACCGAGCGCGAAAAGTGCGTAACGGGTAACGGGTAACCAAATGAGTCATGAACAGGTTTCCTAAGTTAATATGCCTTAAACATGTTGTGATATCAGTAGGATACCTTCCAATATGCCCAAAATGGATTTAAACTCAAATTATGTCCCGTAGGGGTATTTTGGTCATTTTAAAGCTTATAAAAGAGTTTAAATATAATTCTGAGTTTCAGGTCTGATATATTCAGTTAAAATACTCATTTTTATAAGGCATAACAGTAGTGTATCACATATATGTGAAATTTACCTTTTATAACCAAACTATGCATCGTAGGGGCATTTTGGTAATTTCACATAAGCTTTAAAGGTCAAAATTTGAAATATGAGTTTAAAAATTTTGCTTACTGTTAAAATATAAAATTTTCTTAAAACATCAGTAGGTATTAAGTCTTATATGAGAAAAATGGTTTTAATACATACTATGCGTTTTAAACGCGTAAAAAGACGGTTTTAAGCGATTTCCAGGTTTTTAAAGAAAAGCTGATATTTTTATCATTCCAGAAGACTCAAAATATTTTATTTATTATATAAAATCAGTAGCAAAAGGTTTGGTATCAAAATATTATGTAAAACTCATTTTATAGGCCAAAAGGGCAAAACCGACAATTACCGAATCAAAGCTATAACCCTATGTTATGCTCAGCCTAAAAATAAATAAAAATCATCAAAAATCCCAAAATATTATTTTACATTAGTAGGTAACAAGTTTGGTATCAAAAATTGGGTTTAGATAGGCTTTATGCTAATTACGTCGTTTAATTAATAAAAAGCTTTCTAATTACGCTATTGAGCATAACTCTTAATCTAGACCTCAAACTGATGTGAAAATTTAGGGACATGTTTATAAATCAGTAATAAAGATTATTGTCCTCTCACATTTTCAAAATTCTTGTTTTAAGGTCAAAAGGGCATATTGGTCAACATTTAGGCATATAACGGAAACATGCATATGAATCGGATAATTAAGGAACCAAGTTGTATAATCACAGAGGGTTATACTAACATGTAACCTGGTCCTAATAAAGCTCTAAGGTATTTCTAAAATATGCTCTAATGGGTCAGAACTGAAAGTCAAACCAAAAGTCCACTTATGTGACTTTCGGTTCCGAACCGAGCTTATACTGAAAATTGTCGGGTTGAACATGCTTAGACATGTTCTTACATTAATTACCAAGTTATATGAATGATAAAATAGGTTGCATGGCTTCTACATTGTTAATTATGTGTTTATTTGAAATATTGCTTTCTGTTGACTTTTTATAATTAACTTTAACCCAACAATTGACCTAGTTAGAGTGGGAATTAGAGGGTGCCCTTTTAAGGGTTTATTGCCCACATAATTACCAACTTATAGGTACTTTCAATTTGAAAATTGACTAGAAAATTTGTGATTAATCACGAAGTCAAACCTAAATTACGACGGGTTTCACTTTAGGCTATTAAACTAATAAAACTGAATTAAGAGAGGTTAAGGAGGCTTACTGAAGTACTAAGCACGACTAATGATCTCTAGGGAGTGGTCTTGAGCTCCAGGAATCTTCAGAACAAGTGTTTGAATGATTTTAAAATGAATGCCCAATGTTGCAACAATGAGCTTCTTATATAGTGAGTTTAATTCATCAAGATCATGACAAACAAGTCTATGCATGATCCCTGATGCATAACAAGTGTCC
This sequence comes from Helianthus tuberosus, assembly GCA_030545235.1. NCBI lineage: Eukaryota > Viridiplantae > Streptophyta > Magnoliopsida > Asterales > Asteraceae > Helianthus > Helianthus tuberosus. The sequence continues at coordinate 34,625,335 of CM060358.1, read as the reverse complement.
CTAGGCATGCAAAACTGTTGGCCATGCTCCTAGAATCCAAAAACCATGCAAAAAGGTCAGTCTATCCACTATCACCCAAATAGTATCATTTCCTCGCTTTGTCTTAGGTAACTTGGTGATAAAATCCATAGTCACCATTTCCCATTTCCAGGTGGGAAGTTCAGGTTGTTGTAGCAAACCTGACGGCTTCTGATGTTCTGCCTTAACTTGAGCACACGTTAGACATTTGGCCACATAAGTGGCTATAGACTTCTTCAAGACTATCCACTAATAATTTGCCTTCAAATCCTGGTACATCTTGTCGCTCCCAGGATGAACGGAATATTTAGAACTGTGAGCTTTTTGGAGGATAACCTCTCGAAGTCCTCCATAAATTGGAACCCATATTCGTCCATTTAATCATAGGATTCCATCCTTAGCATATGATAACTGTTCTGCAGTGAATCCCAGTTTTTCATTTGGATAGTTAGCTTCTAACATGGCTTCCTTCTGCGCGGATAACAGTCTTTCATTCAAACTATTCTTTAATTCAATGCTCTTGGCATTGATTCTTATGGGCTTAACCCTTTCCTTCCTACTTTAGGCATCGGAAACCACATTTGCCTTGCCTGGATGGTATCTGATTTCATAATCATAGTCGTTTAAAGTCTCCATCCATCGACGCTGTCTCATGTTTAAGTCCTTCTGATTAAACAGATGTTGAAGGCTCTTGTGATCAGAATAGATCACACACTTGGTACCATACAAAAAATGTCTCCATAGCTTTAGTGCAAATACAACGGCACCCAACTCCAAGTCGTGGGTGGTGTAATTCTTCTCGTGCACCTTTAATTGTTGAGAGGCATAGGCAATGACCTTGCCTTTATGCAAGAGCACACACCCCATACCAGTGTGTGATGCGTCGCAGTATACTACAAATTCTTCAATTCCATCAGGCAATGTCAACACAGGTGCATTGCTCAACTTCTGCTTAAGAGTATCAAAAGATTCTTGCTGTTTAGGACCCCAGACAAACTTGCTATTCTTGCGGGTTAATAAAGTTAGGGGTGCTGCAATTCTTGAGAAGTTTTCAATAAAATGCCTATAGTATCCTGCTAAACCCAAGAAACTACGAATCTCTGTGGGTGTCTTCGGCACTTGCCAGTTCATGACAGCTTCAACCTTAGCGGGATACACCTGGATACCACGCTCACTAACCACGTGTCTAAGAAACTGGACTTCACGAAGCCAAAATTCACACTTTGAAAACTTGGCATAGAGTTTCTCTTGTTGAAGCAGTGAAAGGATACAACGAAGGTGCTTCTCATGGTCAGCTTGACTCTTTGAGTAAATAAGTATGTCATCGATGAAAACGATAACAAATTTGTCTAAGTAGGGCTTGCAGACGCGATTCATGAGATCCATGAATGATGCTGGTGCATTAGTGAGCCAAAAAGGCATCACTAAGAACTCGTAGTGACCATATCGAGTCCTAAATGCAGTCTTGTGTACATCTTCATCTTTAACCTTCAGTTAATGGTAGCCTGACCTTAAATCGATCTTAGAGAAGTAATTTTCCCCTTGCAATTGATCGAACAGATCGTCGATCCTGGGCAATGGATATCTATTCTTGATAGTGACTTTGTTAAGCTCGCGATAATTGATGCATAGACGCATCGATCCATCGATCCATCCTTCTTCTTTACAAACATGATTGGTGCTCCCCAAGGAGATGAACTAGGCCTAATAAAACCTTTGGCTAACAAATCATCTAGTTGGGTTCTCAGCTCTTTCATTTCCGTTGGTGCTAACCTGTAAGGCGCTCTTGCGACAAGCGCTGCTCCAGGGATGATGTCAATTCTGAATTCTAATTGCCTATCTGGTGGTAAACCAGGTAGTTCTTCAGGGAAAACTTCTGGATATTCCGAAATGACAGGGATATCTTCAATCTTGGGCTTCTGTTCATCAATAGTTACCTGTGCCATATAAATGACACAACCCTTCTTCAAACAATGTGTGTTAGGATCTGAGGATCTACTGATTGTGCTTGTTTGTGAGATTTGAACAAATCAAATAGATATGAGTAGTTTTAAGTGCAGCAGAAATGAATAACAAACTTTGTAAACACAATCAAAGGAGAATATAGTTTGATAAACAATTGCTTTTCATAGAGTCGAAAGATTACATCAAAAGCAAAAGGTTACAATGCAAGCTTACAGACTAAACTCCCCCTTAGCCTGATACTTCAGGGTTGGTTGCACAAGATGAAAGGATTGGATTGAGGAGAAGGACACACTCAAAACGATCACAATATAACAGTACAGAGTACTGTCATATTTATAGGCAAACCAAACTATTGATGTACCTCAGCTGACGTCACCATGATAGTGACATCTAAGAGCCTAACAACCTATAAACACTGGTCTATACAAACTACTGATGTCTAACAACTGATTGATAATAAAATACAAAACAAGTCTTAACACTGTTCACGTTCCACTGTTGTAGCCTAAGCACTGATTACTTGAACATCAGTGTTTTCTTCAAAAGGTGATCAGTCTTTGAATGAGCAGTGCTTAGGTCTTCAGCAGTACTTAAGAGACAGCAGTAGATAGAGCTCAGTGTTTGCCTTTTAGCAGTCTTTAGTTGTTTCATCAGTGTTTGGTTCATCAGTTGTTCTTCTGAGCAGTACTTAGAGTGTAACAGCAGATATGTCACACCCCGATTTCCACGTGTCACCGGTGGGCCCGGTGTGGAGTATCGTGACGTGGTTGGCAACATAATAGTCAAACAACACAATTATATAAATGCACAGCGGAAGCAATTTAAAAGATATAATACAACCGAATTTATTATTGTAATATCAAATGTCACAATATTCGGAAGTTTATCCACAGACGGATCGAAAATAAAATAGAAACAATAGTTCAACAGACTTTGACATCTAGAGCTTGCGAGACTTGAGTAATGATGCCTGGAGTAGCCAGCCTATTTCGTCTAGCACCTGCACTTAACCTTTTTGGAAAATACGTTAGTTTACACTGGTAAATACAACTCAACTGACTCGTTTTGAAAAGAGTTTGTAAATTGATTTGAATGCACTTCGGCACAAAATATCTTTATAACTTGGGACAATTATTTGTATATAATCCTGTATACAGATTTACTCATTTGCCGTCCATTAGCACCGGTTAGAAGAGCCGGTTTAAGTTAACTGACACGCCACAGGTATAATGCCCACAAGGTTGATTCCTTTAGTGGATTACCAGTTTTTACATAATGCATCTGTCAGGTGTACGCCTACACCCCGTGCTTAGGTCGTGGCCATTTCATAAAATGATGCCAAGGATATCCGGGACATGGTCATTTAACCCCCAAGGGCCATACATCAAATAATACAGAATAAAGCGGGTTATGTAAATACATTAATCACAATCCGATTTAAATGACTACATACCCGACCAAGCGGTACTTTTATAGTACCGTACCCCAAGCCCGTATAGGGAAAATAAGTTAAGAGTATTTACCTGAGCAAAGTATCAATCAAATACAGCAAAATGCAAGTACTTTTACTGGGCTCCTAATCTGGAACGAAGGTTTATAATAACCTATTAGATTTCTAACGGGTCCTTAATTTAGCCTTAGCTTAGACCGGTTAGTTTCAATGATACGGTTCGTACGCACTATTAAGCGAAGACTGGGTAGAATGTGATTTAGACCCAACAAGTTTGGAGACTTGTTTAATATGGGTATTTCATACACACTCTGGATTTTGAGATAAAACCGATAAGGTTTGGCCCGTTTAGGCTAGTTTATGTAAACTAGTTACACAAACCGAACCGAACGCGTAAAAAGCGTAACGGGTATTCATATGAGCCATTTAAAGGTTTTCTAAGTTAATATGCTTCATATATGTTGTGACATCAGTAAGTTGTCTTTCATTATGCCCGTAACGAGTTTAAACACAAACTATGCCCCTTAGGGGTAGTTTGGTCATTTAAAAGTTTATAAAAGAGTTTAAGTATTTATCTGAGTTACAGGTCTGATGTAATCAGCAAAAATACTTATTTTACCATGTTATAATAGTAGAGTAAGGTATATATGTGAAATTTATCCATTATAACCAAACTAGGCCCCGTAGGGGTATTTTGGTAATTTCACATAAGCCGAAAAGCTCAAAACTGAAGTCTGAGTTTCACAACCTTTGCTTACTGTTAAAATATTATAATTTGCCTCAAATATCAGTAGGTATCACCCTTGGTATGTGACGGGTGGTCCGTAGGACAACCCTTTATGATGTTAAAAGACAAGTTTATCCCTCATTTAATTGTGTAATTATCTTGAATTAGATAACTACGATTGCTTATGTTTCAGGTACATTCGAAGCTTAAAAGTGTGGAAATGAAGCTTCGGAATAGGCGCGGTTGGATTAGAGATTGAAAGATGGAGAATACATGAAGAAAATAATTTATTAGAATTGAAGAATTAAGAGGATAGCATGATAGAGGACGAAATTACGAGAACGTAGGCGAAAACGGTGAAGAAAACGGAGTTGAAACGAAAAAGTTATGCTGAAAACAAGTTTTCAACATTCCAGCCGTAAGACAGGAGCTCCTGGCCGTAAGACTCACTGCTTGCCGTAAGCTACGGCTGGGAGGCGTAGCTTACGGCTCCGACTGATCCAAAAAGTGTAACTCCTCATTTAATGGCCAATTTGTGGGAATTTATGGGGACTTATCATTGCCAATCGGTTATGCTTCACTTGTGAACGAGTTTGGGGAGTTCTTTGGGGACTTTTTGGTGTGAAGAACACATCCTAATCATTTTTTTGGTGTGCTTTGATCCATATGGACATTGAAACTCTTGTTAAGATGTTGTTTGAAGCTATGAGTGGCTAAACACTTTATGATCGTCCTAGATTGAAGGTTTGCTTGAGACATTTTGTATTTGATTTCCTAATTTCTAGAATAGCAATCCTTATCTTTATGGTTGGTTTGTTATGGTGTGTGATTATTTGTTAGTAACTTGTTAATTCTTATGTTAATCTAGTTTGAAACCATACGTTCTTGGTGCCGTTGGCAATCGAGATATCATGGGTAGAATTAGGATTGGGTAAGGGTTGATTGATCATCGGGTAACAACCTCACGTTCTAGGAATCTGAGTACTTAGTTCCCTTTCATCACTGCAAGTAATCACGCATGAGCTATGTCTATGTAGTTCTTTCTAGTGGAATGATAATATGAATGTCGAAACAAACCGGAAATCTAGGATGGTCATTTGTCACTAATTTGCTTACAACCAAACTTTTCTCTTGCAATTTACTTAGTTTAATTTAGTCTAAAACCAATTCACTCACATAAACTCTCGAATCTTATTTCTTTTGCAATTAGATTAATTTAGTTAAAATTAGATAAACTTTCAAATAACACACATTCCACAAACTCCCTGTGTTCGATACCCACTTGCCACTATCTATATAGTTGTTATTGGGATTAAATTTGATTGTGACCACGACATCACGTCAAATTTTGGCGCCGTTGCCGGGGAGTAGTGCGCAATGTGTGTTATCTTGTGTATTAGTTAAAAAAAAAATCAAAAAGATTTCTTTTATGTTCATGATTTACACTTGGTAGTTGAGTTGTGTTGTGCAGGATGACAGGGCATTACACAAATTTCAGCTTATTTACGTGTAGATTGTGTGGGGGTCCACGACATCCATGTATTGGTTGCCACGAGGCTCACTACAGGAGGGCACATGGAAAACCGGTGTCTTATGTTTCACAGCTTCCACCTCCATCATACGTTAACGATTATGAATCAGAAATGGAGGATGACTATTATTCATATGGATACGATCGGGACGAGGAAGTTTATTATGAGGCAAGGATGGATGGTCTATGTTTTTGTTGCGGTCGCGATCACACTTATGATTATGATGTGTGCCCGGTGTATTCGGAAAACCCGAAGTATTGGAATAAAAAGATGATGGAAGCACGCATCTATAGACCGTATCAGGGATATCGACAATATCATCCCGAAGAATATTCTGAGCCCGAGGGTGTTTATGTTTATGAGACCGAGGAGGAGAAAGAGCTTGCTGTATTGGAAGTAACTTTGTCCAAACTCGAGCAATATTTAGCAACATCCAACCTGTCCGATGAAGACCGAATCAGCTGCTTAGTTTCTAAGTGTCATACTTTAAAATTGAAGATAGAGATAGAAGAAAGCCTCTCACCATTACCTGACGATATTAGAGATTGTTCTCACATGAAGGAGGAGGTTGTGGAGGATAATACCACACCAATGAGTCCTTTATCTGATGAAGAGTCACTTGTAGATCAGATGATGTGTGCAGATTATGAGGTAGAGCAGGCTGATGGGATGGATATGTGTACCGAACCTCTTCCCATATCAATGATTCAAATTAACAAGTGTGGGGAAGAGGGTTCAAGGAACAAGATGAGAAGGGTGAAACTACCAGACATTAAGGTATATGTCATGAAGTGGACTAGCAAAGCCCGCAGGAGCAGCTTTAACATGCCAAATATACTGACAAATCTATGGAGATGGCATGTAAATTTCCGGGCATTTGTTGGAAATGTTGCAGGTAAGTGTGCATTAAGACCACCATAACGCATATCAGGTATGGTCTGGCTGAAGACCTTTAAACTTAGCGCTCTCGGGAGGCAGCCCGAGGATGTAGAGTATTGTATTTGTGTTTTGTTTTGTTTTGCTTTGTTTGGTTTTGTTTTAGTGTTGTGTTTGTGTTTTTGCAGGTTACTATGTTTCAATCCTCGCGGATGCAATGATTCAAGTGTGGGGATGTTTGGCAACATCCCCGTTGAGATATCGGCGAATCCAAGAGATGTTTATGAACCGGTCCGATTACCGCATATGCATCACTACCAACACTGCTGATTTACTAATCAGGTTGTGTCTTGTTCTCATTTTGTGCACCTTTGTATATATTCATGTTTAAGTTTACGGTTAGGCGGTCGGGTGGTGTTTTGATGTGTTTAGTTTATGGGTTGTGAAGAATTGGTGGTGTTTCTAATAATTAGAATAAAAAAAGAAATTAAAAAAAAAGAAATTTGGGATTTGAGAGTATTAGCGAAAGCTAATGTTTTTGGTTAGAAGCGATATTTCCCTCAAAACCATACATTGGGACAATGTATCTCAAGTGTGGGGATGGGGGGAATTTTTGAGGAATTTTAAAAAGCCAAGCGAAAATTGTCAACATTTGAAAACTTGATATTATTCCACTTGACACACCGATACCCATTCCTAGTCATTTCTTGGTGAGTGTTTGAGCCACATATGATTATTATAGATATTTCTTTGTTTTGAGTGGCGGTGTGTGTATTGTGTTAATAGAACTTGTGTAGGAATTTTTGTTAAATCCTAGAGTTAGCATGCTTTTGAAAATGATAGGGGACTTTTAGGTAGCCTCGTCTAGATGTGTGAGAATGCGGGATTGGTGGGTTGGACCTCATACTTTACATATATGAGCTTGGTATTGTGAGGGGTGGGGGTTTGGTCTTTAGAAAGCCATATTTGAGCCTTAAACCATTCGGTTGCGACCCAAACCTACTTCCTCCAAAAATTTTACCTTTTGAGATGACCCGGTTTAGGAAATTTAGCATGTGGTGTTGATGTTCTTGTATATATTGTTGAAGTTCGAAATGAGACAAAAAGAAAAAAAAGGAGAAAAAAGAAAAAAAAAAGAAAAAGAAAAAAAATATGAGAAAGATATGAGAAAAATATAAAAAGAAGTGATTGGTTGCAATAGTAGTTGAGAATGTTGAAGAAGTTGTGTATATATTTGATGGTTGCTTTGTTTAGTGGTAGAAATAAAAACCGGGTCAAATCAATTAGCTCTTTCATATGTATTCCACCATTTTCCTACCTTGACACCTAGCCCCGTTACAACCCGCAAGTCCCTTTGATTCTAAAGCATGTTAGATATTTGTTAGGAGGAAACTTGATTTGTATACAAGCTTATTGTCGCACACACACACACACGCATTGAGTGGTTTAGCATTATGCTAATAATTCTTGTAACCGAGAGACTTTTTTTGTGAGGGATGTGTCTTGTGGTATGATTGAAAGTTAGTAAAAGGACGGCACATTTAGCTTGGTTTACATTGATCGCTTGTTTTGAAATTGATTTAATGAGTTGCTTGGGACAAGCAACGGTTAAGTGTGGGGATGTGACGGGTGGTCCGTAGGACAACCCTTTATGATGTTAAAAGACAAGTTTATCCCTCATTTAATTGTGTAATTATCTTGAATTAGATAACTACGATTGCTTATGTTTCAGGTACATTCGGAGCTTAAAAGTGTGGAAATGAAGCTTCGGAATAGGCGCGGTTGGATTAGAGATTGAAAGATGGAGAATACATGAAGAAAATAATTTATTAGAATTGAAGAATTAAGAGGATAGCATGATAGAGGACGAAATTACGAGAACGTAGGCGAAAACGGTGAAGAAAACGGAGTTGAAACGAAAAAGTTATGCTGAAAACAAGTTTTCAACATTCCAGCCGTAAGACAGGAGCTCCTGGCCGTAAGACTCACTGCTTGCCGTAAGCTACGGCTGGGAGGCGTAGCTTACGGCTCCGACTGATCCAAAAAGTGTAACTCCTCATTTAATGGCCAATTTGTGGGAATTTATGGGGACTTATCATTGCCAATCGGTTATGCTTCACTTGTGAACGAGTTTGGGGAGTTCTTTGGGGACTTTTTGGTATGAAGAACACATCCTAATCATTAGTTTGGTGTGCTTTGATCCATATGAACATTGAAACTCTTGTTAAGATGTTGTTTGAATCTATGAGTGGCTAAACACTTTATGATCGTCCTAGATTGAAGGTTTGCTTGAGACATTTTGTATTTGATTTCCTAATTTCTAGAATAGCAATCCTTATCTTTATGGTTGGTTTGTTATGGTGTGTGATTATTTGTTAGTAACTTGTTAATTCTTATGTTAATCTAGTTTGAAACCATACGTTCTTGGTGCCGTTGGCAATCGAGATATCATGGGTAGAATTAGGATTGGGTAAGGGTTGATTGATCATCGGGTAACAACCTCACGTTCTAGGAATCTGAGTACTTAGTTCCCTTTCATCACTGCAAGTAATCACGCATGAGCTATGTCTATGTAGTTCTTTCTAGTGGAATGATAATATGAATGTCGAAACAAACCGGAAATCTAGGATGGTCATTTGTCACTAATTTGCTTACAACCAAACTTTTCTCTTGCAATTTACTTAGTTTAATTTAGTCTAAAACCAATTCACTCACATAAACTCTCGAATCTTATTTCTTTTGCAATTAGATTAATTTAGTTAAAATTAGATAAACTTTCAAATAACACACATTCCACAAACTCCCTGTGTTCGATACCCACTTGCCACTATCTATATAGTTGTTATTGGGATTAAATTTGATTGTGACCACGACATCACGTCAGTATGTTTAAAATAGTTTTAGTACATACTATGCGTTAAAAACGCTTAAAAAGACGATTAGAAGCCGTTTCCGGGTTCGATACTTAAATATGATATTTTTATATTTCCAGAAGGCTTAAAATGATTTATCTATCGTATGTGATCAGTAGCAAAAGGTTTGGAGTCGTTTAGATATGTAAAACTCATTTTATAGCCCGTAAGGGCAAAACCGACAATTACCGGATTAAGCCTACGACTATAAGTTATGCTCATCCTAAAATTTATTAAAAATCTTAAAAAATCCCAACATAATATATTACATCAGTGGGTAAAAGATTTGATATCAAAAAGTAGGCTTAACTAGGCTATACGCTAATTACGCCGTTTTATTAACATAAGGCTTTAATTTTACGCTAACGAGCATAACTCTTATTCTACAACTCAAATTGATGTCAAACTTTGCATACAAGTCTATATATCAGTAATTAAGGTTTCTACTCTTTTACATTTTCAAAAATCACGTTTTAAGGTGAAAAGGGCATAATGGTCAACATATGAGCAATTAACGGAATCATGCGTATTAATCGGTTAACTAATGAACCATAGTGTATAATCACAGAGGGTTATACTAGCATGTAACCTGGTCCAAATAAGGCTCTTAGGTATTTCTAAATCATACCAAAACGGGTCAGAACTGAAAGTCAAAGTATAAGTCAAACTATACGACTTTCGGTTCCGAATCGGGTCTAAACAGGAAATTGTCGGGTTGAACATGTTTGGACATGTTCTTACACTTATTACCAATTTATAACAATGATAAAACAGGTTGTATATGATCTACATTGCTAATTATGCATAAATTGTAATTTAAGTATCCTGTTGACTTTTTCTTAGCAAGTTTGACCCGACTTTTGACCTGGTTAGATGGTAATCAGGGGGAACCCTTTTGAGGGTTTATTACCCACATAATTACCAACTTATAACTACTTTTAATTCGAGATATGACTGAGCCATTGTTGACTAATCTCGAAGTCAAACCTTAATTACGATGGTTTGACTTTTAGCTAAATAACTAAGCTAAACATTGTTAAAGAAGGTTAAGCAAACTTACAAAGGTCCTAAGCTTGATTAGTGATCACTTGAGAGTGTCTTGGAGCTCCAGGAATGATTAGATTGCAAGAGGAAGGTGTGAAGAACAAATGTTGCATATCATGGCCTTTTATAGTGAATTAATCACCACAAATCTTTGACACATGAGTCTACAAGCCACCACAACTGATCAACACATGTTCCTAGTGCTTAGGGGGTGTCTAGGGGTCAAGAGAAATGTGGAAAATAGGATGAGATTGATCAGATTGCACTCAGCATGAAAAAACCCAAATAATTCGAAGCTGGGCACCCCTAGCGTGACGCTAGGCCCCCCTCGCGTCGCGCTAGGCCCCTTCTGCACAAAATCAATATTTTTAGATTTTGCGATTTGATCCTTGGCTCTTCAAAATTCGATTAGGCACTTGTTTCTTGCATTAAGAACCCTCATAATTGACCTATAAGGGCTTTAAAACATATAACCACTTTGTTAAGTCCCCGGTTAACTTTATTGTTACCCGAAAAGTCCTAACTTTCAACGTTAACGCTTTAACCCCTCGCACACGAATTTGATCATAACTTTCTCATACGATATTGAAACTTTATGAAATTTAAATCGTGCATTCTAGTGAGCATAATTAACAGTTGACACATTTAACCTCTGTAGTTTGTAATCTCTCACTTTTTGCTTCGTATGATCCATGATTTATTCGTTTGATGATATGAACATCATGTAGGGTTATTATGAAGTATGTTTATTCACTGTTGACATTTAGAACCCGTATAATCACATACTTTCTATGTTTGTCAACTTTAGTCCTTTTATAACATTCTTTCACACGTTCAAACTTTATGACACGTGTCAACACATTATAGGACGTGAATTTTCGAGGTGTTACATCCTCACCCCCTTAAAATAAATCTCAACCCGAGATTTACTGAAATAAATAAGGGTATTTTTCTTTCATCGTGGATTCAACCTCCCACGTGAATTCGGGACCTCTACGAATATCCCATTTGACCTTTACGATAGGTACATGCTTCCTTCGAAGCTTCTTTACCTGTCGATCCTCAATCGAAAAAGGTTTTTCCACAAATTTTAAGCTCTCATCTATATGCACATCTGTATGTGGTATAACCAGTGATTCGTCAGCGAAGCACTTCTTCAGATTGCAGATGTGGAACACATTGTGAATTCCGCTGTGCTCTTCCGGTAAGTTTAACTTATAGGCAACTGACCCGACACGTTCGATAACCTCGAAAGGTCCTATGTGTCTCGGGCTTAACTTGCCTTTCTTACCAAATCACATCACTCCTTTCCAGGGCGATACTTTGAGCAACACTTTATCACCTACTTCGAAGTGAAAAGCTTTACGCTTCGGATCTGCTTAGCTCTTCTGCCTATCTCGGGCAGCTTTGAGACGGTCACGAATCTGGACAATCTTGTCTGTCGTCTCGAACACTATCTCTGGTCCTGATAATTGGACGTCTCCAACTTCCGCCCAACAAATAGGCGATCTACACTTTCTACCGTATAATGCCTCAAAAGGCGCAACCTTAATGCTGGTATGGTAGCTATTGTTGTAGGAGAATTCGACTAATGGTAGGTGTTTATCCCAACTACCACCCAAATCGATCGCACATGCACGTAGCATTTCTTCCAACGTTTGAATAGTACGCTCACTTTGACCGTCTGTCTGAGGATGGTAAGCCATACTAAAATTCAAACGTGTGCCCAAAGATTGTTGGAAACTCTTCCAAAAATGTGACGTGTATCTAGTATCTCGGTCAGAGATAATAGACACATGTATGCCATGTAAGGCTACAATCTTATCAACGTATGATGTGTGTAAAATGCAACATATAAATTACATCAAATGAGGCATAAAACTAACCCTTTTTAAGTACTAATATTGGAAAAAGAGTGTTTTTGTCTTCCTTTTGTATTTTCAGGATTAAATGAGCTCAAAAACACAAAAGAAGCAAAAAGACAGCTAAATCCAACATAAATACAAGGAAAGGAACATTAGTGGACTGCCCGACCCCTCAACGACACCTTCCAAAGCAAAAAGGAGAAGACAGAAGATTGAACACGCCCCGTGCTCAGCCAGCACGGGGCCGTGCCCAAGAAGCAGCAGAAAAGACAAATCCATAGAAGCTTCTATTGCCCATCACGGGGCCGTGCTCAGCAGACATGGGGGCGTGTCGAAAGTACAGCAGGCGCATTTATTGTAATTGCGAATTACAATTAATGAGGAGAGAGATTGTCAGACGGACACGGGGCCGTGCCCAGCGGACACGGGGCCGTGTCCAGCTCTCTGTTCAGCCTATAAATAGGAGTGCTTGGATTCATTTCATCCCATCCCTTGGCACACCACCTCTCTCACACTTCATCCACCACCCACCACCATCACAACACCATCATCCACCACCATCATCCATTGTCCATCGTAGAGTGTGTGAGTCGTCTCGGGATCCAAGATTGATCGTAAGAGTTCTTGACAATCAAGGCCATGTTTGCCTAAGTCTCTTACATCACTTGGTGAAGACAAAGTGTCTAGTATAATACTTTTTATTTCTAATCTTTTGCACTTTTTATTTGGTTTTGTATTAATGACTTTAATAACTAGTTACTTATGTTGAAGGTGATCTTTCCTTATCGTTTGTCCGTGGTGTCTTGGCATTATTTTACTGTCTATATAAAATAAAGGATTTTCACCATTCATATCTCCACGGTCTATATGGAGGTATGTTGGCTACCTGGTAGGGGGTTAAGGGAACGGTTTGGTAAAGGTCTTGCCATTGTTCAGCGTTTAGAGGTCCTGCAATGGACCTGGGTCAAATTTAGTAGGACTTCCTTCAATACTTCACGGTATTGGATGGCGGGGGTCCAAACTCTTTGATCCCCTCATAAGTTAACTACTATTAATACTATAACCCGGCTATTTAGGACTGTATCCCTGCTGACTCAGACTACTTAGCCGAGGGTAACGTCACCGCCAAAAGCGGGGCCTACCACAATACTGCATTAATAACTTAATTCATTATCTTCCAATAATCCACCCTTTTAGGATTGTATCCCTGCTGACTCAAACTACTGGGGTGAGGGTAACGTCGCCTTTAAAAGAGGGGCCTACTACAATAACTAAGATAATCTCTTAATTATGTGCAAAAGTGCAGAAATAATCAAAGGTTATACTAGATACGAGTCGGAACCAAGTGATTCATCTTGTCTATCTGTTTTTCTTTTATTTTCATTTTCAGCATTTTAGTTAGTTTTATTTTTCTTAGTTTAAAACAATTTTTTTAAACTTTTATTTTGGTTAGACGTTGAGGATAAACCGGTACTAAAAGCTCTTGTGTCCTTGGACGACCTCGGTATCTTACCAACGCTATACTACACTCAACGATGGGTGCACTTGCCCATATGTGTGTTTAGTGTTAGTGAAATATCGTGTTTTATAAATTTAAAACTTGGCTAAAATAAGTGTTAAAAAGGGCTTAAAATATACACCTAATATAAGTAACACTTCGCATGCATCAAGTTTTTGGCGCCGTTGCCGGGGACACAAGGATTTTGAGAAAGTTTAAAATCGACGGCTTAATCAGTTTTTTTTCAAAACCTTTTTACAACGCGTGCACATTTTTCTGCATTTTAGTTTAGTTTGCATTTACAGTAGCCTGAACACGGGGCCGTGCTCATTGAACACGCCCCCGTGCTGCATATTTTTAGTTAGATACCCAGATACAGAGTCTGAACACGGGGCCGTGCTCACTGAACACGCCCCCGTGCTCAACGTGACCAGTAACTTTAATTAAAACGCCCAGATACAGATCCTGTACACGGGGCCGTGTTCACCAGACACGGGGCCGTGTCCAGCCTTCTGTTTCAGTCTTTGTTTTCATTTTCTGGTCCCGAGACTCAGTTGTGGTCTGCTGAGTGATTCTTATGGATCAATACTCAGGAGGTTACAACTACACCTATGATGAGGATGATTATAGGGGTAATTATTGCACTAATTGTCGTAATACACGTTCGATTCAAAATAATCACTCGCATCAACCATCCGATTCATACGCTTACTATGAGGAGCCCAGGTACGAGCCATCAACTTCATACACATCCTATGAATATCAAAGGTATGAACCTCCTCCCTCATACTCATATTTTGATGAACCAAGGTATGAGCCTTCTTACTCATACTTTGAGGAACCAAGATATGAGCCACCACCTTCATATGCTTATTATGAGGAACCTTGGCATGAACAACCCACCTCATATGAGTATTATGAAGAACAATATTACGAACCTTATCCATCATATGCTTACAATGAAGAACAATGGTGTGAACCATCAACTTCATATGGGTATTATGAGGAACAAGGGGTCGAACAACCGGATTCAAGCTTAGAAAATAATGATTCTTTTTCTATAACCGAGGTGACCGATAGGATATTAGAACACATTAGAGTTATCGATCGATGTTTAAAAGAAGCTCGCGCAAGGGAAGAGGAGTCCCGCGCAAGAGAAGAATTAAAAAAGGAAGAGATAACTAAAAATGAAAAAAATGGAAGAACAAATAAGTGAAAAACCGACACATGAGTTAAACGAAGAAAAAGGTGAGTCCAATAACGTTAAAATCCAAGAAGAGTCTAATTTTGAAGAAATTAATCTCTTGACACCTTCTTTCGAAAATCAATGTTTAGTACCCACTCATGCTAAGTTTTTAAAAGAGTTAAACACTAACGCTAAAATTGACGAAACAGTAAGTGTTAAGTTAACCAATGATCAAACTTCGCTAATAAAAGAAGACCCATTTGAAATTAACATCACACCGGTTCCATGTTTCTTTCAAAATTCGTTTATTAGTAATGTCACAATCGATAAAGATCTCTGTGTTAACATAATGCCTAACTACATTTTCGAAAAATTAAGTATTAGTGATTTTTCTCCACTTCAAATACCCATTTTTCTATCCAATCGGAAAGTAATAAAATCAATCGGTATAGTTGAAGATGTCTTGGTTCAAACAAATCAAATGGTAATCCCCACCGACTTTGTCATCCTCGATGACACTCCTCTAGTGTTGGGACGACCATTTGTAAAAACTCACGAAGCTTTGAAAAACCGAAAATTCAACAATTTACCTCTTCAATTAGGGGCATTTAAAAGAAGTGTCGATCTCGAACGATCAATGAAATATCCATTCGGCAATAATGACCCCCTAATTGAAGATGAAGATGAACCACCCGATACAAGTGAAGAGATTGACCACTTTGTTGAAGAAGAGGTCGCCATAGAACAAACTTTTAAAGTTCTTGATCGAAACGAGCAACCAAATAAGGAGTCTCCTAAAGACCCACCACTTGAGCTCAAAGAACTTCCAAAAGGTTTGGAATATGCTTTTCTAGACAAAGATGGTAAGTTACCTGTAATTATTTCGTCTAAATTAGATAACTTAGAAAAAGAAAAACTAATTAATCTTTTGAAAAAACACGAAAATGCAATAGCTTGGAAACTTGTTGACATAAAAGGAATTAGTCCTTCTATGTGCACACACAAAATTTTGATGAATGGTGACTACAAATCGGTCATACAACCACAACGTCGAGTAAATCCAAATGTTCAAGAAGTGGTTAAAAACGAAGTCATCAAATTACTTGACGCCGGACTTATCTATCCTATTTCCGATAGTCCTTGGGTAAGTCCCGTCCAAGTAGTTCCAAAGAAAGGAGGTATGACGGTAATTACTAACGAAAAGAATGAATTAATACCAACGAGAACCGTCACAGGATGGAGAGTATGTATAGATTATAGACGATTAAATGAAGCAACAAGAAAGGATCATTTTCCTTTACCCTTCATTGATCAAATGTTAGAAAGATTATCCGGTCATAAATTTTACTGTTTCTTGGATGGTTTTTCAGGTTACTTTCAAAACCCGATAGCACCCGAAGACCAAGAAAAGACAACTTTCACATTTCCCTATTGAACTTTTGCTTATCGACGCATGCCGTTCGGTCTATGTAATGCCCCCGCAACATTCCAACGTTGCATGGTAGCCATTTTCCATGACATGATAGAAAAGACAATGGAAGTCTTCATGGACGACTTTTCTATCTTTGGGGATTCATACGACCAATGCATCGATAACCTTGAACGAATGCTATCCCGATGTGAGGAAACTAACCTCGCCCTTAATTGGGAAAAATGCCATTTCATGGTAACGGAGGGAATAGTACTCGGTCACAAAATCTCAAGCGAAGGAATGGAGGTGGATCAAGCCAAAATAGATACCATTTCTAGATTACCTCCTCCATCCTCCGTAAGAGCTATTAGAAGTTTCCTAGGGCATGCCGGATTTTATAGACGGTTTATCAAAGACTTTTCAAGAATCTCAAGACCTCTAACGAAATTACTTGAAAAAGATGCTCCTTTCATCTTTGACAAGGATTGCAATCAAGCATTTCTAACCCTAAAGGAGATGCTAGTCAATGCACCTATCATGATAGCACCTGATTGGAAATTTCCTTTCGAAATCATGTGTGATGCTAGTGACTTTGCAGTTGGAGCTGTCTTGGGACAGAGAAAAGAAAAGCATTTCCACCCAATATATTATGCTAGTAAAACACTTAACGATGCACAAGAAAATTACACAACAACTGAAAAAGAGTTACTAGTTGTGGTATTTGCTTTTGATAAATTTCGTTCTTATCTTGTTCTTTCTAAAACTATAGTCTATACAGACCATGCAGCCATTCGATATCTCTTTAAGAAGCAAGACGCAAAACCACGTTTGATTAGGTGGATTCTACTCCTCCAAGAATTTGACATTGAAATCAAAGACAAAAGAGGAGCAGAAAATACAGCAGCAGATCATCTTTCACGCTTAGAAGACCCAGCTTTGGAGGCAACCAGGGACGAGCAAATCAACGAAAAATTTCCAACTGAGTCCCTAGAAATGGTGGAATATAAGGAAGAACCATGGTACGCCGACTTTGCTAACTACCTAGCTAGCAGTATAGTCGCAAAGGGATGGCCACATCATCAAAGAAAAAAATTCTTTGCCAATGTGAAACACTACTTTTGGGAAGATCCATATCTTTTCAAAATGTGTGCCGACCAACTTGTCAGACGATGCGTACATGGTAGTGAAGCACGAAGAATTCTCCGCCATTGTCATGAAGGTCCATACGGAGGACATCATGGTGCTGCCAGTACCGCACGAAAGGTATTTGATTCAGGATTTTATTGGCCAACCATTTACAAAGATGCTCAAAATCTTGTAAAGACATGTGATGCTTGCCAAAGAACAGGTAATATTTCTTCCAAAAACGAAATGCCACAAAATGGCATTCTTGTTTGTGAAATTTTTGATGTATGGGGACTCGACTTTATGGGACCTTTCCCACCATCAAAAGGAAACAAATACATACTTGTGGCAGTAGATTACTTGTCTAAATAGGCCGAGGCCGAGGCACTTCCAACAAATGATGGAAGAGTGTGGTAAGATTTCTGAAAAAATTATTCTCTCGTTTTGGCACACCTAAAGCTCTAATAAGTGATAGAGGCACCCATTTTTGCAACCATCAACTTGAAATTTTTTTAACAAGATATGGGGTCTATCACCGGGTTTCGACAGCTTATCACCCTCAAACAAACGGACAAGCCGAAGTGACTAATAGAGGGTTAAAACGAATACTCGAAAAAACCGTAGGGTTAAATAGAAAGGAATGGGCTGATAAATTAGATGATGCTTTATGGGCTTTTCGAACTGCTTATAAAACAACGATAGGTACGACCTCATATAAGCTAGTCTATGGAAAAAGTTGTCATTTGCCAGTAGAAATTGCACACAAAGCCTACTGGGCAATCAAAAATGTAAACTTAGATCTAGAATTTGCTGGTAAAAATCGATTCTGTCAAATAAATGAATTAGACGAGCTTAGGAATTATGCATACTCAAACTCCGAGATTTATAAGGAAAGAATGAAAAATTGGCATGACAAACATATTAAACCTAATGAATTTCGGGTAGGAGATTTAGTTCTTTTGTTTAATTCACGACTTCGATTGTTTCCTGGTAAATTAAAGTCTAGGTGGTCAGGACCTTTTTCAGTCACCCACATTTTTCCACATGGTGCTATAGAAATTAAACCTCGAAATGGGCCACCATTTAAAGTCAATGGCCAACGGCTGAAACTCTATCAAGGATTTATTGAGGATGAGGAAGAAGAGATCTCGCTTCAAACCGTGGAAGAATAAAAACATCATGCCTGGTAAGTTACGAACGATTGAGACGACAAAATAAAGCGGTAAGTTTTCTAAACCATAGCTTATGGGAAAAAAGGGGCACTCACACGCGCACACAAAAAAAAATAAAAAAAAATAAATTTTTCTCGGCACGAGGCCGTGTCCGCTGGACACGGGGCCGTGTTCGCACAGCAGACGGGATAAAACCCCTTTTTCAAAACAGTTTCTTCATTCCACACGCCCCGTTTCCCCACAAAAGCTCTGGTTACAGGCGATTTTTCGCAAAATTTCGACGTCTCTTACCGATCTAACAACGTCAAGGTATGATTCTATCACTCTTAGTAGTTAGATTAGTTACTTGCATGTAGTTCAAACACCACAAATTTGGGAAAAAAATCTAGGGTTCTTGATGTTCATCCGGATCGAACCTAAAATTTTTGCCTAAATCTGTTTGCATTTAGTTAGATTAGTGTTAAGGAAAGTAAATACACTTAGATTGTTCATAGATTCACCTGATTTCTTACAAAAACCCCAAACCCTTGTTCTTGAACCGAAAAAGACAAAATTGATAAGGTAAACGGGATATTTTGGGAAAAACGGTGTTTAGGGTTTCATTTTCGGGGGAAACCGCACCTATCGGACCAAAAATTTTCAAGTTTTCGAAACCGGGTCGAAAAATGAAGTTTTTGAGTAACAGACCTCTGGACACGGGGCCGTGTCCGCTGGACACGGGGTCGTGTCCAGCCCGCTGTTTGCAGTTTTGTCCGAAAACACTTCTGTTTCGTACTAATTTTTGGTGTATTCTTTCAGATGGCAAAATTCACAAGGTTCAATGCAAGTGAGCTTGATGCAAGGGCAATGTATGAGGTTCTTCAAACAAGACCCGAAGAGTACCCCAGGAGAGCTTGCACGGATCTGTTAACCTTGGTAAACCAGCTGAACCGATTCAACAACATCGTTACGGGACCACTAGCTGTTGCATTAAACACTAGGCTTCGGTCGGTGCATCAATGCACCATGGAGTTCTACAGTACCTTCAACTTCAATTCAAGATGTGACCCATTCGACAATGAAGGGGTTGTATTTCGGTGTGGAGGGACATTGTACTCGATCTCCATGGCACAGTTTGGAGCCATAGTAGGTCTATACCAAGAAGAGGAATCGGGAAACGAAGAAAATACCGGGGGATTACGAGACTTGGAGGGAGATGAAAGACAAACCGCATGGGCTCAAATCGGTGAAGGAATCTACGACCCTCGTAGCACCAAGAGTACGAAGCTAAGGGATCCGCTCTATCGCTACATTCACAGGATCCTCACCTACTCTCTAAACCAACGTCACGACAGTAGCGGTGTTGTAGGGTTGAAAGATTTGGTTGTCCTCCACTGTATCCACAACCAAAAGCCTCTCGATGTTCCGTATCTCCTGTTAAGAAACATGCATCTCAACCGCCTTGCTCGAGCTCCAACGCCTATCTTCTTCGGAGGATGGGTGTACCGTCTTTTTAAGCATTACACGCGAATTCCAAGAGCCTTTGAAAGAAGCCCATGGTCGGGACGAGTTGACTACCACATTTGCCGAGCCATGAACTTACTCTATGAGGCGGAAGACGGAACAATGAGTTTCCAAAGAACGCAAGGCTATGCATGGAACCCACAGGAGGCCCTAGTTCTTCACGCACCACCTCCCCACCACCAGTATCCACCCCATGGTGATCCGGGTCAATCCTCCTCACAAGGGGGCGGTTTTCCTAATTTTCAAAGCTTACATGATCTTATGCAGGAAAACCTCATGTGTACCAAGAACGCCTACAACCTCGCCAACAACACATACCACCGGGTCGGAGCTATTGAACGCAACATCAACGATATACAAGACGATATCAGCAGCATCCGGGAGCACATGGCGGGGCATGGGGATGGAGGGGATGATAGCGATGAAGATATGGAGTAGAGGGTTTGGAGGAGTAGGAGCGGGTTGATGGCGAGCCCACAGGTTTAAGTCCCTTTATCTATCGAACGATTGGTGGCCTGCGTGCCAGAAGTTGAACAATTTACTTTCCTTAAACACTTTTATTTTCCGTTTTTTTTTCTTTTACATTATGCTTGGAACAATTAACCGATTGTGGTAATGTAGGATGTTTGTGTTGCTTGGCGTGGTATTAAGTGATGAAACAGGTACAAACCAAGGCTTGGGGTGCTAAGCCTCAGCACTTATAGGGCCAGGATGGAAAAAACCGGAGGAAGAAACCTGTTTTTCAGGCTTTCAGACTGTCCACACGGGGACGTGTCCAGCCAACACGCCCCCGTGCTCACCTCCCAGACCTGCTGTTTGGCTTCTGTTCTGCATAATTTTACCAGACACGGGGCCGTGTCCACCTTCTGTAAGTTCTTGTTACTGGCACCTGAACACGGGGTTGTGCCCACTCAACACGGGGCCGTGTTCAATGCCCAGTAACACAATTTTTTGCTTTTTAAACACTATTTTACACATCTAATCAACCTAAAAATTTATTTTGGGACACATTGAGGACAATGTGTAATTTAAGTGTGGGGGGATGCTAAAACCTTGAATTTTGCAAGTCCTAAATACAAGCCTTACACAAAACTCTATTGGAACCGCTAATCACCCCAAATTTTTTTTCAAAAATTTCATTTTTTTTACTTGTCTAGGTTTAACCCGGGAAATTCAAGTTCTCAAAAAGGTTATATTTTTACAAATTTACAACCAATAGCGTAGTGATAAAAAGAACCAACATAAGAAAATTATGAAAAGGCATAGCAAACTTATTTAAAATTTGATTATATATACTTGATCACATAAAAAACCCATTCCCACAAAAGTGAGTTTTGAGCCTTTATTGAGCACACAATTACATATCATTTGACTAAATGCTCATTTATCGTTTCTTGTGTGAATAGCCGCCTGGTTCTTACGACTCTAGAACTTGCCATGACAATACATTCCCGGTCCTTATCAACTTAAACCCAAGTAAGTAAATGATAGAGGCATTAGGACTAACCCTTTTTATTTCTACACCATTATTTTTCTTTTTCTTTTACCACCTACCCAAAAATCCCCCTAGTTAGCCCATTTGAGCCTAAACCTTTTCGTTTCATCGCCCAAACAAAAACCCTTTTACCCACCAAACCCTTTTTCATTTTTAACCCTTTATATTAGTAACAAGTTCGGTTCTTCGCAAAAAAAAAAAAATTGATGAAGCAAAAAGAAAATAAACAAACAAGTTAATAAAAAATAACTTAGTTTGAGTAAAAGCTTCATCAAAATAAAAAGTTGCAAAAATACGAAAACCGATACTTGTTACGCTTTTAGCCCTTTTTCTACTAACCACTAACCCAACCACCTACCTTTAACCCTAGCCTAACCCTTAACCCACAAAGTCCTCTTGATATCTACAAAGGTATAAAAGTTAAAAAGGAGGAGGATTGATTTCTTGGCAAGCCTATGGTAGGAATAAGTTCCATGCCGCTCTCGAGCGATTCACTAAAAATACACCTTCGGCCGAGTGTGAGTGATTTCCCCGTGAGGTATGTGAACTTGTATATAAATAGAATTTTAAAAAGGCATGTTATGCCCAAATAAGTAATTTCTTTTATGAAAAGTTCTAAATAAATCATTACGAATAGGAGTGTAAATAAATAAAAATAAAACCCAAAAAGATCTTGGAAATCCCGACACTCTACGACAAGCCCAAAACCTTCTCTTCTACCTATTCCATTTGGGAGTGTAAGCCACATATTAAAGAGTTTTGCTTGAGGACAAGCAAAAGTTCAAGTGTGGGGGTATTTGATGTGTGTAAAATGCAACATATAAATTACATCAAATGAGGCATAAAACTAACCCTTTTTAAGTACTAATATTAGAAAAAGAGTGTTTTTGTCTTCCTTTTGTATTTTCAGGATTAAATGAGCTCAAAAACACAAAAGAAGCAAAAAGACAGCTAAATCCAACATAAATACAAGGAAAGGAACATTAGTGGACTGCCTGACCCCTCAACGACACCTTCCAAAGCAAAAAGGAGAAGACAGAAGACTGAACACGCCCCGTGCTCAGCCAGCACGGGGCCGTGCCCAAGAAGCAGCAGAAAAGACAAATCCATAGAAGCTTCTATTGCCCATCACGGGGCCATGCTCAGCAGACACGGGGGCGTGTCGAAAGTACAGCAGGCGCATTTATTGTAATTGCGAATTACAATTAATGAGGAGAGAGATTGTCAGACGGACACGGGGCCGTGCCCAGCGGACACGGGGCCGTGTCCAGCTCTCTGTTCAGCCTATAAATAGGAGTGCTTGGATTCATTTCATCCCATCCCTTGGCACACCACCTCTCTCACACTTCATCCACCACCCACCACCATCACAACACCATCATCCACCACCATCATCCATTGTCCATCGTAGAGTGTGTGAGTCGTCTCGGGATCCAAGATTGATCGTAAGAGTTCTTGACAATCAAGGCCATGTTTGCCTAAGTCTCTTACATCACTTGGTGAAGACAAAGTGTCTAGTATAATACTTTTTATTTCTAATCTTTTGCACTTTTTATTTGGTTTTGTATTAATGACTTTAATAACTAGTTACTTATGTTGAAGGTGATCTTTCCTTATCGTTTGTCCGTGGTGTCTTGGCATTATTTTACTGTCTATATAAAATAAAGGATTTTCACCATTCATATCTCCACGGTCTATATGGAGGTATGTTGGCTACCTGGTAGGGGGTTAAGGGAACGGTTTGGTAAAGGTCTTGCCATTGTTCAGCGTTTAGAGGTCCTGCAATGGACCTGGGTCAAATTTAGTAGGACTTCCTTCAATACTTCACGGTATTGGATGGCGGGGGTCCAAACTCTTTGATCCCCTCATAAGTTAACTACTATTAATACTATAACCCGGCTATTTAGGACTGTATCCCTGCTGACTCAGACTACTTAGCCGAGGGTAACGTCACCGCCAAAAGCGGGGCCTACCACAATACTGCATTAATAACTTAATTCATTATCTTCCAATAATCCACCCTTTTAGGATTGTATCCCTGCTGACTCAAACTACTGGGGTGAGGGTAACGTCGCCTTCAAAAGAGGGGCCTACTACAATAACTAAGATAATCTCTTAATTATGTGCAAAAGTGCAGAAATAATCAAAGGTTATACTAGATACGAGTCGGAACCAAGTGATTCATCTTGTCTATCTGTTTTTCTTTTATTTTCATTTTCAGCATTTTAGTTAGTTTTATTTTTCTTAGTTTAAAACAATTTTTTTTAAACTTTTATTTTGGTTAGACGTTGAGGATAAACCGGTACTAAAAGCTCTTGTGTCCTTGGACGACCTCGGTATCTTACCAACGCTATACTACACTCAACGATGGGTGCACTTGCCCATATGTGTGTTTAGTGTTAGTGAAATATCGTGTTTTATAAATTTAAAACTTGGCTAAAATAAGTGTTAAAAAGGGCTTAAAATATACACCTAATATAAGTAACACTTCGCATGCATCAACGTACAACTGGGCTAACATGTCGGAGCTATAAGTCTCCTTTATGGGTAAGAAATGTGCTAACTTAGTCAGTTTATCAACTATAACCCATATTGTATCATTTCCTTTCCTTGTCTTGGGTAACTTGGTAATAAAATCCATAGTTACCATTTCCCACTTCCAAGTAGGAAGTTCAGGCTGTTGTAGCAAGCCTGACGACTTTTGATGCTCGGCTTTGACTTGCGCACATGTCAAGCATTTAGGTACATAGGTGGCTACAGACTTTTTCAAGCCTATCCACCAATAATTTGCCTTTAGATCCTGGTACATCTTATCAGCTCTAGGATGAACGGAGTATTTGGAACTCTGGGCTTCCTGGAGGATGACATCTCGAAGTCCTCCATAAAATGGAACCCATATTCGTCCATTTAATCTTAGAATTCCGTCCTTGCTAAGAGTTAACTGCTCCTCAGTTACTCCTAACTTTTCATTAGGATAGTTAGCGTCCAACACAGCTTCCTTCTGTGCAGCTAACAATCTTTCAATCAAATTATTCTTTATCTCTATGCGCTTGGCATTGATTCGGATAGGTTTCACCCTCTCCTTTCTACTCAAGGCATCGGCGACTACATTCACCTTGCCGGGATGGTATCTGATTTCACAATCATAATCATTTAAAGTTTCCATCCAACGGCGTTGCCTCATGTTTAATTCCTTCTGATTAAACAGATGTTGAAGGCTCTTGTGATCAGAATAGATCACACACTTGACACCATAAAGATAATGCCTCCACAGTTTTAGTGCGAATGCAACGGCACCCAACTCTAAGTCGTGGGTGGTGTAATTCTTTTCATGCACCTTTAACTGTCTTGAAGCATAGGCAATAACCTTGCCCTTCTGCATAAGCACACACCCCATGCCAGTGTGCGATGCATCACAGTAAACCACGAACTCTTCTATTCCATCTGGCAATGTCAGTACTGGGGCGTTGATCAACTTTTGCTTCAGAATATCAAAGGACTCTTGCTGCTTAGGGCCCCAAATGAACTTTACTTTCTTCTTAGTCAAGGAAGTTAGGGGTGCAGCAATCCTTGAAAATTTTTCGAGGAAACGCCTGTAATATCCTGCCAATCCCAGGAAGCTAGGAATCTCTGTAGGCGTCTTTGGCTCTTGCCAGTTCATAACTGCTTCAACTTTAGCGGGATCCACTTGGATACCACGCTCACTAACCACGTGTCCAAGGAATTGGACTTCTCGAAGCCAAAACTCACACTTAGAGAATTTGGCATAGAGCTTCTCCTGATGCAGGAGTTTGAGAATATATCGTAGGTGTTTCTCATGGTCAGCTTGATTCTTCGAGTAGATAAGAATGTCGTCGATGAAAACAATGACAAATTTATCTAAGTACGGCTTGCAAACGCGATTCATGAGATCCATGAACGCGGCAGGTGCATTAGTGAGCCCGAAAGGCATCACTAGGAACTCGTAATGACCATAACGAGTCCTAAATGTTGTTTTATGCACGTCTTCATCTCTAACCTTCAGTTGATGGTAGCCTGACCTCAAGTCAATCTTTGAGAAATAACTTGCTCCTTGTAGTTGATCGAACAAATCGTCGATCCTGGGTAAAGGATACCTATTCTTTATCGTGACCTTATTAAGTTCACGATAGTCGATGCACAGCCGCATCGATCCATCCTTCTTCTTGACAAACAGGACTGGCGCTCCCCATGGAGACGAACTAGGTTTAATGAAACCTTTAGCTAGCAGTTCGTCTAGTTGTGTCCTCAATTCCTTCATTTTTGTGGGCGCCAACCTATAAGGTGCTCTGGCAACTGGTGCTGCTCCGGGGATGATATTAATCCTGAATTCCACTTGCCTATCTGGTGGCAAACCAGGTAGTTCTTCCAGAAAAACTTCTGGGTATTCAGAAATGGTAGGGATGTCTTCTACCTTCGGTTTAGGCTCATCAATAATCACTTGTGCCATGTAGATGACACAACCCTTCTTTAAACACTTTGAAGCCTTGAGCATAGCTACTGGCTCAGGCAATCCATACTGGGTATCTCCCCGAATGGTAAGTGATTCACCAGACGGAGTCTTTATCACTACCTGCTTTTTGTTGCAGACAATTTGGGCCTGGTTATGAGATAACCAGTCCATACCCAAAACTATGTCAAAACCCGCTAACTTAAAGGGAAGTAGGGAGAGAGGAAAAGAGTGGTTCTTAATGGATATAACACATCCATCTAACACAGTTGAGACGGTTTCTATGGTGCCATCTGCTAACTCCACCTCATAATCCACGCTTAAGGTTTTGACAGGTAAATTCAGCAATTCACAAAACTTATTATCTACGAACGACTTATCAGCGCCTGAATCAAAAAGTACTCTTGCAAAGACATCGTTTACAAGGAAAGTACCTGTAATAACGCTGTCGTCTAGGACCGCTTCTTTGGCATCCAATCGAAAGACTCTAGCATTAGTCTTCTTAGCCTCTTCAGGCTTCTTGGCGTACTTAGGGCAGTTGGTCTTTATGTGCCCCTTCTCATTGCAGTTGTAGCATGTGGCATCTTTTATCTTCTTGCACTCTATCATCTTGTGCTCTTTAGATTTGCATATCCCACATGCAGGTGCACCTGAATTAGAATTGGACTCAAGTCTGCACTTTCCAAAGTGGCGTTTCTGGCAATTCGTGCACTTTGGCTTTTCCTCTGTTCGCTGACTGTTCCTTCCAGACCCAGACTTCTTAGAATCGGTGTTTCCCTTGTGCTTCTTCTCTGACCCTCGTGAGTTATCATCCTCACGCTTCCTCTTACTTTCTTCAGATTTCTTTAGCGATCTCAACCTGACCGCATCTAGAGTAAGGGATAAAGAGAGATCAGCTGCCGACCTAAACGTAGCAGGTCTTGAAGCCTTAACACTGGCCTTGATTTCTGGGGCTAAACCCCCAATGAAGCGAGCAATTCGCTTGGGCTCTGGTGTTACAAGGTAAGGAACCAGTCTGGACAGGGTATTGAAACTGGTGAGGTAAGCTTGACAGTCTAAGTTTGTCATCACCAATGATAAGAAATCAGATTCAATTCCTTCGACCTCATGTTGAGGGCAGTAGTTTTCCATAATGAGGGTAACAAACTGCTCCCATGACATATTGTAGAGCAGGATCTTCCCAGCAGCTTGAATGAGAGACCTCCACCAAGCTAGTGCCTCTCTTTTGAATGATTGGGATACATACTTTACTACATCCCTTTCAGCACAACCGCTGATGTCCACCACCGTGTCCATTTCATCCAACCAGATCATACAATCTACTGCTCCTTTCTCCCCAGTGAAATCTCGGGGTTTACAGGAAACAAAGTACTTATAGGTACAAGACTTGGTACGTGGTTCATTATCGAACGCTATCTTCTTGGATGGAACACTGTGTTCATTTGATAAATGTCGGTCATCATCCTTCTTTGGCCCTTCATTCTTAGAGGGCGGCTTGTTATGAGGCTCTGAATGAGTTTTAGGGACAGACTTAGAATGGGGTACAGTTGAGGCTCGACTATTAGTCCCACTATACTCCCTGAACTGTTCCTCTACAGCTTTAGATACAGCTGTATCAATCAGTGAACGAAGTTCTCCTTTGGTTATATTAATCCTATCATTATCATCGCGGTTTTCCAACGGATGACTGTTCTCTTCCTCGGACCTAGCCATGTAGCTTTAATTGCTACATAAAATTAAACAAGGACAAGGTTTATACGAAAGCTTATACAGTTTTATCGTTTTAAACGATTTATTAACCATGTTTTTAATACACATATTAGTTAATTTGATAAATATATAATTGTTCAGGATTTTTATCATAATCTTAAATTATAAGTTAATAATAGCACAAAAGGCCTAGTCACGTAGACGAGTTTAATTTATAAGCCATGATTTCAGAGAATCGAGGCATTAAGGTT
The DNA here is from genome assembly GCA_030545235.1 of Helianthus tuberosus. Lineage (NCBI taxonomy): Eukaryota > Viridiplantae > Streptophyta > Magnoliopsida > Asterales > Asteraceae > Helianthus > Helianthus tuberosus. Next base: position 34,597,127 of record CM060358.1, on the reverse strand, counting down.
TGAATCAAAGTTCATTACCTTTTCTTGACAGGGAGTTGTAGGCTACCACTGTCTTTAGTCTCAGAGGACGTTAATCATAGCCCGTGGTCACTTCATCCATAAGGGATGATTACATAAATAAGGGGATTTAGAATAACCCAATTAAAAATGACTCATGTGATTTTTATCGTATCACACTTTGTCAAGCATGTTAATACGCTTTCAGATGTTTAACAAAAATTTGAATCTCTTAAATAGGTTCTACCATCTTGGCCATGTCTATAATGACATTTAGGCTAGGTTTTACTCTTTAGATTCTTTTTAATAATTAACGCAGAACAGTCCTTAATTGGAATGTTAACGAGGATCTGAATCTAATTGTGGAACTACCATCTTGGCCCTGCCTTAAAATGACACATGAGCTAGGCCTTGTCCTTTTTAGATTTTGCCATTTTATTATAACGGTAGATCTTATAATATAGGAATGATATTTTAAACATAATCGTTCCTTTAAATTTAAACAAGTATATGGTTGCCCTAAACGAGACTTAAAAAAAATGACTTGTCCATGCAAAGGCTAATCAGAAAGATAATCAAGGGAGTAATTAAAAGACAATGAAACAAATTGGAATTTGTCCTATGTTCTTGTCTAGACTCAAGAATGTGCAACTGTGTAGCTGATATTAAACGCAAAAGGCTAGCGTTTAATTCACTCAGTGTTGGCTCTGATACCAACCTGTCACACCCCGATTTCCATGTGTCGCCGGTGGGCCCGGTGGGGAGTATCGTGACGTGGTTGGCAACATAATAGTCAAACAACACAATTATATAAATGCACAGTGGAAGCAATTTAAAAGATATAATACAACCGAATTTATTATTGTAATATCAAATGTCACAATATTCGGAAGTTTATCCACAGACGGATCGAAAATAAAATAGAAACAATAGTTCAACAAACTTTGACATCTAGAGCTTGCGAGACTTGAGTAATGATGCCTGGAGTAGCCAGCCTATTTTGTCTAGCACCTGCACTTAACCTTTTTGGAAAATACGTCAGTTTACACTGGTAAATACAACTCAACTGACTCGTTTTGAAAAGAGTTTGTAAATTGATTTGAATGCACTTCGGCACAAAATATCTTTATAACTTGGGACAATTATTTGTATATAATCTTGTATACAGATTTACTTATTTGCCGTCCATTAGCACCGGTTAGAAGAGCCGGTTTAAGTTAACTGACACGCCACAGGTATAATGCCCACAAGGTTGATTCCTTTAGTGGATTACCAGTTTTTACATAATGCATCTGTCAGGTGTACGCCTACACCCCGTGCTTAGGTCGTGGCCATTTCGTAAAATGATGCCAATGATATCCGGGACATGGTCATTTAACCCCCAAGGGCCATACATCAAATAATACAGAATAAAGCGGGTTATGTAAATACATTAATCACAATCCGATTTAAATGACTACATACCCGAACAAGCGGTACTTTTATAGTACCGTACCCCAAGCCCGTATAGGGAAAATAAGTTAAGAGTATTTACCTGAGCAAAGTATCAATCAAATACAGCAAAATGCAAGTACTTTTACTGGGCTCCTAATCTGGAACGAAGGTTTATAATAACCTATTAGATTTCTAATGGGTCCTTAATTTAGCCTTAGCTTAGACCGGTTAGTTTCAATGATACGGTTCGTACGCACTATTAAGCGAAGACCGGGTAGAATGTGATTTAGACCCAACAAGTTTGGAGACTTGTTTAATATGGGTATTTCATACACACTCTGGATTTTGAGATAAAACCGATAAGGTTTGGCCCGTTTAGGCTAGTTTATGTAAACTAGTTACATAAACCGAACCGAACGCGTAAAAAGCGTAACGGGTATTCATATGAGCCATTTACAGGTTTTCTAAGTTAATATGCTTCATATATGTTGTGACATCAGTAAGTTGTCTTTCATTATGCCCGTAACGAGTTTAAACACAAACTATGCCCCTTAGGGGTAGTTTGGTCATTTAAAAGTTTATAAAAGAGTTTAAGTATTTATCTGAGTTACAGGTCTGATGTAATCAGCAAAAATACTTATTTTACCATGTTATAATAGTAGAGTAAGGTATATATGTGAAATTTATCCATTATAACCAAACTAGGCCCCGTAGGGGTATTTTGGTAATTTCACATAAGCCGAAAAGCTCAAAACTAAAGTCTGAGTTTCACAACCTTTGCTTACTATTAAAATATTATAATTTTCCTCAAATATCAGTAGGTATCACCCTTGGTATGTTTAAAATAGTTTTAGTACATACTATGCGTTAAAAACGCTTAAAAAGGCGATTAGAAGCCGTTTCCGGGTTCGATAGTTAAATCTGATATTTTTATATTTCCAGAAGGCTTAAAATGATTTATTTATCATATGTGATCAGTATCAAAAGGTTTGGAGTCGTTTAGATATGTAAAACTCATTTTATAGCCCGTAAGGGCAAAACCGACAATTACCGGATTAAGCCTACGACTATAAGTTATGCTCATCCTAAAATTTATTAAAAATCTTTAAAAATCTCAAAATAATATATTACATCAGTGGGTAAAAGATTTGATATCAAAACGTAGGCTTAACTAGGCTATACGCTAATTACGCCGTTTTATTAACATAAGGCTTTAATTTTACGCTAACGAGCATAACTCTTATTCTACACCTCAACCTGATGTCAAACTTTGCATACAAGTCTATATATCAGTAATTAAGGTTTCTACTCTTTTACATTTTCAAAAATCACGTTTTAAGGTGAAAAGGGCATAATGGTCAACATATGAGCAATTAACGGAATCATGCGTATTAATCGGTTAACTAATGAACCATAGTGTATAATCACAGAGGGTTATACTAGCATGTAACCTGGTCCAAATAAGGCTCTTAGGTATTTCTAAATCATACCAAAACGGGTCAGAACTGAAAGTCAAAGTATAAGTCAAACTATGCGACTTTCGGTTCCGAATCGGGTCTAAACAGGAAATTGTCGGGTTGAACATGTTTGGACATGTTCTGACACTTATTACCAAGTTATAACAATGATCAAACAGGTTGTATATGATCTACATTGCTAATTATGCATAAATTGTAATTTAAGTATCCTGTTGACTTTTTCTTAGCAAGTTTGACCCGACTTTTGACCTGGTTAGAGTGGTAATCAGGGGGAACCCTTTTGAGGGTTTATTACCCACATAATTACCAACTTATAACTACTTTTAATTCGAGATATGACTGAGCCATTGTTGACTAATCTCGAAGTCAAACCTTAATTACGATGGTTTGACTTTTAGCTAAATAACTAAGCTAAACATTGTTAAAGAAGGTTAAGCAAACTTACAAAGGTCCTAAGCTTGATTAGTGATCACTTGAGAGTGTCTTGGAGCTCCAGGAATGATCAGATTGCAAGAGGAAGGTGTGAAGAACAAATGTTTCATATCATGGCCTTTTATAGTGAATTAATCACCACAAATCTTTGACACATGAGTCTACAAGCCACCACAACTGATCAACACATGTTCCTAGTGCTTAGGGGATGTCTAGGGGTCAAGAGAAATGTGGAAAATCGGATGAGATCGATCAGATTGCACTCAGCATGAAAAAACCCAAATAATTCAAAGCTGGGCACCCCTAGCGTGACGCTAGGCCCCCCTCGCGTCGCGCTAGGCCCCTTCTGCACAAAATCAATATTTTTAGATTTTGCGATTTGATCCTTGGCTCTTCAAAATTCGATTAGGCACTTGTTTCTTGCATTAGGAACCCTCATAATTGACCTATAAGGGCTTTAAAACATATACCCACTTTGTTAAGTCCCCGGTTAACTTTATTGTTACCCGAAAAGTCCTAACTTTCAACGTTAACGCTTTAACCCCTCGCACACGAATTTGATCATAACTTTCTCATACGATATTGAAACTTTATGAAATTTAAATCGTGCATTCTAGTGAGCATAATTAACCGTTACAAAGCTTCGGGTTTGTCAAAAGGTCACTCAGAGGTATAACTTAAACATGTTGACACATTTAACCCCTGTAGTTTGTAATCTCTCACTTTTTGCTTCGTATGATCCATGATTTATTCGTTTGATGATATGAACATCATGTAGGGTTATTATGAAGTATGTTTATTCACTGTTGACATTTAGAACCCGTATAATCACATACTTTCTATGTTTGTCAACTTTAGTCCTTTTATAACATTCTTTCACACGTTCAAACTTTATGACACGTGTCAACACATTATAGGACGTGAATTTTCGAGGTGTTACAAGATAGGTGACCACTGTCAAGGGGAGAGCTTAGAGTAAACGTCTGCTTATTGTGAATCCACTGTTGTGAACCGGTTTTGGCTTTCGTTATCTGTTCCTCTGGTAGGGTTCAATCCCAACAATCTCCCCCTGGAACAGATAATGCCAAAACCCTTCATTATTCTAGATTTTTATTCTTCATCAGAAGTTCCTTTGCTTTTCTTTTAAATTCTTCCTCAAAATCTTTGGAACTTGAATCAGCCTCATCCCTGCACAGTTAAAGCCCAAGGAGGTCTTGTTGATCTTCAACACTCAGGCCTAGTGCTTGATTCCTTGATATATGCCTCACTTCTCCATTGGTTCTGATCAGAGTCAATACGTGGGTCTTTTGATCAGAGAGCCACTTTAGTATTTTTAAACCAAATGGGTTTCTTGGGAGAGCTTTATTTTCTGATGAACTTAAGGTTTTTGGCCTTGAGAAAAACTGTAAAGCAGTATCTTGAACTTCAGACATTCTTTTAAAAGCTTCTTCTATGACTTTATTTGCTGCAGCTATATCTTCTGCAACTTCTTTGTCAAGCAGCTATTGTTTCTGTTGTTGATCAAGCTCACTGTCTGTGATATCTGCTGATGATGGTTGGCTCAAGACCTTTTTGGTAAGGAGTTGTAGCTTTGCCAATTTTTCTTTATCTGAAGTTATTTTCTTGATAGCTTCTTCAAGATAATCAGTCTCTTTTTCTTTTTCTCCTCTAGCAGTCAGTTGTTCCCTCTTTTCTTTTCTCAATGTTGTGACAGAGGTTTCTGCTGCTTTGATTTGTGTTTCAAGAGTCCTGATATGCTCCTTTAGCTTTTTGTAGTCAGACTTTTTAGGAGTGTCTCTCCTTTTCTTAAGCCTTTCATAAGCTTCATCTGTTTGCTGCTTAGTCCATTTTGCTATGGCATTTGCAGAATCCACCCTTGCTTCCACCAGCTCCTGCTTCTTTCTTTTATATTCAGAAGTAAGATCAGCTATAAGCTTCCTGTATTTGTTCCAATTTGGAGCTGTCTTCTTCTTTCTTGGATCATTTTTAACCTTTTCAATTCTTTTAGCTTCATGCTTTAACGCAACTATTGGCCATTCTTTGAATTTTGTTTCTTCAGCAGGATAGAACTTTTCCTTCATTATGTATGCAAGGTATTCTTTTCTTAATTCATTTCGTTGATCTGCTTCAGGAGCTAGGCTTGATATTTCTTTGTTCAGATCACTTGCATATTCTTCTAATTGCTTAACTTTGTTGAGCAGGAATTCTCTTCTTTCCAATATGGCTTCATCACCTTGATTCTTGCATTCAACTTTGGCTCTTATCCTTGCTTGTCTTGCTTTCATTTCGAGATATTCATCCATGTCTTCTGGAATTATGAAACCTACGAGAGAAGGAAATTTCCTTTTTGAAGGATCATCCTCAGTGTAAAATTGTTTCATCTCATTTTTCACAGCTTCTAACTCCAGTGGATATTTAGCAGCAACAGGATCATACTTTTCATCGGTAGCCTGTGTTGTATCTCTCTTTCTTTTGTGAAGCTTTGGAGGTTGTGATGTAGGAATGATGAGAGCAGTGGTGGATGGTTGACTAACAGCTGTTGAAACAACTGGTGTTTCAACCTCTGTTGTCATTACAACTGCTGATATATCAGCAGATGTCTTCTGCTTTTGAGCAGGGGTTTTTGATGGTGGTGATGGTGGTGGTGACTCATCATCAGGAATAAAAACCCTTCTCCTTTTTAATGTAGGAGAGGCTGATGATGTTTTGGGTGGATCAGTGGTTTGAGATTGAATGGCAGTGGTTTGTGATTGTGATTGATTGACAGTGGTTGAAACAACTGGTGTTTCAATCACTGTTGTCATTACAGCATATGTTGTAACATCTGCTGTCTTCTGCTTTATGGCAGGAGGCAGTGGTGGTGATATGATTGTAGATGATGATGGTGGTGGAACAGTGGTTGTGATGGTGTGTGATAGAGTGGTGTGTGTTGAAGGTGTGTGTGTTGATGAAATGGCAGCTGTTTGGCTACTGACAGCAGTTTTTGTAACTACTGCTGTATCAGCTGTTTGACTAACAGGTTTTGAGCCCTGCTTTTCTTTTTCTTTTTCTTTTTCAGGCTTAATATAAAGGCCATGTTCTATTCCCATCTTATTCATTTTTCTCAACAGTTTGATATTCTCCCCCTTTTTGGCATTATCTGAAGGGGGTTATCAAGAAATGATAGGGAAGAAGGAACTTTGCCAGAGGCACTTTGAATGCTAGCCTTTATAGCCTTGATATCTGCTTGAGTGTCTTTAAATCTTGATTCCACCATGTTGGTCAGCATTTGTACATGAATAGCATGCTTTTGATCAGCCATATGTTGCTGTTTTTCAAGCATGGGTTGAAAAATATTCCAAAGCTCATTTGCAGCAAATGCATGTTGTGCAGATGCTTGAGTAGGAACAGCAGTGGCTTGTGCTTTTTGAGCTTTTAAGATCTCTTGACCCATATCTTTAATTTCAGCAACTGAATCTTCAAGTTTTTCAACTCTGTCCGTCAATTCCTAATATTTTGAATCATCGCCTACTTTAGTAGAATCATCTGAATCCCCACCAGCAGTGGTTGTATCAATGTGTGACTTAGGAACCGAGTCCCAAAAATCACCCATTGATGCCCCTTGTTCTCGGTACTGGGGACTTCTTTCTTCAGCACTCGATAAACCTTTGATGGCACCAGTGGTTAGATCCAACTCACTGGTGGTTACCGAAGTTGCTATGGAAGAAATTGCCTTCAAGGGAGTCTTACTAATGAAACAACTGTCCAATTGAAGATCTGTTGATCCATCAGTTGTAGTTGCTGCTCCACTTGAACTACTGACAAGAGTTACTTGTAACTCCTGCAGTGTAACCTCCTCAACTGTTGCTGGGATAGCAGAGGTATAAGCACCAGACCCAGTCACTTGTGGGGGTAAACTCTCAGTGATAGGTGATAGAGAGGAACTGGTTTGTGTCTGTGCAATATCAATTGCATGCAACAGGGGTATTATTGATTGTGGCATTATGATTGGTGAGGGTATGGGTGTTGAAAGAGACCTGTCCTTGGGATCAGGACTGTGGAAGATAGAGCCAAGTGGATCCAGAGCTTCATAATTTGGTGTCCCTGTGATTACAACCTGATCCTTTTGTGAGGATGCAGGAGGAGTTTTAGGCATAGGTTGAGATCTTTCTTCCAACTGCTGTGAGGAAGTAGCAGCAGTGGTTTGTGGTGACATTTGTGTTGTCACAGGCACTTGCTCTGGGATCTCATCTTCCAGAGTTGCCTTTTCTTGGGTTTAGTGGGCTTTTTGGAAGATTTTCTTTTGGTCTTTTTGGTGATGTCAGGTGTGGGTTTCAAAGCAGTGGTTGTGCTGCTCTGATCACCTGGAGCAGTGGGCTCAGCAGCAGATGTCTGAGGAGCAGTGGTAACTGCTGAAGTCTGCTCAGACACCTCTGCTTTTGTTTTTATTGGTGCCATCATTCTTGAAAATGTTTCTTTTGTTAAGCCTTTTATTTGAAAATGGACACCTTGTTTGGGCAAATTTTCATCCTCTTTTTCAAATTTTTGTTTAAAGTAGTAGCTTAGAAATCTTGGAAAAAGAAGAAATGATTTGCTTTCAACATTCTTTACCATGTCATTGAAGATCTCCTGGGAGTAGTTGTAATCTTTATTGTTTAAAATAGCATACCCCAGGCATTGAATCTTCAATGGTATTTCATTAAACGCTGTTGTTTTATTTGAAACATAACTTAAAAGTGTGTGAAATAAAAATCTGGGTGTAGATGGGAAATAACCTTTTTGTAAGGTATCTACCTTTGATTGTTCTGCATATACCCTTTTTGTGAAATCAATTTTCATCTCGACTTTATCAAAAGAAATTTTACCTTTTAGATCATCGAGTTTAAAAACTTCGGAAATTGATTGTGGAGTGATTTGAATCACTTTACCCTGTATCGAAGAGTTAATGGTTGTGGCTTTATCGTCTTGTTTTTCAAGCGTCTCCTTTTTCCAGAACTCTCTCTGGGTTTGCAAGTAAATGGGAGCATCTGCTGTCAACAAAGTTTTGTACTTTGATGCAGATTGTGTATCAATGATGGAGTCGAAAGTGTGGTTATCGGTAGGTTTTGTGAGCAAACCCAGATAATTATGAGGAGAATTGTATGGTATCTCGACGGGTTCTTCGGCCGTTTGAGCGAACCCTTTTGAAGATGATGGTGATTTTGGTTTAGATTTTGATTTTGATTTTGGCTTTGTCATTTTGATGAAGAAGAATCGGAGAGAAATTTGGGAAGAAAAGGTTGGAAACTGCTTTGAGAAGAGAACTTTGGGATTCAATTCGACGGTGTAAAACCCTGTTTGGGGGTTTTGATCAGGGTTTTATTTAGGGAAAAAATGATCACTGATGTGGCAGCGGTTATTATGATCTGAAGGCTAAAACTGACCACGTGTCAAACACTGATGAAATGGATGAAGGGTGGAGAACAGTTGTTTTATAAGCCACTAATGTATCAAGCATCAGTAGTTACAACGGTAATAAAGTGAAAACAGTGGAGGATTTTTACTATCAGTGGATAGCATATCAGTGGATAAGACACTGATTTTGAGCATCAGTGCTTGTCTTAGCAAAATGAAGAATCAGTGGTTGACTTTCAGCAGTGGATAGTATTTAGTGGTCAGATGTTTGAACAAAACAGTGATTAGGGTAAATAGTACAGATTTGAAGGACAAGTATTTCAGCAACTGTTTTGAGAATTTTCATTCAAGGTTTTTGCCACATGTCAATGTTGAGGGACAGTGGTTTAGTATCCCAGATGGTGAGAACTTTTTACTAAGGCGCCTCATTTTCGTTTAATATCCAATTAAAACATGAGTGTCCCAGTAATTTAAGCACAGTTAGCAATCAACCTTTGGTAAAAGTTTAGGAACAAACCTGAGTATGACATGATCTTGACATATGTACCATTTCCTTTTGACCCATTTATGAGGACAATAATACCAACAAAAATAAGGTACTATATCCTGACAGGAACTGAAACTATTTCCAACAAAAACAAGCAAAAGTTTCAGATATATTATTCCAAAAAAAAAATTAACAATATATCCTGGTTATTCGAGAAAATCCTTTGTATAAAAATGATTAAAGGATTTTCTGAGAACAGCATCAAAAGGATCTGGTAAATCTTCAATAAAATACATAATCATATCATACTCAAGTTTATGAAAAATGGTCAGTGGTTTGACAGCAGTTGGTAGAACATTCTGAATACATTTTGACCACTGTTTGGTACCATTTTCTTTGTCAGTTGATTGCAATCATGAGGACTCATGGATAAATTTTTGAACATTTGTCTCATCCTCTTTGGAGTTCATTCATGGGAATCAAAACCTTTTCCTGAACAGATGAATGCACATAGTTGCTTAATAACCATTATTACCCTAAACTTTAACTCATAAGTGTTTTATGTTTATACTCTTTTCTTTTGACTTCAAACGTTTTGAGACAAACACACTTCTGAGTTTTTGTGAATTTTCTTAATGTATTTTAACATAGTTGATTTTGTCCTTTTGAGGCACTCAACCTGTTTTCAACACATAAGATTTGAATGACTAAAGTTTTAATTTCTCTCTTTTTAAATTACCAAAAACACTAATGTTTTGTGAACATAGGTTTTTGTTAATCTGAGGTTCATACTTTAGTATTTTAACAAAGTGACATCACAATATTCATAACAGCAATTGAAATCAATTTTGAAAATATGAAATGATCCCACAGTTTAACAGATATGTTTTCAGATCTGAAAACTATGAGTGACTTATGCATGATATCACTTGTTGTGTGAGATTTGTGTGTCATATGACATCTTGGTTGATTTACAGAGTTTTTGAAAAAACCATTTTGATCATGATTTACCCGTTACTCTGTTTTTCAACTGAATACAACCAACCTTAGTATCAATGAATTTTGAGCCGAACTGTTATGTCAAATTGATTGTTAGATCGAATTTGACTGTCCAGGCTCTGATACCAATTGTTAGGATCTGAGGATCTACTGATTGTGCTTGTTTGTGAGATTTGAACAAATCAAATAGATATGAGTAGTTTTAAGTGCAGCGGAAATGAATAACAAACTTTGTAAACACAATCAAAGGAGAATATAGTTTGACAAACAATTGCTTTTCATAGAGTCGAAAGATTACTTCAAAAGCAAAAGGTTACAATGCAAGCTTACAGACTAAACTCCCCCTCAGCCTGATACTTCAGGGTTGGTTGCACAAGATGAAAGGATTGGATTGAGGAGAAGGACTCACTCAAAACGATCACAATATAACAGTATAGAGTACTGTCATATTTATAGGCAAACCAAACTACTGATGTACCTCAGCTGACGTCACCATGATAGTGACATCGAACAGCCTAACAACCTATAAACACTGGTCTATACAAACTACTGATGTCTAACAACTGATTGATAATAAAATACGAAACAAGTCTAACACTGTTCACGTTCCACTGTTGTAGCCTAAGCACTGATTACTTGAACATCAGTGCTTTCTTCAAAAGGTGATCAGTCTTTGAATGAGCAGTGCTTGGGTCTTCAGCAGTACTTAAGAGACAGCAGTAGATAGAGCTCAGTGTTTTCCTTTTAGCAGTCTTTAGTTGTTTCATCAGTGTTTGGTTCATCAGTTGTTCTTCTGAGCAGTACTTAGAGTGTAACAGCAGATAGGTGACCACTGTCAAGGGGAGAGCTTAGAGTTAACGTCTGCTTATTGTGAATCCACTGTTGTGAACCGGTTTTGGCTTTCATTATCTGTTCCTCTGGTAGGGTTCAATCCCAACAATGTGACGCTTTAAGCATAGACATTTGCTTAGGCAACCCATACTGAGTGTCTCCCTGTATAGTAAGTGGCTCACCATATGGGGTCTTGATCACCACTTGTTTCTTATCACAAACAATCTGGGCTTGGTTATGAGATAACCAATCCATGCCTATAACTATGTCGAAACCAGCTAATTTTAAAGAAAGCAAGGATAACGGAAAGGAGTGGTTCCTAATAGATATAAAACATCCATCTAACACCGTCGAGGCTGTCTCTAAGGTACCATCAGCCAATTCTACCTCATATTTCACGCTTAGGGTTTTAACAGGTAAATTCAACAACTTACAAAACTTATCATCTACAAATGACTTATCTGCACCTGAATCAAATAATACCCTTGCATAAACATCATTTATAGGAAGGTACCTGTTATCACATTATCATCCTGAATGGCTTCTCGTGCATCCATTCGAAAGACCCTTGCATTGGTCTTTTTGGCTTCTTCAGGCTTTTTGGCATATTTAGGGCAATTGGTTTTGATGTGCCCTTTTTCGTTGCAGTTGTAGCACGTCGCATCCTTTATTTTCTTGCAGTCTAATGTCTTGTGCTCCTTGGATTTGCATAAACCACATGCAGACGGTTTTGACTGAGACTTGGATTCAAACCTGCATCTTCCAAAGTGACGTTTCTGGCAGATTTTGCACTTTGGCTTCTCATCTGCTTACTAACTACCCTTGCCAGACCCAAACTTCTTCTTGTGGTATGTGGTTCCCTTAAACTTCTTCTCAGTCCGTTGTGAGTTATCGTCCTCACGTTTTCTCTTACCTTCCTCCGAGTTCTTAAGTGATCTTAACCTGACCGCATCCAAGGTAAGGGATAAAGATAGGTCAGCTGCTGACCTAAAAGTAGCAGGTCGAGATGCCTTTACACTGGCTTTGATCTCTGGGGTTAAACCCCCAATGAAACGAGCTATTCGCTTGGGCTCCGGTGTTACCAAATATGGAACCAGTCGAGACATGGTATTAAAGCTAGTAAGGTAAGCCTGACAGTCTAGGTTTTTCATCACCAGAGATAAGAAGTCGGACTCAATCTTTTCAACCTCATGCTGAGGGCAGTAATTCTCTCTGATGAGTGCAACAAACTGATCCCAAGACAGATTGTACAATGGAATCTTCCCAGTAGCCTGGATTAGAGACCTCCACTAGGCTAGTGCTTCTCCTTTAAACGACTGAGATACATACTTCACAACATCCCTATCAGCACAACCACTAATGTCAACTACTGTGTCCATCTCGTCTAACCACGTCATGCAGTCGATAACTCATTTTTCCCCAGTGAAATCCCGGGATTTACAGGATACGAAATACTTATAGGAACAATCCCTAATACGTGGTTCTTGATCGAGTACAATCTTCTACGACGGAACACTATGCTGATTTGATGAGTGTCGGTCATCGTCCTTCTTTGACCCTTGCTGTTTAGGAGGTGGCTATCTATGAGCCTCAGAGTGAGTCTTAGGGTGAGGTGTGGAATGAGGTGTGGATAGGGTCCTGCTTTGAGTCCCACTAGATTCATTAAACTACCGACCCATGGCTTTTGTAACAGCATTATCTATTAGTGCTTGAAGTTCCGCACCGGTCACATTGATCCTGGTGGTGTCATGATTTTCCCGAGGGTGACTGTATATTTCTTCAGACTCTGCCATGTAGCTTGATGGCTACATAAATTGATGATAATTATTTATTCAGAAGTCTAATACAGTAATATCATTCTTGATGATTTATTAACCATGGTATTAATAACCATATTGGTTAATTTGTTAAATATTATTCATTCAGGATTTTTATTATAATAATCCCTTGTTTTAATTATAATAATAGCACAAAAAGGCCAAGTCACAAGGACAATTTAAATTATAAGCCATGATTTTATAGAATCAAGGCATTAAGGCTTGAACATAGTTCATTACCTTTTCTTGACAGGGAGTCGTAGACCACCACTGTCTTTAGTTTTATATGACAATGATTATGGCTCGTAGGCCCTACATCACAATTGGATGTTTAAATAATAAAGAAGGATTTTGAATAATCCAATGTAAGGATGACACCTGTGATTTTACGAATCACGTTAGCCAGGAATGTTAACATGTTTTCAGATGTTAACAAGGATTTGAATCTTTTTAGACAGGTTTTACCATCATGGCTAGGTCTTATAATGACACGTAGGCTAGGTTATGCCTGTTAAGATTCTTATTTAATATTTAATAGACATATTATTTTTAAAAAGGAATGATATATTTTAGATTTATTTATTCCTTACATATTACATTTATGCATTTAATGACAAAATAAAATTTAAATGATAACATGCCACTTAAAATTTAACAAGAGTACAGATTGCCCTAAACGGGACTTTTAACAGAAATAACTTGCCCACGCGGCGGCTAAACAGAAAAGACATACCCACGCAGGGGCTAAACAGAAACTACAAGTCCTCGCAGGGACTGATTACAGAAACAGATGTCCACGCAGGATCTTGATTGAACAATAAAGAAATACAAATAAACAAATAAAGGATTTAATGATCCTTTTTGCTCTTCCCCTTGATTAAGCTTGCTAAACCTTCAAGAAATCCCCGGTTGTTTCTACGCTCTTCTTGGACCTCCCGCTCTACCTGACTCAACCTTTGGAGAACCTCCTATTGTCACTCTGGTGGATTCAATTGCGGCTGCGACGGCTGCTGATGTGGAGGTTGAGGAGGTGGCGGTTGTTGGTACCCATAAGCTAGGTATCCGGTTTGGTAGGAGGATGCGTAAGGTCCTTCAGGATGAAGGGCATTGTAGTTGGCTGCTACAAGGTATGGGTCAACATTGGGGGCATTGTAGTAGTTATACCCCGGGTAGGCAGGCTGCTCAAAGGGGTTGTACGCCGCTGCACTGGCGTATGTAGGAATTGGGTTATCGTAACCCACTGGTGGCGGTGCGACTGTAGCAGACTCCACCTCAGAAACAGGGTTAGAAGGTCCACCCATTTGTGGGTCTTCGTATAGTGGCGGGTAATGGTTGCCACTTGAAAGCTGAGGAGTGCTGATACGGACTCCCCCTCACAGGGACATCCGTGCGGTTGATCTCCTACACCTAGGTTGCTCCGGAGGCTGTTGTTGCACTGGTGGTGGTGGCGGTGGAGTAATCGCTACAAAGCGCGAATCCTCCGAGGGATCCTGCTGCTGCTGCGGTGATGAGTGGTAACTAGGAGTAAACACCCAGTCGTATTGGGTAAACCTCGCCTTGTAGTTGTCGTGACCATTATAAGGTGATCCAAGAAAGGGTGACCCATTCAAAATCTCGATGGGGTGAGTAGGCGTTCCGGTTGGTGGCTCGGCAGGTTCCGGATCCTCTTCCATATCCATGGAGAAATGGTCCTCCGGTCCCAACGGGTTATAACCCATTAGCTCTTCAATTAGGTTTGCCGGGTTAAACCGGCTTTGGAAGTAGGGTGTGGGGTCGTTAAAAGAATGGTGTGAGTTGGGGCTTTGAAGGGGTATAAAAAAGTGATGTGAGTTATGGGGCTCGTTCTCCGACTGAGGCCCGAAAGAATTTAGGTAAGAAGGTGAGGAGCTCAGCGAGACTGAACGCCTCGCGGGTTCTAAAGAGGCCCTCCAGTTTTACTGAGGACTTTTGCTTAAAGAGTCTGATGGAGTTCACCGGTGTGATGGCCCGACCTCGTGATCGTTGGGGGCGATGAATGGCCCCTTGCCTCTACCTCTTCCTCGTATTCTGGGCGGCATTCTTTTTTGAACCTGTCAAAACAAACAAAGGACACAACAAAGAAAAACAAAGGACAAAATTAAAATAAAACAAATTTGGATTAGTTTTTGAACTCTATAACTTTTTAATTTCTCACCAACACGCAAAACTTTTTAATCACACACTCTATAACCTGCATGATTTAAAATTTTGAACTCACTTTCCAACACCGGCTCCCCCTATCAGCAACAATTCATCCAAGAATAACTGTTTTCCGTACGTTAAGAATTTTAAACAGAAAATGACACTATTTTTGTATTTTCTGAAAGCAAGTAAATACAAAAGCAATAAACACTCTATTTTTGTGAGAATCACTGGTAAGAAGATCATATCAGCACAATGAAATTGTTTCACACTATTAGATAATTCTTTATTTAATTTTTCATGAAAAGCAGTCCAAGACGATTACCAGTATGTTTGTCCTCTTAAACAAAATGCATGAACATTTCAAGTACCATTACCATATGATACATTAAGGTAATATTATTACTGATATACTAGTGTGTCCCACTTCAGGATATACCCCCACGATCAAGGTATGCACAAAGATTCATTGTAGTAGGTGAGTATACTGAATTCATCCTTTAAGATATCCAGACAGTGCCTAGGTCTGCATATAATCTGTTTTATCATGTTTTGATTGCTTAACAATGAACACCCAAATAAATACTAATCAAATTCTGGAAATATAAACAACACACTCTATCATGCAAGTATCTTCCCTACCACATATTTCACAAGTCCAATCCAGATTTCTGAAATCTTAACTGGGAATAGGTTGAGAAGAGAACAGAATAGATCTTTAGGAGAGATGGTATAATATACAGATCAAATGAGTTTTCTCAGTTTGATATAGGTTTATTGGGTTTCTTTTGGGCACTTGAGGGCCTCTTTCGGGTGTATTAGATCTATAGCGCGACAACGTACAGCTAGGTCAGCATGTATCTGGATGCAGCAAAAGCTGTCGTTGCCTAGCACCTCCAGGTCAGCATATATCTGGACGCAGCAGAGGAGGTACACGACTTTTTTCAGGGAAGATTTCAGAATCAGATCAAAATTGTGTGTATCGGGACAACATACAGACATTCAAATAGAAATGTGCTAATTCCAAGTGACTTTCTTTCCTGGGGTCATGTACAATTTTAGTTCTGAACGGAAAGACAGTCAAGATATCCCCAGATGAAATAACAGTATAAAGACCCAAAACTTCAGATTTTGGCAATCTATCAACGCAAGATTTAAGGTCATTAAACCATACACCACTGATGTGTTCCCCACTCATACACAGTTTATTTAGGTTTATATCACATTGGTAAGTTGATTATTTCATGCTTTTTGCCTACTAGTACATCATATAATGAAGCTGCTATCACACTTAAGCAATTTAGGTTCAATTTCAGTGTGACAGTCTAACTTGCCGATGTACTATCATTTCTTCTTTTTCTCACAGTGATAACTCATTTTTGTTTTTCTATTTTTTATGTTTTTGATTTTTCAAATTTTTTTTTATTTTTGTTTTTTTTTTTTAAGAAAAGCAATAAACTATTTACAAAAATTTTTATGAAAAACCAGTTATTCAGGATTCCTCATCCCGTTGAGTTCGACTAAGTGTTCAAAGCGAGCCCCGTCAAAAGCTTTAGTATAAAGATCTGCCAGGTTATCTAGTATGTCAACTCAGCACTTTGAACTTCAATTTAAATCAATTAAATATATATATATCAACAATCTCACACCCCCTTCATATGCCTAGAGCAGCCATTATCAATATAAGTTGATAATCCTCCTTAGCAGCTCCTGCACACACCAACTAAGAAATTAGTTAGATTGGGGGACCCAAGCCTTAATGGTCTTGGGTCGTCCAAATTCACCAACTACTGGAACATCCATCCAATATCCATTACTCCTAACTGGAGTCTTGGATCTCAGACCTGTTGATGGAAATTGATTTTGATTTCCATAAGGTCTTTGGTCCTGAAGGTTCCTATACATGTTTGGACTATTTGACCTTTGGAAATTTTGATTTTGGTACCTTGAATTTTGATTCCAAGAAGCTTGACTGTTATAATTTCCAAAGCCATTGTTATAAAAATTTCGACAACCATTATTTTGGTATCGATTTTGATATTGACCTTGACTTCTGAAATTATTTAAATTTCCATTAAAATTGCTTCTAGGTCTCTCGTATCTGCCTGGTGGAGATCTAGGCTGAAATCGAGGTTGATTTCTTTGAAAACGTGGAACTTGTGGAGTTCCTGTTCTAGCCTTATCTACACCAACAGCAACATTCTCTGGTTGCTTAGGAGCAGATTTCTTTGGAGAATTTGAGCCTTTCTCCTCACTATCACCTTCCTTCACTGGTAATTTCCCTCTCTGTTTTTCACTAAGTTTTGCTTCACTCTTTTTGTTAGGACAGCAGCTAGCTACATGTCCTTTGATGTGACACTTGAAGCACGATTTCCTTTTCAAAGACTTCTTAGCTGAAGTCTCTGAGGTAGATCCCTTATCAGATGGTGATGATCCCTTGGATGAACCTTGTTCAGTTTGCTTGATTTCAGATTTTTCTATGCTCTTATTTTTAGCAAACTCTACATTTGATTCATTTTCAATAACAGTTGTTTCATTTTTCATATCACTACCTTGAACAAAATTAATCTTTTTAACAAAAGCTTGATTTTTATTCTTA
Organism: Helianthus tuberosus; assembly: GCA_030545235.1. NCBI lineage: Eukaryota > Viridiplantae > Streptophyta > Magnoliopsida > Asterales > Asteraceae > Helianthus > Helianthus tuberosus. The sequence goes on along the minus strand of CM060358.1, from coordinate 34,579,520 downwards.
GGAGGTGAATTTTTCTTTTTAAAAGGTTCCCTGTTATTGTTTTCCTTAGCATCATCACTCTCTGACCCATCACCTTGACTTGATGTGGATGCGAAACTACTTGGTGTAGATGCCATAAAGTCTGCTAGCTCATCTTCACTAGGCAGGAATGAATAGTTATGACTAAGAGGAGGTGGGACTTCATTAAAGCCCTGGAAGCCCACACTGGTCTTGTCATTACTCTTCTTTAACCCACCCATCATATGTTTCATAACAAAAGACGAATCTCTGAATTGACTCAATTTCTTTTCAAGTTCAACAATTTTGAGTTGTGCATCTGACAACTCTTTGCATTTTTCAGAAATCTCTTTTGTTTTCTCAGCCATCATGTCATGAGCTAAATCTATTACTTGAAGTTTTTCATTTAACTTGCATGTTAAAGCTTCAATTTCAGCTTCACAACCTTTTATCTTCTTCAAGTATGATGATTCATTTCTTTTAGCAAAAAAATTTGACTCTTTTACGTTTGACATCTCGCTTACCAGACTTTGGTTTTGTGTTGTCAACCTGGCAACCTCACCCTGTAGTTCACGACATCTCAAACATACTGAATTAGATTGTACCTCTTTCTCATGAACTTCTGAGTTTTCATCAGCAACAACTTGTTCAGCTTCACTCTCTTTCTCTACTTCAGCATCCACTTTTGCTTCAGCATTCTTCACTTCAGATTCAGCATCACTCACACTAGTTTCAGACTCATCAACCGACACTATCTCTGCCATAAATGCCTGAGTGGCACTCTCATTTCCCTGATATCGCTTTTGTAATGCATCCCACATATCCTTTGAATTATTGTACTTTGTGAAGGTATGCTTGATGCTATCAGGTAAAGACATCTTTATCGCAGCCAAGGCTCTCTTTTCAGCCTCATACATCTTTTTGTCATCCTCTTTCATGTTCACATAGTCTGTTCTACGTGGTCTGCCCTCAAAATCATGTGTAGGGTTTATGTACCCATCTTCAATGCAGATCCACATGCGTGCATCCTGAGATTCAATGAAAGATTTGAAGTTGTCCTTCCATGTAAGATAATTCTCCACCTTCATCATCTTAGGAGCATTCAATTTCGTCATGTTCGACATTTTAACGCAACAGACTGGTAAAGCCGTACAAAATATCTCCGAAAACAATGGTTACCAAATTAGACTGTTAGAATCGTCTCGAAAAGACGAATTCAATGATATATAATGTCAAAAACCGTATTCAGGAATTTCCAGAGTTTTTTTTTTTTACCCTAAAAATCCAAGGAATTCAACGGTCTAAACGGTTCTGTCTAACGAGCTACGGATCAATTTCTATTTGCAAAACACTGAAATTCCACCTCTTAATTTCGCTGGTTTTAAAATTGTTGAGTTAATTTCGCTGGTTACTGATTAAATTCGCTGGGTCAGTGATTAAATTCGCTAGGTCTGTTCCTTGTTCAATTTTGCTGATCGATCAAGGTTTGCTGAAAATTTAATTTTGCTGCTTAAATTCGCTGTCAACTTCGCCAGTCAATTTCGCGATTACAACAACCTGTAAAGTCCCCGAAAAACCGTAGTAATTTCGCTGTGGATAATTACCCGGTTACCAAAGTCGCCTTTGGATTTTAGGTTCGCCGGGTCAAACAATTTCGCTGATCAGTCTGCAAATTTGGTAAAATCGCCTATAGTCAAATTCGCTGGTCCAGTAACTTTGGAAACTTAATCTGTTTTGTATTCTGAAGATTCTCCAACACAATCTGCAAAATCAAAAACAGCAAATCAGCAAGCTTTATACGAAATTCTTATGAACTTAACGAAGAACACGAAGAACAGTCTTCGAATCTTCAAGTTTCTTAGCAAAAATTCTTCAAAACAATCAACCAAAAACAGTCCTGCAAACCCTAAAACCTGCAAAAACAGTAAACAAACAATGCAGAAGATCAAAACAGCCAACAAAATTCGAAAATTTTATCAAACCAACAGAAAAATTCAAAAATTTTAAAAAACCCTAATTTTTCAAAAATTTCGAAAACTCCCTGTTTTTGCCAAGAACAATTCTGAACCGAGCCTTCAAGAGCCTATCGCTCTGATACCAATTGTAGGTCCCCTATTCGTATGGATCTTTCACAGAATTGTCTTTCCAATCAAGAGTGCGGAATCCTATTGATCAGAATATCACAGAAACAAGTAGAAGAACAGAAACAGCAATACACTTTCAACCAGGTTTCTATTGATTATCCAAACAAACGTTTTACAATCAATCAAACCCTAACCAACTATAACAATTTCGTCCAAGACTCTAAGCTCTCACGAAATTGCTCTCAAACAATGTTCTGGCTGATTAGCTTATTAACCTAAACCCTAAAGCCTAACCTTGTTTATATAACACAAGGTTTGCTACTTGGGCCAAGGTTAAACATCATGGACTGCGAATTGGACAAGCCCAATTCGCCCCCACACACCCAATCCATTGGGTTTTGTTTAGCCCAAACTCTATTATCTCACTAATACAAAGCTAAACCCGCTAACTGTTTATCGTTTAACTAATTACAAGATATCCAAAGACCAAATCCAAGCTGTTGTCACAAACATGCACCAACAGATTCCAACATCAACATCAGTGTTAATTGAGAATCATCAATGTGAATAAAAAATGAAAATTGTTTCAAACTTGTTCTCTGTAACCTACAACACAAAACTCACCCTTTGCATTTATGAGCTGGAATCGCTCGTTTTCTGTCATTAAATCTGGGATTTGTGCCTGGTACTCATCCCCGACCCGCGTGGTCTTCTGTGGCTATCCAAAAATGTTACCAGCAGCAGAATACCGGCGGCACCGACCCTAACTCACCCACTAGTCGAACACCACCACCGCCATCCACCCCACACCCCTGCCGGATCTTCAGCCACCACCCCTGCCGGATCTTCAGCCACCACCCCCGCTCATTCCGACCCCCACCACCAGTCAATCTACAACTACCCCCGCCACCAAATCTACAACAACCCCACCACCGCATCTTCTCCCAACCTCTGATCACCACCACACTCTCTCTCACAGGTCTGATTCAGATCTGATTTAAACGAAAGGGGTTCTTGTGGTTATCGGATCTAATTCAAATGTGAGTGTACAGATCTGATTTAAACGAAGGGGTTCTTGTAGTTATCGGTGAGGTGGAGCTTGGTGGTCGCCGGATTTGAGGAAGCGACCGGAGATGGTGGTTAGGCGGTGGTGAAGATGGCAACACTGTGATGGTGGTGGTGGCTCATAGAAAAAAGAGAGTGTAGGAAGAAAGATAGTTGAGAATGAGATGGTTTCTAATTTTCTATTGATTATGAATTATTAAGTTTTTAAAGTTGGTTTTTGTTTTATTTTTTTATTTATTAAATACTATACAAATAATAATTAAGTAAAAGGACTAAACTGCCCCTTTATGAAATAGACTTAACTGGAAATTTTAACCAAGTTAGTGCTAAAGGACGAAAGATGTAACAAGTTTTCAAAATAAAGGACTGTGGCTGTAATTATTAAAGGTAAAGGTCATCCATTGCAACTAGCTACAAACATAAAGGACGAAAAGTGTAATTTTTCCTAATAATAATATTTTGTTAGAAAAATATAGTGTACAAATAAATGTTAGTAACAACTAACAATAATAATATTTTCTAACAAAAATTTAATGTACAAATAATATTTAATAACAATAATAATATAATATACAAAAAAATTAATTTTTACCGATTATAGGAGACGTTGACGAGCCAATATATGCCTTCGCCAACGCCTCTTCCTCAATTTTTGACCATGGCCGTTGTTGTTGTTTGGAGGCTGCGTCTTATTTTTACCCTTTCCCTTTGTATTTTGCTTTTTTGAAGGTTCATGTTGCGTTTCTGGCACAACCTCCACGTCATCATCTTCTTCCTCAATTTGTGTTGGACGTGCTTGTGGCGGTGGTTGATATGGCATATTTAGCGGGTTTTGCATTAGTTTCTACATTTGGTATGGCATTTGGTTGAACGGAATGATGGGTTGTTGCATTTGCATTTAGTTGAACGGAATGTTGGGTTGTTGCATAGGGTATTGGTTTCGTTGGTTGAAAGCGTTGGGCATTTGTTGGTAACCCGCAAAAGTGTTTTCCATGACGGGTGTGTTGTCGGGTGACGAAAACGGGAGTGACCTTGAGTTGGGATTATTTGGGTTGTAGGGATCCATAATTTTTTTTAAGGTTGGGAGAGAATTTTTTATAAAAATGGGGTGAAAAGTGGAAGGTTTTGATAAAAAAAATGGGGTGAAAAGGTGGATTATATAGTGGTGAGGGTGATTTTTTTTTATATAATAGGGAAGTTACCGTTAGGGGGGCCCACAATTTTCAAACCTTTTGGTCCGTCTCCAACGTCTCGGAGAGAACGGAGAAGCCGCGACGGGCCCTGGGGGCGGTGTGGGACGACCCACGACGAGGGGGACGGGCCGGTGACGTGCCCCATACCCGGTGGTCTTATGGACGAACGAAAGAATCGATATCCATTTTCCAAAGCCTCTTAGTTTGTTTTATGACTATATCTATAAGCATTAATTAATTTATATTAATGTTTGTTGAAACAAAGAGCATCCTTTGTTTTCAGCACCATACAAACAATACATCCCATAATATATGCCATGGTTTCTACCCATGCTCATTTGTAACAACCGTATACATATATACATTCATACACACGTGTGAGTACATATATAGTTTGAACTAAATTTTTTAAAGGAAAACTTCATTAAAACACAGCCAGGCTCGAAGACCGAGCCTAGAAACAAACGAGAACACCCTACATAATTACAAATTTACACTAGTCAGACCACGAAATAGAATTACACCTCAATCTATACTTATACCAAAGAAAACCCAAGGACTTGACTTCACTGAAAACATTATCCACCTTGACCTCTGAATCTGAAAACACTGCCCTATTTCGAGCCATCCAAAGGCACCAACAAGAAGTGAATATGATACCTTGAACAACCGACCTCTCAGCTACGTAAATATGCCTGGCTTTGTGGATTTCGAGCAAGTCTTTAAATGAGAAAACAAAGATCGGAGGAATACGGCACCACCGACTAACCTTCTTCCATAAAACCACCGCAATCACACATGAGGTGAAAAGGTGCTCTACCGATTCGATATCCGTTTTGCAAAGAGGGCAAAACCCGTCTCCGACCACGATACCCCTCCTTTGTAACGCATCAGAAGTAGGAATCCTATTCATCTCCGCTCTCCAAACGAACATATTGCATTTTTTCGAAACCCATTTGCACCAATCCAACACAAATCTGTTACTAGAATCGGAACCCAGCAAAACTTTCCTGACCGAACTAACCGAGAAAGACCCCGACTGATGTGACAACTCGTATTTTAGAACCTTTTCGTTGTGTTTTGGTGTAACATGTATGAATGATTATGTGATTAATTGATGTATTTGTTTGCAATAGAATGTTATGCTTTTATTATGATTATGTGATTGTAATGTGAATATTGTATGTTGGTCGCACAACATAAGACCGATCGCACAAGCATTTGGGCCGCACACTTTGTCCATAACCCCTCACACTCTTCTCGGCCCAATCTTGTTTGCCTGTTTGAATTCATGACCCAAGGGCAGCCCAAGAATGGGTTCGGCCCACTCTTCTTATACGCTTACACACATACCTTAGGGAGTTTTGTTTCTCATAATTTGCAAACACAAGAAAACACACAAAACCCTAGCTCCCTCTTTCTCTCCTCTCTCTTGTTCGACGGCTGTCCCCTCCCTCGAAGCTCTTCCATCTCGATCAAGCTAGTCTCTTTGATTTTCTGGTTAGTGTTACATCTTTATCAGTTACCATGAGTTTGATTGCTATGATTTTTATGTGAAAACTAGGGTTCATGCTAGTAGTAATGTTGATGGATATCGCGATCATGAATTGGAATTATGTGTTCAATTTATATATATATATATATATATATATATGATGGATGGAACTGTTTTGGTTAATGGATCGAATGATGATATATGTTAACCTAGGACCGAATACATGTTAAAGGGATGTGATCTTGATTGAGTGTGTAGTTGATTAGTTTGATTTGGCATGTGCAATTGTATGATGGCTAATGAACAGATGAACAGATCCAACTTGTTAGATGATCAAAATTAATGCTAATGGCAAACTTGTAAATATTAAATTAAATATAAGAAAGAAATGGGTGATAGGGGCATTCACGTAAATGTGTATTAAATCTAATTTTGGGAACATGGGGAAAATGAAGAGGTTTTGTTTAATTTTTCAAAGATTTTCTTCCTCAAACATCCCCAATTTCGAGCCATCCAAAGGCACCAACAAGAGACATGGAAAAGATGGCTGGCTATAAGTGTCATTGACAACATGGATGTAAGTGAGAGCCATGTCTAGTTTGTGAATGATACGGACTTCTTCAAGAAGACGACGACACCATTTAAAGTGGTAAGCATGAATTTAATTAGTAAACGTATCTATGTTTTATAGTTGGTAACATAGTTGAATGTGATTTTAAACGCAGAAAGATATTTTCACCAAATATTTGAAACTAGTGAAGCATCCGAAGTGTTTGGAATTTGAAGGAGTAATACCAAAAAGGTTGGAAATAGAATGGGTGGCGAAAGGCAATAGTGTGGATTGTGGGGTGTTCGCCATGCGTCACATGGAGACTTGGTTTGGTGAAACAGATTTGAAATGGGATGGTGGGTTTCCGATTGAGCACACGCCAAAAAAGGCGTGCATGACTAGGCTAAGGAAAAAGTATGCGGTAAAGTTTGTGTGTTCCCATGCTAACATGCTCCGCGACGAAGTAATGGCACAAGCGGTTGCATACAACGTGACGAATAGGTTTGAAGGTTAAAATGTGATATTCGACAATTGTAGTTATGACTACGTTTTTTTATCTTCCGGTATGTGCGTACGTTATGTGATTAGGATTTTGAACTAAGTTTTTTTTTTTTGGAACTGGATGTTAAGCTGGTTTGCGTTAATGTTAAACTGCCTCTTGGTCGTGTTTTTTTGGGACATTACGTATAATGCTTTTGGAATGTACATCGTATGGTTAACCTTATATGCGGTATCAAAATATGAAACGTAGATTTTGTGGGAAAGGGCTATTATATTAATAGACACATGTGTATATGCGTGAACTGTACAGATGTATTAACGACAAATACGTAAGTGTATATAGAGAGATTTATCCATGTGTGATTAGTGACATAGAGCTGTACGTTTGTTAAAGCTTCTATGTTAAATCTTTCGAATATGTAACGTAGACTGTGTTGACAAACTTAGTATATGAATACACATGTATTAACGATTAATAGACACGTGTATATATTGGGATTTGTTATTGTGTAGATTCTTAAATAGAGGTGTTTGTTAGTTATACTTTCAGTAAATTATCTCAAGTAATCTGATTAATAACAAATAGGTGTTTTTAGATAAAAAAAAATAGGATGATACAGAAGAACCTCTAATATACTGATGAAGATATGATATGATCTTTGAAATAATCTATGGAGATCTGCTAATTGATCTTCGTAAGTTAGCAAAAAAAAAAAGAAAAAAAAGAAATGGATGATAACAAAAATTAAGAAAATACTGGATTGATTAACTATTGTAAAAAATCTCCTACAAAATTCCAAAAATTAAAGATATGGTAACTGCAAATCATTAAAGAAATTTAATTAAAGATAAAGATTAAAAGTATAATTACAATCTTAACCTTTTCATCATCTAATCAAATGAACGGATGAGATTGGTTCACACAGTTCACAACCAAGGATATTGTTCACTCATGATCCTCATCCTATATATATATATATATATATATATATGATGGATGGAACTGTTTTGGTTAATGGATCGAATGATGATATATGTTAACCTAGGACCGAATACATGTTAAAGGGATGTGATCTTGATTGAGTGTGTAGTTGATTAGTTTGATTTGGCATGTGCAATTGTATGATGATTTAGGTTACTTATTGATACTCGAATTCTATAGTTTGATGATCCGATTATATGTGTGCATGATGAGTTGTTGTTTATGATTAGGGTTAATTAGGGTTCATGAGAATTAACTGGTAAACGTATGATTTGATCTATTAATTGCAAAGATGGAAACTGTTAGATTGGAGTAACTGATTTCCTAGATTCATGGTACCACATAACTGATCGCACAAGTACCAATCGCATAAGTCCTTAATCGCACAAGTTAAATCGCACAAGCTAGGATTGCATGAGGTACCACTGTTTAAGCACATTGTGCAATCCTTTTATGCATGACCGCACAACACGCTGTGGATCGCACAAGACAGTGCTGATCGCACAACATGTTGGGCCGCACAAGTATTTGAACTGTAGATGTTTATTGGGCCGCTCATGTCATTGGGCTGGGTAAGGGTTGGATCGCACAACCCAGATCGCACAATCAAGGACGAAACGCACAAATCCTTGATTGTGGGCCGGGCACTCATTGGGCCAAAAATCGCACAACCTCAACAGCCCAATCACTTGAATCGCACAAATTGGGCCTAATATGTGAACTTGAATTTTACTGTTTAACATGCTAAATGTTGTTTAATCAGTTGCCATGATGCTACGTGCCTGCCATGATCATTCCATGTATGTGAACTGTTAGTTTATGTGTAAGACGTATGTGTGTTACTTGAACCTAGACCTGACTTGTATGGTAACCATGTTAGGACGTGGTTGATCCTAATTAGCTCAAGTGACCTTTCTATTTATCTGCCGAGCTAACCTAAGGTGAGTTCACACTTTCTACAAGGCATGGGATTCCCGGTGGTTTGGGAATGGGTTAACGTTTAATGAGGAAACCGGCGTATTCTCCTTGGGTAGAATACGTACTTCCACCCTCTTAGGTGAAGGGTGACAACATTGAAACCTGCGTGTTCTCCTTGGGTAGGACACGTACTCACACCCTCTTAAGTGAGGGTGATAACATTGAATGACACTAGACAAAACTCTATCATTAAGTCCCTCATTTTTATATCGACTTAATCATCGGGCCAATGGCGAACGGGTCATTAGTTAAATAGCGCTATTAGGTTTGATAAGCCTCACACCGTGCCGCAGAGGACGGGCGTGGACTAATGGACTTGGCCACTAGTAAATGATGATAGACTTATGAACTAAGCAGGAGTTTGCATGGGAGGAGTCGTTGTGGAACATGGACCATTGAGTGTTCATGATAAACTTATGAACTTTCAAACTTATAATTTGGGTTTTGAACTTATTGCTTCCGCTGATAACTTAGACATGTTTAAACTGATTTGACACCAATTATATTATTTGGTTTGGACTTTTATTTATTTAACTATATTGTTCAATATGATTGATGGCTGGATCCTGGTTAGTCACGCCTCCTGCGGTGATACTCCGCAAGTGGATTTTGGGGGTGTGACAACTGATATCCTAACCAGGTGATCAAAATCTTTGATTCTAAATTTCAAATAACTAAAATTTGAGGAGATGAGAAAGTATTAAATAACAGAAAGCAAAAAAAGGCTGTGTCTAAACCTAATATATTGGTGATCTAAAATCTAAACCAATTACAACAATGACTTTAAAACTATTTAAACACTGAGTTTAAACTATTTACAAAAGTGAGTCTAAGTTTCCAACTACAATAGTACTTCTAAACTTGTTACAACGACGCATATAAATCAATTACAACGGTTTATCCAACTCCAAGTTTTAAAGATTTGACACAAGAACGAATTGTATGATTATAATGGTGTAACCAAACCATTATGACGTTGCTTCTCAAACCACCTTTCATTAACGGACACATATACCATCGCCTTAAAATACATGTGTCGCGTCTTGGATATTTTGTATGCTTCGCACAAAATTTTCTTATTACAAGAAATCTCTCTCTACACACATATATATGTATCGTAGTTATCCTCTCTATATCATCCGTTGTATAATAAATCCAGAAGTTGTTGAATTGATTTCTAATAAGTTTTTTAACTACTAACTCACACGCACTGTAATACTAATTCTAAACTACACCTTATGTCAACCATGAAACTTAAACCCTTAGAAATATGAGAAGAAACACTTTACAAACACTCCATTAATACCCCTAGAGTACATACAATAGTTAATGATTCTCAATTGAACTCATCTCTTTAGTTATAAATAAAAATATGAGTACGCTTGGCTCATTCCTAGAATATCCATATAAAATTTTGCCACTTGTCAACTCCATATTATTTCTCACTATTTTTTATTATTTATGGTAAAAAGCTAGAAATATTTTTTAGATGCTTTTTAAATTGTAAACTAATACATCCATAGGGAGAGGATCATGAGAAAACTAGATATAAATGAGAAAACCAAAAAACTAACCAAAAAAGCACTAAAAATGAGGGGGGAGACTTTTAATGAAGGAGGGGGGACTTTTAATGAAGGAGGGGTAAAATTGAAAAAAAAAATATATAACTTTTCAAACATTTCCCATTTCTCCATACGTTATCATTTTAAAACAAAAATGGCACCATAAGATCACAAATTTTTGTATCTTTCATTCAAGTATATTCGAGCATATTTTTTATGACATAAAAAAAGATTTATGGTGTCGTCTTGTTTTCAATATTATTATTATAGTAGTGCACATGTGCAATATAACATTTACTACAATTGCATTACATGCTTAAAATTAGCTTTTTGAGTCTAGTTTAGCTTTTAGGGTTAGTGTTTTTGGAGGTTTAGAATTAGGATTAGGTTTTTGGGTGTGGGGGGAGGGGGGTTTAGGTTTTTGGGGGGTGGGGGGGTTTAGTTTTTTTTCGGGTTTACAATTGCATTACATGCTTAAAATTAGCTTTTTGAGTATAGTTTAGCTTTTAGGGTTAGTTTTTTTTGAGGTTTAGGATTAGGATTAGGTTTTTGGGTGTGGGGGGGGAGGGGGAGGGGGGGTTTAGGTTTTTGGGGGGTGGGGGGTTTAGGTTTTTTTCGGGTTTATGTTTAGGGTTTAGTTTTAGGTTTTTGGGAGGGTGGGGGTGGGGGGGTTTAGGTTTTTGGGGGGTGGTTAGGCTTTTGGTGGGAGGGTGAATTTAGGTTTTTGGGGGGTGGGGGTGGGGGGTTTAGGTTTTTGGGGGGTGTCGGTGGGGGGTGGGTTAAGTGGTTTAAGCTTTATGTATTAGTGCACATGTGCAGTACAACAAAAAAAAAATTATTTTTTTTGAAATTTTTTTTATAGGCATAAAAACTAGCGATTTTTTTATTAAAAATTGTAAAAAAAAAAAAAATTGGTATGTTTTTAGGTTTTTTTTAGGCTTTTTTGGTTAGTTTTTTTGTTTTCTCATTTAAGCTAGTTTTCTCATGATCCATCCCCTACATCCATATTTATGGTATCTTTTAAATTTTTGTTACAATTATTTGTAACATGTTTTATATTATTTAAAAAAAAATCTTTAATTTAAGTATAGTATTGCTATACATTAAAAAAATCAACTATTTATAAAATAAAATAAAGTAGTTGTTATGTTGTGTATATAACATGTTTAATTATCATTGTTACGTAATAATTTGTATAAGTTACTTAATTATGTATGTACAATGTACATAATTGTAGCATGAGTCGCGTAATTATCATTATAATTATAAGTTGTGTAATTACGAGATATGAACAAATTATTTTCACATTATATATTTGCTACCCGTGTAGTACACGGGTTGCTAACCTAGTGATATATTACATATATTCATACACATAAGTAATTTTTTTAACAGCATCATATCATATATTGGTGATTAATAAGTTGCTTGAAACCAATAGCTACCTAAACAACACAATTACTTCACATAACTTCAAAATTTAGTTTAAGTTTTTTTTTTAATTTTATGTAAGTTTTTTTTATGAACGTCACTATATGTTGGAAGTCTTATTTGGTAATCAAATGTGAAATAAAATCATTCGGAGATATTAAATTTATCACTTTAAAGAAGCAAATTAGAGGGTCAATGGATGATTGTGTTGTTTTAAAGCAATAGTTTTATTTTGATGTAAAAATTAAACTAAAAAGAGGAAAAGAAAGACTTGAACTTGAGATCTATTTGTTGGAACACAAGGGGATTTACCACCATATCATCTTTGTTTTTAATAATATGGGGTCCAACTAATTTATTTTATAGGGTCCTTAAAAATTTAACATACCGGTTCTACTATTTTTCTAAAAAACTTTGGGGTCCGTGGACTCCGACCCATACCATGTGGGTCCGCCCCTAACGATATGAATCAGGAAATTTGACATGCAAAGTACTACTCTAAACACAATGTATAAGAAAAAATAACTATTGATGAAAAAGTGGTTAAAAATGGTCAATGTGCCGCTAATTCGTTTAGCAAGAGGCTCTTGTCTCTTAGTAGAATGTCATAGGTTCTAACACAAACAAGAGAGTTTGAAGGTTACATCCAGGGGATAGGTTCTAACACAAACAAGAGAGTTTGAAGGTGTTGCTGTTAAAATATAAAATATTTAACCAATAGGGTGATGGTCAATTGGCAAAGGCAAAACCTTTAAAATACCTAGGTTGGAAAGAGGAATGTCTAGGGATTAATTATATATAAAATATTTAATTTGAGAGTAATTAATAAAGAAAATTGGGATTAATTAGCCTAGGGATTGAGGTGGCTTGAATATTACGACCAAGAAAACATGGCCAAAAAATTGATTGCCATAAAAGTCAGTGGCCACTTTCGAAAGATCCAAAGACACCAAAAGTGGGCACTCCTTTCGGACAATTTAATTCACGGTATGGTTCCTTTGTCCTTCCTCCTCCACCTTTCACTTTTTCTAAAAACAAAAACATTATTGTTTATATCAAGAGTAAAATACCAAAATGCTTCTTGAGTTTACGTCATTTTTGTAACTTCATTTCAAAAATAAATCTTTTTATATCTGAATTCCTAAGAATTCATTTTTTGTTGTCATTTTCATCTAATTGACAAACTTTGTTAGAATTTTCTGTTAACTTTTCCCTTTGTGGCATTTTCCTTATTTAATTATGCCATAACACCTTTCAAAAAAAAAATTATGCCATAACATATTTTAAATAAATGAGGGAAATGATAAAAAAAGGAAGAAATTAGCAGAAAATTCTAAGTCAATTTGCAAATTGGATGAAAATGACAACAAAAATAAAAACTCAGTGATCCATCCAGATACAAAAGGCTTTATTTTTTACTGAAGTGGCAAAAATTACTTAAACTCAAGGACCGTTTTAGCATTTTACTCTTTATATTATTTCTAAAGTTTAGAAAAATATCTTCCAAAAAATATCAATTTGAAATTGTATAATGGGTCAGTATATTTGAACTTATGAGACAAAGTCACTCTCAAATATTAAAAAAGATAATCTAAACTTGTCATCACAAGTGATATATTCATGTAAACTGTAGATACAGATCACTATATATTAACTTACGGGACAATGTCACTCTCAAATTTATAGAAGTGATAACCTAAACTTTGGTGACTCAAGGAGACTGTGTCTGTGTAATATTCATGTAACCTGTAGATACAAGATAACTCGTTATAAACAATATGTTTGATATCACGTATCGTAAACACTGAAAGTATGACAAATAAGTAATTTGATTTCAAAGGGTTATGCATTAACATAACTTAGATTAAAGAACTCACTTACAAACAATATGCTTTTATAGTGTGACGGATTTAGGAATTTTTTCAAATCATACAAGGTTGTCACTAGTTTTTTCAAATTGAGTGGGTTCCTGAAAACACACAAAACAAGGCTGAATCCGCTTTCACTGTATTAATAGAAGCGCAAAATGTAGAATGATTACGTCATCCATTTGTTGTATTCTTAGGGCAGTGAGGGTGGAATACGTGATGGACAAAATCAACGCGTGGAGACCACCGCCACCATCATATTCAATGCGTGATGGAATGTAGTGCGTGATATATTTCACACGTTATGGGGTATTATGTGATAAATGGATGTGATGGGGTGTGAGAGTTTATTGTTGGGTGTTGTGAGTGATAACCATTGCCAGTTTGCCACTAAAAAAGGTTGTGAGTGATGAAATAATGGTTGATGACATGGCGGAACTTGATTGGATGTTGTGAGTGATGAAATTTTTGCAAGTGATGAACACCCCCTCCCTGCTTATAAAAAAAAAAGTAAACATGACAATTCTAAATATTAGTATTTTTGGTATTTTATAATTTCATAATAAGGTTCTGGCCAAATTTACATACACAAAACCGGATTAATACTTGAGTTACTTGTGGTCCCACACAAAATAATAAGTCACAATATAGTGACTTATTGACTTTTCCCCTCATAAAATAATTTCATCCAAACATTTTTTAACTTTTCAAAAAGTCAATAAGCTAATAAGTCACTAAAATAAGCAATCCCAAACACCCCCTTAGACAATGTAACTTCTCTTATGTTGAGCATAATTCACTTTGGGAGGGTAGGGATCCTAAGATAAGTCCGCCCTATTTGAGAAACTTGAGAGAAATATTCTGGACCATACATTTCCCTAAGCTTTTCGTAATATGCACATATGTTTAGTATAAAATTAACTATATACATACATTTATATTGTCAAATCTTGAATTATACACATATGTATATAATCAATTTTAAACTATACACATATGTATATTACGAAAAACTCAGTGAAAATTTATGGTCCAAAATGTTTCTCAACCCCTACCCTTCCCCCTCCCAAAGAAAAAGAAAAAAAAACTAAATACTAAACCGGAAACCTAAATCCCCAAAAAACCTAACCCTAAAAGCTAAATTAAACTCAAAACCTAAACCCTAAGGCTAAGGCTAAGTAGTATATATGCAATACTACAATAATAGCATTGAAAAAAGAACGACACGTAAAATCTTTTGTTTGTGTCGAAAAAATATGCTCGAATATACTCGAATGAAATATAAGAAAATTTGTGATCTTATGGTGCAATTTTTTTTTTTAAAATAATAACAAATGAAGAACATAGAAATGCTTGAAAATTCATATATATATATATATATTTAAATTTTGCTCATCCTTCATTAAAAGCCCAATTCCCTTCATCAAGTAGGAGTTCTTTCACTAACTATGGGTTTTTAATTGAACCCCCCATATATTATTATCTACTATCTACTATTTCTAATAAAGCAAAACCAACTTATGCCATATGTCATTTGCTTAAACCACTCATTGCCACGTGTATTCCTCTTAATCCACACGTTTTGTGTTTAGGCGCTAAAACAAAAGCATGTAAACCCTAATGCAAATGCAGTTTCTTCTTTCCTACGCCATCATCTTCTACTGATTATCTTTAATTCACCCATCATTGAATTCAATCAATGACGGAGTTACCTTTTTTATTCTCCCATTGATTGAGGGTTGTTACAATCAAAAACCCTAAATCCAGTGTTTCCTTTCATCGTTTATCCTCCCAATTGAAATGAAAGAACCTGTATCTCATCTCTCTACCACCACATTAATGCCGCCACCATGGTGATGAAGATGATGAATACGATTTTGAGGATTGCAATTATGGTGATGAAGATGATAGTTACGAATAGGTTAACCGGTACGTTTTATCTTCCCACAATAATCTCCATTGAGTTCAGATCTTTCTCTTTTATCTTCCCACAATTCTCAGTCACAAACCCTAGCTCTAGCTCAGGCGATTTCATCTTTTTCCCGTTTATATCTTTCGCCATTTCTTCTTAGATTAGGTTTTTTTTTAAGTTTATCTGTTAAATTAGCATGAATTGTTGGTTGTTTTTTATGTGAATCTGAATAGGAGTTAGTTCTAGGGTTATGTGTGGGTGAGATTGTTTCAATTTAATTGTTTGATCTGTTTTGTATTGTATTGTGTATGTGTTACTCTGTGTGGAAGTTTGGATTGTGGATCTAATGAACTGGATTTCATGTTGTAGTTTGAAGTTAAGTTGTGAAGATGAGTGGAGCAGTGCTTGTGGCTGTTGCTGCTGTTGGTAATCTGCTTCAAGGATGTGTAACACCCCGAAAACGGGTTTGGTAATTAAAGCCCATTAATACTAAAGACGGGGAAAGTACCGTTAGTGGTAAAAGTAAACTGGCAAATATTAGGAATTTATTTAATAATCCTAATATTTATTTGAAGTGAATAAATAGCTTTTAAGAAATAAAGTGATAGAAGGCCCGAGTTAACGGGACCCGAAATAAACTTAGTCATAAATATTCTCGAACCCGCAAAGCTAACTAGGAATATTAAACCTAGTTAATAAGTGGGGAATATTGTTAAAAATAAGTAGGTTGTGCCCTACTTAATTAACTAACCAAATTAGAGGGGCCAATATTGTTAAAATTGAAACTTAAGTTACTAATTCTAATTAAAAAAAAAGAGAGAAACCAAACACCCCATTTTGGGGATGCCTGATCGAACAAAGAACCAGGGGGCGACCTGGGTTTCTTCAAGCCCTAAGATTCTCACAAAACTCACAAATTGGAGCCTCTAATCCAGTCTAAATCGAATTTCAAGCACAAATTCGTGATCACCTCACTGAAGGGATCATAAGGTATGCAAAATCCTAGTATTTTGATTCATCTCAAGTTCTAGGTTAATTATGAAAAACTGAAATTGAGCTTGATTGTGTCATGCATGAGGGAAATTAGAAGGGATATGGTGTCTAGAGATGAACCCTAGGTGAAATCTCGTTAAAAGATTTCATGTTAATTATAGAGTTCATAATCACCATTGTAGGTGATTAATGAACTTGAAGAAAACTTGATAAACCCGAGAATTTATGATCTTGCTCTAGCATAATCTGAATTTAAGAGTAAATTTCAGAAATATGGATGTTAAGACTTGTGTAGAATTGTCTAATCGAAGTTAATTTAGATGATAATTACAAGTCATAAACTTGGTTTTGATGATATAAAAATCTGACCCGCTAGGTGTTTGATGAAACGCCTAAGTGAGGATTAAAATGCTAAAAGTTGGGTAAAAACGCAGATTTGATTATTATAAAGAATTATGCGTTAAAGCTTATGAAAAATGGGTTTAGGATGATTTAATGAAATTGATGTTGTATTGGTGTTTATAAACACCATACTAACTTGTATGAATGAACTACTTGAACAAAAAGGGAAATTTTTAAGAATTCATACTTGATTTGAAGTGGGTCTAGACATAAGAATTAAACTCATGATTTATGGTTTAGTTCAATAAGAAAGTAGTCAAAGATTCATAAGGTGTGAAAGTCATGATTTAGAATGACTAATCTAACAACCTTGTGAATGATGGATGATAGTAGGCGCTTAACAAGCTAGGTGAAGCTTGGGGAGAAAGCGAGTCGATCAAAGCAAGTGAGAAAAGAAAAACGTAATTCGGATGCAAGGTAAGTAAAACTTACACCACTTGTAGTATATGTGTTTATTTTATAAGCAATGAATACAATAAATGATTAGGTTCGAATCATGGGTTCTGACACGAAGCGAAATGAGTCGGAACCAATAAAAATGTTTTAAAACCATGATTAATGGTGAAAGAGGCAAATTGGTAAATTGGTCATGTAATGACTAATAACTAATGAGTTTTCATTAAGATCACTTTAAAGGGTAACTAATAACGAGAAAATAAGTAGAGATGGAAATTTAGTCAAGTACCGACTAAAGTAAATGGTAGTTAAAAAGGGGTCTAGTGGCAAAAATCCGAAATGGGTCGGATGAGCAAATTGGTAATTATTAACCATGTTTTGCTCCTTATGAAGGTGCTTGGTCATATAGGCCAAACGGGTCAAATGGCGAGATAACACCATTTGACTATATCGACTGATGTGGTTGTCAAGTCTTGTGTTAACAGGAGCGATTAGCGATTCGGATACTTCCGTCGCCATAGAAAATGTGATAGTAAAAGCGAGGTACAAATCGGGTTTATTTGTTGATCCGAGCCAGGTACACATATTTATGTTGTAGTTAAAAGTGATATTTTGGTCGAATAATTGGTGAGAGTCCTTCATTGTAAAAGAAGGACCAAAATCGACCAAAACGCCCTTGTAGGCTAAGTGGGACAAACAGCCCTTAAAGGTTGTTTGGAAACAAGTTTTATGATTAAGTAAATACTTAGATTAAGTATAGAGGTTGAAAGAGGTATTATATTAGTCAAACGGTACTATTTGAGTTTTTGCCGTAAAATAATGATTCGAGAAGTGAAATTTGGTTTATATAGATCACCACATCAAACCGCCATAAACACAATTGTGGTGGGAGATTATAGGATAAGAAATGTGGTGATGAAATGCTAGAAACAATCGAGAGCGATTTTAGGCTCGAAAATGCTTAAATACCCTTAACGGGTCAAAATAAGCATACGAGCGAAAACGGGTTTAAATTGTGAAATAAACTTGTGATTAGAACCTAAAATGGTAGTTAATAACAAATTGAGAAGTGTAGGTAATGTAGGAATCAAACAAATATGTTCGTTTGATAAAATGCATAAACGGGTCAAAATTTGGTAAAAGGGCGATAAGCCGAAGACTTAAAAAGTCTGAAATTTTATTATGAAGGTTGTTGGATTTTAACTCCATAAGATGGAGAATTGAATTACGGACGCGTAGGAAAAAGAATCGGGTAAAACGGATCAATAACGAAGAAGTTATGGCCGTTTCCGTGAAATCAGATCGTGCAGGGAATATGCAGCAACATTTTGCTGAAAAGGGGGCCTAGCGTCACGCGACGCCCCTTGGCGTCACGCTACGCCCCCAAACCCGGAAAAATGTTATTTTTTGTCATATTTAACCCCTGTACTTGTTTGAACTTCATATTTAACCCCTGTACTTGTTTGAACTTCATATTTGACTATCAAAACTAACTTTTAAGTTGGTTTTGATCATAGGTGATTGCCATGAGTGCCCGGATGAAGATCAAGCGACGAGCAAGAACCGAACACGATCACGAAATAAGCTTCCGCACTATGTATCGTTATTATGTTAAATGACGAATGTCGTTTCATTGTTTCTTCTAAGTGACGAACTTAATTACATTATGTTCTAAACTTTTAAATTGTAAAAAAGTTTTAGTAAACCCGTTTTCCAATGGATATGTAATATTAATTACATGATTGTTTTCGTAAATAATACGCTAAACCTTGATTTATAAGAACGGGTGTTACAGGATGGGATAACGCCACTATTGCTGGTGAGTTGCTAAAATTTCAGATTTGTTATAGTTCAGCAAACATTAAGAGGGTCTTTTATTTGTAACTATATTTGGAATTCACTCTTTTGTAAGTATCCTTGGTTTTGCAAGGTGTTTATGTGTATTCTATAGTTGATTAGGGTTTTTCATCCGCCTCATCCCTTTTGGATCTGAGATCCCATGTCTGAAGTGGATGTTGCCTGAAGCGGATTTTACGGCCTGAAAAAAAACGATGATGACGACGATGGTTGATTTAGGGTTTCTTTAGTTCCGGTAATGTGATGGTTATGGTTAAAGGCAACGACGACAGTGCAGCAACTAGGGTTCCACCAACACATATTTCTCATCATCTTCAGGGAGATGTAGTGCTCTTAAATGCTATGAAGAAGACTCACTTTGAAAATTGAAGATACGGTCCGTTCGTTTTTATTTCATTTTTATGTTGTTAATGAATCTACTTATGTACATGATTGATTAGAATTTAGGGATTTGTACAAGAAGCTCGGAATCTAACATCTGGATGCTACAAGAAGCTTGAAATCGATGAGGACTAAAAGATGTAAGCGCTCGATTTATTATCAGAATCTCAATCTATATGTTTCATTTCTTACTTATTGTGTTCTATTAGGGTTTTGTTATTCCTCTGGAGACGAGAACCTATCTGCCAAAGATCTGATTTGTTGATCTGTAAATGACGGCATGGGTTTTCCTGAACGTAAAGGGGCTGAAGCGTCGGTTTCGTTTACACAAGGTAACTGCCAAAGTTTGTTAATTTTTGCAATAACGTTAGATGTTTTTTATGCTTTGGCAATATAGTTGAAGTTGTTTGTAAAATGATTTTACCTGCTTTGTATGGTTTAACTATATGTGTAGAGTTACTGTTATGATGACATTATGTTATAACTAGGGGTGAGCATCTAAAAAGTCCGACATCATCCACATCCCAATGAATTTTCCATTGCTTTTCTTACTCATTAGCTGCTATAATCCTAAACTAACAAGTTTGATGATATACTCTCAATTAGCTTCACCAAGCCATCTTGCAGAGGAACGTTCACTGGTCCGATTTTCAACTTGCAAGTAATATATTATTTTTAATTTTTCTCTGCAAATGTATTATCAGTGAATGTCCTCACAATTTTTTAATATGGAATCGGAAAAAATCAGATTACACCACTTCGTATTTGTTTCATTTTGGCTACGATGTTGACGGCAACTCAACTTTATTGCATGGATTTTTGGTTTGGCACTTGGGGGAGATTTTTTATTTCTATCTAGATCCATCTTGTGGGTGTTACCCGATTAGGGGTTTTTCTTTTTTCAAAATTGAAAAAAAGGCAAAATTCTTAATGTTTTGTTGATTAATAGTAATGAAAACGCGATTGGTGTTTTAGATTTGGGCAAGTTTCGATTTGATGGTTAAATTGGACGTCACGATGACAGAACTGGTAGACTATGTGCAGGTGAACCAAGAAATCATCTGATAGGTGCTTTTATTCGCCTTTTCATAACTAATTGAGAGGCTTCAATTCCTTTTATTCGCAATAGTTATTATAATAGAAACTAGGAAGTAACTTCATTTTGTGTTGTATTTTCTTTTGTTTTCATTAGCATGTGTGTATAAATTTTTGATAAGAGATTGCTTGTGTTTGTGAATTGGTACAGGTGAACCAAGAAATCACTTGGTTACTTAATTGCTTATAATAATTAATATGCGAAATTGCATATTCTAGGGTCTTTCAGATTGAGGCTGCATTGAGATCCATCATGGCTTCTTTGATGCTCCAAGTGCCTCCTTATGTATAATATTCATCAGAATCACTCATTATTATTTTTTTGCCTAGCTTTATTTCAGCTTGAATCAAATAAACATTGTTTGGTCAAGATCCGCATCCCTACTGAGGCGGAGACTATAGGGCTGATGTGGACTTGGTCTCGTGATCTGGATACCGCTGAAGAGGTGAACGAGCTATGAGATTGCTGCAACCGGTTGATATCCTAAAAAATTAACTATTTTTGGGTGGCGATCCTGGCTCAACCGCTTTCCGACTAGAGTGGAGCTAAGTTGGAGAAGTATCAACGCCCCTTCTCTTCTCTACCACTTTTTACGGCGACAGAGATAAGTCTTTGGAGCACCTTCTCACCGCATGTTACACTTCCTCAGTTTATGGCAGTTGATTTCCACCTGGTGCAGGGTCCTGGCTATTTACACCTTCAGTATCAATGATCTTTTCCAGCTCCACACCTTTTCTCAAGGCTCTGCTACTTGCAAAAGCTTGATTAACTTGGTTATCATTCTTGCTTGCTGGGTCATTTGGAAGAAGAGGAACAAAGTCATCTTCTCTAATGGTGCACTGACCCGGTGAAAATGCTGCAAGATATCAAAGCTATGGGGTTCTGTGGGTGAAAAACAAAGCTAACATGTTGTCATTTGACTAGAACAACTGGTGTAATATTCAGTTTATGTAATTCCTTTGTATATTCTTCTTTGTATAGCCAGTGGCTTGCATTTCTTCTAATAAATTTGGCAGTTCAAAAAAAAAAACCTTAGTATGATGCATTATTTTGATGGGATAAAGTTTTTTCGTGTTTTTGATATTCAGGAAATGCAGTGATCTTCCATATTAAAGCCCGATCAAGTTCTCAAGTTAAAACAACTCACTATTCTCACGCTAGCTGAGGCAAATAAGGTAAAGTATTCCTGTTTGTAATTAGTCTTACGTCTTCTATCAGTACCAGTAATGAGTTTACAAGTTTGAAACATATAATCATATATAATGACTATATATGAAATTCACACTGAACATGATGGTTAAGGCATTTTTCTCTATGCAATTATCACTTATCTGTGTTTCCCATGGCTATTTACCAAGAATATATTCTTACACTTTGCTCCACAAGATATAGGTCTAAATCAAGTAAATGGAAAATAATAGACATACAAAGTAGTGATGGGTTACTTCGAAAAACTATTTATTTGATAGTTGATTTATCGAATCTACAAGGAACCGAAGTGCACATTTGATCATTCTATTTTATGATGTTGGGTCCATTACATTAACTTTTTCTCATTGTTGTTTAGCTCTCACTGTTATTATGTTAGTTGAATCAAAGAATAGCTAGAGTTAGACTGGCAGTTCTGTGTTAACGCTTACCGTTGAAAAATCTATGGATTACACAACTATTAGTAGAGGAGTTAACCTGGATACAAATAAAGAAGAGTGGACTAACTTAACCATAACAATGTTATGGACCACCAAAAAACTATGGCTTTTACCAAGGCTGTCTAAAGCTTTTGAGTGTTCTCACAAATAACTGAACTCAGATGTAACATTATATTATTATTTGACACTTGAAAGTAAAACTTTTTTTAGCCTATGACCCTCCATGTGCAAGGTTGTTTGGTTTCGTTTAATACGAGTAATTGTTCTGGTTATCCTACCTGGAGAATTTGCAAATTTATTTTGTTGACTTTTGGTATTGGTTGTTACTTTAAAAGATTTTATATTTAGTGACCTCTTAAAAAGGTAAACTTGGGTCAATGTCTTATTGTGTTTATTTGGAGCTCTTTCTTTATTTATATTTATCAAGGTGGAGGTAGCAAGATGGGCGGGTCAGTTGGTTTCTAGAGGTAGCAAGATAGGCGGGTCAGTTGGGTTCTGTAACAGTTGGGTTGGATGACCCCTCAAAACAAGTTTTTGTCGATTTTGAATATTTTTTACATAATTCAGTTGTATATTATGATTACAAAAACAATATTATTACAATATTAATCATCTAAATGTTTGAATAAAGAAACATTAACAAATTTTGGTCTTCTTGCTGGCTTTAGGATGCCATTTAAATTGACTAATTGTTGATGTTTCGACTTGCTTTCTATATAATTTACTATTGAAATTATTTGCACACTTTTTTGTTGACTAAAATCTTTTTTTACAGTTTCAAGTATAGCCAATATGGTGAAAATGGAAGCAATATAGGAAATTGGATATAATTGGAACCTATATCGGTATTTGTTTTTTGAACAGTGTTGTTATTGTTATTTCATTTATACATTTTTTATTAGTTTATATTAAATTTTCCGGCCCGGGAAGTTCCCGGGTTATAACCTATCTTGCTTTTGTATGTTTTTATGGCTATTTACAACTAGAAAAACTTTAAGAAACGGAATTAGAAAATTGTGGTGGAGATAAGGGAAAAAGGATACTTTACAGGTTAAAAATGTTATTTATGGAGATAACGGGTCAATTATGTATCCTGATGGGATGACCCCCATAAGTTGTTGGATGAGATGATAAATTGTGATTCATCAAGTATACATTAGGTTATTGGGCAGATGATTAGGGGAGATTACGATGATGCTTCTAGGGGAAATTACGATGATTCATCAAGTATACATCAGGTTATACCAAATCAAGCCAAGAACATGTTGAATGGCAACTTTCTCTTATTTTTTATAACTTAACGAAATGGAAAAAGGAAACTAAAAGTTTTGATTTTTCGTAAAACTTATACTCGTTATCCAGGCTATTGTTTGTTGAATCCGGTATAAATGAAATCAGGTACGTGTATGGGTGGTCTTTAAATTTATTTTAAGAGTTGTGAGGCGTTAATGAAAAAAGTTAAATAAATAGGTGGTCTCCTTATACTTTTTACCTAAAAAATATTAGCTCAACTAACATATATTATTCCAAAATTTGATTATCAATGTAATTATATTATACTTTTAATCATATTTAACACACGAAGTCCATAAAATTCAAAAGATGTGGGCATTTACTGTGTTTTGGGTCAACCGGACCTCTCCTATACCCAAATTACCTAATGAAAAAAGTTAAATAGCTAGGTGGTCTCCTTATACTTTTTACCTAAAAAATATTAGTTGAACTAACATATATTATTCCAAAATTTGATTATCATTTTAATTATATTATACTTTTAATCATATTTGACACACGAAGTCCATAAAATTCAAAAGATGTGGGCATTTACTGTGTTTTGGGTCACTTGGACCTCTCCTATAGTCCTATACCCAAATTACCTACTTTCATCCGATACCCAGCTAGCCATTTTTTTCACTTTTGAAAAGTTATATAAGAAAGATGTACATAATCATTCATGTATATGCTATTCGATGGTCTGCAGGTTGTGGTCTGGGGATGCATGCACAGCTATATCAGTTTGTTTCAAGAACATGCATCAGATTGTTGCATATCTTTGAAACCTTTATGATGGAGAAAGTAATGTCCAGTAGTCCGTTATATCTTGGGATCATTCTCTGGCAGGGGATGTTTGGGCAGTTTTTTATATTCAAATTTGATTAACAGTTTGAGGTTTATAGTGTTTTGAGAGACTAGATCTAGGGATTCTTAAGGGATTATTTGAAGACCTGTATTAATCAATTGTGTGAAGCCCATAATATTTTGCTAAACTGGTCTAAGGGGTTGCTTGAAGATATGTGATGTGATAATAGGCAGGGGCATTTTGGGAATACTGAAGATTTTCTTGCCAGTAACGTTTGGGGTCAAAATAATTGTGTTGACCGGGTTTTGGGTCAATATAGATGTGTTTTGCTGCTCTTATAGACATCAAATAGTTCTAATGTTTATACAGAGCTAGGGTTATTTTTGGAATTTTGGAAGGAATATAGAGGGGAGGAAGCTACAGTGTAACTGGTATGGTCTTAGGGATCAGTTTTTGGTGTTCAAACTGAGGGTTTTGATTAGTATATGGGCTTTGGGCAATGTTGAGGATGCACTTTTGATGGCTCTTATGAAAATGATTGAAGTGGTGACTATGAGGCTGCACTTATGAAGGAGATAAAATTGTTATTTATAGCTTTAACGAATGACAGTGATGAGGCTGCACTTATGAAGGAGATAAAATTGTTATTTATAGCTTTAACGAATGACAGTGATACCATGTTAAGACTCCGGCTTTTGTCCGGAGGTTTGTTGTATCCGATGTCCGGAGGTTGAGATGCTTTTTGAAGTCTGGTGATGATTTCTTTCTGAATAAATGAGGTTATTTTGAGATCATCTTTCTAAATGATGGGTTTTTTTGGGATATAAGTGGGGTCTTTTTTTACGTTTTAAAGTGGGTTCTCCATGATCAGCAAGTCCAGATGATAACACATGGGTGTAAACAAGTCAAATGATACGTGAGTAACTCGACATCAGGTAATTAAAAGCATGAATTAAGCCAAGCTTAAACGGAGTTTGCGGCAGTGGAGTTGTGGCTCGATGAAGAGACAGAGTTTGCGGCAGTGGCGTTCGGCAGCGGCTTCCTCGGTCTCGGACTCCCGGTTGAGGAAGAAGCGAAAATCTGAACAAGGTTTAGGGTTCAGGTGAGTTGTGGCTCAATTCCTTTTGTTTCTAATACCTGCTTTTACATATAAATTAAAACACAATCTATCAGCAGTGGTTCAACTACGTTGATTCAGGTTCTATTTTTATACAAATCCTCTCAATCTCATCATTTACACTCATGTATTCATGTGGATGTATAGATTTGGTTGAAGATTTCATCGAATTTTAATTATTTGCTTATGTTATTTTGTTGTAGATGGTGATGGTAAGATAACAGGGGACAATGCAACAATTGTCTTTGCTAAATCAAATATAAAAAAAAAAACCTCAACTTAAGCAGGTGAAAAACAATTGCTCAACTCTACTTTGTTGATTATCTCTCATATGTTGTTGACCGTATTAAATTAGTATGGTTAATGCTAAATTTGAATGATATATGGCTAAACTTTTGTATGATTCAACTACGTCAAACCCCTTATCCACTCAGTGTTAGATCTTAAGAAACTCTATAATCTATACTCGAATTACTTTCCATGTGGTTGGTTTTTTATCTTATAACATCTTATCATATTATATGCTATGGCCTTCAAATATCAGGAATGCATTTGGACAGCTGACAGCAGGGATGCGGTAGGTGGTAATAGTCACACTAGAGGAGCTTGAAGCTATTGAACGAGTAAGTTTTATGTAGCCATTTATGCTTAGACAGAACTTTAAAGGTTCTTAATATGACATGTTTATAGTTTATATAACTTAGGTTTACTTATTCCGTTTAGGTTATTTGCGTTTTAAGTCTTTAAACACTCATTTATAGAGTTATGTAATTATGACTTGTATCATTTGAATTGTTTGAACGTCACTTTGTTGGAGTAGCGATCACGGCTTCAGAGGGAATCCGATCAAAGAATGTGAGTGAGGTCATCTCTTTCACCAAAATGTTCAGGTAAGCTTTAACTTTGACCCTTCCATTTCCGCTCTAAAGTTGCGGTTGATCATTGGCTTCGAAAAGATATTGACAAGTATGGTGTGCTTCTATTTAATGAACTGAACAAAGATTAAAAAAACATACTTGCAAAAAACTCATCGATTCCTTTTCGAACAGAGGTTACGTATGTACTTTATTTATTATTCTACAGATAACATTTTAAATAATTTACAGAACTATAGGAAAAAATTTATTCTGCCTGATCCACTGTGATTATGTGATTTTAGTATTTTCCAAGTTTGGATATGAGGAAGATAGTTAATTCCAAATATTGGTAGGTAAAAGACCTCCTAAATGTTATACTAAAGATTGCTATGAAAGGCATAACCACTTTTTTTCTTCTAAAATATCAAGTTATCTTTGAGATACTATGCATTGTTATTGGCTACAAATATTATTTTTTTTAATCCTTCATTTGTTTACAACTGATAATCCTTCCTTCACAGTTGTGTTTGCAGAAACAAGAAGACTACAAAATTCTAGATGTTGTTTTAAGATTTAAGGTTTTGATATTTGTCTTTTGCTGGTGTTGTAGACACCCAAGAGGGTAATGAGTACTATATGGAGATGTTTGAATATGTTTTTTTGTTAGGTAAATGGTTTAAAAATCTAGCTTTTGCTTATTTTATTAGGTTATTATTTCTTGAATTTGGACGTGTGCAAGAGCCTGACTGTAGCCGGACGGTATTTGTATTGTTTGTTTAATTGGACATGCTTCATCAATGCTTTATGTTACCTTTTCATTCTAACGTTTTGTTTGGTGCTTTAATATTTGGTCCTGAAGGTATCTATCCGGCGACCCTTAGACGTGAAGTCTAAGTTTGGAAAGCCCTAGAACAAAAATGATGATCTACCTGAGGATTCAATGCCAGTAGATATTATATATTTGTGTTAAGCCACCCGCGAAAATCGCGGGATCTTAGGCTAGTTATATATATAGGAGAATGATCTGTTAGGAACTACCCTTTATTGCAAGAACCAATGTAAACACAATCAAAAATACCTAACAAAAAATTTAAAAAACACACATTTTTTTTAAATATTTTTTTATTAAAAATCGCTATTTTCCGTCAATAATTTTTTTGAGACTAAAACTAGCGATTTTTTATAAAAAAAATTGTGTGTTTTTCAATTTTTTTTAGGTTTTTGGGGGGTCTAGCTTTATGTTTTAGTTTTTAGCATTTAGCTTGGGTGGGGGTGGGGGGGGGGGTTAGGTTTTAGGGGGTGGGGGGGTTAGGGTTTTTTTTAGGTTTTTTGGGGTTTAGCTTTATGGTTTAGTTTTTAGCATTTAGCTTGGAGAGGGGGGGTTAGGTTTTTTAGGTTTTTAGCGGGTGGGGGGTTAGGTTTTTTTTAGATTTTAGGTGGTGTAGTGGGTTTATTTTATTGTGTTCACAATGGTTCTCGCATGAAGCCTACCATATATATACACACACACACATATATATATATATATATATATATATATATATAGGGTGGGGTTCTAAAGTGAACACTAGTGTATTTGCGAACTGAGTGAACAAATCCTGGCCATTGATCTACACACGTGTATGGCCAGGATCTCATCATCAAATCGTAAAATACACTAGTGTATTTCAACATCAAATCCTGGCCATTAATCTACACATGTGTATGGTCAGGATTAGTTCACTCAGTTCGCAAGCTACACTAGTGTTCACTCTTGAACCTAATCCTATATATATATATATATATATATATAGGGTGGAGTTATTGTAAAAAAGACCAAAAGTGTGAGAAAGGTAAGAAAGAATCTCAACCATTAGATCTAAATTAATTGAAAAGGGTAAGATTGTAAATTAATTAACAAATTCAAATATGGTAATCCTTGATTTAAGGATTTGGAGAGAGAAAAATCTCTGATTTAAGGAAAATAACCGTCCATAAATATAACACCATTCAGAACATGTTCATACATGGTGTTTTAATTATAACACAATTCAGAAAAATATAACACCATTCAGCACAAAAAAAAAACACCATTCACACAAAAATAACATCATTCAACACAAAACATAACACCATTCAGCACAAAAAAAACACCATTCACACAAAAATAACATCATTCAGCACAAAAATTTAACACCATTCAGCACAAAAAAACACCATTCAGCACAAAAATAACACCATTCAGCACAAAAAAAAAACACCATTCAGCAGTAAATAAAATAAACACCATTCAGTACAAGAATATAATACCATTCAGTAAAAAAACACCATTAAGAAAAGGAAAAAACACCATTCAGAAAATAAAAGAAACATCATTCAGTACACAAAATAACACCATTCAGTACAAGATATAACACCATTCAGTAAATAAAAAAATAACACCTCTGTATCATCTTCTCCACTTCCGGCACCACCATCTCACCTTGCGTTTGACTGCACGAAGCAAACCAGTGATCCGCCGTAGCGCCGTCGTCATTACCGGCTGCGGGTGGTGGTGATGGTCTGCGATGGTCTCCTCTGCTTCCGACGGCATGCAAGCTTCGACGACGATAAGCAGCGGAGAAGGTGGTTCAGGGCGGTGGTTGTGAGTGAACCGGCGTCGGATGGAGGGGTCTGGTTGACCGGAGACGATGATGATGGCTGAGGGTGGTGGCGATGTTAGGGTTGTGGTGTCGATTGGAGAGAGAGAGATTATAGGGATTTTGATTACAGTTACCTATTTTGAATGGATCTAAAAGACTTTATTACCCCTATAATTTTCAATTTAGTCCAAAAAATAAAACAAATTTTACGATTTGGTCCCTATTAATCTAAACCATTAGATCAAAAATCTAATGGTGTAGATTCTTTCTTATCCTTCTCACATTTTTAGTCTTTTTTACAGGATCCTCTACTTATATATATATATATAGGGGAAGGTTCATTTGAGAAGAAAATTTAATTGAGAAGAAAAAGAACAAATGGTAATTTTGTAAAACATTAAATAGTTTTTTCACTTATCTCATTTATTATCATTTTAACTAATTAATTAGTCATAAAGACTAGTATCCTCCACACTAACATTTTTTTGCCTACACACATCAAAAGTTATCTTACATATTTCGAAATTCATCCTACACGTTGAAATTTATCCTACACAACTCGTAATTTATCCTACATAACTCGTGATTTATCCTACACTTTAAATTATTTTATTTTTTTGAAAAAATATATATTTTGAAGTTAAGTTACAAAAAATTTAATGTAGTTAGCTATTAAAAAGGAAGACTATAAATTAATGACCTATGTAGATTTACCAATGTACCCTTATAGTAACATTAAATACTTATATTAAATGAAGTAAAATAAAGCATTCTTATTGGTTAAAATTTCTTCTTTTTTCTTCTTACAAAAAATTTCTTCTCATTTGAACTCTCCACTATATAGGGGAAGGTTCATTTGAGAAGAATATTCTTGCAAGAAGAAAACTAAATTAATCTAGGCCCTATATTTTTTTGATCAATGGTTGTGAATCAAGACATTATTGTTGTCCACTTTCAATTAATGTTTTAATTAATAAGGGTAGAATAGAAAATTTGATGTATAACACTATTAAATATTATAAAGGGTTACTCCAATCTCATTAATGCCATCATAATTTTCTCCTTCACCATCATTAATATTTTGGGTCCTACACCAATTTTATAAGGAGTGACTAAATTATTTAAAGTGTTGTGTCCTACACATATAATATTATATGTCGTAAAATTATTTAAAAGTGTTGGGAACCTACAGCAAAATATTGTTTTCTTGGTGTAGGAAACGTTGTTAGTATGGTCTAGAAAACGTTGAATATGTAGGATCATGTGCATGAATGTTTTTATTGTGTAAGGTGCACAACTATTTTATTGGACAGACTCATTAAATGATTAGGGTTTATTAATTTAAATAGCAAAAATAAATGGTAGACTGATTAAATGATTGGTTTAAATTACCTTTGTACCATTTTATTCTTAATTTGTGATTCTTCTCATTTGAACTCTTCACTATATGTATATTGTCAAATTTTGAATTATACACATATGTATATAATCAACTTTTAATTATACATTATACATGTGTATATTACGAAAAATTTAGAGAAAATGTGTGATTCATTATCTTCTGAAGTTTCTAACTTAGGCTAGTTTTTCTCACATGTTTTTAACAAAAATTCTACCACAACTCTCATACTCTCGTCTCGCAAATTTTTTACACAATGACGAGATTTTCATCGATCGACCGACACACACTTGGTATTTTACTAAAGAAATACATGAAATATCCAAAAAACATAAAACATACCCAAGATTTTGATGTGTTTGTTTGCTTCTTTTCGGTTAACATACTTTTTTCCATCTTTCTTTCAACTTCTATTTGTTTGTTCTCTAATATAGAGAAAAAGTTAGTAGTTACGTTTACAACACGCAACTAATTTAAAATTAACCAAGTACATACACAAACTGACAAAAGTAACTCCACAAAGAAAACAAACAACGGTGGAAATAAAATGAAATATAAATCATCTACCTTATCTCATCTCACTTTCATTCAGAGTCAACTCTTTGCGTTGGTATGTATATAATTTCTATCAGATTAAAAGTGACTTTTTTGTATAACTTGATGATCATTACTTCTTGTTGATTTTATTTATAAAATAATATAGTAAACAATTTTATAAACTTAAATAACTTCTATATATTTTATTCTTTTATAAAAAAATATATATATCGTAAGGAGAACTTTTATTCTTTTCAATTTGAGTTGATTGTAAATTGAATTTAATTTTTAATTGTTAGAAGAGAGTTCTACCCTTCGACCAGCTGACAGCTGACATTCTGGTCTTTGGATGGGTAGGAGGAAAACATGAATGTGTGGATCTAACAGGGGTTTCCCCGCTTGTGGGCTTAGGGAGTAGTGATTTCACGGTGGGTCAGGTTATTTTAAAGGCTGCGTTGAGTAAAGTCACCAAACATGAGAAAGTGTGCCGTAACAACCAGCACGTGTTTATCACATTTGCTTTTGATACTTTTGGTTTTCTGGCGCCAAAGGCTGTGGACCTACTTAGTCGAGTTCAAAGGGTCATGCATAGTAATGTTATGACCCCGAGATCTATAGACGTAGTTTTTAAAAAAACTTAGTTTTGCTATTTAAAAAGGGGTAACGGCGCAGCTTGTTACCCGTTTACCAATTATCTCGATGTAAATTCATAAAATGCATATCAAATCAAAGAGAGAAAATTCTGAAAAAAAAATTGTTAGATGCATATTCATTTGTCTAGACTAGTTGTAATGGAACCTCTAAATAAGTTGCAATGATGGGTCGGATTGTTTGTTTCTAATGACGAAAACGACCTATCTAACATGGCATTTTTTTTTACAAATTACAACTATTCCATTCCATTATCATTATCAAATGGTCCTAATATTAACACATGGGAAAACTTATTTACACATGGTGTATACGGGCCGTATACTGTTATACGGCCCGTATAGAATAAAAACAACTTGACAAAGTCTGTGCCAGCAGACTTTGTCAGTTGTTTTTATTCTATACGGACGTATAACAGTATACGGCCCGTATACACCATGTGTAAATAAGTTTGCCTGGTCGTATACAATGTATACGAACGTGTATACGGGGGCCGTATACTGTTATACGGCCCGTATGGAACGAAATTTTGATTTTTCAAATATTTTAGAGTGGTGAGGTGCTCAAAACTTTCTAAAAGTAGAAAAAAATAAAACATTAACAAGTAACAAAGATTGAAGAACAAGAAAACGTGTCGTATGACTGTAATAAAACGGAAGCTATTAACGCGGGATTACGGGCATGGTGTTATTCTTTATTTAATATTTATAGAATAAAAGGAAGGGTGAGGCATTTGATGAGAGTTGTAAGGAGTCTGAATAAAACGGATGCTATCAACGCGGGATTACGGACATGCGTTTAATTCCCAACATATTTGTTTCGTCACGTACATTTCGTAAGAAACTTTTCGTGCACTGAACCTTCACCTCCAATCATTTCCTGGTCAAATCACACACTATAAAAGTTTAAACTTATCGTGTGTTGTAGTTTGGAAAGATGACCGAATAGAGATCTGAATAACAAACTGTGGAGAACTTGTTTGCGTTATCCACCAACAATCCGTTCATTATCTGTTGTTGTCTAAAACAATATCAATTAACGTTCAGTTGTGTATACAAATTCATCACCGGTTTCTACAGCACAAGCACATACACAGGGAGAATGTTCTCGAAATTGAAGGAAAAGAAAAAATGGTTGTTGATGTTTTTTCTCTATCGGGATTTTGTTGAGTCGTCGGGAAAACTTTTCCTCAGGGGAGGGTGAGTAGTATGAGTCTGAGTCCATTGTGGTTCGTGAATGTTGGAAGAACCCGACACGTCTTCTGCTGCCTCTTCGGTTGGTAAAAGACATAGGATGGCTTCTAATACAGGCTCTTTGTCAGTTGTGGTTGATTTATAGGAGGAGGTTATGAAACGAATATATGTTTATGCGAACATCCTTATTTTGTCACGTACATGCGTTTAATTCCCAACATCCTTATTGTATCAGACTCTCTCCCCTCCTGATGCAATTTTCACAGTGGTACCAATGTCCTGCTACTACAATCCTTCCAACGATCCTTGTCTTGAAAGACAAGAATACAACGTTCATGTATCACAAGGAATGACCGATCTAAGGCAGAGAACCTGATTTAGATACACAAATTCATCATCGGTTTCTACAGCACAAGCACATACGCAATGAAGTATTAAAAGATGTTAGTTTCTTGACAGTATGGTTTCTCGACAAATGAAGTATTATCTGTCCTTGCTGCCTCTTCGGTTGATAAAAGACATAGGATGATTTCTCTATTACAGCACTCTTCTGAAAGACAAGAATACAACGTTCATGTATCACAAGGAATGACCAATCTAAGGCAGAGAACCTGATTTAGATACACAAATTCATCACCGGTTTCTACAGCACAAGCACATACGCAATGAAGTATTAAAAGATGTTAGTTTCTTGACAGTATGGTTTCTCGACAAATGAAGTATTATCTGTCCTTGTGTAACACCTCAAAAATTTCGTGTTTAATAAGATATCGACACGTGTCATGTACGACAAAAACACGTTGTGAACCCGGATTAAATAAAGATGTTTTGGATAGGATTAAAAGTGTCGTCATGTTAATTTTACCTCTGAACGACCTCAATTATAAATCCCAAGACCCCAATATTTATTTTAAACATCTGTTATAACCCGGTAAATACTCACAATAATTCATTCAAGTTGCATGAGTGGAATTAGAAAGACATGATATACTCCTACGAAGAAAAAGAAAGGATGTCCTTTGTTTTCGGGTCTTGTTTTTGGAATCTAAGCAAGCAAATGCAAATGGTAGGGTAAGGAACTGTACTAGACACACTATGGAGGTCCCTAAGTTGTTGTTTGAGGTCACAAAGTCGGATAATGGGATTACCTTTGCAAAGCACCAAAGAAAAGTCAAAAATTGTGGCTGGAGGGAAGCTTACGGACCGTAACCTCCCCAAGGTTGAGGTCCGTAAGCTAGTGCCCAGCGACCAGAAACCTTCTGCAGCAGGTTATTTCGCGATTGTGACCTGTTTGTTCGGTTTTTATCAGTTATAAACGACCCCTAAACCATCCTAGAGCTCTAGGACAAGTGTCCAATGGTTGTGGTTGGTCCTAGAGTTAGTTGTCACATAGTTGTGGTGGATCCAAGTACTATATAAGGCCACATGATGCAACCACATTTCTTCACACTTGCATTTGATCTTTGGAGCATCCTGGAGCATAGGAACTCTCTCTTCTGATCATAAGTCGTGCATTGGACTATTGTAAGTCTGCTAGTTCTTATTTGGTTGTGTTTAGCTTAGTTAATTAGCTAAAAGTCAAACCGTCGTAATTACGGTTTGACTTCGAGATTAGTCTCTAATGACTCAGTCTTATCTCGAATTAAAAGTAGTTTTGGAATGGTATTTATGTGGGTAATAAAACCCCAAAAGGGTTTCCCCTGATCACCATCCTAAGCAGGTCAAATGTCGGGTCAAACCTTTACTTAAAAAGTCAACATAATGCTTAAAATGTCGTTTATGCATAATTAGCTATCTAGATCATATATAACCTGTTTGATTATTGTTATAACTTAGTAATTAGTGTAATAACATGTTCAAACCTGTTCAACCCGACTATTTCCTGTTTAGACCCGGTTCGGAACCGAAAGTCACATAGTTTGACTTTCCCGTTGACTTTCAGTTCTGACCCGTTTGGGCATATTTTAGAAATGCCTCAGAGCTTTAATTGGATTAGGATACATGTTAGAACAACCCTCTGTGATCATACACCTTGGTTCACTAGTTATCCAATTAATATGCAAATTTCCGTTAATTGCTCATACGTTGACCGTTATGCCCTTATTACCTTAAATCATGATTTATGAAAATGTAAAAGTGTAGAAACCTTAGTTACTGATATATAAACTTGTATGCAAAGTTTGACATCAGTATGACTTGTAGATTTAGAGTTATGCTCATTGTCGCTAAATTAAAGCTTTATGTTAACAAAGTGGCGTAATTAGCGTATAGCCTAGTTAAACATACTTTTTGATATCAAATCTTTTACCCACTGATGTTATATATTATTTTGGGATTTTTAAAGATTTTTAATTAATTTTAGGCCGAGCATAACTAGTAGTCGTAGGCTTAATCCGGTAATTGTCGGTTTTGCCCTTACGGGCCATAAAACGAGTTTTACTTATCTAAACGATTCCAAACCTTTTGCTACTGATCACATATGTTAAATAAATTATTTTAAGCCTTCTGGAAATATAAAAATATCAGATTTAAGTATAGAACCCGGAAATGGCCTTTAATCGCCATAATTAGCGTTTTTAACGCATAGTATGTCTTAGAATCATATTGGACATACCCGGGTTGATGCCTACTGATATATGAGGCAAATTATGATATTTTAACAGTAAGCAAAGGTTGATAAACTCAGACTTCGCTTTTGAGCTTTTCGGCTTATGTGAAATTACCAAAATACCCCTACAGGGCATAGTTTGGTTAAATATGATAAATTTCACATATATGCCTTTGCCTACTGTTATAACCCATCAAAATGAGTATGTTTGCTGTTTACATCAGACCTGTAACTCAGTTAAACAATTAAACTCTTTTACAAACTTTAAAATGACCAAACTACCCCTACGGGGCATAGTTTGTGTTTAAATTGGTTCGGGGCATAACGAAAGACATCCTACTGATGTCACAAAATAATTGAAGCATATTAACTTAGGAAACCTGTATATGGCTCTTGCGGATACCCGTTACGCATATTATGCGTTCGGCTCGGTTTATGTAACAAGTTTACATAAATTAGCCGAAACGGGTCAAACCTTATCGGTTTTATCTCAAAATCCAGAATGTGAATAATAAACCCATATTAAACAAGTCTTCAAAATTGTCGGGTCAGAATCACATTCTATCCGGTCTTCGCTTAATCGTGCGTACGAACCGTATCTTCGAAACTAGCCGGTCTAAGCTTAAGCATAATTAAAGACCCGCTAGGATTCTAATAGGTTATATTTAACCTTCGTTCCAGATTAGGAGAAACAGTAAAAGCTACTTGCTATTTGATTCTTGTGACTATACTTTGCATCAAGGTAAATACTTTTAACTTATTTTCCCTATACGGGCTTGGGTTACGGTACATAGCGTACCGCTTGATCGGGCATCAAATCTCCACGCTTAGTGGGTAGTTGAATAATTTGATCGGCTCGTTTTAAACAGATTTGTTTACTTTAAAGCCTTTGGGGGGTTAATGACCATGTCCCGGATATCCTCGGCATTATCTTACGAGATGGACACGACCTGAGCACGGGGTGTAGGCGTACACCTGTCAGTGTATAACTCTAGAATTGTGGTGTGTCTATTGATCTTTAACCCGGATACGTTCCGGGCTACTGAACGCATAAGTAACATGTAAATCGTTCACAAGATTATTATATTATTAAAATAATTCTCCCAAGTTAATAAAAATGTTTATGCCATGTGCATCCAAACCAATTTTCAATCATTTTATAAAATGAGTCAGTTGAATGTATTTACCAGTGTAAACTGACGTATTTTCCCAAAAAGACTGAATGCAGGTACTAAACGTAATTGGCTGGATTGTCTCCTAAGCATCAATAAAAGTCTCGCAAGCTTAGGATGCCAGAAGTCTGTTGAACAATTAAATGTTATTTTGTTTCGATCCGTACTGTGGATAAACACCGGATAATTGTGACTTTGTTTACAATAAATAAATTCGGTTGTATCTTATTTTAAATTTGCTTCCGCTGTGTATTATTATATTGTGTTGTTTGACTATTACGTTGCCAACCACGTCACGATACTCCCCCACCGGTGACACGTGGAAATAGGGGTGTGACACCTTGCTGCCTCTTCGGTTGATAAAAGACATAGGATGATTTCTCTATTACAGCACTCTTCTGAAAGACAAGAATACAACGTTCATGTATCACAAGGAATGACCGAGTTTGGAAACCGGACGGAATCCACGAAGAAACTGTTGGAATTTGTGGATTTCGGTTGGTTCAGAAACTTAACAAGAGAAGCAACTAAAAAAAGGAAAGAAAGAAATTTTTTTACCATTTTTTACCATATGTATACGGGCCGTATACCGTTTATACGGCCGTATACTCTCGGTAAAAAACAAATTTACCGATCGTATACAATGTATACGATGATTGTATACGGGCCGTATATTCTGATACAGCTCGTATACTATGGTAAAAAATGGTAAAAAAATGGTTTATTCTCTTTAATCTATTAGAACGATCCTTGTATTGAGAACCTGATTCTGGTTTAAACAATGGAATTTGTGAATCAACAGAAATAACTGAAAATAACTCGCCATTCTCTTGCACCTGTATACGTTGCAAGGTATAGAATGTTTGTAGTATTCTTGGTTCAATACAAACTCTTCTGAAAGACAAGAATACAACGTTCATGTATCACAAGATAATGGTTTCTCAATAAATGAAGTATTATCTGACATCATCTGTTCATCATTGTTCTTGAAGATGAAGATGAAGAAACGAGAGTTTGTTTTGAGAAATTTACAAGGTAAACCTGAATTTTTAGATTTTTAGACACTTACTTGAACATGAGTCTGGGTCCATTGTGGTTCGTGAATGCTTCGATTTCAACAAATCTTTCAAGGTCTTAAGTGATGGACAACTGGTTAAAAGATGTAGAAGAGTTTGTGTAGAGATCTTTACGTACAAATTTGCATCATCCTTACGGTTACAAATGAAGCGTTGGGATTCAAGGGTTTATGAGTAAAATAATTGTGGATTTCGGTTGGGTCAGATCTCGCAAGTTGTCATTTTCAAGTTTGCACATTTTGTGAAAATACCAATGTTGTCATTTTCAAGTGTCAGATTAGCCAAACGAGGATGAAAGATACTCAAACCATCTGATCCCGTTGTTGCAAACTCCTTTAATGTGAGATTCTTCAAGTTTGCACATTTTGAGAAAATACCAATGTGTTTGTCAGCTTCGTCAATACACAACTTAACAAGGTAAGCAACTAAAAAGTTAACATTCTGATTCAGATTCAGAAAGCAGATGTTTAGTAGTGTTTGAGACAATTGATTTCTCTTGCGGTTACCAGGCCTATCATCTCCGTCTACGTTTGGTTTCCTCAACTACAGTAACAGTATACGGTAACAAACTGAACCACAACCTATTACAGCACTGTATGAACCTGCGTTTTGAAAATAGGCTTTGTTCTTCGTTTATTGGATCGTTCTAATAGATTAAAGAGGTTTTTACCATTTTTTACCATATGTATACGAGTCGTATACGGTTTATACGGCCGTATACCATTGGTAAAAAATATTTTTACCGATCGTATACAATGTATACGATGGTTGTATACGGGCCGTATATTATTATACGGCTCGTATACTATGGGTAAAAAATGGTAAAAAAGGGGTTATTCTCTTTAGACTGCGGGGTATGGTGGGGCTTGGGTTGGGCGTGGGTTGGGGCGGGTGATGACACGTGGAATGGGAGCCCCCCCCCCCCCCCCCACTGCCTGGTACGTGTCCGCGGGGTATGGTGGGGCGTGGGTTGGGCTTGGGTTGGGTGCACCGCGTGGCATGGTAGTTTTATAAAAAAAATATACAAAATTTAAAAAAATCACACAAACATTTATAAAAAAAAACATACAACTTCATTAATATTTATAAAATTACATAAACCTAAAAATTACAAAATAAGAAACCTAAAGCGTTAAATAAATTTAAAAAAGGTCGATCTTGTCGAACGCCTTTTTTTCCTTGCCGCAAAACTCTATGTTCGCCACCGCCACCCGGTCCTCGTGGCTTAACTCGCCCCCGGGAACGGCTTCGTAGTAAGCCTTGAAACGCTCGAGCTTGGGACGTAGCTCGCTCCATTTATGTTGGCACGCGTTCATGTTGTGGCGGTCGTTACCGACGTTTAGTCGGTAGGCCGCGAAAGCTTCCGGCCAATATTTGGTTTGGCCCGGTGGCCGCCCCTTCATAGCGTCAACGACGCTTGTGACTAGGGCAAGTTCTTCGTCGTGGGTCCAGGATGCCATAGCGGGTTCGTGGGTTGTTGGGTTTGTGGTGACCGGCTGGGGCAGCGGGTGGGTTTTGTCGAATTTTTGGGACCACGGTGGGGGTTGGGATGGACCACCCGGTTGGGGTTTGGGGGTATTTATAGAGGATGTTGGGGTTTGGGTGACCGCTTGGGGTGACCGCTTGGCCAAGCCAACGGTTTGAATTTAAAAATTCAAAACTTTTGGGATGGCCCGCTATGACGTGGCGGGTGAGCCAATGATATTCAGCCAACTAGGATGGCCAAACCGCCCCACGCCCGGCTTGAAACCCATGCCCCAAGGGCCACGCCGAAACCCATGCCCACCCGGGGTGGTGGCTTGGGCGTTTCCCCCTACCCACGCCCAAACTCCCGCCCCATACCCCGCAGTCTTAATCTATTAGAACGATCATTGTCGTGATGATTCGAAACATTCACGAATCACAATGGACTCAGACTCATACTACTAGCAGTAGAACCCGACACGTCTTCTGTGATGATTCGAAACATTCCGAATAACTAGCAGAAAAACCCGTACCGGTGATTGTTTATCCATACTATTCTTCATAGCCATATTCCCACTCACAATTTGTTGATACATATCGTCCGTTCAACTTGAGTATTTTTCTAACTTTATGCTTGCATCCACCACAGTGAATATTAACTTTGTGTGAAAGAGTTTGGAAACCGGACGAAATCTATGAAGAAACTGTTGGAATTTGTGGATTTCGGTTGGTTCAGAAACTTAACAAGAGAAGCAACTAAAAAAATACAATTGATTTCTCTTCCGGTTACCAGGCCTATCATCTCCGTCTACGTTTGGTTTCCTCAACGAAGAACCATCAGCCATTATCAGCCTTTTTTTCCTTTGGTTTCTGGTTGATTTTTGAGGGTGAGGGTTTTGAATTGATTCATGCGCTCAAGTTTCAACTACTGGAGTGAAAATTGGTAAAAAATGGTTTATTCTCTTTAATCTATTAGAACGATCCTTGTAACCATCAACCGTTCAAGTTGATATAGGAGAGTACTGAACAACCGAGATAACAGCTCCGGTATTTTTCACCAACCCATCTTTGGTAGTGTTTGTTTGAGAACCTGAATCAGATACACAACGATCTCTTTGCTTCGTCCACTAGAACTATTTGTGTATGCATTCTTTTGGTAGTTAACAACGCTAATTAGAAAAAAATCTGAAAAAATTAATCATATCGATTGCAATAACAGGATGGATGTGACACACATAGATAGATAAAATGTCACAGTTGTCAAGACTGTTTGTCGGGTTTCCAATGCTCACACAGGGTGATAAACAACGCTGATACACGTAACATCTAGTTATATTCAGATTTAAACAATGCCCGCCTCAATCTTCAATACTTCAGTAAAATACCACTAGTAGAAGAACCCGACACGTCTTCATGTAACAGAGAATGTTTTAGAAATTGAAGGAAAATGAAAAGATTTGTTGAAATCGAATTTGACAACTATGACAGCTTATTAAAAGTATCGTGTGTTGTAGTTTGAAAAGATGACCGAACAGAGATCTAAATAACAAACTGTGGAGAACTTGTTTGTGGCAGGTTCTTCTGCTAGTTACTCGGAATCGATAAATAACCAACACGAAGATCTCTGCGATCGCTAAGGTTTTCATCAACGGACTGATCGGTAACGTTACTCTACATGTGCTCCGATTTAAGCGGCATGTTCCGATCAACGTTTATCGACATTGTTAAAGGTGATGAAGAGTTTAGAAACCCTAGAATGATTGTGTTTTTACGGGAATAAAACGTGATACTTGAAAAAACGCCAATATATACGGCCCGTATATAGTTATACGGCCCGTATACATGTGCTAACATAAAAAACCCACAAAAATAAATCAATTGAGCCGTATACGTTTTACAAATCGTATACACATGTATACGACTCGTATAATGTATACGGGCCGTATATAATAAAACAAAAAAAAACATTCTCTGCGCATTTTCCTATTCAAAAACATTCTATACGAGCCGTATAATTGTATACAGCCCGTATACAATAGGGGATGTGAAAATAAGATATAGGGTATGTGGGAATAAGGCACCCCTTATCAAATATACAAAACAATACTACGAGTGAACCAACATATTCCCACTAAAATACTACCACAACATTCAACGCCAAAACTCGAATGAAATACCATTCTGATATCCTAATTTGTGCAAAATGCTAATAAAAAAAATAACTTATATTAAATATAATATAAATAAAAATTTTATACATTTTCATATACGTCACTTAGTTTTAATTTAACTAAATTGTTAAAAAAAATAACAATAACAATACGTTTTTAAAAAAATGTGAAGATATAATTGGATTTAGGGGCGATAATTCTTGACACGACTCGTAAACCCGACCTGAACCTGACATGAAAAAAAACAGGTTTGGGTCAACTAACACGACCCGTTTAAAAAAACGGATCGGATTTGGGTTGACCCATATTAAAAACAGGACGGGTTCGAGTTGACCCATATAAAAACGGGTTGACCCATTAACCCGTTTAACTATTTAGAATAAAAAACTTTTATATTTTTGTTTTTGTTTTTCCGTTTCTATTTTACATGATTAGTTATAATAATGTTAGTTTTGACACATTATATTATTTATTTGTCACAGTCATACTCATCATCAAACATGTTGTCGATAACCCGCTTAAAACCCAACTACTCGCTTATAAATCATCAACTTGTATGATTCATTTAAAAATACAGGTTAAACAAGTCGGGTTCGAGTTGACTCAAATTTTTATGGGTCGGGTTATGGTTGGTATATTTGACCCGAACAATAATAATATGGGTTGAACATTTCAACCCACCAACCCGCAACCCATCAACCCAACACGATTGACACCCCTAGTTGGATTAAAGATCAAGGGGGTTTAAGCGTGGTGAATGAAACTGGAGGGGTGAATTGTGTTTAGTGTATAGTAGAAGGGGTATATCTATAAAAGTGAGTGGAAGTAGGTGACACTATGTGACAGTGAAGAGGTCGGGTATTCATAACGACAGAGATACGATGTGACGGGGCACAGAGTGATTCTTGTGGGCCCTCACCTATCTCAACCGTTTATTTCATCCCACGATCCAAATCAAACCAAATGTGGCATTATTATTTTGTACCTTTCCTTGAATTTATTTTGTCAAGTATATAAGGCCAAACAAATTACACCAAGATAGCCGGTAAGCGGGCAACAAGCTGCGCCGCTACCCCCTTTTGAATAGCGAAACCTAACCTAGTAAAAACGAAACCCCGATCTCTAGGAGACGAAATGTTGCTGTGAACAACCCGTTGGACCCGTTCAAGAAATCGGATGGCTTCTGGAGCTAGCGCGCCAAAGGTATCAAAGGCAAAAGGGATAAAGGAATGTTGATTATCCTCGCAGGCTTTTGCGTGTTTGTCCATTTTCTTTGCTGCCGCCCTTGCAATCGCCTGACCAGGGACAAAACCGGTATCCCGTAAGCCTACAAGGGGGGACACCCCAGTAAGATCAACACAAGCGTGTTTACCTGCATCCCACCCGAAAACTAAAACGTCCGCGGGGCGCAATGTAGATCTTCCTTCCCTCGGATCTGTCAAAAAGTTTACGGGGGCTTCTTTCTTCACCGAGATCCCCGCTCGTTTGAGGATGTCCCCCAAGACATCCCGCACCCAGTCGTGCCTATACTTAAAACCTGGCAGTTCTTTGCAGTGCAGAGCATGCTCCCCAAATTGGTCTAAGCAAGCTTTCTGGCAAATCGGGCATTATTATTATTATTATTATTATTATTATTATTATCATTATCATTATCATTATCATTATCATTATCATTATCATTATCATTATCATTATCATTATTAGTCTTATGATCCTGTAAAAGGGACATGTTTCGTGAAAAGTGTGAGAAGGCATAAAAATTCATATGTAGACATCATGTTTTGGACTTACACATAATGTTTTGCGTTGTTTTGGCAAGAAAAACACTAAACATAACACTTTAAGACAACGCAATGAATTCTAGGCTTAAAACTTAAAACACCATGTCAAGAACATTAAGTAGTGTGTTTTAAGTGTTAAATAGTGTCTTTTAAATTTCAAGTCCATAATATGTTTCATTGTGTTTTAAATTGTTATGTTTGGTGTTATTCTTGCCATAACAACAAAAAACATCATGCCTAAGTTCAAAATACGATGCCTATATGTCAATTTCTATGCCTTCTCACACTTCACACGAAAAGAGTCCTTTTTACAATAACCTCACCGACCACCACCATCATCATCACCATCATCACCATCACCATCACCATCACCATCACCATCACCATCATCCATCATCCATCATCCATCATCCATCTCCATCACCATCATCCATCATCCATCATCATCATCATCATCATCATCCATCATCCATCATCCATCATCCATCTCCATCACCATCATCCATCATCCATCAATAATTATTATTATCATCATCATCATTATCATTAAACCAAATGTGGCTTTATTATTATTAGGGTATACGGGGCACACTCGGTGACCCAAGTTACCGAGCGGGAACACCGCCGCCATCAACGCGGGGAGGCAAATCGGGGAGCGGGAGCGGGGAGAAGTCACCGATGAGAGTTGTATATTTTTGAGGTTTTTTTTT
Organism: Helianthus tuberosus; assembly: GCA_030545235.1. Taxonomy (NCBI): domain Eukaryota; kingdom Viridiplantae; phylum Streptophyta; class Magnoliopsida; order Asterales; family Asteraceae; genus Helianthus; species Helianthus tuberosus. Next base: position 34,535,691 of record CM060358.1, on the reverse strand, counting down.
CCTTGTGATAATCTGCTGAGTTTGTGAGTTGTTAGGACCTGTTACACTTTCAAATATGAAGAAGAAGAATGGGAGGAGGAAGAAAGAAGAAGAAGGAAAAAGAATTTTCAAATATACCCTTTAAGTTTTATTTTAATTTAAAAAAACTCTTAAATTTTTTTATTACTTTTAAAAATACCCCTCAAACTTGTTTTTAATTAAATGAAATGTTCTAGTTTTTTTATTTTTATTTAGTTTTAATTTATTTAAATTATGTTTTACTTTTATAAAAATATTTATATAAAAAATAAAAAAACAAGTCCCCCAAGAGAGGAGTGTCGCCATCAATTTGAGGGTGTGAGGGGAGTTAAGAGTGGAGTTGACGTGGCATGTGCTGATTGGCCGTGCGTAAGATAGGGGACTCCCCTAAGAGAGGAGTGCCCCTCTCACCCTTATTGTCATTGTCATTATTGTTATTGTTATTCTTATTCTTATTATTATTAGTATTACTATTATTATTAGTATTATTACTATTACTATTATTATTTTTATTACTATTATTACTATTACTATTACTATTATATACAGTCTCTTTAAGGATTATTCAAGTAATTCTTAAAAGTTAAAACCAATTTTAGTAAAATTTATGTCATCCTCAAAACTTTGTAAATTATAAATTTCTAACTAGTCAACATGTTCTAGTATCGTTTACAAACTCTGTAAATTATAAATTTCTAACAAGTCAACTTGTTCTATTATCGTTTATTATATCTTGTATAATAAATAATATATTAATATATTCAGTTTTGATATAAGGCTATGCATTGTGAAGCCGTGAGCGTGGGGTGCTAGTCATACGATTGTTACCGTGGCTCGAGAACACCACAACGGCCAAGTTTCAGCGGGCACGCGAACGGAGGCTTCAGCAGAGGTGTGAGGGTGGTGGCTGGTGCTGTTGGGCAAAAATGGTGTATTTTGGGGCGCTACTGGTGAAGTTACTATAACAAGCTCAAGTGACAGGGGCGCGACTGGACGACACATAGTCTAAATATATATCATATTAGCTTCCAGTAATCAAGTCATGTATCAGTTAATATCATAATCGTATCTAAACCCACGAAAAAATTACCATGAATCTCATGCCCAGTTTTGTCTCATAAACTCATCAAGATACCTTACCCGAATGTTTTAGCTTTCGGGTTAAATTAGTTTTTCTTTGGTCTCTAAAACCATAGTTGCATTGATTTTTCTTTAATAACTTGTGTTCGTAAACTTTTAGAATATATTTGAATACGCAGGTGTGTTTATTTTTTTTCTCGACATTTTGGTGTAAAATTGTTGAAAAACTAGAGTTGTATTTAAAATAAATGATTTTTTTATTATTATTGTATTGTAAGCTATAGCGACTGCGAGCATTGTACCGTGTACCATGATGAATCAATACTAACATCAGTATCATAAAGGTATCATTGGAACCAGTATTGATATTACTTTTATGATTTTTTTTTTATTTAAAGCATGCGTCGATATCCTTTTTGTCATATCATAACTTTATTTTATTGGTTTTCTCTTTATGGTGTTGTACCGAATATTGGTACCATAACGAACTGAATTTCCACCGCGTAGGTCGATGTGAACAGTGAGCTTTTTTTTTAATTTCATTTTCACCTCTTATACAATAAATACTATAAGTTTTCAACCCCTCTAATTTTCATTTAATTTGATTTTTCTTTGATAACTGCGCTTTTAACTTAAAATATTCTGAATATTTCGATACAAATTTTATAGAGAACGGAGTTTTATTCAAATTTATTATCATAAACTATACCGAGTACCGACGCCGTAACAAACTGGACCAAATCGATATGGACGGAAAGCGAATTATCACCACTTCGCGCAAAGGAATCCTAGTAGGTCTAGTTATATGGCATGGAGAAAATAAAATATAGGCCTTTTTGTATGTTCATGCAATACTTAGTTTTTTTTTCTTTTTTCTTTTGTTCTAAGACCACCCGTAGTGGGGCGTGATTTTTAAAAAAAATTGAAAAAAAAACGCCCCAAAACGCCCCTCCCCCCACTACACCCGGCGTTATAATTCAAAAAGTTGCAAGCCGGCGTTTTAATTAAAACGCTAAATTGGATGTGCAATAATGGATGTGGCCAATGGGAGACTTCCAAGTGTAAAGGTGCCATTTTTTTTCTCTATAAAAAATAATTGTTTATTGATTGGAAGGGGCGTTATTGGCATAATGCCCTACTACGCCACTTTTGCTATAATGCTCCATGCTGACTGGGATGTCACGTGTCGGATAATGCCCCATGGTGGGGGCATTATTTTGTTCCACCACTACACATGGTCTAACGAGGTATGTACCCATAATTGTTTGTTAGTATTGGCTTTATCACTAACTAGTGTTCATTTCACATAATAGAATTGGAATATGGATGGAATGAAAATGTAGATTTCGTTCATTATGTTCGTTTCAACAAAAGAAGAAACTGTAATTGAATCACATCCCTTGAAATCCTTTAAAATCCTTCAAATGTGTTATATGAAATATTATCTTAATTCTTACATTCGGTATGTTCCTTTTTACCGTTTATGGTTTGGTGCTTACTTCATGCAGCCATTATATATTGTGATTATATCAGCATTTTGTTTAAACCAACACATTCCAAAATCAACACCCACGAGGTATTGGGTATGTGACAGCTTCAAGTCCTTCATACTTCATCTGATCTCAATACACTGACATCTTCATAAAAGTCCATCATCATCATCATCATCCCCATTTAACGACATTTGCTCTAATTTGAACGTACGACCTCCTCAATCCTCAAAGATCTCGTCCTCCACTTTGTAAAGGCATAGAATGTTAGCCCGATAGATGATTTTCCAACTCGAGCATATGAGTGGATGGCCAAAGCCCATGGGGCGGCTAGCATGGTGGACCGCTTCGTGCTAATTAATTGATTGGGTAGTAAAACGCATAGAGATAAATCAAAAGAGTTGTATTTGATTTATGATATCTAGATAATAATTATGGATGCTGTTATATTATTATTATTATTTTTTTGTTATGAATATAAACGATATCATTCCACACGAAAATGGGCAATTACAAAGCAATGGCAGGTAGTCGGGCAACAAGTTGCGCCACCACCCCCTTTTGAATAGAAAAACCAATTCTACTAAATACAAAGTTTGAAACCTTTAGCGACGAAGAATTACTATTAACGACTTTTTGAACCCGATTCAAAAGTCGCACAGCGTCAGGAGCGAGACCACCAAAGGTATCAAACGCAAACGAGACAAACACATGTTGATTCTCCAGGCAGGCTTTCTCATGTTTTGCCACTTTGCTCGCCTCTGCCTTGAGCACCCCTTGCCCTACGACAAAGCCCTTGTCCTTGAGCCCGACAAGGAGGGCGACTCCAGTTAGATTTACACAAGCGTGTTTCCCCCTTCCCATCCAAACACAAGGATGTCCGCCGGGCGTAAAGTGGACCTCCCCTCTAAGGGGTCAGTCAGGAAATTTACTGGAGTGTAACGCCCGTAATTACGTCTAGTAGAAATGCCATCCAAAAGACTCAAGAAACCCAACTTTTAACATGGACAAATCTTTCGCAATTTAAAAGGTAAAAACCCTATGTCATTAATTCATGATTTTTAACAAAATTTGGGCATGACCCGTCCATAAGACGAGTATATCCCTGTTTTAACCATCAACAGAACAAACAAGTCTACAACCCGTTCTACTAGACACGACTAAGAACCATACATCAAGTGTCAAAAAGTGTAACCACTAACAACGTTATACAAAAACGAGCATTTGACCCAAAACATTAATACGTAATAGCGGAAGCGCTTGATAACCATAAAGTGTGCATATGCTCGCTCCAAATTGCCAAGTCGCCTAAATTGAGGATTTACCTACATTCAACATAATAAATAGATTAGTAATTCGCCACTAACAATTCTAGATAATAAACCCATTCGTTTCATTCTCGGATTATCATCATTTAATCACTTTGCTAACTGTTAAACGGTTCATTACATGCTTACCTCAAATAGAGGCTAAGCATACTTTACTTAACATACCCGTTAGGAACGGATACTAGCATCATTACATCGCTTTCATTCGATTTGTTCATAATGAACAATCATAGTCATTACATTCTTACATCATACCTCGATCCGAGGAAAAACGGATCGAGTAGGCTTTCGTCCATTACATACATAACTTCCCATACCCGGTTCGACTAAAAGTACCGGATATGATGTGTTAACTTTCGTATTTTAATCATTCCTCAACATCCGTTTATGACGGATCTAACTTTACTTTCAACAATCAGATATCTTCAACATTCACGGTTCCAACATAACAATTCAATACACTAGAGATTATTATACATATGACAACATAATAAAAACATAAGGTGTACACTAACGTACCTCGATCCCACAAGCCTTCCGATTTCCTAGTATTAGAACCTTCTTCTTTCACGCCTATCATAACACATTCATTCATTCATTTAGTACAACTAAACTTTCATTCATTCATCATCTAAATTATACACATTTTTCTCCTAGGCATTTCATCAAACACTTGGTGGTCATCAAATTTACACACATCAATTACAAGCATACAAATCATGAATTTCTACTAGTTCATCCTATAATTCATCAAAATCAATCCAAGTTCATATATTTCTTTTATCCCACATTATTTTCTAAGATTCAGGCATTACAACATCACCATAAATTCCAAGATTTTGCATGACTAAATTCACTTAAATCATCCTATTCATATCACAAATTCATAAAGTGGGTTTTGCTAAAAATCTTTCAATTAACTAAAATCAAGCATGATTTCTACTCTAGGGAGTAACCCTAACATCTAATTAACACAAATCATACCACAAACTCATGATTGGGTTGAAACCCTTTTTCTCCAATTCACCAAATCAAGAAATTCAACTTACCACTTCACTAGGTATGCTTAGATGATCGAGAATTTAAGACATGCAGCCGATTAACATTGAATTCCCTTGCCAATTGATGAGTTTTGCAAGAACAAGGGTAAACCCTTGTTTCTCCTGCTCTTGTTCGATCCCAGAAACGCACCAGGGGGTGTGTTTTGGGTTTAAACCTTATTACCCCTTTTTAGTTACAATTTATCATATTAACCCCTCCTAAATTGAAAGGTATATAATTTAGGCATTTTCCCATGATTTCAATTATGTTTTATTACAATTCAACCCCTCTAATTCTTTTATTGTCATTTTACATTTTATTTGTTCCTTTTTAAATCTTTCCTTATTTTTAAACAATTTATCTTGAAATTTTTGGGGTGTTACAAGTCTACCCCCCTTAAAAGAGGTTTCGTCCCCGAAACCTTTCTCATTCCAACTAGACCAATTCTACCATTACTTTTTCATCTATTCATTCACGATGCTTACTACGACCTAGATACATTCGGGATCTTGGCAAAAAGTTTCCTTTATGCACACATATTTGTACGCATTGTCCGTCCGTTCTTAAATTAAGTAAATTACTTTCATAATCGCATATAAGTCATGTTGGAAAATAGGTGAAAATAGCATTTTTCACAAATATAGGAAAATGATTTTTTCCTATTTTGGACTAGAAATAAATATAATAAAATGAGCGGGTTTTATATATTTATTTGTGGGTTTGTGTTCTATGTTGGGAGAGCTTCGCAACGAACTAAACCACGTCCAAAACGGAGCTAAGATGAATGAGATATCGATGCTCAAAGTTGGGTGTTTGGAACATTCAATGCTGAAACAAAAGGGAAAGTAGCACCTTGTCCCACATCGGATGAGAGATGGAACTTAAAGGAGTATTTAAGGTGGAACTCTCCATCCTTATTGTTTCATGGAAGCACACACTAGTGTCCTCGCGAAGGGTGCGGAGCACCCTAACTCGCACTCGCACTCGCACACGCTCGCGCTCGTGGCGTGGGCGATGAGGCGCTTTGATGGCGCACTTTGCACGCTAGCATCGCCGCGAGCCGCTTGAGAGCCGCCTTTGTATTTTTGACCACGTGCGCGTGGTGGATCACAAAGGATGCAAGGACCAAGTGGAGTGCAGGTTCGAAGCGCGTGACGTGGCAGCCCGCGCGCGGGTATACGTGGCACGAAGGCGCGCGGTAGCGCATGGTGCATAGGTCCTGAGGTGTCGTGCGCGGCGCACCGAAGTGAGCCAAAACGGCGCGACTGTGTGGCGTGCTTGTAGAGGCTCACAGGTGACGTGGCGCACGCGCGCATGGACTTGAGCCAAGAGGACGCACCGCGCATGGTGACGTGGTGCATGCGCGCATGGCAGTGAGCCAAGAGGACGCACCGCGCATGGGCATGCAGACCTGGGCGCGCGCGCGCGCGCGCGCGCGCACAGAAGCTTCCAGCATTGAATAACAGTGCAGTTTCAGTCCAGCTTCGTAACTGACGAGTTAATAAGCTTTGACTGAGAATTAAGTGACGTATTAAATTGCATTGAAGACGTTTAATGCAATTTAAACCTCTCATTTAATTCATTTTTGACCGTTTCGACTTAGGAGCTGTATAAATACAGCTCCATACCCAACTAGAGATGGTACCAGCTACAACATCAATCTATAACTTTCTCTCCACAACTTCTGTTCAATTTTCTTTGTAGATTTCAAGGTAACCTTCGGGTGGCTGTTGTACCCTGGGAAACAAAACGAGTACTCCTGGGAGACTCGGAATTTGTTTTAAGGGAAGCGTGTTGAACACGTGACTCAGCCTCTCTGTTTTCTACTCTTTCTTGTATTTGTCTTTATTTCAGTTGTAATTGTAATAGTTGTTAGCTTTCTTATTTCTGTATTGTAATCGTATTTATAAAATTTGTATTTTATTTAAATTACGCGAACGGTTCCTACAATCTTAAAACAAATTTTTAAAACCGTTCGTGTAATCAAAAACCATTCTGTTTGTGATTCAAACTAGTTTTGTTTTCACTCAGTTTGAGTTTTAAAAACAGATTTTTTTTTTTTGGTTTTCATCTTCAAAGGAGCGACTTTGGTTGAAAACTATTTTGGTTACATTCAGATTGTCCTAAATTGCTAATAAACTTTCTGCCTTGGTCTTCAAAGTTGGACTTAGAAGCCAGTCAGTAAGTTTTAAATATTAAGAATTTTCTGTTTTTGGTCTTCAAAGTTGGACTTAGAAGCCTAAACAGTAAATTTGTGGTAAAATTAAAATTTAGTAGTTTCCATCTGGTTTGTGCGTAAATCAGAATTTTTTGACTAAAAATTTTAATTTTCATTTTTTCAGCATGTCGAACGATAATGTCAACGTTAACAACACCACAAATGTTGTGACGGGAACCCCCCTCAACGCCACCACTGTAGGAGCGTCCACAGTGGCCAATCACGCTGAACGACCCGAGAAGTTCTTGCGTCTACACTTTAAGCGGTGGCAACAGAAGATGTTCTTCTACCTGGCCACCATGAACCTTGCGAGGTTCTTAACTGAATCCGCTCCCCAACCTGCGGAAGGGGAGACCAGCGCTCAGGCTCTGAGCGCGGTAGAGGCTTGGAAGCACTCGGATTTCATATGTCGTGGCTATGTGTTAAACGGCCTGTCGGATGCGTTGTATAATGTGTACTACAACGTCAAGACTTCCAAAGATCTTTGGGATGCCTTGGACAAGAAGTACAACACGGAGGATGCTGGCACAAAGAAATTTGTGGTAGCCCGTTTTTTGGATTTCAAAATGGTTGATTCTAAAAGTGTTATGAATCAAGTCCAAGAATTCCAAATTATACTACATGACATCTTTGCGGAAGGCATGACACTTAGCGAGACATTTCAAGTGGCAGCGATGATTGAAAAGTTACCTCCTGGTTGGTTGGACTTTAAGAATTATCTTAAACACAAACGAAAGGAGATGACTTTAGAGGACCTTATTGTTCGTCTTCGGATTGAAGAGGGCAATAGAATTGCCCTAAAAGGCAGCCAGGCGCAAACTTCTGCTAGCGCAAATTTGGTTGAGCATGGGCAATCCTCTAAGGGCGCGAAGGGTAAGGGGAAAAAGTACAAAGAGAAAGCAAAGGCTAGCAAACTTGGACCGAAGAAAGGGGTTGCGAAAAAGAAACCTCCAACGTTCCAAGGGACTTGTTACAACTGTGACGAGCCGGGGCATCGGGCTAACCAATGCAAGAAACCAAAGCGTGAGTGCGCGCACATGGTGGATGAAGACGGAATGCCTTTGGTGGCAATGATTTCCGACAAAACCGCAATGTTGGATGAGGTCAATGCTGTGACCAACACTCCAAAAGGGTGGTGGATTGATACGGGAGCGACCCGTCATGTGTGCCCAGACAGGAGCCTCTTTACCACCTTCAAGGAGCTTGCGGGAGATGAGAAACTGTACATGGGAAATGCAGCCACCGCGGACATCAAGGGTGAAGGAACGGTGATTTTGAAGTGGATTTCAGGGAAGGAGCTCACTTTAAGCAACGTGTTATATGTCCCAGACTTGCGCAAGAGCCTAGTCTCGGGATGGTTGCTTAATAAGTTTGGATTTCGTTTAGTTTTTGAGAGCGATCAATTTGTACTAACTAAACGAGGAATGTATGTAGGCAAGGGCTATGCCCAAAATGGTATGTTTAAATTGAATGTAATGGCAGTCAAGAAAAACATGAATAAAATTGCTACTACTTCTACTTATATGCTTGAGTTTTCTGATTCGAATAAATGGCATGGTAGATTAGGTCACGTTAATTTTAATTCAATACGCCGTTTAATCAATTTAAATTGTATACCAACATTCCATATTTATTCACACTATAAATGTGAAACTTGCGTAGAATCCAAACTTACAAGAACATCATCGAAATCGGTTGAACGAATAACCGAACCCCTTGATTTAATTCACACTGATATTTGTGATTTAAAAGCGGTACCCACAAGAGGTGGAAATAAGTACTTCATCACGTTTATTGACGATAGTACTAAATATTGCTATGTATATTTACTAAAAAGTAAAGATGAAGCAATAAGTAAATTTATCTTGTACAAAAATGAAGTTGAGAATCAACTTCAAAAGAAGATAAAAGCTTTGCGAAGCGACCGAGGAGGCGAATATGTTGCACCTTTTGCCGATTTATGCGCAAAAAGTGGCATTGTACATGAGTGTACACCTCCTTATTCTCCACAATCAAATGGCGTGGCGGAACGAAAGAACCGCACATTGAAAGAAATGATGAACGCCATGTTGATAAGTTCTGGGGTGAGCCAGGAAATGTGGGGGGAGGCCATTCTCTCGGCCAATTATCTTTTGAACAAGATACCAATGAAAAAGAGAGACGAGACTCCATATGAGTTATGAAAAAAGAAAAAGCCTTCATATAAATACTTGAAAGTGTGGGGGTGCCTAGCAAAGGTGATTGTGCCACCTCCTAAGGCTCTTAGGATAGGACCCAAAACTGTTGATTGCATATTTATTGGATATGCGCATAACAGTAGTGCACATCGATTTCTTGTACATGAGTCCAAGAATCCTGATGTACACGTAAACACTATCATGGAGGTGAATCCTAACGTTGTGTCTTACTTTGAAAATGTGTTTCCTTTGAGAAGACAAACACATGCAACGTCATCAACACCTAATTTTGAAGAAGGTGAAAGCTCATCTAGACGAGTTGATGAGGTAGTTCATGACAAGACACATGAACAACCTGAGGTTGAAGAAAGTGACCGTAGGCGAAGCAAAAGGCCAAGGGTTGAAAAATCTTTCGGTCCAAACTTCGTTAGCTATATGGTTGAGGGCGAGCCCAATACATATCGCGAAGCGGTTTCTTCTTCAGAAGGACCTCAATGGAAAGAAGCAATAAGAAATGAAATAGATTCTATATTGCAAAATCATACTTGGGAGTTAGTAGATCTTCCACCTGGTTGCAAACCACTTGGATATCGTTGGATATTCAAAAGGAAGATGAAAACTGATGGAAGTATTGATAAGTACAAGGCTAGGTTGGTGATTAAAGGATTTAGACAAAAGGAAGGTCTAGATTACTTTGATACCTACTCGCCTGTGACGCACATAACCTCGATTAGATTGGTTCTTGCTATAGCGGCTTTAAGAAATTTGGAAGTTCACCAAATGGATGTTAAAACCGCATTTCTAAATGGCGATTTAGAAGAAGAGATTTACATGGAGCAACCTGAAGGTTTCTACGCCCCAGGTCAAAAGAGTAAAGTATGTAAACTCATCAAGTCTTTGTATGGCTTGAAGCAAGCACCAAAACAATGGCACCAAAAGTTTGATCATGTCATGATTGACAATGGTTTCAAAATAAATGAGTGCGACAAATGTGTTTACTTCAAAGACACAAATGAAGGTTATGTGATTTTATGCCTTTATGTAGACGATATGCTTATCATTGGGAGTAATGATAAAATTATCAAAGCTACTAAAAGCAGGTTAAAAGCGAGTTTTGACATGAAAGACATGGGTTTAGCGGATGTGATTCTTGGAGTAAAGATCATAAGAACCCAAGAAGGTCTTGTGTTAAGTCAAACTCACTATGTGGATAAAATTCTTGAAAAATTCAACTCGGGAGATACGAGTGTAGCTCGAACTCCAGTTGATACCTCCCAACATCTCAAGAAGAATAAAGGAGATGGAGTTGCTCAGTTAGAGTATTCAAGAATTATTGGCAGTCTAATGTATCTAATGACATGTACTAGACCCGACTTGGCTTACGCGGTGAGTAGGCTAAGTAGATACACCAGCAATCCGTGCGCGGATCATTGGAAGGCTATCACGAGGGTGCTTAGATACATAAGATACACAAGAGATTATGGACTGCATTATACCCGACAACCAGCAGTGATCGAAGGATACACCGATGCAAACTGGATATCGGATAATAAAGATTCCAAATCAACAAGTGGTTATGTGTTTACACTTGGAGGAGCTGCTATTGCTTGGAAGTCTTCTAAGCAAACGGTCATAGCAAGATCCACAATGGAATCCTAGTTTATCGCCTTGGATAAGTCAGGCGAGGAGGCGGAATGGCTACGTCAATTCGTGGAAGATATTCCAAGATGGACAAAGCCTTTGCCAGCCATATGTGTACATTGTGATAGCCAATCAGCGATTGGTAGAGCTCAAAGCTTGATGTACAATGGCAGATCAAGGCATATGCGACGTAGACATAACACGATACGACAACTACTCTCAACGGGTGTTATCACAATTGATTATGTGAGATCAGCGGATAACATTGCGGACCCGTTTACAAAAGGCTTAAGCAGAGAGTTATTAGAAACGTCGTCAAGAGGAATGGGACTAAAGCCCGTGGTAAATGGGAATATGAGGGAAACCTAACTTAGTTGACTGGAGATCCCAAGATCTAAGTTCAATAGGACAACTTAATCATATTACCAAACGGAGTTACTGTGGGGGAGTACCCCAAACTAAATCAAAAGGGAGCTATATATACTTCCTAGTCCATTCCAATCAGTGACATTGATGTGAGGCTAAGCATATTAAGGTTAACGATTTCGGGAAATCAAATAACCATGATGCTTTTAATGATTCAGGGGAATCACCTATGTTAGAGAGAAGTGGGGTCGCTTCGAATGGATTTGTGGGGTGCGCAAATCCTAGAGCTCTCGCAGAACCAGGCTAGTGTTCCAGGACCATAATAGGACACGACAATGAGGAGTTGGCCAAACCAGGGAGAGTATTGTGTGAAGTGTATTGTCGTTTACACAAATGGGGGTATGTTCAAGGACATCGCGTCTACACACCGCTAGTAAGCTAAGTGCGCTTCACAAAAGAAGGTTCAAAGGCTTCAACCTACCTATCTTTCAATACTCAACTGTCGAAGTTTATCGTTGAAAGGTGTAAGGAAAAGATCCATTTCCATACATGTGGGGGATTGTTGGAAATTTGATGAAAATAGCATTTTTCATGTGGGGGATTGTTGGAAAATAGGTGAAAATAGCATTTTTCACAAATATAGGAAAATGATTTTTTCCTATTTTGGACTAGAAATAAATATAATAAAATGAGCGGGTTTTATATATTTATTTGTGGGTTTGTGTTCTATGTTGGGAGAGCTTCGCAACGAACTAAACCACGTCCAAAACGGAGCTAAGATGAATGAGATATCGATGCTCAAAGTTGGGTGTTTGGAACATTCATTGCTGAAACAAAAGGGAAAGTAGCACCTTGTCCCACATCGGATGAGAGATGGAACTTAAAGGAGTATTTAAGGTGGAACTCTCCATCCTTATTGTTTCATGGAAGCACACACTAGTGTCCTCGCGAAGGGTGCGGAGCACCCTAACTCGCACTCGCACTCGCACAGGCTCGCGCGCGTGGCGTGGGAGATGAGGCGCAATGTGGCACTTTGATGGCGCACTTTGCACTTCGCACGCTAGCATCGCCGCGAGCCGCTTGAGAGCCGCCTTTGTATTTTTGACCACGTGCGCGTGGTGGATCACAAAGGATGTAAGGACCAAGTGGAGTGCAGGTTCGAAGCGCGTGACGTGGCAGCCCGCGCGCGGGTATACGTGGCACGAAGGCGCGCGGTAGCGCATGGTGCATAGGTCCTGAGGTGTCGTGCGCGGCGCACCGAAGTGAGCCAAAACGGCGCGACTGTGTGGCGTGCTTGTAGAGGCTCACAGGTGACGTGGCGCACGCGCGCATGGACTTGAGCCAAGAGGACGCACCGCGCATGGTGACGTGGCGCATGCGCGCATGGCAGTGAGCCAAGAGGACGCACCGCGCATGGGCATGCAGACCTGGGCGCGCGCGCGCGCGCTCACAGAGGCTTCCAGCATTGAATAACAGTGCAGTTTCAGTCCAGCTTCGTAACTGACGAGTTAATAAGCTTTGACTGAGAATTAAGTGACGTATTAAATTGCATTGAAGACGTTTAATGCAATTTAAACCTCTCATTTAATTCATTTTTGACTGTTTCGACTTAGGAGCTGTATAAATACAGCTCCATACCCAACTGCAGATGGTACCAGCTACAACAGCAATCTATAACTTTCTCTCCACAACTTCTGTTCAATTTTCTTTGCAGATTTCAAGGTAACCTTCGGGTTGTAGGTCTACTTCGGCAGTACTACTGCTCCGGCTGTTGTACCCTGGGAAACAAAACGAGTACTCCTGGGAGACTCGGAATTTGTTTTAAGGGAAACGTGTTGAACACGTGACTCAGCCTCTCTGTTTTCTACTCTTTCTTGTATTTGTCTTTATTTCAGTTGTAATTGTAATAGTTGTTAGCTTTCTTATTTCTGTATTGTAATCGTATTTATAAAATTTGTATTTTATTTAAATTACGCGAACGGTTCCTACAAGTCAGAATCTGATCCAGAGCTCTTATTAGTGTCGTTTTCACCTTATAATGCTAGTTCCTAGCATACATCATCACTAGCGGTTCGTTCATTGAAATTTATTTCAAGTGTATACTATTGGTCGTACAAGCCTATGTTTACGGCTTGTTTCTATCTTTCTAACTCAGCATAACATATTCATACATTTGCTAACAAAAATAAATTGATTTATTTCATTCCACTTACGTATCATACACGATATAATTCATTATTGTAACCATGAGAAAACCCTATCATCCCATTACTAATATTCTTCTAATTATTTTCTTATTTATATGAGGGCTTAGCATATCATTATACGCATATTATAAACATTCAATGACTTAGTAGTATTAAAAGAAAACTACCCTCTTCCTAATTACTTTTTCATGCTTACTATGAGCATAAAGTATCGTTCTATGGTTACTACTGTTACTTGAACTAATTAAAACTTTTGAGTTAACCTCAAATTTAATCCTTCGCAACACTTTACTATTAGCTCTTTGCATGAACTACTTATTATAATAACCACGACTTCATTGCATAAATCAGTTATCCGTGAGCCGAATCGATCCACTTCTTTATATGTACATTCCGTACCAGAATTGGTCTCATTCATTCATGAAATATGCTCTCACTCGTGAGCATCCTTCCACTAGCTTTATTACTATTACCTCACTAAGAATTCCTTCATATTTATCTATAAGTAAATAGTTAGCCCATAACCTTTCATAATTGCGTCCTACATGGTGTTTGTTCGCCTATTGTCTCTTTCACAATTTTCTCACGTACATGCTAAAATATATCATACATTCCATTTCTTATATACTATCCCTTCATTTTATTGGTCATTTCGCCCACTTTCGCAGTTTGACCTTTCAAGGTCAGACTAACACCCCTTACTTATTGTGGTCGTATCGAGGTACACGTTCGTACTTTATACTTGCATACTTGCAAGGACTTCATTCACTTCGTTTGACTTTTCGGAAGTCTAACTGTAAATACATTCTTACTTATGTGAATCAGTTATCCTATTCCGACACGTCATTCTCTAGTTGAGCCCTAAGCTCCTATTAATAATATGATCTTTTATACATACCTGTCGCGGGTCAAATCCCTTGACTCGTTATTCATATTTTGCGACGGTTAATACTTTCCAAACTGCGACAATGCATGCCCATTCATTATGCTCACCTACGAGTAACAAACTTGACAAATTGAACATTAAATACCGGGTTCAAATGGCGATCGCCATTTGACCCGTATGACTCATTTGAGTTTCGTTTTTTAGTTTCTATTCTTATTTGTTTAATCCGTCTTCATTTACGGATTCGAACTTTTAATTCATTACCTTTCATTCTTACTGGTTTGACCTGTGCTTGCTTATGGATCCAACCTTTCATTCCTTACATGGTCGAATCCATTTCTCAGATTCAAACATTTTCCTCTGTACCTTCCTTTATTTTGCCGTATCATTTACCATGTCATTTCTTACGAAACGTTTTCATATTAATCTTCTACATTCAACTTCGAGTGTTGGGTCCTAACACTTAATTCCATGTCCTATTTCATGTAGCGCGTCTCGACGCGACACTTTACATCCTATTTCTAGTGGTGTTCCCACCATTCTTTCTTAAGTTTGTCTTACATTCAATCGTAGGCTTATACTTTTCATTCTTATCTTTCTTTCTTTCTTATATTGATCCGTTCCTTTAAGAATCGTTAGACCCCTTTTTGCTAGCTTGACCGGACATAAGTGAGATGATTCTCATGTTTTTCTCGAGCTTCGGTCAATACATGACCATCCCTTAATATACCATTTCCATTTGTTTGTTCACCGTATTAGGTGTTAATTCACCTACGTTCTCTAACATGTCTTTTACTAATGAGTATTCTACTTTACACGTTGTATTTCTTACGTAATACTTCCAGCATTTGTAAGTAATTATTATTCACTGACTTCTACAATATAACCTTTTAAGGTCAACCACCACCCAGTACCTTTGTATATAAGTATTGTAGTACGGGTTGTTCTTACTTTCAATTCGAACACACTTACAAAACGCCTTTAGCTAACATCTGAACTATTATCCTTTCCATACCTTTCATTAACATTACCATGTTCTCATTTATTTATACCTTCCACTTAATTTCAATTCCACACAACTAAACTATCATCAATCATAACACGTAATTCATCTAGTACGTAACACATTAACTCTTTACTTAAACAATTGTGTCTAATGGCCATCCCATGATATCCCTATATTGTTGACTTTCAGAAAGTCAACTGTCTCGTTTACATACTTCAAACTTTTGAACATGTATTCATCTAAATATGGTAGGTCATGATAATAATATCCTACGTATTTCATACTCGTATTGTGCAAGATGTACAATTTACGTGATCCTCTAAACAATACACATATACATTCACATACACGTACTTTCACATGCTAATGCTCCATGATTTTACAATTAGCAAATTTCATTCGAAGCAACTATATAGCATAATTTCAACATATCCTTTACTAATTAGCTCGTATGATTCACATTTAGCACATATTCGCCTCTTAATCATACTAAAGCAAATCATTAAATACACATAAGCATCACACCATTCATGTACAAGGTACAAGCCTCTAACGCATAATTCTATCAAAGCATACATTCATCCGAATTTTCATACGAATTCCATCTAACTCACATTCTTCAAATTATTTTCACCACTAATCTCATCATTTTTATATTTATTTATTAACAATTCCGGTTCCTTCACATATCCAAGTACTTTAGTCTATATTTACTTCCTTCATTATTCATTATCATACGTTTCCAACTCCACTTTATACATTCGTCATTCATTTCACGCCATTCCATACGTTACATTCGACTTTTATAAATTTTACTTTATCGCCGACGATCTACATAACTTTACATAACTTATTATATCTTCTAATACCTTGACAGGAACATAAAACGGGTATTTCTGAGAAGTATGGGAACTTAAATCATAATTTTCAAGTTTCAATACATCATAATTCATTAGTCCGTAATTACTTCATTCGCATTCTTATATTTTAAACTTTACTTACTTTTTAAACTTTCAGCGTTCATTCGTGTCATTCGACACATTACCTTCGACCTTTACAAATTTCTTTCCTTCGTAACCATCATTTGTGATTACATATGTCTTATTAGGCCTTACGTGAACCCTACATAATCATTAGACAGGCTTTCAGACAACTCGGGAATTCGAAACGCGAAAATAATACAAAAATAAAAAATTTCAGCGGATTGAGATTCCGCTGGCCGTCGGCGACGACCTTACACCCCGTCGGCGACGGGCTTCGTAAATGGGCGTCGCCCACAATGTCCGTTGGCAGACAGTTAGGCCGTTGGCAAGTATGAGGGCGTCGGCGACGGCTCACAGCCCGTCGGCGACGGCCCTTCCTTTGCTGAAACGCTGAAAAACCTTGTTTTGGAAAGCTTGTTGGTGATTTGTTGCGGAAAACTAAAGAAAAATATGAAGTTTGTGGAAATTTTGCCCAGACACAGCTGTGTTGATTATCTTAGTACAATGTCACACAGCTGTGTCAGCCTTGCCACACACCCTGATCTCAGCAACAAGCATCAATGGTCCACATAGCTGTGTCACTTAACGACACAACTGTGTGCGGCACCAGATCTAATATAACCTAATGTTTAACTCCCATTATTACTACTCCACATACTTAACTTAAATATTTATCATAAACACACTATACATACTTGTATTAAGCAAAAACTTAAAATTTTACCTCATTGGCGATCTCGGAGCGAGCACACTTTTGCACGAGCCGTCGGTTTGAGTTCAAGCACTATTACTCTTGCTCGAATCCCTCAAACCTAGGCTTTGATACCAACTTGTAATGCCCGTAATTACGTCTAGTAGAAATGCCATCCAAAAGACGCAAGAAACCCAACTTTTAACATGGACAAATCTTTCGCAATTTAAAAGGTAAAAACCCTATGTCATTAATTCATGATTTTTAACAAAATTTGGGCATGACCTGTCCATAAGATGAGTATATCCCTGTTTTAACCATCAACAAAACAAACAAGTCTACAACCCGTTCAACTAGACACGACTAAGAACCATACATCAAGTGTCAAAAACTGTAACCACTAACAACGTTATACAAAAACGAGCATTTGACCCAAAACATTAATACGTAATAGCGGAAGCGCTTGATAACCATAAAGTGTGCATATGTTCGCTCAAAATTGCCAAGTCGCCTAAATTGAGAATTTACCTACATTCAACATAATAAATAGATTAGTAATTCGCCACTAACAATTCTAGATAATAAACCCATTCGTTTCATTCTCGGATTATCATCATTTAATCACTTTGCTAACCGTTAAACGGTTCATTACATGCTTACCTCAAATAGAGGCTAAGCATACTTTACTTAACATACCCGTTAGGAACGGATACTAGCATCGTTACATCGCTTTCATTCGATTTGTTCATAATGAACAATCATAGTCATTACATTCTTACATCATACCTCGATCCGAGGAAAAACGGATCGAGTAGCCTTTCGTCCATTACATACATAACTTCCCATACCCGGTTCGACTAAAAGTACCGGATATGATGTGTTAACTTTCGTATTTTAATCATTCCTCAACATCCGTTTATGACGGATCTAACTTTACTTTCAACAATCGGATATCTTCAACATTCACGGTTCCAACATAACAATTCAATACACTAGAGATTATTATACATATGACAACATAATAAAAACATAAGGTGTACACTAACGTACCTCGATCCCGCAAGCCTTCCGATTTCCTAGTATTAGAACCTTCTTCTTTCACGCATGTCATAACACATTCATTCATTCATCATCCAAATTATACACATTTTTCTCCTAAGCATTTCATCAAACACTTGGTGGTCATCAAATTTACACACATCAATTACAAGCATACAAATCATGAATTTCTACTAGTTCATCCTATAATTCATCAAAATCAATCCAAGTTCATACCTTTCTTTTATCCCACATAATTTTCTAAGATTCAGGCATTACAACATCACCATAAATTCCAAGATTTCGCATGACTAAATTCACTTAAATCATCCTATTCATATCACAAATTCATAAAGTGGGTTTTGCTAAAAATCTTTCAATTAACTAAAATCAAGCATGATTTCTACTCTAGGGAGTAACCCTAACATCTAATTAACACAAATCATACCACAAACTCATGATTGGGTTGAAACCCTTTTTCTCCAATTCACCAAATCAAGAAATTCGACTTACCACTTCACTAGGTATGCTTAGATGATCGAGAATTTAAGACATGCAGCCGATTAACATTGAATTCCCTTGCCAATTGATGAGTTTTGCAAGAACAAGGGTAAACCCTTGTTTCTCCTGCTCTTGTTCGATCCCAGAAATGCACCAGGGGGTGTGTTTTGGGTTTAAACCTTATTACCCCTTTTTAGTTACAATTTATCATATTAACCCCTCGTAAATTGAAAGGTATATAATTTAGGCATTTTCCCATGATTTCAATTATGTTTTATTACAATTCAACCCCTCTAATTCTTTTATTGTCATTTACATTTTATTTGTTCCTTTTTAAATCTTTCCTTATTTTTAAACAATTTATCTTGAAATTTTTGGGGTGTTACATGGAGCCTCCTTTTTTGCCGAGATCTCGGCCCGCTTAAGAACATCACATAACCAGGGGCGGACCTACGTTACGAGGAACGGGGTCCCCGGACCCCAATCGTTTTGTTAAAAGTAGTAGAAATGGTATATAAAATTGTCTATGGACCCCATAAAAGAATTTTGTTGGACCCCATAACAATGAAAGTGAGCCTAGTGCAGTGGTAAAACCCTTTTTTTACACACAAAAGGTCATGGGTTCGACACCTGTTTCTTCGTTTTTTTTGTGTTTTTTTTGGGACCCCATTGTCCAAAAATCCTGGGTCCTCCACTGCACATAACACATTTCTCACCCAATCATGCCGATATTTAAACCCTGGTAACTCTTTACAGTGGATCGCGTGCTCGCCGAAAGAATCCAAACACGCTTTGCGGCATACCGGACATGGCTCGTCAACTGGGAACAAAGGAATCATCAGTCGGTATCTAAGGATAGCACGGTATTCCACAGCCGACATGTGTTGCCCCAAGCCTTCAATAGGTGCGACAGACAGAAAATCCTGAGCATGTGGGGCACGTAGACATTCAAACACAGCTCTTTGCCGAGGGGATAAAACAAACTTCTCTTCAAATCTCTTGACAATTTCGCCATATAAGGCATTCGCCAGAATTTTCTGGGATTTAGGAGGGGCGGTGTCTTTAATGTAGAAACCGCCAATATCAAGGTCGGGAAGAGAACTATGCAAAAGGTCCAACGCACTCCTGTAATCGGAGTCTAAAACATCCCCACCACATTCTCGGAGTATGTGGTCTTGTAAACCCCAAGATTGGGCCCTTGAAGCCACGAAAACATATGAAGAGGCATCCTCGGCCGTATAAATCCCTAAGCCTCCGAACCGGGTCGGGAGAGAAGCCAACCTCCACTGAAGATCTCCAAAAAAGGCACCCCCACAAACAACAATATCCTCTAATGCTCCCCGGAGGCCTTCATCAAAAACAGAGACAGCTCCCCCGACCAAAGAAGGTTGGCACGTTCGAAGACCAAACAGTAATTTAGCAACACTCATACAAGAACGAAGCAAGAGGAGCTCGCTCTGTTATATTTAATTAGGATTTAGTATCCTACTCTAATTGTAACCAAGTTATGGTGATTATATAACTTAATCAAGTTTGTGATTATGGTTAGTTAAAGGATAGGATGGTTAATGTAACATAATATTATGTACTTTATTGTTAGCATTAGATCATCAACCCATACACCATAATCATTTATCACATTAAAAAACACACGTACGTATCCAATTTTAATCGATGAGTTATTTATTTGTCTTTTACTTTTATTATTATTATTTTCATAAAAAGATGCACCATTTTCAGTGGACCGTTTTAAGCTATCATGTCCAAACAGATTATAATTTATAAGTGTACAAACGGTTTCGATTGGGTCAACAAAAGGCAAAACTTGTTTTCACCCACACCGTTTCGGGTTTCCAAGTGGAAAATGTTTGGTTTGGT
Organism: Helianthus tuberosus; assembly: GCA_030545235.1. Classification (NCBI taxonomy): domain Eukaryota; kingdom Viridiplantae; phylum Streptophyta; class Magnoliopsida; order Asterales; family Asteraceae; genus Helianthus; species Helianthus tuberosus. The sequence continues at coordinate 34,515,142 of CM060358.1, read as the reverse complement.
TTGGTTTGATTCTAGACCGGTTTCGGTTTCTAGACGGTTCAAATTGGTTTTAACTGGTTCCAACCCAACTTCAACGGAGGGGCTCCCAACCCCGTTACAAACGGACGGTCCAGTTCGGTTGCCAAACTGGTTATACCAGTTTCGGATTACAAATTGATCTGGTTCCAGGTTACAACCCTGTTCCGGTTCCCGTACCGGAATTCTTTTTTTTTTTTTAACGACAAATTTGTATCACTGACGGACCACTGTAGTATCATCGTGTCACAGACGGAACCACCCGATCATATCCATCTCCACTAGACTATAATGTTTATACACCAATTCAAGAGGAACCCCAATAAATCTAAGAAAAACCCCCTTGTGAGAATTAAACCCATAACCTAATGGCCTTTAAGCCTTATATCACCCTCAAAATACCACTAGGCTATTATGTCATGGCTACCGGTGTTCTTTTACACCTCTAATTTATATCATAGACAACTGGGCCAATGGGCCGACTTTTTATATTTTATTCACCCCCCATGAAACCCATCTAATATATTGTTGAGTAAGCCGTGAGGGTTTTGATAGGGTTTGTTGCCTTGTTAGAAATTGAGATTTGATATTATGTGTTCTTAAATTTTTTTATAAATGATTAAATTTGCAAGGGTTTGTTAGAAATTGATATGATGTGTTTTTAATTTTTTATAAATGATTAAATTTGCATTGGGTTAAAAAACAAGAAGATTTTTTGAGGAGATAGTTGGTGCATAGTTTTATTATTTGGTTTGAAACCGATTAAACTAAAATTGAAGAAATATGAACTGATGGAGAGTACTTTTTTAAAAAAGGTAATTTTGTTATAAAATTACTGTGAAAAATAGAACTACTCTTGTGTACAACTGATCAAACAAAAAGGGCTCATTCACATCTCTCATACCTGCTTTAGATGAACACGTCTCCTCAACAGGTTGTATGAAAGTTGGCTAGATATTTTGCTCAATAAAATGCAAAATGTTTGCAAAAAATTTTCTTCTTTTTATTACTCCCAAATGATCGATCCATATGCATACATATATATACAATAAAACTACTATTTGGAATGTGAGATAATGTTGTCTGCTTACAATAATTCATAACACTTCCCCTCAGACATATTATCACCATTCACTTGATCAATAATCCATATGTTCCAAGTTGGATGACAATTTTCAAACTTTGGGGTTTAACTATGGAATACTGCCTCATTAAAAACCTTGCTAGGAAAACTCAGTGTGACAAAAACGTAGCTAGGGAAAAAGAGTACAGTGTATAGTCTTCTCCTGATATTTCTGGATCATGTATGTTGCCTCATTAAAAATCTTACTAAGAAAACCCAATGGGATAAAACTTAGTGAAAGGAAAAAGAGTGCAACTTGTATAGTACCCCCCCTCATTTTAATATGTATCATTTATGTGACTTGTCTCTATCTTCTTTGAAAGTTGATCAAAGCTTTATAGACAACAATTTTTCGCTTGATCCTTAGGTAGGCAATCTTTTGCTGATCAGTGTTATATGTTCTTCATATGAGAATTCTGGTTCCTTTTTGGAAACAAATATCATAAGATCCACAATTGTGTTTTGTTACATTACCTGCATTTACAAAACTAACCAAACTTGTTTCGATGGGTTAGTAAAAATATAAATTATACCTTACATACCTCAAGTGTATCAAAAATTTTGTTTCACCTTACTACATTATTTTCTTATTATATATGATCAATTTTGGGTCTTTGCGAAAAACATTTGAGCCATCAAAAAAAATTTCATATCATGGTTTCGCATCAGAAGACCCATTTAGCATATTTCACAAAATTAGTTGTATGGACTACCGGTCCTTGTAACTTTTCATTTTAATTAGATATTTCAATGCCTTTCCATATTGATCAATCATTTCTGTATATATATATATATATATATATATATATATATATATATATATATATATATAGGCATATTTTCTTTTATCCTCATTATTTTCATCACTTCAAGCGTTATATAATATACACAATTCTATCATATATTCGATTTGATATATTTCTAGACATAATATAAATTTCTGAGATCTCTTTATTTTCGAGTATCTAGGTTCTATTAGAACCATTATGTCCGGTATTTCTTCAAGATGCCCATTAATAATTACCTTGACTTGGTCATCTTTATTTATCCATTTTTTTTTCATAGGTAATATGAAAAAGGGAAAATATAATTCGTCTTGCATCGTGTTAATGAAAATTTTCTAAATTTGTATGGTAATAAAAATGGTGAAACCGGCCATCCCCGGGATTGAACCCGGGTCTAGGCCACACCCTTTCGCGCACCTAGTCAACCGAGCTAGGTGCCTAGTTTGTGAAATTTCCGTTTTTGGTTAAATATAAGCACATGTACAATAACTTCCTATTTTTCAAGAAATTTAATGTTTGAAAAATCAAATGGTCTATTATGCTTCAAACTTTCTATTTCATCTTGATTCCATAATATATGTGTATGACCATAATTGATCGACAATTCTTTGTTGGAATCATTTACTTCTTCCTGAGGGAAGGTATTATCATTCACTCATTCCTGAGGGAAGGTTTTATCATTCACTCCTTCCTGAGGGAAGATTTCGATATTTGAATTACTATATTTTATGGTCAATTTCCCTTTCAGGGGCTTTTCTTTTTTCCTTTGAACCGACTGGCCTCCCATGTTTCAAACGGGATTCAATAGCCATATTATTATTATCCCTTTGCTTGTCTGTAATATCAACTCGGAACCGACTGGCCTCCCATGTTTCAAACGGGATTCAATAGCCATATTATTATTGTTATCCCTTTGCTTGTCTGTAATATCAACTCGAGCTAAAGCATTAGCATCTGGTATATAAGATTTTCAATATGTCTTTGTCCTTCTTGGACATTAATTTTAACTGGAGCAATTCAAAACTTTTTTGGATGAATTTCCTTCTTATGGATGAATTTCCCTCTTAATATATCTTTTAGATATTTTACTCGAGGATACAGATAATACAATTAAGTGTATCAAAATTTATTCCACTTTTAGTTGTTTTCTATTTCCCCCTCATGTTGGGATTTTTAATCAGCAAATGAAGCCCATAAGAAATCTCCCATTTATGGCTATATATTATTTGTGACAACCCGAGTTTCTGAGTTCCCACCTTCGTATTATTGCACGATAATTGGTTAGATTGTTTGTTGACACGATTTGTTTATTTACAAACACGTTTGTATTATGATAAATCGTATCGTGATTTATATGATATTTATGGTGTGCCTTATAAGTGTGTATGATGATGTATGTCTTAATTGTTATATATGTGTTGTATAATTTAAACAAGAAATCTGTTAGGCCAAACACCCTCACTCACGAAATCACTCTAGTGGTGAAAACACATTGTGTTTTCGTCCACTAGAGGATCAACGAAAACAGAGATGGGCCTTGGCTCAGTATTGAGATATTATATGTTTTGATTTTGAGCGTGAAAGGTTATTCGACAAACCCTAGAGTCCTTGTTCTTGTGCGACGGCAACTACCAGTTTTTCCAGTTTTCTTTCAGATCAATCTAGTGACCCTTTCATCTTGGTTAGTATTCACTGTTCTTTGATTCATGCGTGACTCTTTAGAATAATCACCACATGTCTGTGTGTTTATAATTGATTAAATGATGAGATTGTTTTATCGGATTGTTTGTCTATTGGGGTAATGAGTAGGGTTTGTTATTGCTGTCGTAAATCAATTGGTCTAAATCTGAATGTTATACGACTGCTCATGGGTGACTGGATGATACATATGTTATTGCATAAATGATGAGTTGAATGTGGATTCTGTTACAAGTACTTAGATATGATTCTAATGTCTCTAATGATTGAGTAAAGCACATGATGATAATTGATTTCTTGGTTGAACGATTGTATGATGAATTGATGTAACTATTAGAATTCTGTGAACTCGTAACTGATGTTGATGATGGGAATGTAATTGATGAAATCCCACCTCCACGAAATCCCACCTCAACGAAATCACCTTTGGGATTTCGGCCCAAGGTGATTTCGGCTAAAGAGAGTCCGGCCCAAGGTGTTTTCCGCCCAAAAGGGATTTCGGCTTAATGAGTTTTCGGCCCAATAGTGTTTTCGGCCCAAAAAGGGTTTTCGCCACTTTGGCGATTTCGTCACCTTGTGTACTGTTAGTTACCAACTTTATTAGTTATGTAATTCAGTTAAATTATTTACTTGATTTAACTCTGTTAGTCCAGTTAACTCTGTTAGTTGATTTAACACCGTTAGTTTATTATCTCTGTTAAAAATATGTAACTCAGTTAAATGTGTTAGTCCTGTTAAGCTTGTTAACCTCGTTAAGTATGTAACCCTTATTAACGGTGTAACTCTGTTAGCTTAGTAAACCTGTTAAGTTTATTAACACCGTTGAACATGCCAATTATGTTTAAATGTTAACTGGGTTATGTTAACTAGATTAGGTATGTTAAACATGAATTGTATGAATGTGAGTAACTGTTTGTGATGCATGATGTTAACTGCTACACACACCCTATGTGACATACATGGCATGCGAAACCTTACAAACACGTACTGACTGAACATACGTGCATAACTATAGGACTTCACTGATTTCTTGTGAGCACATAATTTAGCATACCGAGCAAACCAAGGTGAGTTCACACTTTCTACAAAGCATGGGATTCCCAGGGGTTGGGAATGGGGTTAAGGAACATGGATTCCTCGTCCTTTCTTGGGTAGGACAGTACTGGTTCAGGAATGTAATTCCTCGTCCTCATGGACAGTTAACTTTTACTAGACCAAAACTCTATCACGAAGTCCCTCCTATTTTATATCGACTTAATCGCCGGGCCAATGGCGAGCGGGTCATTAGTTAGATAGCGCTATTTAGGTCTGACAAACCTCACACCGTGCCGCAGAGGACGGGCGTGAACTAATGGATCTGGGCACGTCAATGCTGATAGACATTGACAGTTCAGGGCACTTAAACATGACTTTAGTAAGCAGTCGATATGGTAACGAGTCTAGTGTATACATGGGGTAGCCCCCACGGCCGAAAAGCCAGATAACTAAACATGGGGTAGCCCCCACGGCTGGATTGCCAGAGTAAACGGGATTAAGCTAAACACGTTTTCAACTATGGGGTAACCCCCACGGCAGGATGCCAGTTAAAGGAAACTGTTTTCAAACAACTTAAAACGAACACCCAACTGTGAACTCGCTCAACATTATTGTTGACTCGTTATTACATGCTTTGCAGGTCAATAGGTACTTAGCTGGAGCTTGCATGGGGAAGAGTCGTTGTGGGACATGGACAGCTGTGTGCCATGTTAAACTTTGAAATATTTGAACTTATATTTGGTTTTGGATTTAATCATTATGCTTCCGCTTGCAACGTAAACTATGTTTGTTTTAGACACCAATTGTATTGGTTGGACTTTTATAATTATTTACTTACTTGTTCAATATGATTGGTGGCTTGATCCTGGTCAGTCACGCCTCCAAGCGGTGATACTCCGCATGTGGATTTTGGGGGTGTGACATTATTTATTCCCAACATGTCATTAAATCTCATCTTTGTGCGTTGTGTTGTAACAATTTCAGTATATATAGTATATATATCGTACCCCCAAAGATGATAAATATTTGGTTTCTAAATAACTGTAATGGGGAGTAAATGTTTCAATAATAATACTTGTTCCAATGATCATTGATAATTTAGAATTTATCAAAAATAAATTTTTCAGCCTGGAATAATATTCTTGCTATATTAGCTAAGCCATATGTGCAAACTTCAAGTTGCGAATTGATAACCATTTAGACGATGCATCGATTTAAATACTAAATTGTATCATGCTAGGATATGAGTATCCTTTAATCCTTTTATGACTGTCATATGTGCATGAGGCACATTTATATATAATGAAAACCAGAATGGATTTTTGGTAGTTTCTTCAATATGTAATCTTTATTTTCAATATGTAAATATTTCTTATTTCCATCAGTACTTGACTGAGTATCATATCCATTGTGATATATATATATATATATATATATATATATATATATATATATATATTCTTGAAACTCAATAAGTTTCTTGTTGATTTTTTTGGGAAAAATAGAGCGTCCTCTATTTAAAAGCTTTGTACCATTAGGTAATTAGCTTTTCCCATTTTTTTCTATTAATTTTGAATGGCCCAGGCAGAACCGTTATTTGCATTATACGTCTAATTTATGAATAATTCATATACATATGTTTGTCATTTGTATTTCCACAAAACATTTGTATGTGTGTATGTATGTACAACCCAAACTTGTATGTTTATCATGCTTCGTCTTTACAATTTAATAGGTATCTTATGCAACTACGTTACATATTAAGGTTATACTGTCAAAGTCACTTATATTTTGTAAAATAAACTTGATTTTATGAATCAAATCAACCTGACAGTTTTCTAACTTCCCAAAGAGAGTTTACAGTTATAGCCAACTCTTTATGATGATTCATCACAAGAATCCATACACTTGAATACAAATATATATATTCGTTTCGTAGTGCAAAATAATTCAGTCACATAATTATTAATATGGTGGTGGGATCCATCTAACGGTGATGGGAGTTGCTGTTGGGATGACAATGCTCGTGTTATCTTCCATATCAATGTTGTATGTAAACATGTTTCAATTCATATGGCTACTTATCCAGATATGTAGCCTTTAATTTATGCTTATTCACAGACTTACGAATGGTTTAGTTTCAGCTATAGCATGTAAGTCTTTTAGTTTGTACGTATTTCCCAGATACTTGTATAGATATATTAAAATAATTGAATCGTAGTAAAATGATTCTAGTATATTGTTATGTTTGCAGACCTCTGTCTGTGCATACAACTGAACTTAATTGTAATCAAAATCAAAATCATGAGGTGATGGAGGTGGCGGAGTAAATTGTTTTGAGATAATACTAGCTACTTGTCTTAGCCTTTCTTCCTGCCACTCATTCTTTTTCGTCAACCGCTCTATTTGTCTGGACATTTTCTGGTTCTTTTTTATTAGTTTAGCAACCTTCATTGGATCTAAAGGTGGATTTATTAGAGGCACCGTACTTGGTCCGGCTTCAACAATTGACGGTTGTTGTTGCTCCGGATGTTGTGAAGATTGTTGTTGTAATAGTGGTGACATGAGTTGTTCTGGTGCTAACAACTCTTGGAATGTCATGGCATCATTAAATATGGATTGTTGCATCATTTCTCCTTGCCCAAAAGGTAAAGGTGAAAGTGCCTGGTAGATGCTTGGTGTTTGTGGTTGAGTATGCTGTGTTTGAGATGTGTTAGTTGAAATATGTTCAAATACAGGTGGTGTTAGCTGCTGTTGAGACAACAAATCAAACTGATAAAAAGATGGTTAAGGAAACTGCAACAGTAATTGTTGTAGATTTTTTGATGTATTTTATGGGATAACCGGTGCTGTCTCAGATTGAAACGATTGTGTTTGTGTAGGAATATCAATAGGTATTATCTCGATATTGTTAAAATTTACCACTCCAGGTAATCGTGGTGGGGATAATTCTTGAATACTCTGATCGTTTATGACACCTAGAGATTTGGCTATTTTTGTTATGTATGATGCTCCCATAAGGTTTTTCGGGGGACATGTGTCACACCCCGACTTTCCACGTGTCACCGGTGGTCCCGGTAGGGGAGTATCGTGACGTGGTTGGCAACATAATCGTCAAACAACACAATATTTAATATGCACAGCGGAAGCAAAAGATAAATATATTACATTCCGAATATAAAGTAATATCAAAGTATTACAACGGAAAGTAAAGGATCCACAGGCGGATCAAATAAAAGAAACTAAAATTGTTCAACAGACTTTAAGAATCTAGAACTTGCAATCCCTAATGATGCCCTGAGCTCCCAGCCAATTATGCGTAGTACCTGTCACTTAACCTTTTGGAAAATACGTCAGTTTACACTGGTAAATACAATTAACTGACTCATTTTGGAAAAAGAGTTTGAAAAGTGATTCGAGTGCAAACGGCACAAAATATCTTGACACATTGATTAAAATGCACAGAGGCAAAATTAATCTTTTATACTTGGGACAATTTTATTAATAAAAATCTTGTATCCGATTTACATGGTTGTCCAACATTTAGGGCCGGTGATTATACAATACAAGCCGGGCAAGATTAATCGACACACCACAAATATGATCTCACAAGAAGACACCCTTACGAGTGAGTATACGTTATACATATGCAACAGGAGGTGTTATGTCTACACCTTGTGCTTACGTCGTGGCCATTCACTTTTTAAAATGAGCCAAGGATATCCAGGACACAGTCATTAACCCCCAATGTTATTTGTTATCAATCAATACAGATTAAAACGGGATTATGCAATTTAATCATCTCCGATTAAAAGGTTTCTACACCCGACCAAGCGGTATTTTTATAATACCGTATCCCAAGCCCGTATAAGGGAAAATAAGTTAAAAGTATTTACCTGAGCAAGCAATGCAATTTATACTCAGCCGTATATTCTAATCAGCAAGCACGAGTACTTCTACTGGGGCTCTCAATCTGGAACGAATGTTTTATTAACCTATTAGATTCCTAACGGGTCTTATTTAAGTCGTAACTTAGACCGGTTAGTCTTAAGGAAGGTTTACGGTTTAAACGCATGATTAAGCGAAGACCGGAATAGAATGTGATTTAGACCCGACAAGTTTGAAGACTTGTATAATATGGGTAAACTAAACACATTCTGGATTTTGAGATAAAACGGATAAGGTTTGACCCGTTTCGGCTAATTTATGCAAACTAGTCACATACACCGAACCGAACGCGCCAGAGGCGTAACGGGTAACCATATGGGTCCTAAACAGGTTTCCTAAGTTAATTATGCCTCAAATATATTGTGACATCAGTAAGATGTCTTTCATTATGCCCGAAACGTTTTTTAAACACAACTAGGCCCCGTAGGGGTAGTTTGGTCATTTTAAAGGTTGTAAAAGGGTTTAAGTGTTTAACTGAGTTACAGGTCTGATGTAATCAGTAAACATACTCAAATTAATGAGTTATAACAGTAGGATAAAGTACATATGTGAAATTTATCCATTATAACCAAACTATGCCCCGTAGGGGTATTTTGGTAATTTCACATAAGCCGAAAAGCTCAAAACTGAAGTCTGAGTTTATCAACCTTTGCTTACTGTTAAAATATTATAATTTGCCTCTTATATCAGTAGGTATCAACCCGGGTATGTCCAATATGATTTTAAAACATACTACACGCTAAAAACGCTAAATAAGGCGATTAAAGGCCATTTCCGGGTTTGATACTTAAATCTGATATTTTATATTTCCAGAAGGCTTAAAATAATTTATTTATCATATGTGATCAGTAGCAAAAGGTTTGGAGTCTTTTAGATATGTAAAACTCATTTTATGGCCCGTAAGGGCAAAACCGACATTTACCGAATTAAGCCTACGACTGTGAGTTATGCTCAGCCCAAAATTAATTAAAAATCTTTAAAAATCCCTAAATAATATATTACATCAGTGGGTAAAATATTTGATACCAAAAAGTATGTTTAATTAGGCTATACGCTAATTACGCCATTTTATTAACATAAAGCATTAATTTTGCGATAATGAGCATAACTCTTAATCTACAAGTCAAACTGATGTCAAACTTTGCATACAAGTCTATATATCAGTAATTAAGGTTTCTACACTTTTACATTTTCATAAATCACGTTTTAAGGTGAAAAGGGCATAATGGTCAACATATGAGCAATTAACGGAAACACGTAAACGAATGGGTCAATCAATGAACCAACCACAGAGGGTTATGCTAACATGTAGCCAACTCTAAGGAATTTCCAAATCATACTAAAGCGGGTCAGAACTGAAGTCAAAGCAAAAGTCAAAGCTTTGCGACTTTCGGTTCCGAATCGGTTCACAATGGAAAGTTGTCGAATCAAACAAGCTTAGACAAGTTCTTATGCTTATTATCAAGTTATATGAATGATAAAATAGGTTACACGCCTTTTACCTTGTTAATTATGCGTTAAACGAAAGATTACATTTCTGTTGACTTTTTCTAATCATCTTTGACTCGACAAATGACCTAGTTATGATGGGAATCAGTGGATGCCCTTTTAAGGGTTTAAAGCCCACATAATTACCAACTTATAACTACCTTTGATTCGGCTAATCACTGGACCATTAGTGATTAATCGTTAAGTCAACCTTTAATTACGACGGTTGACTTTTAAGCTAAACTAAGCTAAAACTTAAACTAAGGAAAGATTAGAAAACTTACTGAAGTCCTAAGCTTGATTAGGAAGGTCTTGTGCCTGCTTTGAAGTTCCAGAAAGGCTCCTCAATTGCACAAGTGAAGTGTGAAGAATGTGTTGCAACTTATTGGCTTTATATAGTGTTTAGATCACCACAAATTCTTGACACCCAAGTCTATGAGTGACCACAACATCTTAACAAGTGTCCCTAGATGTTTAGGGGGTGTTTAGGGGCCAAGTAAGATGAGGAAAATCGGATGAAAGTGAGTTGCAACGCTTAAAACAGCCAACAGGTGAATTCTGGTCGCTGGCACATGCTTGCGCATCGTAGGGGTTGTATGCCTACGGTGCATAAGGCTTCTGATCAGCCCATACCTTTACCATTTGTTGCATAAGTGTCTCTTGGCCCTTCCGAAAGGTCAAGTAACCTTTATTTTTGCAATTTGGACCCTTTAATTTGACATATAAGGGCTCCAAGTAATTTACCTATTTTGTTTAGCCCCCGGTTAACTTTATTGTCACCCGAAAAGTCCAAACTTTCAACGTTAACGCTTTTAACCCTTGTAAACGAATTTGATCACAACTTGCTCATACGATAACGAAACCTTATGAAATTTATATCGTGTATTCTAGTGAGCATAATTAACCGTTACAAAGCTTCGGGTTTGCTAAAAGGTCACCCAGAGGTATAACTTAAACATGTTGACACATTTAACCCTCGTGGTTTGAAATCTCTCACTTTTAGCTTCGTATGATCCATGATTTATCCGTCTAACGGTATAAACATCATGTAGGGTTATTGTAAAGTATATTTATCCATTGTTGACATTTTGAACCCTTATTTTCACATACTTTCTATGTTTGTCAACTTTAGTCCCTCTAAAGAATACTTTCTCACGTTCAAGCTTATGACACGTGTCAATACCTTATAGGACGTGAATTTTCGAGGTGTTACATCTTCACCCCCTTAAAAGAAATCTCGGCCCGAGATTTACCGAATTAAAGGAAGTATTCTCTGCCTAATAATGGCAACTTACAGATGATTAGGAATTTGTATGATCTTATTTGTTGTTTCCAATGCAACTTTCAGATCCTGAATATTGGACTTACCAATCTGTTGTCCTAACAACAGATGTTTAACCTTTCATTTATACAAGGTCTCTAATGGAGCAACCTTGATACTTCTATATCAACTATTATAGAAAAGCTTCTCTTGAGATGGTTATTCCAACCACTGTTTAACTAATCTTAAGGAGTAGCTAATCCTTATAGTTAGTCGAACAATTCGACGATCCTGGGTAGTTGATGGCAATTTTTAATCGTGGTCTAAATAGGGTTGCGGTAATGAGTGCATAAGCAAAATGAACCGTCTTTCGTATCTAACAAATATCGTACTCTGAAAATATCGAGTTAGGCTATATGAATCTCCTATCTTAAAATTTATTTAATCAGGTTTTCGGTTATTCCATAATCAACATGGAGTGCTTACAACACTCTAACCCAAAGCGGGATGTTAATCTTAATTCTACCTGCCTCTAGGGAGGTAAACAGGGTAAACTTAGAAGAAGATAATCAAAGTACAAGGAGGTTGCAGAGATTTTTCATATCTCAGGCTCCAGTTCACTCATCGTTGCTTGTGTCGAATAAGTGACACATTTATGTCACTAGTCCACGAATTCCTTAATCGGGAATATTTACTTGGACAATTTCATTTTGGATATCTTCTTTGAACACCATTAGTTGACTTTAATACCATATGATCATTGGGATATCTTTGTGGTTCCATGCATTAAACCTCCATACTGATCAGGCATGGAAGCAATCTATGGAATTTATTAAGATACACCAATCCTCACATGATGTTGTTGTCATACCATTTGGTATTCAAAATCGATAGAGATTAAAGAGATATCAACTATATGTGCTTATATTTAATCAGAATGGAAATTTCACAAACTAGGCACCTAGCTCGGTTGGCTAGGCGCGCGAAAGGGTGTGGCCTAGACCCAGGTTCGACTCCGGGGACGGACGTTTCCACCATTTTTGCGACTTACCGATTTCTTAAGGGAACAGAAAACTAGTTCTGGTAAATTTTCTACTTGTAAGTTTTACCTTACACTTAATATATATATAGTCCTTATGAAAAGTTTTAAAAAACTTGTTATACTTATAGTTTATGAAGGATTTACTGGTATCCGAACCAAAATAAAACTCTTAGCATTTAAATTACTGATAAAATGCCAAGGAATGTACCTGATGTCATTATTTATGGACTAGCTTAGGCATTTTAGGCGCTTTCAATTTTAGGCTTTACTTCCTCAGCCGCATTTCCTTTGACAAATTTAGGGCACGTAGTCTTGATGTGGCCCTTCTCATTACAGCCGAAGCAGACTGCATTCATCATGTCCTTACAGTCCAACGTTTTATGTCCCTTAGCCTTGCAGATCCCACAAGCCCTGGGCAGCGATTTGGATTTAGGTTCGAACCTGCATTTCCCATAATGGCGCTTCTTGCAGGTCTCACATACTGGTTTCTGGTCGGACTTTTGTTTGTTCTTTTTCTTAGAACTCTGGGAATTATCTACCTTCCTTTTCCTTTTTAGTTCATCCTTTACATCAGAGGAATGAACGAGATCATTCTTAAGAGTAAGGAAATGTGGTCCTAGATAAAATTTGGACCGAGCAGCATGGGGCTCCTTGAACCTTTTCACAGCCTTCTTCACAGCTTTTCCAACAGCTGCGTCTATCATAGTTTGAAGAACATCTTTGGAAATTCTAAGGTTCACAATTTCAGCATCATTAGCATGCGTCGTGCCATCAATGGCGCGATCGACTGTTGTCTTATCCGAGTTTGCCATTACTTTCTATTGGTTCCTAACACCAATAAAACAATTTCTTAGTTGAAATCCAACAACTGCTATTTTTCATTCTGATGGACTTAATATATGTGACAACTGGCCCAAACCGGTAATTTCCGTACACATTAATTATCGCTTAATGACTGCAATTATGAGTTTAAGTGTCAGCAATGTCTGAACACATGATTAAACAAGTGAATTCATGCATGTTGTATACTACAAAATATTGCTTTATGCATAAACGAGAGCGTTGCGTCAGAATAATAGTAAACTCACCGGTAAGACACTATGTGTCGACGGAACTGCAGAAAGCAGCCAGACAATAAAATTGGAGCCTAGGTGTAGGTCCGACAACAAGAATGCATTAAAACCCAAGAGTACATACAAGGGTTAATATATATGCAATACGAAAGCAAAAATAAGCACTAAAAAGCACCCGAAACGCACTTTAAGTGCAGAATTTATAAAATTCAGCAATAATTCAGCATTTAAACATATGAATGTTGTGCAGAAATGTCGTTTTATTATCCAGAATATTTCCCTAAGTGTTGGGAATGGAAAGAGTACAAGAAGGGTACTTAAAAGACCCTAAAAAGTGTAATTTAGCACTTTAACGAATCGGTATGCAACCGAACAACCGGACTTTACCCGGAACATAAAAATATTGTTAATAACATTATTTATCTTTTTCTGAGCTAGTTAGGATCCCTGATTTCCCTAACACCCGTTATAACACACTACACGTTAGTAACTGGGTTAATTACTTAACTTAACCTAACTAACTACCTAATTACTAGTTAGAAGCCAACTAAAGACCCCCCCCCCCCCCATTGGAAACGGCCCCATCAAGGGGAGACAAGCCTTGATTTCTTTTTATTATTTTAAGCAAGGTGTTTAAAATCTAGAAGACACTTGATCCCTTGGATAATAGTCACTCTAATTGTCTATAAGATCCAAGTTAAACACACTAGAACATTATCATCACAAAACTCACCAACACACTCTCCTCTCTCCCTCTAGAACTTACGGCCAAACACCCCTCTTTCAACCATCCATCTTCGAGTTCGATCATCATCATTCCAAGCACACACAAGTGTTAAGGGTCACGTATTAGGAGTCTTGGAGCAAACGGAAGGCGAAGGACCTCTCTACTTAGCTTTTATCCACCTCATTTTCGCCTAGAATCTTCCCTAGCCCCGAGCTAGAGGTATAACACTTAAAACTCGATTTTGAACATGTCTAAAGTGGTTAAAAGAATCTTTATCGGTTAAAACTCGTTAACATACAACATGATGCATAAAAGTCTACTAAGAACATGAAAAATGGTGGTTAATAGCACATAAGTTGTGTAAATGTTGTAGTAATTGATAGTTGTGATTATTTAGACCCGATCTATGACGTGGTAGCTCGGATCATCGTTTAACCCGGTTTGGTAAGATCATGGATCTTAACATAAAGCTATAAGGGTTAAAAGGTGAAACCCTACCACGCATAAACCATGAACTTGTGTAAAAATGTTTTAACTTATACAAAAGTGTTTAAAACTAGTAGATCTACGTATCTACAAGCGGTATTTTCAAAGGACCAAGTGTCCAAGAAATCACATGTTCTAAACCGGATCTTACACAAACAAAAGTAGTTTTTGTGAACAAACAAGTGTATGGATACTTGTGTAACAAAAGCTTTAACAAAGAAATAATTTTCGTAAAAACCGACCTGAAGTTGTAAAACTTCATATTCTTTAAAAATAAAGTTTTTAAGAAATTAAACTTATTTTTAAAGATAACAAGACTCACTAAATGTGCTAGTAAGTTACTACACATTTTTGTAAATATTCAAGTTCATGAAATTAGTGATTATTGTTGACGATTATTGTTGATAATTGTTGTTGATGATTGATGATGATTTAAAAGAAAATAAACACACGTTTTGAAAACGTGGGAAACCTCCATTTGTAGGGGAAACTCTGTCAAAATTTTTATAAATTTTGACACTTAGAGAAATATGAGTTTTTGAGAAACTTATCCCCTAAAAATATACCTCAAAACATTAACAAGGTTTCCCTAACTTTTGATGATAAGAAATGGTGATTTCTTGAAGAATAAAAATGGATATTATGTATATATATTTTTGAGAGAAAAATATATATTATTTTATCACCAATTTCTGTGCTAAGTGTATATAGTATGTGTTATACGTGCTAGTGTATTAAGACTTAAAAATACACTAAATACTCGTGAGGAGTATAAACATAAAAATACACATACAAAATACAAGATACATAATTCGGGTGCAAAGTGCAAAACACAAAAGACTTATATTTATTTTTGGAGAAAATAATATAAGTAAGATACGTAGTTAAAAATATAGAATATTTTTAACACAAGAAAATATACAAAAGAGAGTGACTGTACTTGTGCGACGCAAGTCTAGTGACTAACGTTAAGAAAACGCGTATAGGTTACGACGTTACTTAAGCAAACCCGGTGGAGTTTACGACGCTAGGAACGCAAAGTTGTGAGTTCATGCTCCCCCTTTTCTCTTTAACTGTTTTCAGTTTTTATAACTTCGGGGGTGAAATACATGTACAAATGTACAAAATTTATAATTGGTATGATATAAATACAAGAAGTACACTTGGTGAGAACGAGAACCAAGTGTGGCGAAATATGAGAATATGAGAAGCGCACTTGGTGAGAACGAGAACCAAGTAAGAGGCGCCATGAGAAATGATAACAAGAAACGCGCTTGGTGAGAACGAGAACCAAGTAGGATGCGTTATGAGAAATAGTGTCACGAATAGGGTACAGAAGCACCATTAATCAACAATATACCTAGACCGCAGAACAAAAGGTTAGATCTAACGGGTGCCTGGCAGCCACACTCCCGGTCGGGGCGAGAACCGAGGAAGTGCTTTTGTGTCTCAGAATATACCAATTAAATGCCTTAGGTTTGGTGACTTCCTATGACGTGCCACAGGTTAATGGCTTTGCAACCCATTAACAATCTGATAATTACAGAAATACTGTATGTACATAAAATTCATACCATACAAAATTGATATATAACTTGAAGTACGTGGGGTACTCAAGAAGATTGATATATAACTTGAAGTACGTGGGGTACTCAAGAGGATTGAGATATAACTTGAAGTACGTGGGGTACTCAAGAAAAGATTGAATTATAAATGGGTACGTGGTGTACACATGAAACTGGATTTATATATGAAAACTTGATTTACTCACAAACTATGTTTTCATACAAAGTATACAAACATGAAATACAAAACTGCATGAATTCACACCAACTTTATGTTGACGTTTTTCCAAAAACTCACATGTATTTCAGGTAACTAGGATGGATGTGCGCGTGGTCTAGCTTATGCTCGTGGATGTCGCTTGTGTTTAACTTTGAATAAAGTTGTAAACTTTTAAGACAATGCTTTATGCGACTTAGCGATGTAAACGCTAACGTATGTTTTCAAATTATGGTATTTGAATGTTATTTTACGAGTATGTAGCATGTTTACTCTTCGTATGCAATGAGAACCTTTCATGATCACACCTCGTGCTTCCGCCGCAGAAAGGGGTGTGACAGATTGGTATCAGAGCTGCGATTGTAGTGAACCAGGATTCCTTCTCGAGTCTAGTCTACAATCTCTAGGATCCATTCACGAAAACAATTTTCAAAGAGTTTTCATTGCATAAAACGTCCCGCGACATCCACTGCCTGAAACTGTCTACATGAATCTAGAAAAGACACTACGAGACTTAGAGTGCACTTGAGTAGCACTTGTCGTTGACTAGAAATTACTTGCAATTATGTGTGATAATTAGCATGTACTAGAAGTAGAATGTCACAAGTATACCTGACTTTATCTGAAAGCGATGGCCCATCTGAAGGAAGAAATACGAGGATGAAACGAACTGTGCGGACTGTGCAAGGAGTTACGTAATTATGGATGCATACATAATTATGGAATTCAGTGCACAGAAATCACAGCAAGTCTTGTCACGTATGGATTCCCTCAGTGCAAGCCTACTAAGTACTCTGCTAGAGTAATAATTGTTTGATGTCACTTATGTGGTATATATACCTGTGAATATATATGATACTACAGTCTAGTGTGACGATATCAAACAAATGCCTAACCCTGCTGTGTTATGTTCTGTCAGAACATGGCACCCAGGAAAGCTGTGAATGCTCGCAATGACGATCAACCTCCTCCTCCCCCACTGCCAAGAACTGCTGAAGAGCTGAACGCTTTGCTAGAGGAAAGGATCTCCGCTGCTATCGCCCAGTACGAGGCGAACCGAACTCAAGACAGTGGAGGACCAAGCAACGCTAGGCGTAATAGGAATGGAGATTCGTCTGGAGGCAATGCAGCTCAAGGTAACCTTAAGACACTGTGCTAAGCATGAGGAAATTTATGAACGGTCCTTGTTTCATTATTTCTTCGATTGCTCACATGTGAATTGGTTGAATCAATTCCAGGCTGCACTTTCAAGCAGTTCCTCGACTGCAAGCCGATGAACTATGATGGCACAGGAGGTGCAGTAGCATTTGTGCGCTGGACGGAGAAGACTGAAGCTACATTTCGCATGAGCAAGTGTACCGCGGATCAGCAAGTCACTTTTGCTACTGGGTTATTCGTCGATGAAGCTCTGACTTGGTGGAACCTGCAAGCCCAAACTTTGGGTGATGACGCCGCTTATGGCCTCACTTGGGAGGAACTGAAGGAAAGGATGAGAGAGAAGTACTGCTCTCGTGCTGAACTCCAAAGGCTGGAGACGGAGTTCTGGCACCTGACCATGGAAGGTGCTGACATAAATGGATATACTCGAAGGTTCCATGATCTGTCCAGAGTGCTTCCCTACATGGTGACTCCCGAATTCAAGCGTGTTGAACGTTACATTTGGGGACTGGCCTCAGAGTTTCGTGGCATGGTGACGTCGGCCAAACCACAAACAATCACCGAGGCTGTAACTCTGGCTGTCAGCCTTACTGAAGATTGTGTTCGTATGAAGAAGTTGTCATTAAACCCAACAGAGAAGACCGAGACGCATGCTGAGTCGTCCGGCGACAAGAAGAGAAAGCATGCCAGTTTGAACCAAGCAACTCGTAACAACAAGGGTTTCAGCAAGAAGCGTGACGCTAACCCGTCTCAGGAGACGAAAACCCATGCAACCAAAGCATACCAAGGCTCCATGCCTAGATGCCAAAAATGTAAGTATCATCATGATGGAGCTTGTCGCATTCCAAGGTGCGACAAATGTGGTAAATTGGGTCATCAAACAGAAGACTGTTGGGGAAAAGGAAAGAACCGAAGTGGAAACGGTGCTGGTAACAAGAATGGTAACGGGAAAGGGCAGAACCAAGGATGCTTCAAGTGTGGAAGCAATGATCATTTCATGAAGAACTGCCCAGAGAGAAACAACGCTCCGGCTCGAGCATTTGTGATTGGAGCAAGAGACGCACGCGAGGACCCTAACGTGGTCACCGGTACGTTTCTCGTTAACAATCACTTTGCGTCCATACTATTTGACACTGGCGCCGATTATAGCTTCATGTCTGTGGAATTTAAACGCGTACTCGGAATAGAATCTAGTAGATTAGAAATTCCTTATTCCATAGAACTAGCCAATGGTAAACTTGTTGAATCGGGCGAAGTTGTTAGAGGCTGCACACTAGAACTTGGTGAACGAGGATTTAGCATCGACCTCCTACCTATTCAATTGGGTAGCTTCGATGTAGTAGTCGGGATGGACTGGTTGTCCAAGAACAAAGCTGAAGTTATTTGTCATGAGAAAATCATTCGCATCCCTTTAGCGAATGGTGAAACTCTCATCGTGCATGGAGAAAAACGAGACGCGCCTCTTCGAATCATCGGTTGTATGAAGGCACAGAAGTGCTTGAGGAAAGGATGTGTCGCTTTCCTAGCACACGTTATAGACAAGAAGGCTGTGGAGCCGAAACTCGAAGACATTCCTGTGGTGAAGGAATTTCCTGATGTGTTTCCTGAAGATCTGCCAGGACTACCTCCGCAACGACAAGTTGAATTCCGTATAGACTTGGTTCCAGGAGCTGCTCCTGTAGCCAAGGCACCATATCGACTTGCACCATCCGAAATGCAAGAATTATCTACACAGCTCCAGGAGTTGTTGGATAAAGGATTCATAAGGCCAAGCTTCTCACCCTGGGGAGCTCCAGTATTATTCGTGAAGAAGAAGGACGGATCACTGCGGATGTGTATCGATTACAGGGAACTGAACAAGCTCACAATCAAGAATCGGTATCCGCTACCGAGGATTGATGACTTGTTTGATCAACTGCAAGGATCAAGCTACTATTCCAAGATCGACCTTCGATCTGGATACCATCAGCTGAGAATCCAAGAAGAGAGCGTGCCGAAGACTGCATTCAGAACGCGATATGGGCACTACGAATTTCTTGTGATGCCATTTGGGTTGACGAATGCACCAGCGGTCTTTATGGATCTAATGAACCGCGTATGCAAACCATATCTCGATAAATTCGTGATTGTATTTATCGATGATATTCTGATTTACTCGCGAGCGAAAGAAGAGCACGAGCAACATCTCAGAACCATCTTGGAACTACTGAAGAAAGAGAAGCTTTATGCAAAATTCTCGAAGTGCGAATTATGGATTCGCGAAGTACAATTTCTTGGTCACGTGGTGAATGAGAAGGGCATTCATGTAGACCCGTCCAAGATTGAAGCAATAAAGAATTGGGAAGCTCCCAAGACCCCGACCGAAGTTCGTCAATTTTTGGGCTTAGCGGGCTACTATCGGCGATTCATTGAGAATTTCTCGAAGATAGCTCAACCGCTAACGACCCTTACTCAGAAAGACAAGAAATACGACTGGGGTCACAAACAAGAAGAAGCCTTCCAGTTACTGAAGAACAAGCTCTGCGATGCACCGATACTATTGTTACCCGAAGGCACTGAAGACTTCGTAGTATACTGCGACGCCTCACGACAAGGCTTGGGTTGCGTGCTCATGCAACGCCAAAAAGTCATCGCTTATGCTTCAAGACAACTAAAGGTTCACGAGAGAAATTATACCACTCACGACCTGGAGCTGGGTGCAGTGGTATTCGCCTTGAAGATTTGGCGACATTATTTATATGGTACTCGATGTACAATCTTCACAGATCACAAAAGCTTACAACACATATTTGATCAGAAGGAATTGAATATGCGCCAGCGACGTTGGGTCGAGCTGCTGAATGATTATGACTGTGAGATTAAGTACCATCCTGGAAAGGCGAACGTTGTAGCAGACGCGTTGAGCCGAAAGGAAAGGGTTAAGACCCTAAGGGTTCGAGCATTGGAAATGACGATTCGAACGAACCTCACTGCACGCATTCGAGATGCGCAACAAGAAGCTCTTAAAGAAGAGAATCGTAAAGCTGAATACCTCCGGGGTGCATTGAAATACATGGTGCCAAACGAAGAGGGAGCCTTATACTTTAAGAAGCGCATTTGGGTTCCACTCTATGGTGGCCTACGAGAAGTCATCCTTAATGAAGCCCACAAATCGAGATATTCGATCCACCCAGGATCGGACAAAATGTATCAAGATTTGAAAGAATACTATTGGTGGCCGAGACTCAAAAGCGACGTTGCTGTCTATGTTGGAAAATGCCTAACCTGTGCTAAGGTTAAGGCGGAATATCAGAAACCGTCCGGCCTACTACAACAACCAGAGATTCCCGTGTGGAAGTGGGAACAAATCTCGATGGACTTCATAACGAAATTACCCAGGACCCCGAGAGGGCACGATATGATATGGGTAATAGTTGATCGATTGACGAAGTCTGCGCACTTCCTACCGATCCGAGAAAAAGACAGCATTGGAAAGCTTGCTGAGATATACTTAAGAGAAATTGTGGCACGTCATGGAGTGCCAATCTCAATCATTTCAGACAGAGATGGACGCTTTGTCTCAAGAATCTGGCAATCATTTCAGGAAGCCTTTGGATCTCAGTTAGATCTAAGCACGGCATTCCATCCACAAACAGACGGCCAGAGCGAACGGACTATACAAACGTTAGAAGATATGCTTCGCGCATGTGTCATGGACCTAGGCGGCAGCTGGGATACTCATCTACCTCTAGTTGAGTTTTCCTACAATAACAGTTATCATACGAGCATAAAAGCCGCGCCGTTCGAAGCTCTGTATGGCCGCAAATGCCGATCGCCCTTATGTTGGGCAGACGCTGGAGATAAGCGTATGGTTGGTCCTGAACTTGTACAAGAGACAACCGACAAGATTGCGCAGATCCGAGAGCGCATTAAGGCGGCTCGAGAGCGACAAAAGAGCTACGCGGATCCAAATAGAAAATCGGTAGATTTCAAGGTGGGAGACAAAGTGTTGTTAAAAGTCTCACCATGGAAGGGCGTAGTCAGATTTGGAAAGCGTGGAAAGCTGAATCCACGATATATCGGACCATTCAGAATACTGAAGAGAATTGGTACCGTGGCATACAAGTTGGAGTTACCGGAAGAACTTAACGGAGTACATGATACGTTTCATGTATCCAACCTGAAGAAGAGTCCAACGCAAGAAAACGTGATCATCCCGATGGATGAAATACATATTGATGAAGCCCTCCGATTTACAGAGCAACCCGTTGAGGTTACTGACTGGAAAGTCAACAAGACCAGGAGGAGCAGTGTGAAGCTTGTCAAAGTACGTTGGAGCTCTAAGCACGGACCCGAGTACACATGGGAACGTGAAGACCAGTTCAAGAAAAAGTATCCCCACCTATTCAAGAAGACTCCAGCGAGAGTTAGTTCAGTCTGAATTTCGGGACGAAATTCTTTTAACGGGGGGAGACTGTGACAACTGGCCCAAACCGGTAATTTCCGTACACATTAATTATCGCTTAATGACTGCAATTATGAGTTTAAGTGTCAGCAATGTCTGAACACATGATTAAACAAGTGAATTCATGCATGTTGTATACTACAAAATATTGCTTTATGCATAAACGAGAGCGTTGCGTCAGAATAATAGTAAACTCACCGGTAAGACACTATGTGTCGACGGAACTGCAGAAAGCAGCCAGACAATAAAATTGGAGCCTAGGTGTAGGTCCGACAACAAGAATGCATTAAAACCCAAGAGTACATACAAGGGTTAATATATATGCAATACGAAAGCAAAAATAAGCACTAAAAAGCACCCGAAACGCACTTTAAGTGCAGAATTTATAAAATTCAGCAATAATTCAGCATTTAAACATATGAATGTTGTGCAGAAATGTCGTTTTATTATCCAGAATATTTCCCTAAGTGTTGGGAATGGAAAGAGTACAAGAAGGGTACTTAAAAGACCCTAAAAAGTGTAATTTAGCACTTTAACGAATCGGTATGCAACCGAACAACCGGACTTTACCCGGAACATAAAAATATTGTTAATAACATTATTTATCTTTTTCTGAGCTAGTTAGGATCCCTGATTTCCCTAACACCCGTTATAACACACTACACGTTAGTAACCGGGTTAATTACTTAACTTAACCTAACTAACTACCTAATTACTAGTTAGAAGCCAACTAAAGACCCCCCCCCCCCATTGGAAACGGCCCCATCAAGGGGAGACAAGCCTTGATTTCTTTTTATTATTTTAAGCAAGGTGTTTAAAATCTAGAAGACACTTGATCCCTTGGATAATAGTCACTCTAATTGTCTATAAGATCCAAGTTAAACACACTAGAACATTATCATCACAAAACTCACCAACACACTCTCCTCTCTCCCTCTAGAACTTACGGCCAAACACCCATCTTTCAACCATCCATCTTCGAGTTCGATCATCATCATTCCAAGCACACACAAGTGTTAAGGGTCACGTATTAGGAGTCTTGGAGCAAACGGAAGGCGAAGGACCTCTCTACTTAGCTTTTATCCACCTCATTTTCGCCTAGAATCTTCCCTAGCCCCGAGCTAGAGGTATAACACTTAAAACTCGATTTTGAACATGTCTAAAGTGGTTAAAAGAATCTTTATCGGTTAAAACTCGTTAACATACAACATGATGCATAAAAGTCTACTAAGAACATGAAAAATGGTGGTTAATAGCACATAAGTTGTGTAAATGTTGTAGTAATTGATAGTTGTGATTATTTAGACCCGATCTATGACGTGGTAGCTCGGATCATCGTTTAACCCGGTTTGGTAAGATCATGGATCTTAACATAAAGCTATAAGGGTTAAAAGGTGAAACCCTACCACGCATAAACCATGAACTTGTGTAAAAATGTTTTAACTTATACAAAAGTGTTTAAAACTAGTAGATCTACGTATCTACAAGCGGTATTTTCAAAGGACCAAGTGTCCAAGAAATCACATGTTCTAAACCGGATCTTACACAAACAAAAGTAGTTTTTGTGAACAAACAAGTGTATGGATACTTGTGTAACAAAAGCTTTAACAAAGAAATAATTTTCGTAAAAACCGACCTGAAGTTGTAAAACTTCATATTCTTTAAAAATAAAGTTTTTAAGAAATTAAACTTATTTTTAAAGATAACAAGACTCACTAAATGTGCTAGTAAGTTACTACACATTTTTGTAAATATTCAAGTTCATGAAATTAGTGATTATTGTTGACGATTATTGTTGATAATTGTTGTTGATGATTGATGATGATTTAAAAGAAAATAAACACACGTTTTGAAAACGTGGGAAACCTCCATTTGTAGGGGAAACTCTGTCAAAATTTTTATAAATTTTGACACTTAGAGAAATATGAGTTTTTGAGAAACTTATCCCCTAAAAATATACCTCAAAACATTAACAAGGTTTCCCTAACTTTTGATGATAAGAAATGGTGATTTCTTGAAGAATAAAAATGGATATTATGTATATATATTTTTGAGAGAAAAATATATATTATTTTATCACCAATTTCTGTGCTAAGTGTATATAGTATGTGTTATACGTGCTAGTGTATTAAGACTTAAAAATACACTAAATACTCGTGAGGAGTATAAACATAAAAATACACATACAAAATACAAGATACATAATTCGGGTGCAAAGTGCAAAACACAAAAGACTTATATTTATTTTTGGAGAAAATAATATAAGTAAGATACGTAGTTAAAAATATAGAATATTTTTAACACAAGAAAATATACAAAAGAGAGTGACTGTACTTGTGCGACGCAAGTCTAGTGACTAACGTTAAGAAAACGCGTATAGGTTACGACGTTACTTAAGCAAACCCGGTGGAGTTTACGACGCTAGGAACGCAAAGTTGTGAGTTCATGCTCCCCCTTTTCTCTTTAACTGTTTTCAGTTTTTATAACTTCGGGGGTGAAATACATGTACAAATGTACAAAATTTATAATTGGTATGATATAAATACAAGAAGTACACTTGGTGAGAACGAGAACCAAGTGTGGCGAAATATGAGAATATGAGAAGCGCACTTGGTGAGAACGAGAACCAAGTAAGAGGCGCCATGAGAAATGATAACAAGAAACGCGCTTGGTGAGAACGAGAACCAAGTAGGATGCGTTATGAGAAATAGTGTCACGAATAGGGTACAGAAGCACCATTAATCAACAATATACCTAGACCGCAGAACAAAAGGTTAGATCTAACGGGTGCCTGGCAGCCACACTCCCGGTCGGGGCGAGAACCGAGGAAGTGCTTTTGTGTCTCAGAATATACCAATTAAATGCCTTAGGTTTGGTGACTTCCTATGACGTGCCACAGGTTAATGGCTTTGCAACCCATTAACAATCTGATAATTACAGAAATACTGTATGTACATAAAATTCATACCATACAAAATTGATATATAACTTGAAGTACGTGGGGTACTCAAGAAGATTGATATATAACTTGAAGTACGTGGGGTACTCAAGAGGATTGAGATATAACTTGAAGTACGTGGGGTACTCAAGAAAAGATTGAATTATAAATGGGTACGTGGTGTACACATGAAACTGGATTTATATATGAAAACTTGATTTACTCACAAACTATGTTTTCATACAAAGTATACAAACATGAAATACAAAACTGCATGAATTCACACCAACTTTATGTTGACGTTTTTCCAAAAACTCACATGTATTTCAGGTAACTAGGATGGATGTGCGCGTGGTCTAGCTTATGCTCGTGGATGTCGCTTGTGTTTAACTTTGAATAAAGTTGTAAACTTTTAAGACAATGCTTTATGCGACTTAGCGATGTAAACGCTAACGTATGTTTTCAAATTATGGTATTTGAATGTTATTTTACGAGCATGTAGCATGTTTACTCTTCGTATGCAATGAGAACCTTTCATGATCACACCTCGTGCTTCCGCCGCAGAAAGGGGTGTGACAATATATACTAGCCATGGTGTCAATAACCTATACAGGCTATTAAAGCACTAACATTCTTAATGAACATTATTTAAAATATATTAATATTACTTAGCCTAGGTCGCAACAGACCATCAATGGCATTAAAGATTTGGACCTAGTCCATCACTTTTCTGACAGAGGATCAAAACGTCACATCTGTCTTTATTATATTTAAGAATCTAGGTAGCTTGAAAGCTTGCCGTAGGAATATCAGAAAGGAGTGATTCCTATTAGATATAAAATATCCATCTAAGGTTTGTTGGAGCATTTTCTAAAGTATCATCGGCCAATTTCTACTTCGTATAAAATGACTGAAGTCCTACTAAGACGGAGACAACAGTTCTCAACAGTGATCGTTCATTATTGAATCACATGTGTCAGCATCAAATAAATTTCTGCATAAACTGCTTGATAAGGAAAAGTACCTGCTATATAGTTATCCTTCTGCACCATCTCCTGGCGTTCATCCAGAAGACTCATGCGTTTGTTTTCCTGGCCTCTCCAGGCTTCTTTATAAGCTTTGGGCAGTTGGTTTTGATGTGCCCTTCCTCGTTACAATTGTAGCATGTGGCGTTCTTTAACCCCTTGCAATCTAAGGTTTTGTGAGCCTTGGTCTTGCAAATTCCACACAATTTAGCATGTGGGTCGATTGTACATTTTCCAAAATGTTGCTTTCTGCAGTTACTGCATTTGGGTCTGTTATCAGACTGACTCGAGTTCTTCCTAAACTCGGAATCCTTCCCGCGCTCCGAGCTTCCCTTCTTCTTCTTATTAGTTTGATGAGAGTTTTCCTCCTCTCTTTCTCTTCTTCTCTCGCCAGAAGCCTTAACAGACTTAATTCTGATTGCGTCTAAGGTGAGAGATAAGGATAAGTCCACCGCGGACCTATATGTGGTTGGCCTAGATGCTTTAACATTCCCTTTTATCTCTGGTGCTAGGTCTCCAATGAAACGCGCTATGCGTTTAGGTTCAGGGGTGACTAGATAAGGAACTAGGCGGGACATAGTGTTGAAACTTGTCACATATGCCTGACAATTCAAATTTTCCATGACCAAAGTCAAGAAGTCCGATTCTATCTTTTCTACTTCATGTTGAGGGCAATAGTTTTCCTTGACTAATGCATTAAATTGACCCCAAGATAAGTTGTAGAGTAGAACTTTCCCCGTGGCTTGGAGCAATGATCTCCACCATGCCAACGCTTCTCCTTTAAATGATTGTGAAACAATTTCACAACATCTTGCTCCGCACAACCGCTGATGTCAACAACAGCGTCCATCTCATCGAGCCATGTCATGCAATCGATGGCCCCTTCTTCTCCTGTAAAGTCTCTGGGCTTGCAGGAGACAAAATATTTATATGAACAGGTCTTAACTGGTGCCTCTTGATGAAACACAACTTGTCTAGACGGAATACTCCTTTGATTTGACAAGTCATGAACATCGTCCTCCCTTGACTCATGTGTTTTAAGAGGGGGCTTACAACGAGCCGCAGATAGAGTCTTAGAGTGGGTATCATTTGACTCATCATACTGCCGATCAAGTGCTCGAGTAACAGCATAATCTATTATTGCCTGTAGTTCTGCTCCAGTTACATTAATTCTGGTAGTATCATTGCTCTCCTTCAAGTGACTGTTAACTTCATCTAATCCAGCCATGTAGCTTGATTACTACATAAATATTAACAATGATTTATTCAGAGATTATTATGGAATCATCATCTTTGACGATTTATCAACCATGGTAATATAAACCATATTGGTTAACTTGTTAGTTATATTTAATTGGTATTTTCCATTATAATTTATCCTAGTTATAAAACATTAAGGATATTAAAGTGGCGCATAAGGCCTAGTCACAAGGACAGTTCTAAATTTTGTAAGCCATGATTTCAGAGAATCGAGGCATTAAGGTTTGAATCACGTTCGTTACCTTCTCTTGACAGGGAGTTGTAGACTTCAACTGTCTTTTGTCTTTTAGGACAATAGATATAGCCCGTGGGCATTTCCCTTCTGAGGGATGGTTATAATATGATCATCTTTTCAGATGCTATTAGTTGAGATCATATGGATCCTACCGACTATTAAGCTTGGACCTGGTCCAACATTTTTAGACAAAAGGTCAAAGATCACCACTGTCGTTGTCTTATCGGACAACAAGTTTAGCCCGCAGGCACTTCATCACTATCGGATGTTTATAATATGATCATCTTATAGGATGACACAAGCCATGATTTCTAAATCATTAGGCTAGATAAGAAAATTAGAAGAATCCATTATAAGGATGACTGTTGTGATTTTATCGAATCACATTTGTCAGGAGTGCTAACACGTTCTTAGGTGTTAACAAGGATCTGAATCCCTTGGGTAGGTTTCACCATCTTGGCCGCGTAGGCTAGATTTCCCCTTTAAGATTCTTTTTAAAATGCCTACTGGCAGGGAAGGAAGGATATTTATTTTATTCAGGATTTTTATCATAAATCCTAATTTATAAGTTAATAATAGCACAAATGGCCTAGTCGCGTAGACAAGTTTAATTTATAAGCCATGATCGTTTGGGATCGAGGCAAATTTATAAGTTAGTAATAGCACAAAAGGCTTAGTCACGTGGACAAGTTTAATTTATAAGCCATGATCGTCTGGGATCGAGGCATTTAGTAATAGCACAAAAGGCTTAGTCACGTGGACAAGTTTAATTTATAAGCCATGATCGTCTGGGATCGAGGCATTTAGTAATAGCACAAAAGGCTTAGTCACGTGGACAAGTTTAATTTATAAGCCATGATCGTCTGGGATCGAGGCATTTAGGTGTGAATCAAAGCTCATTACTTTTCCTTGACAGAGAGTTGTAGGCTACCACCGTCTTTAGTCTCAGAGGATGTTAATTATAGCCCGTAGGCACTTCCCTTCTAAGGGATGTTATTTTCCATTCATTTCATATTTCATGTTTAGAATGAAAACTTAATTTAATCAATCCATTATATGAAAATAAAAGTACAGAGTTGCCCTAAGCGGGTCTTTAAAAGGAATAATGTGTCCTTAAAGGGACTGAAAGATAAATATGTCCTTATGAGGACTATTAAGGAAACAATCTTCAGCAAAAGGAGTTTCTTCTTCAAGTTATTTCTGAATGCTTTCTCCTTGGATGCTCGTTTCATTCTAGCCGCGCTACGAAGCTCAGCATTTCAGGGCTCCAGATTGTGGAGAATTTCTAATACAGCTTCTTCGCTTGGCGACGTATCCAATATATATAAAAATTTGGAAGTAAAAATTTCCAGATTAGGATTGAAAGTATTCCTATGTTAAGTCTAGACTCAGAAGATTTAGGAATGTGCAATTGTGTCATTGAGATTAAACACAAAAAGCTAGAGTTTAATTCACTCAATGTTGGCTCTGATACCAACCTGTCACACCCCGACTTTCCACGTGTCACCGGTGGGCCCGGTAGGGGAGTATCGTGACATGGTTGACAACATAATCGTCAAACAACACAATATTTAATATGCACAGCGGAAGCAAAAGATAAATATATTACATTCCGAATATAAAGTAATATCAAAGTATTACAACGGAAAGTAAAGGATCCACAGGCGGATCAAATACAAGAAACTAAAACTGTTCAACAGACTTTAGGAATCTAGAACTTGCAATCCCTAATGATGCCCTGAGCTCCCAGCCAATTATGCGTAGTACCTGTCACTTAACCTTTTGGAAAATACGTCAGTTTACACTGGTAAATACAATTAACTGACTCATTTTGGAAAAAGAGTTTGAAAAGTGATTCGAGTGCAAACGGCACAAAATATCTTGACACATTGATTAAAATGCACAGAGGCAAAATTAATCTTTTATACTTGGGACAATTTTATTAATAAAAATCTTGTATCCGATTTACATGGTTGTCCAACATTTAGGGCCGGTGATTATACAATACAAGCCGGACAAGATTAATCGACACACCACAAATATGATCTCACAAGAAGACACCCTTACGAGTGAGTATACGTTATACATATGCAACAGGAGGTGTTATGTCTACACCTTGTGCTTACGTCGTGGCCATTCACTTTTTAAAATGAGCCAAGGATATCCAGGACACGGTCATTAACCCCCAATGTTATTTGTTATCAATCAATACAGATTAAAACGGGATTATGCAATTTAATCATCTCCGATTAAAAGGTTTCTACACCCGACCAAGCGGTATTTTTATAATACCGTATCCCAAGCCCGTATAAGGGAAAATAAGTTAAAAGTATTTACCTGAGCTAGCAATGCAATTTATACTCAGCCGTATATTCTAATCAGCAAGCATGAGTACTTCTACTGGGGCTCTCAATCTGGAACGAATGTTTTATTAACCTATTAGATTCCTAACGGGTCTTATTTAAGTCGTAACTTAGACCGGTTAGTCTTAAGGAAGGTTTACGGTTTAAACGCATGATTAAGCGAAGACCGGAATAGAATGTGATTTAGACCCGACAAGTTTGAATACTTGTATAATATGGGTAAACTAAACACATTCTGGATTTTGAGATAAAACGGATAAGGTTTGACCCGTTTCGGCTAATTTATGCAAACTAGTCACATACACCGAACCGAACGCGCCAGAGGCGTAACGGGTCACCATATGGGTCCTAAACAGGTTTCCTAAGTTAATTATGCCTCAAATATGTTGTGACATCAGTAAGATGTCTTTCATTATGCCCGAAACGTTTTTTAAACACAACTAGGCCCCGTAGGGGTAGTTTGGTCATTTTAAAGGTTGTAAAAGGGTTTAAGTGTTTAACTGAGTTACAGGTCTGATGTAATCAGTAAACATACTCAAATTAATGAGTTATAACAGTAGGATAAAGTACATATGTGAAATTTATCCATTATAACCAAACTATGCCCCGTAGGGGTATTTTGGTAATTTCACATAAGCCGAAAAGCTCAAAACTGAAGTCTGAGTTTATCAACCTCTGCTTACTGTTAAAATATTATAATTTGCCTCTTATATCATTAGGTATCAACCCGGGTATGTCCAATATGATTTTAAAACATACTACACGCTAAAAACGCTAAATAAGGCGATTAAAGGCCATTTCCGGGTTTGATAGTTAAATCTGATATTTTTATATTTCCAGAAGGCTTAAAATAATTTATTTATCATATGTGATCAGTAGCAAAAGGTTTGGAGTCTTTTAGATATGCAAAACTCATTTTATGGCCCGTAAGGGCAAAACCGACATTTACCGAATTAAGCCTACGACTGTGAGTTATGTTCAGCCCAAAATTAACTAAAAATATTTAAAAATCCATAAATAATATGTTACATCAGTGGGTAAAAGATTTGATACCAAAAAGTATGTTTAATTAGGCTATACGCTAATTACGCCATTTTATTAACATAAAGCATTAATTTTGCGATAATGAGCATAACTCTTAATCTACAAGTCAAACTGATGTCAAACTTTGCATACAAGTCTATATATTAGTAATTAAGGTTTCTGCACTTTTACATTTTCATAAATCACGTTTTAAGGTGAAAAGGGCATAATGGTCAACATATGAGCAATTAACGGAAACGCGTAAACAAATGGGTCAATCAATGAACCAACCACAGAGGGTTATGCTAACATGTAGCCTGGTCCTAAGGAAACTCTAAGGCATTTCCAAATCATACTAAAGCGGGTCAGAACTGAAGTCAAAGCAAAAGTCAAAGCTTTGCGACTTTCGGTTCCGAATCGGTTCACAATGGAAAGTTGTCGAATCAAACAAGCTTAGACAAGTTCTTATGCTTATTATCAAGTTATATGAATGATAAAATAGGTTACACGCCTTTTACCTTGTTAATTATGCGTTAAACGAAAGATTACATTTCTGTTGACTTTTTCTAATCATCTTTGACTCGACAAATGACCTAGTTATGATGGGAATCAGTGGATGCCCTTTTAAGGGTTTAAAGCCCACATAATTACCAACTTATAACTACCTTTGATTCGGCTAATCACTGGACCATTAGTGATTAATCGTTAAGTCAACCTTTAATTACGACGGTTGACTTTTAAGCTAAACTAAGCTAAAACTTAAACTAAGGAAAGATTAGAAAACTTACTGAAGTCCTAAGCTTGATTAGGAAGGTCTTGTGCCTGCTTTGAAGTTCCAGAAAGGCTCCTCAATTGCACAAGTGAAGTGTGAAGAATGTGTTGCAACTTATTGGCTTTATATAGTGTTTAGATCACCACAAATTCTTGACACCCAAGTCTATGAGTGACCACAACATCTTAACAAGTGTCCCTAGATGTTTAGGGGGTGTTTAGGGGCCAAGTAAGATGAGGAAAATCGGATGAAAGTGAGTTGCAACGCTTAAAACAGCCAACAGGCGAATTCTGGTCGCTGGCACATGCTTGCGCATCGTAGGGGTTGTATGCCTACGGTGCGCAAGGCTTCTGATCAGCCCATACCTTTACCATTTGTTGCATAAGTGTCTCTTGGCCCTTCCGAAAGGTCAAGTAACCTTTATTTTTGCAATTTGGACCCTTTAATTTGACATATAAGGGCTCCAAGTAATTTACCTATTTTGTTTAGCCCCCGGTTAACTTTATTGTCACCCGAAAAGTCCAAACTTTCAACGTTAACGCTTTTAACCCTTGTAAACGAATTTGATCACCACTTGCTCATACGATAACGAAACCTTATGAAATTTATATCGTGTATTCTAGTGAGCATAATTAACCGTTACAAAGCTTCGGGTTTGCTAAAAGGTCACCAGAGGTATAACTTAAACATGTTGACACATTTAACCCTCGTGGTTTGAAATCTCTCACTTTTAGCTTCGTATGATCCATGATTTATCCGTCTAAGGGTATATACATCATGTAGGGTTATTGTAAAGTATATTTATCCATTGTTGACATTTTGAACCCTTATTTTCACATACTTTCTATGTTTGTCAACTTTAGTCCCTCTAAAGTATACTTTCTCACGTTCAAGCTTATGACACGTGTCAATACCTTATAGGACGTGAATTTTCGAGGTGTTACAACATGTTTGGTATTGCTCAAAGTACATAGCAAGAGAGTAAGCAATATTACAATGGGCTGACTCGAATATACTGTATAAGTGGAAGAGATCGGTACCACTAACCCTGTGTAGACTAGACGTGCGCCCCCTGATCGTGTTGGCTAGAACATGGTGCATATATTGATAAAGAGGATCTCTAAATGATCTTGAATTATTATTTTTACTCCACACTGCTGGTGTAAGTGTAGACCAATAATCTTGTATACAATCAGGATATTCGGTTAATGCGTTTATAAATATAGGTGATCTAACATCTTCTTCTGTATAAATACCTAAATGTACTGCGAACTCAGATAATGACAATTTAAAAGTTTCTCTATCGAGTCTAAAATCGATAGAGGGCTCAGATAGGTTTTTATTTCGTGTGAAATGAAAAGTAGACCAGAACTCATATACAAGTTCATCGTATGAAGGTTCTAAGATGTAAAAAAAAAACGACGCCATGGTGAACCAATTGGTAGTAACCTCGTCAGTCGATCATCTTTGTCTAGTATTCCCGTTATGTTCCAGTCGATACTATTAATAGTATTAACATTAAGCCTCCTGAGGGTTAGACATTTCGTATGGGTGCGTACATCCCCAAACTGAAGAAATTTATGGACTTCGATCTGGGCACGAATTTCTGCTGCGTTTGAAGATTCAGCGTGTGCATGAGTAGAAAACCGAAGACTCATGATAGTAATACTGGGCTTTGTTTGAGTTCAAAATAGAATTTGAGTATGAGTTGTTTTGGGTATGTATCGAACTATATCAGAAGTTCAGTTGGTTTGAGGATTTACATGAGTGGTGGGTTACTTATATAGATACAAATTAAGCTTACACAATACGCTTGGTTAAGGCTTCCATGATATACCTCGAAAATAGTTTTACTGTTTCAGGTTTGAAAATTTCGGTAACAAACAAAATGTTTAAACTAATATTAGATTCGGTAGGTATCGTGGGTAACGTGCTGATTATCACTGCTAAATGGTTCTGATAACAACAGTGATGATATTAATAATTGGTAATTTTATAGTAAAATATGCATAGCCATTTTTACGGTTATATATATATATATATATAGTGGAAGGTTCAAATGAGAAGAAATTTTTTGTAAGAATAAAAAAGAACAAATTTCAACCAATAAAAATCCTTCATTTTACTTCATTTAATTTTTGTATTTAATATTAGTGTAAGGGTATATTGGTAAACTTAGATAGATCATTAATTGTTAGTCTTCCTTTTTAATAGCTAGTAAATTAAATTTGTAACTTATTTTCAAAAAATATATTTTTTCAAAGAAAAAAAAAAACAATTAATTTAAAGTGTAGGATAAATTACGAGGTGTGTAGGATGAATTACGAGTTGTGTAGGATAAATTTCAATATATGTAGGATAAATTTTCAAAACGCGTAGGATAAATTTTGATGTGTGTAGGCAAAAAAATTAGTGTGAAGGACAATAGTCTTTATGACTAATTAATTAGTCAAAGATAATAATAAATGAGATGTAAGAAAAAACTATTTAATATTTTACAATTGTACCCTTTGTTCTTTTTCTTCTCAATTTAATTTTCTTCTCAAATGAACCTCCCCCTATATATATATAATTAGTATGCACAATAATAAATAAATAAACGTTATTAAACATTAGATTTTATAAATAAATGTTAGATAACATAAATATAAATGTTAGGTGCATAAATAAATGTTAGATAACATGAATGTAAATGTTAGGTGCATAAAAACAATTTAGATTGTTAGTAGTCCTAAAGTTATTATATATCCATAGTATGAGGTCCTCCGTACTGATTTAGATTGTTAGTAGTCCCATAGTTATTATATATCCATAGTATGAGGTCTCCTGCACTGATTTTAATTCATAATAGAACTCATCTTATATATATAGATATAAATATACATATGAAAAACTTACTTTGAGCGTTCGTGCTGATAACGTGTTATAAAACCACTGTGAAAAATAGAACTACTCTTGTGTACAACTGATCAAACAAAAAGGGCTCATTCACATCCCTCACACCTGCTTTAGATGAACACGTCTCCTCAATAGGTTGTATGAAAGTTGGCTAGATATTTTGCTCAATAAAATGCAAAATGTTTGCAAATAATTTTCTTCTTTTTATTACTCACAAATGATCGATCCATATGCATACATATATATACAATAAAACTACTATTTGGAATGTGAGATAATTTTGTCTGCTTACAATAATTCATAACAAATTTAACATGATTGATAGTTTTTCTTTTAGCAGAAATTAGTGTTATATACCGAACATTTTTTCTTGAATGGCCAACAAAAATATTTTTATTCATCATGGGATGATATTATGTTAACCCAATATTACACCAAGAAGAATCAAAAAATATACCGAACATGTCATAGAATTTTTTTTAAGGTAAACTTTATTAAAACGCACCCTGCCTCAAACCGAGGCAACCAACAACAAATTTACAAATTTAAAACGAACATGTCATAGAATAAATGCAATATTTTGAAGTCACATCTTAAATGTGTTACTTTTTATTAATAAAGTGAGTTGTAATTAACTCAATTTATTGAGCAAATGATTGTGTGTAGTTAAAAAAAAGTGGGCAAACACATGTCAAAGTGTCATTTTTCTTGTTTTTATTTTGAACAAGTCTTTAAAGATCCATTCATTTCTCCATTAATTCATCGCTTCCATGAACACACAAATTCTCTCTTTCTCATAAACACTTTGACCTTCTAGGAAACTAATTTCCATTAGTCAACATTTTTTTTTCTTTCAAATAAACAAATTCAACTCCTTTTTTTCTTTGAAATAAACAAATTCAACTCCCTTTCATTTCAAAATTCGTCAAACTAATTTAAAAAAAAACAAATAGAAATAAAAAAACAAAAGCAATGGATACCGATACCGATATAGAAGAGGGTATCCGCGATCAAGAAAACCGAGACTACCAACAACCGTTAGCCGCGCCACTAATCGAGCCTATGGAGCTGGCCAAGTGGTCGTTCTACCGAGCCATCATGGCCGAGTTTGTTGCAACCTTCTTGTTCCTCTACATTACTGTTCTAACCATCATCGGGTACAAGAATCGTAATGATTCTGACCAATGTGGCGGTGTTGGCCTCCTAGGCATTGCGTGGGCTTTTGGCGGAATGATCTTTGTCCTTGTTTACAATACTTCCGGCATCTCGGGTTAGCTTCGTACTTTTATTGTTTTTTTGTTCATCATATATACTAAAATTTTTAAATTACATGATTGTTTTACACTTTTACAGAATATTTGACGCTTTTCAGGTGGTCATTTGAACCCGGCTGTAACGTTTGCCTTGTTATTGGCTAGGAAAGTGACCGTGCCAAGGGCGCTAATGTACGTCTTGGCTCAATGTTCAGGTGCAACTGCGGGGTGTTGCATGGTTAAAGCGTTACAAAAGACCTATTACATGGACCATGGTGGCGGTGCTAACGAACTAACACATGGTTATAATAAGGCCATGGGGCTAGGAGCCGAGATTATTGGCACTTTTATTCTTGTATACACCGTACTCTCCACCACGGATCCAAAGAGAAACGCTCGCGATTCACATGTTCCGGTGAGTAATAATCTCTTATGTTTCATGTGATATACACGACGGTTAATTAACTTGTGTAGGTCTTGTCAAGGTATTGGCACCGTTACCTATTGGCTTTGCAGTTTTCATGGTTCACTTAGCCACGATCCCAATCACTGGAACCGGAATCAACCCGGCTCGTAGCTTTGGGGCCGCAGTGATCTACAACAACAAGAAAATCTGGGCTGACCATGTATGCTTATTTATATAAGATGATTCAATCTAGTGCAACATATGATTCTCATTACACTTGTAGAATGCTAATTTTGATGTTTCAGTGGATCTTCTGGAAGGGACCGCTCATCGGGGCATTCGGAGCGGAATATTACTACGAACACATTTTACGGGCGCATTTGACCTTGTACCGCGATCACCACCACATTACTCATCGTTGACGACAGCAGTGGCAGTCACAAGATCTTTTTTCACCGGTGTCATCATCTTTCGGTATTCGGATGCCTAATCAACTTGATTCAGGATTTTCTTGGGTTTCGAGTCCGGTCGGATCATCAATATTAGGAAAAAACATTATATAAATAAGTACAGATACAAAGTCATTAGAAATGAAAAAAAAAAAATTCTTGTTATAACTCTTCTCTATGATCTTTCACTTTCTGAATTTCGTTTAGAACATTGTAAATTAAATTTATATCTATGCAACAAATGCTGTTACCTCACTATCGTCAAACTGTTTGGTATAATAAAATTATAATTATATCTATTACAAAATATGTAGTGTGCATATCTTAGAGAACAATGACTCGAAATGAGCAAAATCCATTTACTGATAAAAGTTACTTCCCTGCTTAGTTTGTAAACAAGCGCTAACGCTCAAAAGCTTACTCAAACTAGATATACAACCAGTTCGAATCAAGCTGAGCTTAATCGAGCTCATTTAATAAGCGAATTTAGATCCAGACTTTCACAAAGAACATCTAAGCAATAAGTTTACGTTATATATCATTGTAATTATAACTCGAAACGAGCCAACTCAAAAATCAATATCAAACCCAAAACTTGAACCTGACTGTGTTCCTTTAGTTTATCAAAATAGATATGAATATATCTTGTTCATTTATAAACTGTATTTATACCGTTGCTTTGAGATAAAGAAATAAGAGCGTTGGAATCGTAAACTAGGGTCATGCCATTGCCACATGGATAGAGCTCACAAGAGTGTATGCAAAGGCATATTATACATGCACATAGTGCTTGGTAGATTCTCAATGAAATATGTAGTTATATTAAAAAAAGATAGAAATATGTCGCGTAATAAACATAACTTCAAGTTGTAAGTGCAAGAACATACATAACTAGCTACCACACCAGAAGTCAATCATCACAAGAGCAAACCATATGCAGATTTCTTATGTTCAAAATCCTCACTTCAAAACACTGCAAGTTAAAAAGGCAAAATTAAAGTCAATTTGTCTGTATCAAAAACGATAATTGAAATAGAATCATTTTTTAGCTGTGAGAATCCATCATGAAAAACATAAAAGGACCCCACCAATATGGTGACTAACTGGATCATGTAAACCGCAATTTACGCCGGGCAGATGGTTAAATAAAATAAATAAACTCAAAATGTGTATGTTCTGTTTTCATTTTTCTTTATTTTGTACTTTTTAAAATAGCATACGGTGCACGGAAACAAGGGGATAGAACTTTTACTTGTATAAGTAGGCTGCAATTCCCAGAATTATGCACAGTAATATAATATCAATACAGAAGTTCCTGCTCGACCTCAGCTGTTGCCCAAAAAAAAGTAAACTCGGGTTAGATCTAATCATAAAAACCGCAATAACAATAATGATTAATAATAATAAAAGAATCTTAATTTGCCACTTAATCACCTGATGAACAGTGTGCTTAAGTCTAACATTGGTATTCCTAAGGTCAGAAGTCGCCTTATCCACCTGAAAAACCAAAATAAAAAAAAATACATTTGGGAAATATTTGAGAAATTGAATACGTACAGCAGTTTGAAATAACAATGAGTGAAATGTGAAAAAAAAAAAATTGAACCTTGTCGTCGATTTCATCCATCAATGGAACTTGCCTGTCTACTTCCTGCATAATTTATGAAAAATAAGATATTAATTTCGACGATTTTATGTCTGATTAAATGGAAAAAGCAAGTTAAAAGCAAGATAGCAAACCTCGTTCATATCTTGTGCCATGTTTTTTAAAGTATCTAGACCTTCCGATATCATATCCAAACCTTGATCCTATATAAAATAGAAACAATTATAAAAGGTGATACATTAAACTGGTGAGAGCTATGTAGTTAATACTTAATATCGCGATATATCACCGATATATCGGTAACCTAGTGAGATATCGGTGCAAAATATTGGTACCGATATCATCGGCCTTATTGACCGATGTTCTTGGCGATATTGACGGATATATCACCGATTTTCGCGATACCAGTACCTTTCTTCTTATTGTTGCTATTAGAGTTTTAAGTCTTAATTGTTAGTGTTTTAAGTCTTAATGAGTTCCTACTTGCTACAATTGTGGTGTTTTGCAAAAGGTTAATGGTCTGAATTATTAGTGTTAAGTTGTTATATATATAAATTATGCATGATATTAAAATTACCGATATGTCAAATATCGGTCCTTGACTGATATCCGATTTTTTACCGCATTAACTGCTTAGGGTGAGAGTATTTAGTATGGGTGGCAATTCCAACCCACGTACTTATGAATGGGTCGATTCGGGTTATATCTTATCTATAAAAAGTCAGACGGGTAAAATATTAAAATATAGAGTTAAATGCCATTTTCGTCCCTGAGATTTGGCCAGATTTGCGACTTTCGTCCAAAGGTTTGTTTTTCCGCATCTGGATCCAAAAGGTTTGAAATCTTGCCATTTTCATTTAGCTAGTTGACTCCATCTATTTTTCTCCATTAAGTAAGGGGTATTTCTGTCTTTTTTGTTAACTTAAAGAGCAATACGGTCTTTTTCAATTTATGTACAAGTATTCAAAAAACCGAATTACTCTTTAAGTTAGCAAAAAAGACAAAAATACCTCTGACTTAACGGAGAAAAATGAATGGAGTTAACGAGCTGGATGAAAATGGCAAGGTTTCAAACCTTTTGAATCCAGATGTGGAAAAACAAACCTTTGGACGAACATCGCAAAACTTGCCAAACCTCAGGGATGAAAATGACATTTTTACTCTAAAATATATAGTTTAAAAGAAAACGGTTCAAACGGTTTGAAAGGTGGCTGATGTAGTGAACTAGTGATATGTATTTTTAATAAATAAAACCTTCTGAATCATTTTAATAAAAAAGCACGTTATTGTTGGATTCATATAATTTCAGTAACCATATTTAACACACAAAATAAACCATTTTTTACCCGTTACCCTGTATAAACAGAAAAACTGAATAATCAGAACATGCCTGTTTCATTTTTCTCATTTCATACTCATTCCTGAACTGGCTCGACTCTTCACTTTGCTGGAAGTATTCATCATCAAATCGACCATCTACGAAATTCATGTATCACAAGAAGTTTTAACATATGAATGATAAGAAACCAACCACCGCAGAATCTAAAAAGTGTAATATTTAGCGGCTAAACAAAGACAATTAATCACCTGAATCAAACTTGATATTATTATTTGTACGAGAGGCTGAAGCTGCCCAGCCTCCAGTCTGTTTTGGTGCAGCAGCACCCCCGTCAGGTATCGCTTGAATCCTATCGGGAAGTGCCTGAACCAGATCGTTACGAGCTGCAAACTCTTCTGGAGAAAGCCCTTTGACCTGTTATGGGATTGATATCCAAAACTTAATTAAAGTACACAAATTTCAAATTCTGCAGTGTGTACAAAAGGCGAGTAAGGCGCATGAAAAGGTGGCATGAGTCGCAGTCTTAAGATGCACTTCTTGTACATGGAAGGTTTCGCACACAAGAAATGTTGTATATATAGCCTTTTAGGTTGTACATATAAATTATTTACATATTAAACCATATATAGAGCTTAGTTATGTCTAAATTTTGAGTAAGTGATGCTAAAAAACCTATAAAAAGTATAATAAAAAAGTATATAAACAAATTTCACCTCCCGTAGGAGAAGTGCGCTTTGGCTCAGGTCCCTATTGCCACGGTGCCCCTCGCGCTTTCTAAAACCAAAGTTGTAATCAATTAACATTTTTTTTAAATAATGCATTTGACTCTGCCTTTTATTCTTTTCCTTAATATCATTTCACATTATCTTAACCTCTAGCACACTAGCACAGTACATTCTAGTTTTGCCCTATATATGCATATATATGCACATAACTTACAACAAGTCAAATAATATCATACCTACACATACAATCTCTAATCAACCAAACAAAAAAACAGAGATCAAACCTTCTTCATAGCCAATCTCTGCAACTTAGGAACTTCTTCCAGCAACTTCGCCTTCGTCCGTCGAATCTCAGCATTAATTGCCACAACCGAAGCCCTATTCTTCTCATTTTTAGCCGTCTCAGCTTTCTAAAGACAATAACACATCAAAATCATCAACAAATCAACACTTCAAAACATAACAAAAACCAAACAAAATCAACACAATCACACAGATCTAAACAATTAAGCATAAATCACCTATACAGCAGTCTCAACGTCAGATTCTACTTCAGCATATCAAATTCAACAACAAATTTACAGCTCGAAACGTAACAAAAACCTAAAAAAAAACTAGATACCGAAAAACCTCAACACAATCACACAGATCTAAACAATTAAACATGAATCACCTGAAGAGCAGTCTCAATGTCAGATTCTACTGTAGCGTACAGCCTCGCAAAAGCATCTTCACCGGAAATGTTGAGATCTCTCTGCTTTTCGACGTCGTATTTGTCGTACTTCTTGCAGATTGCATCGACTCGAGTCAATATTTCGATTACACTCATCGTTTATTTGATTGATCTTCACTTCGATTCGAATTTCACAAGTTTGATTTCGAATAAAGTGCAAATTAGGGTTTGAATTTGGGGAAGAATGATCGTATGTTCTTTAGTAATAACTGGACCAGCCTGTCATATAAGTTGTTACTAGGTTTATTTGGTTTTATTTAGCGCATGTTTGGCTAAGCTTATTATATTATAGTTAAAAAATGACTTTTGGAAAAAGACTTTTGAAAAAAAAAAACTGTTTTGAAAAAGAGTTTTTAAAAAAAAATGTTTGGATTAGCTTATTGAAGTAAAATAACTAAAATGAGCATTCTTTTAGATATAAGAGGGTAAAGAAGGGGTATATTGGTAATTTGTAGTTTGAAAAGTTAAAAGCTGGCCAATAAGTCACAATATTGTGACTTCTTGAAACCTCCTTTTTCTTCTTTGCAAAAAGCTATTTCTAAAAGGACTTTTGGCTTAGCCAAACACAAAAACAACTTATTGGCTTTTTGATAAGTCAATAAGCCCAATAAGTTGTTTTGAAAAGCTTAGCCAAACATGCCCTTAATTGTTAAGTGTTCATGACTTGATGTTGATTGATTTTGGAATTTTTATTCGGTTTGGTTCGGTTTTTATTAGTTTTACGTTAGTGGAAAACCGCGTGCGAAACAAGCTGGATGTTCGATTTTGAGATATGATGCGGTTCTAAGATCAAGTCTTTCTAAACTAATTGTGGATGGGTGTCGAATTAGCGTGATACGGTATGATTTTGATTTTTGGTTCACATAATTCTAGCCTACAATTTTGATCCATGATACGGTTCTAAGGTTATGCCTTTCTAAACTGGTTGTGAATCAATATGATATTAGTGTGATATGGTATAATTTTGGTTTTGTAACACCCGACTTGTTAAAAACAATATTAAAATACATTGTGGAAAATAGACCCAGATTGTTTTTACATTATTACGTAATAAAGGATAATATTCCCAAATGTATGAATCCACATAACCAAATTAATAAAACATTTGCAAACAAGTCATTTAGAAAAATTTCACCATGACCCATTTGCAAAACGACCAATCCTTACGAAAACAAAACCTGCTTAACAACCAAAGTTTTTATAAAATAAACATAACCCATTTCCACATTGACATACTAGCATTTCGCTAAAATAAACGTGTCGCAACCCCCGCCCCCTATCTGTCCGGGAACGGGCGGCCGCGAGACCAGTTGTGGTGGTATCATTATCATTATTATTATTTTGGCAGCGGAAATTTCATCAGGAGCGTAATTAGGAAATATTTATCAGAGTAAAACCACCATATTTTATATTGATAAACACATGGGTAAAACCCAAGTTTCTTATTACAACATGTTTATAGGGTTAAACCCTATTTTATTGAATTTAAAACATCGTCTTTTAGGTAACTTTTATAGCCACATTTTTCCAAGCCGTCAGTGCTCTCCAGCTGGCTTTCTTCTAATTGGCTTTTACATTTTGTTACCTGAAACGCGTTTTAAAAATATTTGTCAGTGGGAAATACTGGTGAGTGAATCCCAGTTTAATCAAGAAACATTTTATTCTTAACAGTATTGAGAGCAATCACATTGTTTATTTCTACACAAATACTCATTCAGTATTATCAATCCTGACTGGTGGGTCATATTACACATTGGCTAACTCGTTGTCCAATGGTAACGTGTTCCACATTTTGTATACAAAACCCTAACGTACCAGCAGTAATTGAATAACTACAAAGACTCAATCATTGCTTAATAGCATTGTAAAACATTTAAGGTTTTGTAAAAATAATTTACAAAAAGGAGATTACTCACAAAAAGGTTTACACAAAAAGAAGGATTACTCACATTGCTGACTTAGGTTTTCTGTGAGGGTTTCCTGGTGATAATCTATAATTTACACAAATATACATATGTTAGTATAATAACTCATTTTAACATTAGTAATACCCTCCACGAGACGGCATTCCAACGACTACGTCGGGCAGAACCACGACAGCCGTTACGGAACCCTAGATCAATCGGGCAGAGTATCTAATACGTATCCAGGGGTTATGATACTTACAACGGAGCAGAACCTCGTTATTTAGGGGGATATTATACCAGAGTATAATGCCTACTATGAGAAATTTGAGAGAGAGAAAGATTTTGAACGAACAGACCGAATGCCCGATGCATGCAATTTATAGGGCTGTAATCTGACTTCCTCGCGGCCCGAGACAGCCACAGCTGTCTCATTCGCGGCCCGTGACGTAGGTGGCTAGGGCTTAGTGTTGATTCGTCACGGGTGTAGGTTCGCCGGGTGTAGCGCCACATGGCGGCCTGGGGTCGTGCCAGCCGTCACTCGCTCGCGGCCCGCTTAGACTTAAGTGAAGTCGGTCGCGGCCCGCCACAGCCTCATTATTTTTGTTTTTATTTTATTTTTAATACTAGATCGTATTTCGGGCTCGGTTTTCTCATACGGGGTGTATTTTAAGAAATATTGGGGTATTTTAAACTATATTAGGGCGCCGAAAATTATTCAGGAGGGTTGTTATAAAAAGTTGGACGTAAACTCCACAATACAAATAATTAAGTCTAATTGGCCCAATAAGGAAACCTCTATACTTAGTGAACATATCACTAAATCCTCCTATCGTTGACCCGCTTCCAAGACTTGATCACTTTCGCCTTTCTACCACCCCAATCTGTCATATAACATTACCATATCATTAGCGTCGAACGAGAGATTATGGTAAACATAATAATAACTAATATATTGATTGAACCGAATTATTTTTGAATGACTTGTGAGATCTTTTCTTCTTTCATGATTCTGGTTCAAGACATCCCATTTATTTTCATGACTTATCACCTACATTGAAAACACCAAAAATATTAGCTTTTGCTAGGTGAGGACTCATAATATGATTTTGTATCAAACATAACGGAGTATTCAATGCACATAATGCCCAACGAAACAATATCGAGCCACCACTTCATTATCTCGAGTCACGCATTTCGTGACTTTCTCCATTCTAATTTGGGCGCCCCTTTTTATATCTCATGTATATCCCTGCTAATATAGAATCAAGGAAACTTCAAAGTAAATCATTATCAAACCGTTTCGGTCAATATAAATAAAATGGTAAACTGCCACATATCTATGTTGTAATTCATTAGACAATATATACGATTATCAACAATCATTATTAACTAACATACTCTTAATATCTCATACATGTATTCATAACATACTGAAATACGTTATATAGTTTTAACGACACAAGTGTCATTCTATTATAAGCACTACTAAATGAACACATGTTTTTGCACATGCAGTTTACAACACCCGTGATTTTTTTAATTTAGCATACGCATCCATATTCAAGGAATCACTCATTTCAACTCATGTAAATATAGATAACTACATAGAGGTTTAAAACAACATAATCACATCCGATTGGTTCCTTATAAATTCCCTAAGATTATGCAAGTACTATAAAATTTATGTTTTTCACTCAGCTTTAAGCAGGTGTAGTAATTCAGTATTTTCCC
Organism: Helianthus tuberosus; assembly: GCA_030545235.1. Taxonomy (NCBI): domain Eukaryota; kingdom Viridiplantae; phylum Streptophyta; class Magnoliopsida; order Asterales; family Asteraceae; genus Helianthus; species Helianthus tuberosus. Next base: position 34,470,414 of record CM060358.1, on the reverse strand, counting down.
CTCCTTGTAATGAGTATTTCACTTCAAACGAAAATTCTTATTAACGGTGACTCCGAGACCTTTCCGTGGATATAAAATACGCCCTGAACGGACATTCGGTTGATTTTCTATGAATTTTTAAAGACTAGAAAAAAATTGGAAATAAGTTGAATTTTCAGCATTTGGGTATCTTGACCTGTTAACATTGTATACTCTTTCTTGATGGGTTAAAACCCCCCAAACATCGCTAAAACAATACGTTATTGTTAAGTTGAACCATATTCAATAAAATGTATTAAACCACCTTAACTAATAAAACTAAAGTCAACAATAAGTCTATTTAAATCAATACGACTCCAAACACATTCGAGTCACTCACCTTTGCCCGTAGGAATGTTGTTGCTTTATCACCCGTTTGACTCGTTGCCATCCAAACGTTATACCACCTATCTTGACAACAAATCAAACTTGCAAATCATTAGAACACGTAACATGGGCATTTATCTCATAATACCTAGTTACTTATCCAACCTATCATCAAACATGTGTTTTAAATCAATCTTTTACTCCAAACTTGTTAATTGGTTTATCAACATCCATTTGACCCGTTATCACGCATTTGTGTTTAGTCATAACATACAGGTCATTTTCACCATAATTTCATCGACTAACCAATGTGTATAAGTTTGGGTTATAATCCAACCCAATTAACTCATTCACTCAAGTGACCCGTTTGGATGATTAAGTGAAAATAACATTTACATATGTACTTTATGTTAATCTTATTCACCATTAGATTCACCAAAGCTTTATGTTTACAAAACACCAAGTTATTGCTAGCAAATCATTAGAAATCAAGTAAACATGGCAAAACTTTCAAAATCTCACTTTTATTTTGGTTTAGGCATTTAATCAAACATCTTGCGGGCATAAACTATATTCCACCATTTTTACGCTTATATGAACTCTCATACACCCAATTCATCATTAAAGATGTCTACCTTCTTTGTAATTCTCAAATAGTATCATCTTTTATGTTTTTAAACAAAATCATCGTTGTTTTAGGATCGTTAGTTTCTTCTCAGGTTTTGGTCAGCAACTTCACACATGGTTTCCATACATCTCTACCCTAATCACCAAATCTTGAATTTGAACCCAAATCATAACATGCAACCTGAATCCATAACTCAAAAGTTACAATCAATCAGTTTAGCATAAAGACTATGGTTGTTCAACACCAAAATCACACACAATTACCCATAATTTCATGGTTTGAACAAAAGGCATGAAGAACACTACTTTGAATTTCATCAAACAACATATGAAATCACTTACTAGAGCCTTAGAATCAAGCAAAGAAGACGTAATCGAGACTTCAACCCTCCAATTTCGTGATCCTCATGTGAAATCAGACTCCTTCTCCTTCTTCCTTGTCCTGTGTCGCACAAGGGTGACCTCCTGGTCACGCCCTTTATCTTTTTCCCTTTTTTTTTGGTTTTATTTATCTAAGGTTCTAGCATATTCACTTTTGGCCCTTATGTTTTGGTTAGTAATCTAGTTTAGTCAAAGCACTATTTTCACTAATAGATAACTAATATTTTAACTAGGTTCAATATACCTAGTTACAATACTTCATGTTAATATCATCATGAAACATGATAACCGAAATTTAGTATTTTAGGAGTGTTATAAAATACTATTTCCACCAATACAAACTTACTTGAAAGATTATACATATTTTAATGCCACGAAAAATCGGGATATTACAGGTTTTCAGTCGATATAATTCTAACCTTCAATTTTGATACATGACATGGTTCTAAGATCATGCATTTCTAAACTAGTTGTGTATCCATATCAAATAAGTGTGATACAGTATGATTTTGGTTTTCAATTCACATAATTCTAACTTGCTATTCCAGTCCATGATATGGTTCCAAGATCATGCCTTTCTAAACTGGTTGTAAATCGATATCAAATTAGTATGATACGATATGATTTTGGTTTTCAGTTCACATAGTTTTAACCCGAGCTAATATCGTATTGTTATAGAACTCAATTTCATAAAACAATCACACTTATAATTAGATTTATCAAACAACGTGTAGATAGCTTGTTTAAATAGAGATATTATATAAAACCTTAAAAACAATGGTCGGCGGGGCATATGCCAAAGACAAAACAACCACTCATGTTTACAAAAATTACCGGATTGTCATTAGCCTGTTCCTTTCAAATCAGGGTTACAACTGAATAACTTATAGTACAACATTGCTTTCTTCATCTCTTCCGACTAACAATCAAGATCCATCGAAACTGGATCTACCGACTTTCTATTCCCCATCCCAACTCCATCGGCCAGAGTTTCCTCGGACGGCTAACGAAGAATTCTGACAATCAATACATAACACGCAATCACATGGCGATCAAAACATAACACACAATTACATTAACATGCAAGTGAATCTAGAGAGAGAAACAAACACGGGTGACCTTCGTCACAACTGGTAAAGAAAACTAAGCGTTCCAACAGCATCTCTGTAGCAGTGGCTCACGTAATTGGCGTGCTTATTGGGGAGACAGTGGTGATGGGAAACAACATATCGATTTTGCATCATGAGACATTGGGCTAAACTGGAAGGTAAGTGGAGGCTAAGATCATATAAAAACTTTATTTTGTGTAAAAACAGTAAGAACCATTCACAACATGCCACATGTCATCTCTCTAATTCATGTATAAAGGACGTTTTGTATTTTATTTTTAAGTTGGTTTCTAAAAATTTCTAAAATTATGGAAGCAGTTTCAAATTCATGTGCTGGTTATACAAATTCATGTGTTCCTTATATATGTGCTAGTTATGACTATATACGTATGTGCCGGTTATACAAATTTATGTGTTGCTTATATAAATATGTGCTGGTTATAATTGTGTACGTATGTGTTAGTCATAATGGGTGGGGTTCTAGAGTGAACACTAGTGTATTTGCGAACTGAGTGAACAAATCCTGACCATTGATCTACACACGTGGATGGCCAGGATCTCATCATCAAATCGTAAAATACACTAGTGTATTTCAGCATCAAATCTTGGCCATTGATCTACACACGTGTATGGCCAGGATTAGTTTACTCAGTTCGCAAGCTACACTAGTGTTCACTCTTGAACATACTCCTAGTCATAATTATATAGGTATGTGTTGATTATAGAAATTCATGTGTGGCTTATATATGTGTTAGTTGTACTTATTAGCACACTTATAAAACACTCTTTTGCAACTTAAAAAAAAGGTCTATTTAAAAAGAAATACATAACAATATTATACTCATTTATTAAAGATAAAAAAAATGCTTGATTTTATGGTATTATTTTTTAATAAAATACTAAAGTATATAAAAGTTATTTTAGTTTTAAAAACCGGATGGAATTAATAGTTAATGAAAAATGAGAAAATGACTAAAACACACTTAAATCTCATTAAATAGTATAATTATTATTAGTAATGACGTGTAATCAATCAGAATCTTAACTCTTAATTCAATTAATCAACGTTCAAGATCAAGATTTGTTCTTACTATTTTTAAATAAGACAAGTTTTGCATGAGGTCTTAACTCAGTAAGTGGATATAGACATCCAAAGATTAGGGATGGAGTTTTGATCGGTGTTGTGCAACAGTTTTTGGGAATGTGAAGATGGGGAAGAAGCCAAATTTATTATTTACTTAATTTCCATTCCATTTCCGATGCTTCATCATTTTATTCTGCAGCCACATTATTTGTATTTTTTTTAAATAAAACAATATTAGTATTGGCGTTTTCTTTTCTTTTCTTGTCTTCTAGCAACCTTTTTTGAATAATATATGTGTTAAGGAATCGGGTTTCTCTTGGTATATTACATTTGCCAACATATCATTTGGGAAGACGTTCGATTAAGTTCGTGAAATATTGAAAATGGCCCAATATGAAATCGTATGCGTATATAAATACAATTGAAGGAACCGATTGAATTCAACATGGAGGATTGAGTGGTATTAAAGATCTAAATTTACCCAAAATCGTTGTCGAACTAAATTTACGTTAATGACATCGCGTTAAATTGCAACCACTGGGAAACTTAACTAGAAACTTAACATGAGTTAGTGATTAAGATCATCCGAATACAAACACTGGGACCAACTTTATAATTATTATTGTTGAGACCAAGTCTGTAATATCTGCAAACTATACAAACCAATAAGACATTTAAATCAAAATTCTACAAATAAAAAAAGGGTTGAGCCTACATATTCTTTTCCTTCATGGATTAATTCGTTGATATGGTTTAGCTCCTCGTCCCTTTTCGACTTCAAACTCCACCCCTCTCATGTATTCCTCCAAATCAAATCCAAAATTAAGGGAAATCTATAATTATTAAGTTAACTAGATTAGTAACCCGTGTACTACACGGGTTGAAAAATAAAAAATATATAAGTCATAACTATATAAATAAACGATATATATAAATGAAGCTACATATTAAAGACTTTAAGTAACGAATAACAAAAATTCCAATTTCCAAACCTATAAATGATTCACAAATCCCTTAGATATTTCATGGTATACAACATAAGTTATTGGCTCGTATGTTGGTTACAGCATAAGGTTCTATATAGAACACCTTCTCATTGGATTGAGTAGATTATGAGTTAGTTTCAGTTACACATAAGATTAAACCAACAATATCAGGCCGGACTTCCATTTTCTTCCAACCATATCAGCACCTAACCATTCTTGAGGATTTTTTAATAACGTTGCATCCGAAAACTGATTTATTTCTCCTTTAAAACATACAAAGAAAAAATATAAATAACAAACATGCATAAAGATAGATAAAGATCACACGATCTTTCCATTGATCCCCAAGTTGCATTGTGAACTTGAACGTACAGTTAGATCAGCAGACCTAAACAGAATTCAAACAAAATCTTAAATGATCAAAGCAAATAGTAAAGAAAAATTAATATTCAAAATCAAATTCTTACATTTGTCATCTCCTTTATTGCATGTATGGTGTCCGTCATTGATAAAGCCATCCTAAATCCTACACCAACACCCAAATTGGGTTATGAATCAAGTACGGTATAAAAACATATATAGAGAACGATTAAAAGCAAAACAAATAAAAGATACTTTTCATTTTACAACTTTTAATGTGACAAAAGCCTATTTTAGATACTTGCATAATAGTGAAAAAAAACATTTTCATACAAAAATCTTTTTATACTTTAATAATGTTTACCAATTGCAAAAATTGAACCTTATTGACCAGTTATTCAAAGGCCCAGCAAGAACATCGATTTTTACAAACACATCAATGTGTCAAGATTGAGTACAAATGTTGATAAATATCAATTTAAATTTGAAGTCTCAATCTATAACAAAAAGATTGCAGCTTAATCGGAGTTATAGTTCTATTGTATTTGACTTTTAGGAATGTGAAGATTATTAGGAGTTAAAATAGGAAATTATTTTAGTTTTTTTTATTAAAAAATGAAGATATTCTATAATTGATTCCCTCCAAAATGTTGGATTGTCAAGGGTGCCATGTGGCAACCCAAGTTTTTCATTTATTAGATAGGATAGATAGATGACTTAAACCAATTATATAAATATGGTTGGTGACCGGTGATGAATAGTATTTGCAGTTAAAAAGTTTGTTCAATGGTAAAAATAAAAGTACAGCTTTCATAGGTGCATTATGTCTAATATTTCTGACTAAATGTCTTCCACGTGTTGTTCTTTCACTTTTACTTTTGACAAGTGTTTTCATTCTTTCTTTTCAAGTTGAACACGTGTCACATATCTCAAGTTCTAAGATTCCAGGTGTTTAAATCCCATGCTATTAGATTCCAGCTGTTTACAAAAGAGGCACCCTCCTCATTGACACTTTGCTAAACACAACACTATACATATATAGAGAGAGATAGATAGAAGTGCCGGATTCCTGTTTCCGGTGACCTCCATGTGGCAACCGATTGGCAGTGGAGAGTACATTTAATATAAAAGCAACAGATTTTCTTTTTCTTTGTTCATAATGAAAATCAAGAAAGATCTACTCACTGATCTAAGTTTTATGTTGTGTTTTCTGTCACACACTCCGGTTACGACACCACTGGAAACACCGGTAGTTCAGGCGTTAATCGAACTATGGCCGGAAAACAAATGTTTTTTAAGATCTCTTTAGCTGGGTCTAGGTTTTTTTAAAGAGGGAAAAAAAGTTATTTTTTTAGAGAGCGAGAGAGAAGATGTGAGAATTGGAGATTTTTTCACGCCACCGCCGCTTAACTTACTCGCCGTACTTTTACCAACTACCACAACACGCCTGTCGCTTAACCAACACACCGGAACGACGGACACGAGAACCGCAGCAACTAAGACGGAGAAGCGAGAGAGAGAGAGAGAGGAGAAAGTAGAAGAGAGATGGGTAGCCGGTGATGTGGTGGTGGCGATCCGCGAGTGGGTTGAAATTTTGTTTGCTTGGTGTTGTCGGCGGCGACAGATGGGTGTGATAGTGGTGGAAGAGGTGGCTGTAGTGGCAAAGAAAGTTGGCGATGGCGATAGTGATATACATGTAGTGCAGTGGTGAATGGGTGATTTATTCCGGTGGTGGCGATGGTAGTTTTCTCTTGGTGGAGAGAGAAAGAGATTAAATTTGTACATGTATATGTAAACGAAGGGGATGCAGGAATAAATGGACGTGAAAATGTTTATAAATTAGATTGAATGGAAATTTATAAATACTAATTATTTTATTATTAAATCGTAAAACGTTATAGGTATTGTTGTAGTTTTTTGAAGAATATTGTACCATGATTTATTTTGCTCTTCTGCCACCAAAATTATTTACTTAATATTGTCTTCAATTTAATAAATCATCATTTATAATTTTGTATATAGTTCTAAAAGGTATAATATATAATTTATTTTATTTATTTGTTTTCAAGTATCTACTTTCGAGTATTGGTTATTTATATAGAGTTTACAAATATGTGTACACTAGGTTTTTACCCGGGATTGCTTCCCGGGCTCGGGAAAGTTATTTAGATTAATTAATTACAATTTGTTATTAATACGACCACATTACATCAACCATCTTATTCTATTCAACGACATTGTCTTAAAATCACGGAATTAGATCTATTCAACAACAGGACCACATGAATAACATTATTTCCAATTTTACTTCAACAACAACAACAAAGATACCCAGTAAATCCCCCAAATAGCAAAGCTACTTATAGGGTCTGGGAAGGGTGGGATGTAGACAGACCTTTCCTCTATCCCCAGGGATAGAGAGGCTGCTTCCAGAGAGACCCTCGGCTCCAAAACGAACAGCATACCAATACACCACATCGAAGAATAGAAAAAAGAAATCACCAAACCCAAGAAAATGAACAGTGTGACACAATATAATGTAGATCATGTATAATAGCATGTAACATCATTTGGGCATGAACACAAGAACGCAATCACCGGTAAAGTCACTTAAAGGATATGAAAACCTACGTCCCTAAAACACACCCAAGACCTTACTGTAAAATCCTCTAGAAGTCCTTAACCCTAATCCTACGCCTCCACGAAGTCCTATCTTGGACCATGTCCTCAGAAAGATGCAACTCTAGTAAATCATGCCTAATCTGCTCATCCCATGTCAGTTTGGGTCTGCCTCTTCCTCTCCTCCCCTCCACAGTAAGAGTTTCCACTATTCTAACTGGTGTCGTCGTTTGCCTCCGCCTCACATGCGCAAACCATCCTCATTTCCAATTTTACTTCAATGCACTTAAATGATCGGGTGATTTGGGATTTTGTAAAAATGTTTGTTCTTGTACTTCTTAACAAAATAAGATGTTGACCAAAATTCAAACAAATGTTGACCAAAAGTAAATCAGATGTTCAACATAAACACTGAATCTATAACAACAGACACTACAGACACTGATTATATTCAAACTACTGATACATAAACATTGATTCTTCATTCCACTGTTGTAATCTAAGCACTGATGTTTGAGGTTCAATTTTTATGTTTCATCAGTGGTTGGATTCCAATGTATGTAGAAGCTTTGCTGAGCTGTCATCTTCAAATGCCATTGTCTTGATAGCCTGTTTAAAATATACAGCTTCTTGCTCTTTCTCTTCTGCATCAGTCAACTTTTGCCTCTTTCTTTGGTTTAACATAATGACAGAGGTATCTGATGATGTGAACAGTGGTTCAGAATTATGGAGCTGCTTCTTTGACATGTTAATAGTTTTGTAATCAGGCTTCTTTGGAAGGCTAGGATCTGTTTCTCTCTTTTTTCTAAGCCTTTCATAAGCTTCATCAGTGTACTGCCTTGTCCATTTTGCTATGGCCTTGGCAGTTGCAACCTTTGCATCAACCAACTCTTGTTTCTTTCTTTTATACTCCAAGGTAAGATCATCAATAGCCTTTTTGTATTTACGCCAATTTGGAGCTGACCTTTTCATGCTTGGATCTCTTTTTACTCTTTCAATTCTATTGAGTTCTGCTTTGAGACCAACAAGTGGCCAATCTTGGAATTGCTCTTCCTTGGCAGGGTAGAACTTCTCACTCATGATCAATGCCAGAATGTCTTTTCTCACATCTTTTTGCAGGCCAGGTTCTGGTGGTAAATTTGACATTTCTTTACTCAAATCTCTAGCATAGTCTTCCATGAGCTTGACTTTGGTGAGTAAAAACTGATAATGACTTGAATACACATTGTCATTTTCTCCTTCGCATTCAACCCTAGCTATCATTTGAGCTTGTCTAGCTTTTAGTTTTAGATATTCATCCATGTTTTTTGGATTTCTAAAACCAACCAGAGAAGGGAATTTCCTTTTTGAAGGATCATCAACTGTGTAGAACTGCCTCATTTCATTCTTTACTGCATGGAGTTCCAGTGGATAACTGGCAGCTGCTGGGGTACCATCTGCAGACTCATATCCTTGAAGAGATATTGGATCTTTGATTGGATTGACCAATTTTGGAGGAATGAAAGATTCAGGTTTGGTGATTTTGTAAGGTACAGATGAAACAGGATCAGGTGCTGGTATATCATCATCATGCACTTGAATATTTTTTCTTCTAGTATACACATTTTCAGGAGGAGGTGTTTCTATTTGAGGTTTTGGAGCAAACAGAATTATGGCTTGGGAAGGATTGTTAAAAGTGGTAGGTAATTGACTAACAGTTGTCGAAACAACTTGTGTCTCAACCACTGTTGATGTATCAACAGTTGTCTTTTGCTTTAAGGCAGGTGGTGAGTTTTGTGATGATGGTTTTGTTTGGGGTGTTTGAGTAGTGATGGTGTGTGTTTGACTAACAGATGTTGAAACAACTGGTGTTTCAACCACTGTTGCCATTACCACGGATGATGTGTCAACTGTTGTCTTCTGCCTTTTAGCAGGTGGTATTGGTGGTGGTGAAGGGATTTTTCGTAATGGAGATAAGACAGTGGATGTAGTGTGTGTTGAAGTCGTAGCGGTGAAAGTTTGGATAACAGATGTTGAAATTACTGAAGAAGCAACAACTGTTGATACAACAGGTTGTATGACTTTTCTAGTAGACTTTCTTATGGGCTGAGAATTTTGTTAATCCTTTGCCTCAGAAGTACCCTGTTCATTCATCTCCATAAAAACTCTCTTCTCCTGTTCAAACCTTCCTTTATCCTTTGCCTCCATATCCTTTTTCACCCTTGCTTTTGCATCAGCAATGGCATTTAAGGTTACATCAACCTTTTTGGAACCATCTGGCAAAGGGATGTGTGCAAGCATTGTTGAATTATCAGGTGCAATGTACAGACCATCTTCATATCCCTTTTTCTTCAACTGCCTCATTTTCTCCGCCTTTTTGGCATTATTCGGTGGTGGGCTGTCCACAAAGATGATAGAGGGAGGAGCAGTGCCAGTGGTGTTCATAAATTGAGCCTTCAGGGTTTTTATATCTGCCTGAGTGTCTTTGAACCTAGCTTCCATTATATTTCTGATATTTTGAAGCTGAATTTCATGTTTCTGATCAGCATTTGCTCTTTGTTGGTGAAGCAGAGGTTGAAATAATGCCCAAAGGTCAGTGGGAGCAGGTGGTGCCTGCTGTTTTTGTAACAACTGTTGCAGTATGGTTTTGATTTCTGCAACAGATGTATCCAGTTTGTTAAGCCTCTCCCTCAATTCTCGGTACATTAAACCATCATCCAATTTAATGGGATCATCTGATTTCCCACCAGAGGTGGTTGTAACAGTGGTTGACTGAGGGAGACCTTCCCAAAAGTCATCCCCTGTTGCCCCTTTTTCTTGGAACTGGGGACTTCTTTCCTCAGCAGAGGTTACCAATCTAAGCTCACCAGTGTATACAGGATACACACCAGTATTTAGAAAGGTTCCCATAGAAGAAATTGCCTTCAAGGAAGTCTGATTAATGAAACTACTGTCCAAGTGTAAACCAGTGGGTTCAACACTTGTAGTAGCTGCTTCACTTGAACTACTGACAGGAAGTACTTGTACATCCTGCAGTGTAACCTCCTCAGGTGTTGTTGGTGGGTTAGCAATGATAGGGAGCTCAGACACAGTCACTTTCTGTGGCATGCTCTCAGTGATAGGGGGTTGAGAGGAACTGATTGCTATCTGATTTATATCAACTGCATCCAACAAAAGTTTTGTTTGTGGTGGAATTGTAACAGTGAGTACGGGAGTGGAAAGAGGATTTGCCCCGGGCAGTGGGCTGGGGATGATGGATTCAAGTGAGTCCAAAGCAACATAATTTGATGTCCCTATTCTTACAACCTGTTCTTTTTGAAAAGAAACAGGAGGAGTTTGAGGCTCAGGTTGAGATATTTCTACCATCTGCTGTGAGGAAGTAGCAGCAGTGGTTTCTGGTGACTTTTGTGTTTTCACCGGCAGTGGCTCTGGGATCTCATCTTCCAGAGTTGCCTTTGTTTTAGGTTTGAGGGGCTTTTGTGTTTTCTTCTGTCTTGGTCTTTTGGTGGATTTAGGTGTCGGTTTCACAGCAGTTGTTTTGCTGCTGTGATCACCTTGAGCAGTGGGCTCAGCAGCAGGTGCCTGAGGAGCAGTGGTAGCTGCTAAAGTCTGCTCAGGAGCCTGTGCTTGTGTTTTGGACACTTTTGATAGCCTTGTAAATGTTAACGGTGTAAGGCCATTTATTTGAAAAGGTTCACCCTGGATGAGTACATGAGCATCATCCTTTCCAAATTTCTTTTGAAAATAAAAGCTTAGGAACCTTGGAAATAGTAAAAATGATTTGCTATCAACATTTTTTACCAAGTCATTAAAGATCTCCTGTGAATAGTTAAAGTTTTCCCCATGCAAGATAGCATATGCCAGGTATTGGATCTTTAATGGAATTTCATTGAAAGCAGTGGTCTTATTAGAAACACACATTAAGAGGGTATGAAACAAAAACCTTGGGGCAGGGGGAAAACTGCCTTTTTGAAAAGTGTTTTTTTTTTCATTTGCTTTGCATACCCTCTTTCTAAAAAATCTGTTTGATACTCTATTTTAGGGAAAAAAGTCTTACCTTCAAGATCATTGAGTTCAAACACCTCAGAAATGGTTTGTGGTGTGATTTTAACATCAACACCCTTTATCGAGGAATTGATAGCTATGGGTGTTTTATCTTGATATTCAAGTTTTGCATTTTTCCAAAATTCCCTCTGGGTTGCCAGGTAAATCGGAGCATCAGAAGTCAACAAAGTTTTGTATTTTGAAGACGAAAGGGCATCTATGACGGAATTGAACGTTTCAGTGTTACTTGGTTTTGTCAAGAGACCCAAGTAGTTATGGGGAGCTTTGTATCGAATTTGTATGACCTTTTGACTGGATTTCCTTTTACCTGATGAAGACCGTGATTTTGCCATTTGAGGAAGAAGGACGATGAGGAATTTTGAGAGAAATGGAGGATAACTGCTTTGAAAAAGGAAAAATGAATTCGATTCGACAGTTAAAACCCTGATTGGGGGTTTTGATCAGGGTTTTATAGCACGAAAAGTGAATGCTGACGTGGCAGCGGTTACAAAAGATCTGACGGCTATGAACTGTCCACGAGCCAACCCCTGATGAGTAATGGAACACAGTTGTTTTATGAAAACACTGATGGAATAATAACAGTGGTTGCAATGATTACACTGAAAAACAGTGGGAGACTTTAAGTTATCAGTGGATAGCCTTAAAACATTTTAATGCTTATAATTCATAAAAAAAAAATCATTTTAACTATTTTTAAGATGAATTTTGAGATTTTTTAAATAAAGTATTACATATAATCAGTTAGCATGCTGGGGTGATGTGATAAATACCGTTACATATAAACAGCTGATCATGATATGAAATTTAACAATCTAACAGAGTATAAAATACTGATGTTGAATCCACTATAGATGCTGAAGCACTGCTGCTACTGAGCAATGTTTTTCCTTTCGTTGATCAGGCTTTAGGAACATAAGTGCTTGTCTTTAACATGGCTTTGTCTTCAATAGTGGATAGGCCTCATCAATCTTTAAGAACATCAGTATTTATAAGGAGCAGTGGTTAATTATAACAGTCCTTAGCATGATCAGCTGTTATAACGACTCAAAAACCTCTTTGAGAGGAAGCATTGAAAGTATTAAACCTCTGTTGTCTTATCAAACAGATGTTCAGACACAATTCAACATCAACATAATTTAAATCGTACTCAAACACTAAATAATAAATAAAAATAGAATACAACATAGAAACACTGGTACAGAAATACTAAAGTTGAATCCACTATAGATGCTGAAGCACTGTTGTTACTGAGCAGTGGTTTTCCTTTCGTTGATCAGGCTTTAGGTACATAAGTGCTTGTCTTTAACATGGCTTTGTCTTCAACAGTGGATAGGCCTCATGAGCCTTTAAGAACATCAGTATTTATAAGGAGCAGTGGTTAATTATAACAGTCCTTAGCATGATCAGCTGTTATAACCACAACATAACCCTTTGAGAGGAAGCACTGAAACTATTAAATCTCTATTGTCTTATGAAACAGATGTTCAGACACAATTCAACATCAACATAATTTAAATCGTACTCAAACACTAAATAATAAATAAAAATATAACACAACATAGAAACACTGGTACATCAATACTAAAGTTGAATCCACTATAGATGCTGAAGCACTGCTGCTACTGAGCAGTGGTTTTCCTTTGGTTGATCAGGCTTTAGCTACATTGTCTTTAACATGGCTTTGTCTTCAACAGTGGATTGGCCTCATCAACCATTAAGAACATCAGTCTTTATAAAGAGCAGTTGTTAACTATAACAATCCTTAGCATGATCAGTTGTTATAACCGCAACATAACCCTTTGAGAAGAAGCATTGACACTATTAAACCTCTGTTGTCTTACCAAACAGATGTTCAGACATAATTCAACATCAACATAATTTAAATCTTACTAAAACAGTAAATAATAAAAAAAAATACAACATAGATTCATAAAATAAAATTTATTAATTTATTCATGACCTTAAAACTAAAAGTCCAATAATTACATGACATACTAAACAGTATTAAAGTTCAAATCTAAGAATAACAGCAAGAATTAAGAAACTTTAGTTTCAACTCCATCCATTGCTGAACCTCTAGATGTATGTACTTCAGCATCGCCAAGAACTGCAAGTCTCTATCACCGCACTCTATATTACTGACAACACAAACAAGAAACAAACCTAAAATGCAAAGGTCTCTTCTCAACTGTTGTAGCACATCTAAGTTTTCAAGATATTGCAAGAATCTATCCATACTTTCTATAAAAGAAGAAATCCCAATGACAAACCTGACACAAGAAAACCTGACTTTCGATTTAACGAAAATCTCACAACGCAACTTTTCACGATGTTGCAACAATGATACTGCAACATCCATATTGAAAGGTTGACTTGTGATGGGAATCTTCATTGAAACGACGATGTTGGAACAATGATACTGGAACGATAACATGTTCAACAAAATTCGAACAAAGAAGTGTAATCGGAGATTAGCGCCTAAATCACGAGAAAGATGCATTTGAGAGAGAGATATACGCACACATATATGAGCGAGCGAGATTTGAATCTGATAGTAGATAATTATATCTTATTTATAGGATTAGAATATACGGTTTGAATTTTTCAATTTTGAATGTGGGAACTGATAATTATTAAATTATATTATTTATTGGGAACTGATGTTTATACGTAATCCACAGTAGTATATATCCTTATCCTCTCTTTATTAAAATATTAAATATTTGAATTGTTATGCAAAGTAGGAAAAAAAAAGAGAGAGAAGGTCAATTTTCATGATGACTTTTCTGTAGTTACTGATGATGATTTGAAAGCAACTGTTATTGTCATGATGACTTTTCTAATTTTTAAAAACATAATAACCGTGAGTTTGAAATGTCCAAAGCTCAAGAAATTAACATTAATTACTGATTTGATTTGCAACAAATAGTTATAAAGAAATTTTTTGATTTTTTAATTTAATTTTAAATTTTATGATCAAAACAATGTTGTTTCAAATCTTACCTCATTGGTATGTAAAGATGAGGTAAAATGGTAATTTTATTGTAATTCTACTTTTTATTTGATAATTTCAATCTATCACTAAACTAAAACAATCAATAACAAAAAAGTGAGCAATGGCCGTTTTTTAAGAAAACCACTGATGGTCAACATCAATAGATCTCAACAATAAAAAAAAGTGAGCAGTGGCTATTTTTCCTATCAGTGGATACCCCACAGTTTTTTAAACACTGATGTTTGGTCAGTCAATGGTAAACAAAAAGTGAGCAGTGGCTATTTTTCCTAGCAGTGGCAGTTTTTTAAACAAAGAAGTGTAATCGGATATAACCGTCAGTTTGAAATTCTAGTTTTGCATATTTTAAAAGTCCAAAGCTCAAGAAATTACAATTAATTATTATTGATTAGATTTGCAACAAATAGTTAAAAAGTATTTTTTTATTTTTTAATTTAACATTAAGGATAAAAATATATATGGTTTGAATTTTGAATTTCAAAATTACTGATATTATTAGTAATTACTGATTTGATTTGACCGCAATTGTGATGATGTTTATTGGGAACTGATGTTTATTGGGAACTGTTAGCTAAGTAGTGTATATCTTTATATCCCTCCTTAATAAAGTAAATAAATATTAGTATTGATATGCAAAGTAGGGAAAAAAAGTATTTTTAGTCAATTCTAAATTACCATCTTGCATAAATTTAATTTCAAAATTTCAAAATTACTGATATTATCAGTGATCTGATTTGAAAGTGAGAAGTGGCTATTTTTCCTAGCAGTGACAGTTTTTTAAACAAAGAAGTGTAATCGGAGATAACCGTCAGTTTGAAATTCTAGTTTTGCATCAGGAAATACCCATCGAGTATTTTTTAATTTTTTAATTTAAGATTAAATTTCATCAGGAAAACAATATTGGAGGAACTCTTATCTCATTGCAATGTAACGATTAGGTAAAATTGTAATTTCATTTTAATTGTAGTTTTTATTTGATAATTTCAATATATCACTAATTAACACCATGGATGGTAAATATCAATGGATGTCAAGAATAAAAAAGTCACATGTGGCTATTTTTTCCTATCAGTAGTTTGACCATAAACAGAAGTTTGACCATAAACAGGTGTTTGCACATAAAGAGATGTTTATCTGGTGGTTTAAAACCACTGTTGGGTCAAACAAATTTCGCAACAGGACCAATACTCAAATAGATGTTGACCTTAAACAGATGTTTGTGTAGGATCGGATTCCGACCTAAACGAGTCGTTTGGAAGAGTTCTAGTCCATTTCAGAGGCGGAAACTAAGAAACGGACAATGAAACAGCTTGTTTCACACTTTAATCTTCTTGTATATTAATTTGACAACCTTTACATTCAGAAGAAAAACCGGCAGCACTTCGGTATAGCTCTGAGACCAATGTTCGAACTAACACAAATGACATGCAACTAACCTATATATAATGTTTATGATTTCGCTTGAAAGTATCTCAAGAGAAATCCTTAACTTTACTTTCAAGCGAAATTGACAAACAATATTGACTTTTGAAGCGAATCTAACATTCTGAACAAATTTGTTTTTGTCTTCATATGAGGTGATGTCACTAGTGATGTCACGTGATGATGTCACTAGTGATGTCATATCTTGTTTAGAACCGCACCGAACCCGAGACTCGATACAAGACGAAGACGACAGATGTGTGCACCAACAGACTCCCCCTCAGATGTTGACGAGTCTTAAGTGTCGAGTCTTCTCAATCTTCAGTCTTTATCAGCCTTTGAGCTTTCTTCAGGATCTCTACCTGGCTCTATTCTATCTCCAATTCTCTTTCTCTCTAACAGACTCCCCCTCAAAACATGCTGGGATCGTAGTCTGGCTTTTACAGTATCAGAATCCTCAGGTATCGGAACCTGGCACTCTATCTGCTATCCTGCACATCCTCTACCCAAAAATAAGATTCACAAAAATAAAATATTTAACAATTTATCAAATTTTCATGCACCAACACTCACTCTCCCTCAGATCACATACACATGATGAACCACTTGATGATTTAAAAACATATTTTGACAATTAAGACATACTCCCCCTCACATCAATGTCATCATGTTCAGCACTTGGAACTTTGAAAATCAGCTTTCCAACATCAGTTGTCGAAAATCTTTTTGAATTTTTCAAAAGATTTATGCTAAAACACACCGAAAATCTTTTTGGATTTTGAAATAACAGAAATAAAATGCAGAAATGAACTATTTACAGACACTATTTTTGTGAGTTTGTGTAAGAGGATCATATCAGTTTCTGAGACAAGTCACTAACACCGTTAAGCTTCATTTCATTTTAAGTTCTAAACAATTCACCTAGATTGTCAGTATATTTGTCCACTTAAATTTTCACACAAAGTTCAATTGATCCGAGATACGATGTTAAATGTTTTAAGAGACTTAAACTTATCCGTGTGTCCCACTACTTGAATATACTCCCGTATCCAGATCCCAATATTCAGTCTTACAGGTGAGTATACCACAGATGATATCTGTAATGGGAATAAATTATGCAACCGTGATAGCTCA
Source organism: Helianthus tuberosus (assembly GCA_030545235.1). Classification (NCBI taxonomy): domain Eukaryota; kingdom Viridiplantae; phylum Streptophyta; class Magnoliopsida; order Asterales; family Asteraceae; genus Helianthus; species Helianthus tuberosus. The sequence goes on along the minus strand of CM060358.1, from coordinate 34,453,290 downwards.
GGTCAGAACTTCCGTTCAGCAGAGAGCCTAGTTGACTTTTAGGTGTGTCCCCTTTAGAGGATCTTTTGTATTACAACAGCCATGATTAGCATTTTTCAATGTTTCATCATTTTTTTAGCTGAGGGTGGTGCTATATTTCAAGCAAGCAAAAAGTATTCTCCGGGGACTAGGCCATTGCTTCCGCAAAATCAGAAGTCCCGGGATAATACCCCAGATATCACTAAGCATAAAGACCTAGTATCTCAGAATAAGGGACCTTTCAAACGAGATTTCAGGGGTTACCTATATATCCAAGATGTTGTTCCCCACGAAATAAGCAAGTTTGAATTTTAGGTTTATATCTCGTCACAATCTACTAAATGTGCAAAAACCTACTGGCATATCCGCAGTGAGATTGTTTATCACATTTTTACTTTACATTTCTTTAGCATGCTGTGACAGTCCACTGATGTACTATCATTTCCTCTATTCACAACGAAACTCATTTTTGAATTTTATCATGTTTTTGTCTTTTTCAAATTTTCAAATGTTTTTGGATTTTCTGAAATTTTCTACTCCCCCTAAAATACAAACACATGAAAGGAAATTTGAAAATAAACTGTACAAAAACTTGACAACCGATATCAAATCACCTCAATTCGCCATCCACCTGGCATAAACAATCAGAACTCCCCCTTACACAAAACTATTTTCTCATTATGATTTCAAAACACTTAAGTTTGTTTTAACCAAAATGATTTTTCCGGAAAATAGGTTTTGTTGATTTTACCACTTGTAAAGTTAGGGGTTCATCATATCGTTCCTCAATCATTTGTAGAAAATCAAGTACAATTTAATGTCCTTGATTTACCACTTGACGTTGAAAATCTCTTTCAACCACTTGTAAATAAACACAATCAAAATCTGATATAAAGAATGATGCCGATTCCTGCTCCACTCTTACCAACCTGGGAGCTCTGGCAATTCACAATCTGTAAAATTTAACAAACTTTAAGATTCAATCACACAATCAATCACTAAGAAAGATGCCGATTCCTGATCCGCAATTACAAACTTGGGATCTCCGGCAAGTCCTGCAAAAATTCTCAAAAATTTTCAATTTTCAAACAAACAACATAAGAATGATGCCGATTCATGATCCACGATTACCAACTTGGGATCTCCGGCAAGTCAGGTTTTTCAGTGAAAGAAAATATCCACCCAAGCCTGACCAGCCTTGGGTGTAAGCTTCTCAACTTCACTAGGGGTTGGACTATAAGTTGCCTTCTTTGTAGCATAAAACTCCTTTACCCCTTTAACCTTCCCATCAATCATTTTACCAATCATCTTTTTAATGTTTCCATTAAACGCTTTTTCAACATCAAATTCTTTCTGTTCAGAATAGAATTGATTTGAGATCTCAACTTTCCCAACTTTTGATTTAAAATATTCAGTCCTCAATGATGGAAAGTTCTCATCATCCATTGGAGGAACTGAGTTTTCACTTTTTACCTCAACCTGTGGCTCCTCTGACTTTGTGGAATCAGATTCATCGCCAGATTTTACCTCTGATTTCTTAACAACCCAAGCTTGGTTGTCAAGATTTCCCCTTTTCTTGTAAAATCTTTTTGAACATTCTCCAACTTCATATGTTGAATTTTTGAATACTTTGAATCTTTCAGTTGGTGGTTCAGCTTTGTCAACAATAACTTCTTTCAGTTTTTGTGAGACTCCCTGTTTTGTTTTTGTTGCTTGAGACAGTTCCATGCAATATGACCAACTTCATTGCATCTGTAACAGGTTCTTGTCTCCTTTCTTTGATAATCTTCATTCTTCACTTTCTTTGCAAGAAATTCTGTGTTTGATTGCTTCCAGAATGAGCTTTTTGATTCTTCTTCATGGCTAGTTCCTGCAACATATTTTGTATTTGTTTTAAAAATTTTCTCATTTTTATAATTTTCAGGTGAAATAAAACCAAGTCCTTTCTTTTTGTAGCTACGATTGTGGTTTGGTTTCTTTTGAAAACCAGAACCAGAATTGTAACCTTTTTTCTTGTTTAACCGTTGTTGAACTCTTGAAGTGTATTTTTTAGGTTTTCCAGTAAGATTTAAATCTTTAATTTCAGAAATATTAATTTCTGTCATTTTGAAAACCTTTTTAATCATGTCAAAACGAACACTTCTAATTGGAAATTCTTTATCAAAATATAATTTGTCAGAATCATTCAAAGTATATGCAACTTCAAATGTTTCGTCATTCAAATTAGATTTTGACAACAAAAATTCTTTACTATAAACCCGTTTTCCCGACGACTTTGAACTCTTTTCGAACGAACTCGAACTCCCAACTGACTGACACGAACTTTCGGACTCGGACTTTGACTCTGACTCCTCATCCTTATCCAACACCTGATCAACCATTCTTTTAATTAATTCGGACTCATGATCTGTATCGGACGCTGTGAACGTGACATCAATGTTGTCTGGTAACACATCGGTTAACTCGGACTCTAACTTTAGATTGACTGCCTTTTGAACTTGTTCCTCATTCGGTTTTCTAGGCGAATACCCTTCCCAAATTGGAGGCGGACACTTGTTATAACAGACGTTCTGTTTCTTACCAGTATCCGTTTTCTTCTTTGATTTCTTGTCTTTCTCTTCATCTTTAAACGCCTCGAAACCTGCAACAGTAGGGTAAATTCTATCAATTATATAATCACAACTTGTATAACTTTTCAGCAATCGTCTAATTCTTTCATTTTCTACTTTTTCACCATCTAACTCTTGCTTCCATTTAGCACATTCTTCGATGTAAAAATTTATCTCTTTTTGCTTCGACATCATTGTTGCATTTAACATCTTCAAAGCAGCTTCTCTTTCTGAATTAGTTTTCTGCAAACTATTCACTGTTCTATTTAATACATCGTATGATTCTTTCACATTTTTTAAATCAAACAGCAACTTTTCTTTCATCTTCTCTGAATCACTAAACCTCTTGTTTTTTTCTTCACATTGTTTGCAAGATTCCAAACATGTAAGACAAGGTTTTGTGACTTCAACAATCTTCTCAACAACTTTGACTTCCTTCATTACTTTTGCAGCTTTCTCCTCTTTCAGTTTCTTCAATTTTTCTGCAAAATAAAATTCAAAACTATCAGAAGATAAGTGAGTTTTTCCAATATTAATCTGTTCAATTTCTTCATCACTATCACTTGTCTCTGACGAACTGTTTTCAGATGAAACAGATCCTTCATCTTCACTTTTCTCTTCATCAGATAACACTTCCATCCATTCCTTTAGCATTTCCGGCTTTCGAATAATATGAGCAATAAACGCTCCAACATTTGAATCAGCTGGAATGTACTTGTCCCAGCTAAATCCTTCAGCCAATTTCTCATCATCTTGATCCATGATGCCATAGTAAGCCTTTTTGTTTGCATCCTCGATCATTTTTCCATGAGCTGTTTGTGGCTCTTTTTGTTGATGTGGTTGATGAGTAATTTGCTGATAAATGGTCTTCCGATAATAATCATCTTTACCAGCAGACTCCTTTGCTCCTCTCGATTCCTGATTCTTGCACTCCCTTTTAAAATGACCTTTCTCCCTGCAACGAAAACAGACAACTTTAGATTTATCAAATCCAATATTAGAAAGATTTGCATCCAAGAAATCAGTTCTTCCTGTAACCAATCTAAATTTTTCTGCTCTCCTCAAAACGCTAGCTAAAGCCCATTTAATATCCATCAGTTCTAGCTCCTCTGCATCAATTTGGTCATAATCTTCCTTTGTGAGCATCGGATTGCCAATTCTTCCGGCAATTAACCCTTCATAAGACTCTAATGCAGTGACCAATAATCCCATATGATGCTTAACAACTTCTTCAGAATAATTTTGACCGTTTTGAAGATGTAGAGCTACATTGCACTGAATCAAATGACCATTTCCAGCAGATGAACTTTGAACATTTGGAGGATTCACCGTTGAGAACCCACTTGTGTTGACTGATCCTTGACTACTTGGAGTAGATTGATTTCCAGCACTAAATGCAGTTTGGATCTTTGGACTTGCTTCAGCAGTTTGAATATTTCCTTTGTAATACAGTTTGACGTCTTGTTGATTGCTTGAACTATTCATTCTTGCAATCTTCTGTTGTTCAAGATCTTGTGCTTCCAGTTTTTCAATAAACTGACCAATCGACAATCTGCTAAACTGTCCAGAATTCTTCAGAATCATTAGATATGTACCCCATTCCTTTTGTGGTAAAGCATCAGCAAGCTTTTCCACCCATTCTGCTGGAGTTTTAGTGATCTTCAACTGGGACATGGTGCGTACAAGATGACAGTATCTCTCAATGAGAGTCTTTGTAGTCTCACCAGGCATGCTTGTAAACAACTCAAACTCCTTCTTCAGTAATGCTGCTTTACTCTGGAGCATCTCTGTACTTCCTTCAAACTTCTTCTCAAGAGCTTTCCAGATCGAAAACGCATTTCCATCATGCTGAAGTAAAACAAATATATCCTCTGTTATAGCTTGCTGCAACAGACTTATCATCATTTTCTCTCCTTTATAACTTTCTCTCTCTTGATCTGAAAACTCCGAGATAATTTTATTAACATTCATAGCAGTCTGTGGTCTGATGTATGCTGTTTCAATACTTTCCCAAGCTCTCAGATGGTTTGCCTGAACCCAATTCTCAAAGCGATTCTTCCATCCATGATACTCCTCAATTCCCATAAGCTTCGGGGGTTTTTGCATTGTTCCGGTTTCGTTTTCTGCCTTCATGTTTTGAGCAATTGAAGCTGGAGTATTCGAGGGTGTAGCAAACGCGTTGTAGAACTCAGAATCCATTTTTAGCAACTTGAATCTCTTGTAGAAATCGACAAGTACCTTTAAATTCACACAACTCAGAACAGTTTTTCAACGTAGCAGACAACAGTTTTTGATGAACAACAGGTTTCAAACAGATGACAACGTATTTTCAAGCGAAATGCAAACAGATCAGTTTCGCTTCAACTATTCAAGCGAAATCCACTAACAATTCCTTTGAAGCGAAATCAACGAATTCCCTTTTGTCTTCAAGCGAAATCTTCAATTTCGCTTCAAACTCTCAAGCGAAATCAACAGAAACACACCATCTTGAAGCGAAATCAGATACAAAATGTTGATTTCAAGCGAGAGCCATATGACATCAGCAAACACGAACAACATTCAAGCGAATCCATGACTTTCATCCATTTTTAAGTTGATTTTCAATCGGAAATTTTCCAGGGTTTGTTAATACATGTAAATGCACAATATGTGTGAAATTTAACCAATTTTAACCGCGAAAAATTTTTAGATTTGAAAAAGAATGGTGTAGAAACAGAAATCGTGGTGAAAACCGGCTGTTTTTGGCAAGAACTCCTCGTCCTGAGCTCTGATACCAATTGTAGGATCGGATTCCGACCTAAACGAGTCGTTTGGAAGAGTTCTAGTCCATTTCAGAGGCGGAAACTAAGAAACGGACAATGAAACAGCTTGTTTCACACTTTAATCTTCTTGTATATTAATTTGACAACCTTTACATTCAGAAGAAAAACCGGCAGCACTTCGGTATAGCTCTGAGACCAATGTTCGAACTAACACAAATGACATGCAACTAACCTATATATAATGTTTATGATTTCGCTTGAAAGTATCTCAAGCGAAATCCTTAACTTTACTTTCAAGCGAAATTGACAAACAATATTGACTTTTGAAGCGAATCTAACATTCTGAACAAATTTGTTTTTGTCTTCATATGAGGTGATGTCACTAGTGATGTCACGTGATGATGTCACTAGTGATGTCATATCTTGTTTAGAACCGCACCGAACCCGAGACTCGATACAAGACGAAGACGACAGATGTGTGCACCAACAGTTTGGTTTAGAGCCAAACATCTGTTAAACCCTAAACATCTGTTTAACCCTGAACAGATGTTTAAGTTAATAACATCTACTGTTCAACCTAACAGGGGTTTCCATTAACTATTGACCAAATTGCAAACATATGTTAAAACCACTGTTCGTTATTGTACTTCTTTACAAAATTACATAGAATTCAAGAAAACGAAACAATCACTTAAAGAACTATAATTTAACACATAATCTAATCCGGCAAAGCAATCTATTATCTGAGAATTCACTGATTCTTACAACATGAAACAAACTCATAATGAAATACTAAAGTTACATAAGAACCACTGATAATTAAATACTAAATTTGAATCCGTTGTAGATGCTGAACCACTGCTGATACTAAACAGTCGTTTTCCTTTGATTAATCAAACTCTAGGTACATAAAGTGCAAACAGTCGTTTTCCTGAACAGATGTTTTAGTTAATAACATCTACTGTTCAACCTAACAGGGGTTTGCATTAACTATTGACCAAATTGCAAACAGATGTTAAAAACACTGTTTGTTATTGTACTTCTTTACAAAATTACATAGAATTCAAGAAAACGAAACAATCACTTAAAGAACTATAACTTAACACATAATCTAATCCGGCAAAGCAATCTATTATCTGAGAATTCACTGATTCTTACAACATGAAATCTTCTGCACAAGTCAATTATAACAATAGCAGATCCTTTCTTGCGTTTAGTAGGAACTACTGTGGGTTCTACATCATCATCTTCTGCACAAGTCAATTATAATCATTATCATCATTTAGACATAAGCAAAAATCTATTTTAACTATAAATTTAATAATCTTTCTTTGTGTTTAATTAAACTTTATGCTTCTTTGAATACAAACCTATAATAACCCGCAGCAGATTGTATGAATTTCAAACAACTGTGATTAGACTGAAATATAAACCGAGAATTAGAGTATATCACTTCAAAATAAAAAACTCAAAATTGAAAATCAGAGTAGCAAAAAACACATACTTTAAACGATGTTGGAACAATAATACTGGAAAACTACCGTGGAACAATCATCATCATTGTATGAGAATACCCTTAATCTATGGAATCTGTAGAATGAAATGCTCCATTGTTGGGTTATTAACTTTCAACCTCACTTTCCCTAAATTCATCAAATCTAATTTTCAACAGGATGTAGTACAATTATTACCTTAATTAAGATATCTTCAACTGCAAACAACAATAGCAAACAACATCAAACAACAATAGCAAACAACATCAAACAACAATAGCAAACAACATCAGACAATAATAGCAAACAACATCAAACAATAATAGCAAACACCTAATGTTGAATCCACTGTAGATGCTGAACCACTGCTGTTACAAACAGATAATACCAAGGAAACTCTAATTTCAGAAAGAATAATGGCTGAACATACTCAAACATCAATAATCAACAGATGTTATACTCATATCATCACCATCTAGAAAAAAACGCTAATTTCAAAACATATTCAAACATACCAGCTTATGGCAGAAATCTATCCGCAGCTAAGCGGATTTCAACTTTGATGACAACAACCCTAACAATGGTTACATGAAAAGACACAAAAAACAAAGGATTAGTATAAATAACAGGAAATCATGAAAGTATTTCAACTAAAAAAAGAAGAACAAACCTTTTGATTAAGTAATCGATGAACAAAAGATGATTTTATGGTGGCGTCTGGAAGAAGATTAAGGTTTGTGAAATTTGAATTTGAATCGCCTGAATATAGAGAGAGAAAGAACCCTAGGCGTTTGTAAAGAAAGATCAGAAGTGAGAAGAGATGTTATATAAGGAAAAGAGGATGGCACTGTTGGGCGGGAAAAGAGAACTGAGGATGCCCTAATCAAGTGACACGTGTCCCAAATAACTTTCATTTATTATATATAATAGATAATAGATATGCATATAAGCACACATTTTTACATTTTTTATCAAGTAAAATGTTGAGTAAAAATATTGTAATACAATAATTTTTTTTCCGAATATATATTTAATTTATAGTTATATAACATTAAAACTGTTTCTTTTTTATAGAAATATTCTCTAGATTTAACCGTTTCTTTTTTATAGTAGATTCCACAGATTTAATCGTATGATAAGAAATCTACATCAACTTAACTATCAATATAAATTATAGAAAGCTTTTATGTTTTCTAAAATTCCTTCCCCCTTCACTGTTTTGACATGTATGATTTTCCGCCTTTATTGTTTGACATGTTTAATTTTATAAGCGTTAGAGACATACAAATTTTAACACATCCTCAAACCGCCGCAACGCGCGGTGAATAAACACTAGTTATCTTTATTTGTAAATGAGTTTATGTAACGCCCCGCGTTTTCATAACTTTCCATATTTAGAATCCATTGTTCATATTCCTATTTTTGGAAACTTGGGATCCTAGCGTTCGTTGTTTTGTTTTAATCTTCGAAAAATCTTTGTCTGTAATCTAATTCGTTATAAAAATGGGTATTTATTCATGGTTTAATTAATTAAATTAATTGATTTTACTATTTAAAAGTTTATTTTATAATAATCTAGCTAGTTTCGTTAAACTCTAAAGTTAGAAAAAGGATACAAATTAACCCGGTACCTTCATTTTTGTTTTTTGGCTTAGTTGCTGGGGACTTGTAACAAAACAATGTTTCAGTTATGTGATTTTTATAAAACAATGCAACTGTGCATTCTTTTGATGTATTAAATATAATTCCCTTTCATGTAAATTTATCATTTAACTCTTTTTCTAATGAAACAATTCCTGTTTCTTTTTCTTGAAAACACTCCATGCCTATTAACAATAATAATAATAATAATAATAATAATAATAATAATAATAATAATAATAATAATCAAAGGGGAAGGAAGTTATTCCAATCTTTCTCAAAACAAAAATATTAAATGTAAGTTTAGTAACTTAACAAAAAATGATGTTATTATTGTAAACTGTAAATGTTAGGGCTTTATTGAACCTATAAATAATAACAGAATCGTTACGCATTTCATATCTAGGATAACCTCTCTCGTTCGTTCTCTTGGATTTTGTTCTCAATCTTTACTCGTGCGCTTATTCACAAGGAATTCTTATATGCAATCAATGTGAGTATACTCGTATTCCCCACTTTACTTTTACCACTTTTGGGGTGTAACATGTTTACTTATCAAAAACTTACACATGAACATTTTGCTTAAACACATGAACATTCCTATAACATGTTTGTATACGTGATTGCTTGATACTTTGAACTTGGGTGATTTGTGACGCCCTAAAACATTTTAACCCAATCAACTTGTGACGCCCTAAAACATTTTAACCCAATTTATCGCAGCGGAAAGTACATACCTAAAATTTCTTTCATGATAATCTTTCTTTCATTTAAATACATTAATCCCTTTGTATAACTTAATCAAAAACTAACATACTTATATCAATTTAAGTGACCACAAACACACCCACGTACAATCCATATATTGACTCGATCTTCTACCGCGTACACTTCTTGGTGAAACATCCAAAACCCTGTACGGCCTGCAGTCACCACATTCAATCAAATCATTAGCAACAGGTGACATAATATAGAAATAAATCTTAACACATGCATAGTAAGGCGTCAACATATCCTGCTTTCTCTTATACCAGCCCCTTCATAAATCCATTCCTTCACTAGCATCGGATTGCGCAGCTAACCTTCACTTTCCTTGGAGACATGCCTATACTTTACATTAACTCTCAATAGAAACGGTTAGTATCATTAACTTCCCTTCGCGTTTGAACATATTCTCGAATACCCATAACTCATCTTTATGCCTAATTCATTATGTAAGTTCCCTTTCTTACCCAAGCTTAATCGAATCTCTTTCTTAACCACTCCCAACTCATTTGTACTAAAACTTAACTTACAAATAACATCGATTCATATCTTCTCACACTACATTCAATAAATACCATATATCACAACTACGGTACCAAACAAAAAGGTAAGTTCGGAGTGCACTTACCTCGTGCGTCCGAGTTCAAGCATAGCTTCCGTGTTTATCCTTGGCCTGTTGCCTTTCCATGCTTGTGTCCATGTTGACATGACTCCTATCCATACATGTCATCACATTCATTATTAACATACAATCTCACTTATCATTTTCTCCTAAGCATTTCATCAAACACTTGGTGTGCATAACACTTTCTAAGCATAATGTACAAGTGCTTAAAGCATGTTCTTCCTTATTTCATCTTATGAACCATTTCATTCAAGCAAAATCTCATAATCATAAATTCCACATCAAGTTTATCTATCTTAGTCTATCATACAACACCTTATACATCAAAAGATCACACTATAACATCTACAAGTTCATCATGATCATCATCTTCACACTCATGCAATGGGTTTCATTCTAAATCACCCAATTACTTGAAATTATTCATAACACAAGTTCTATTTGGTGTTTCTAACACCTCTACATGCTTAATTTCATACAATTTCATGGATTGATCATAACCCACTTTAAACAAGATCATCAAATCTAAGTTTTAAGGCATACCTTATGATCCCCTTGTGAAGGTGATCATTAATTCATGTTCGGTTGTGAATTTGGGCTTCGTTTAGCCTTTCAATTTGGAGCATTTGATGAAACTTAGGGTTTTGGCTCCATGGGAGCCTTCCCTGCTCGATGATGAACACACACACGATGTGTGTGTTTGTGTGTGTGTTGTTTACTTTTAAAACCACAACTTTCAAGTTGTTCACTTTGGTCCCTCATGTTTCGTTTTAAATTAAATAAGGCTACAACCCTTCGTTTAATACCCACGATATTAACATTCAACTAGGTTACTTATTCCTAGTAAATGTTCATTTACGGGTTCACTTTTATCCCCTAACGGTATTTACCCGTTCCTTTATATTAACCGGGTTTAAATTACCAAACCCATTTTTGGGGTGTTACATGATTCTTATGTGTTGAACTTATCATTAACTTTGTACGAGCCTAACCGTGACATATGTAGCGCTATAGGATTAACGACCCGCCCGTAAACTTGTGGTTATGTCATGGGCATGTTGCGTTTCCTTTGGTTTGATATGTTAGACACATGCCATATTTATTGTTTATCTTGAATCACATGCTTGCTATGAGGAAATGTTTAAAACTTATCTCTTGTTATGTACGTACCAAACTTGTATACTCGCCTTTGCTTTTGCATTGAACTTTATTTTAAACATGTTACAGGTTGAGGATGATGATGCTATGAAATGAAGTAACGTTGATGCCAAGATACACATATAGACGTTTAGGTCAAATACATTGTATAAATGTCATATTTGTTGTCGTATTGTTTTTCTTGTATTTAACATGTTGTATTTCAAATTTCATGTATTGTAACATTTATTTATGAAAGAAATCAATTTATCTTTAATTCTATTATCGCAATTAGCGTTATGATGTCTCTAGCAATCTTCACACTTCGTCTCATCCCGATGTTTCCCCCATTGGTTGGGGTGTGACAGTTTAGATACTAATTATATGTATTATATACAAAAAAATGTTAACCACTAGCTATTAAAATAATTGATCGGGCTAAATAAAAGTACAAGACATTTGATCATAATACAATATATTCTAGTTGGGTGGAGATATAATAGGAAGTTTATTTGGCTAGGAAGGCTAGGAAGTGATCTTGACCATCCATTTAATTAATCAAGAGCTAAAATTAAATGAATGGAATTGAAGCAAAAAAAAAAAAGAGGCGCGTGGGTTTGTTAGAGGCATTCTAGTCAATCCAGCACAATAGTTTCTCTCTCCTCCAATTCCCCCCATTTTTTAAACGTTAATAACTTTTTCACACGACATTATTTTTTTATAAAAATTGCACCAAAAAAACCAGCGTTTTTTTATCTTTAAAACGAGTATACTATTGCTATATTTTCGAAAAAAAAAAATTGAAAACCCAGTTGCGTAAAACGCAATGGATAAAAAGCAGTTGCGTAAAACGCAATGAAAAAAAAAACGTAAAAAAATGACTTTTTCTAAAACGCAACGCACCAAAAACACAAAGAAATGTCTTATTTCTAAAACGCAATGACCAGAAAACATAAATAAATGTCTTATTTCTAAAACACAATAGCCTAAAAACACAAAAGAAAGTGTACTTTATAAAACGCAATGGACTGAATGTGTTTTACCTAAAATGCAATGCACCCAAAACACCTAAAAATGTCTTATTTCTAAAACGCAATGGCCAGAAAACACTTAAAAATGTCTTATTTCTAAAACGCAATGAGTAAAAACACTTCAAAAATGTTTTATTTCTAAAACGCAATGACCAGAAACTGTTATTCACAGAACCAGAAACTGTCTAAAACGCAATGACCAGAAACTGTTGTTCATAGAACCAGAAACTGTCTAAAACGCAATGACCCTGCCAGGGGCTGCCGCCCCTGGGACCCCGCTACCAGGGGCGCTGCCCTCGGACCCCCGCCAAAATCGTAAAACGCAATGACCAAATCAAAACCCTGATCGTAAAAATGAAATTAAAGAATTTCTTACATGGTTCGAAATGATTTCTTCAACAATTGACGAAGTTTGAATGATTGAAACACTTATCAGCACTCGAATCGAACGAATCGAGTGATTATCTCCAAAATCACCAGAAAAAACGAGATTTTTTATGAAATTAAACTTGGTTTTCTTTAAAAAAGCTGAAGAACACGTTGATCGGGAGTTTGAATCATTGATTTGTGATGAAAATCGCACTATAATGTAGTGATTATTGAGATAGAAAGTGAAGAAATGGATGAAGATGGTGGGTTTTAAAAATGGTGGGTTTTGAAAATTGTGGGTTTTGAAGTTACTGGGTTTTGAAAAGGAAGAAGAAAGGGTTGGATTGACTAAAATACCTTTTTTCTTTATTTTAAATGTTGCCACATGTCCTAATCCTATTACTTCCTACACTTCCTAGCCAAAATAACCTTCCTATTTGATCTTTTCCCTATTCTAGTTATTGAATGTCTCGTTGACAAGGTTGGTTTTCACGGTTGTTTTGAAATTCAACTCCCTCCTTCTTCCTCCTATTCCTTTAAATAATATATAGTTTATTTCCATATCAATTTAGATCCTATAACTAGTTTAATTTAACTCCAACTATAATATTAACGCAATATATCTTTCACAATTAATTCGTCTTAACTCAATATATCTTTTAGAATTTATTTCTTTTAACTTAATATATTTTTCAAAATCAATACCAATGGAATTAATTTCGTTTAACTCAATATATATTTCAAAATTAATACCAATGATTTCCTTATAAGGTATTATTTTATTCAATTAATTAATAAGTAATCAACTCTTTTATGATTAACTCACAAAATATTCACATCTTTGTAGATTCTCAACCAACCTAAAGTTTACAATAAAAGATCAACGCAGAATTTCACAAACACATGTCTCTCTCTCTTTTCTTCTCCATTTAACATTCTTAAATTTGTAAATTCCACTTAATTTCTTAAAAATAATGAGTAAGGAAGAGTTCTTGAAGATCCGGGTACATTCTCACATCCTAATTTCATAATCGTCAAATCTTGTTCAAGAATTAGGTGTACACACACACTCACACTCACTCAGCATGATTCAAATGCCTTGTTTCAAAAAAATTAATATTCAAAACGTGTTTTTTTTTCCGTTTTTCTTCAATTATGTTTATCTTTTTCGACTGAATTTGATGTTGTTGGATAATTTTCATATATTTGGTTGTTTAGACTTGTACCCTGAAAGTGGACATTCACTGTGATGGTTGCAAGCAAAAAGTGAAGAAAATACTTCAGAAAATCGAGGGTATTTGTCAACAATCAATTTCTTATTCTTTATGTTAATTATTGGTAATTAAAAATTGAATGTTATAAAATCAGGTGTTTACAAAGTGGGTGTAGATTCAGAACAGGGGAGGGTGACGGTATCAGGAATTGTTGATCCACCGATGCTCATCGAAAAGCTTAAAAAACGCAGGAAATATGCACATGTTTTGGGTGTTTCAAAGGAGAATCATCAACCAATGAACAAACAACAACAACTCGAAGGCAATGGGGGAGATAACGAAAAACAGGCGAAGAAAGAGGGTGGTGAAAATAACAAACAACAACAACTCGAAAGCGGTAAAAGTGATGGAGAGCAAAAGAGTCAACAACCGCAGCAGCAATTAAAAGATCTGAAATCGCCACCGCAACTTAAAGATATGAAGTTGCCATTTATTATTGATGTGAAATGTGGTCATAAGTCTGTGCCTGAAAGTGATGATGACGACGAAGAAGATACTCCTACGAATAAGCCTATGATAAGTGACAGGGCGCAGTTGATGAAAGGTGGACAGAAAATGAAGGAAGTAGGAAACGATGCGAAATGTGGTCATAAGTCTGTGCCTGAAAGTGATGATGACGACGACGAAGAAGATACTCCTACGAATAAGCCTATGATAAGTGACGGGGCGCAGTTGATGAAAGGTGGACATAAAATGAAGGAAGTAGGAAACGATGCGAAGAAAGTTGAAGGTGATCAAGGCCAAAACAATAACGCTGATGGTGGTGGTGGGGATCAAAGTGAAAATCAAAACGCTGGCGGTAACATAAATGTTAATGGTGTGCATGGCATGAGTGGTAGGGTTAACGGACTTCCGGTTGGGGTGCAAATGAATGTTTATATCCAAGGTGCAGCAGGACCACACCCCAATTACCAGCAGCAATTGATGAACAACCAACAACGACCAAACGACAACCAGATGTATGCGCGACCACCGCCCCCCAATGTCAACAATATGCAGCCACCAGACCCATACCTATATCCTCAAGGTAGCAATCTCACACACTTGTTCAGTGACTACAACACATCAAGCTGCAATGTTATGTGAGGATAATAAGCCTAATACATCTATGTAGGCCACTTACATATGAAAATATAGATCATATGAAAATAACATATACATTAAATATGTCAAAACATTAAATATAATATATTTAAATTATACAGTTACATCTATTTTTTTATGTGTCCTCTTATAGTATTTGTTAGCTTTATGCATTAATCTGATTCTTTTGAGTAATTACTTTCGGTACTTAATGCGTCCATATGTGTGTGTATAGATTGTATTTGAGCACACTATATAACTATTTAATTTTTAGTAGAAAATGGAGACAACTAATGATATATTTATACACATTCTTTGTCACACCCCAACCGATGGCGAAAACATCGGAGTGAGACGAAAACAAGATTGCTCGAGACTTCATAACGTGCTAATGTGACATTAAATAAACAAATTTCATTGCATACTATAAGGATTACATTGTCTTGAAATGAAAAGTACAACATTTACAACTTAAACAATTACAACAATCGAATTACAAATAAGAATTTAAGTGCGTTTCTAAATCCATCCTAAATAGATTTCTTCAAGCGTCAACATACGTTTCCTGCAACATGTATTAAAATAAAAGCAACAAAAAGTTGGAGAGTATACAATTTTGAATACATAGCATAAACATAAAATATTGTCTCAAACCCAACATGGCATTTTGTATACTAAGTTGAAGCTAGCATGCACAACTATAGGCCAAACCCTTGTGTCCATTAGAATAATGTGCATCTTTTGTCACCGAAGTGAACGAGAGCGTAGAGTATAATGTGCTTCCCTCGACACCGAAGTGATCGAGACCATAAAGTATGATAACTTAACAATACCCCGACAGGTCGTGTGATACTCCTATAGCGTATAATTGTTAAGGTGGGCTAGCTAAGTTAATGACAAATATAGTGCATGAAAGTATTCTAGCATAAATAACCTAAGCATAACAAATAACATGTTCGATGGATTGAGTAACTGAATATGTTTGATTGTGTGTATTATGAATTTTGATAGTTTATACATGTTACACCCAAGAGTGCATTAAAGTGTAAAAAGGGCCAAGTATACTCACGGTTTGCGTAGTAAATCCCGCGTAAGTGAGTTGGTACGTTGAGTGTTTAGGGAGACCGTCGAGTTATCCTACAAGGATGAACGGGGCGTATGAGTTATGAAGTTTGGTATTGAGTTAGATTAGGGTTTCAAGATAGTATGAGAGTATGTATATTGTAAGAAAAATACATCTTATCTAAAAGCACTCATTATGGACACTATTTTGCTTGTGTTTCATGGGTATTGATTAACCCAATAGAATCCATAGTTTGAGGAACTTTGACCAAGATGGAAATGATCCTAATACATAGCATTCAACCATGAGTTTGGTTGGTGTTATGATTCGGTTCTACAGTATAATTACATATATATGTATATATATATATATGTATATATATATATATATATATATTTACAAGTATCTAGTCCAAGTCATATAATGTCATGTATGGAGGTAGGATGGATTCCATCAATTTAACATCATTGTATGGATTCACCAAAGCTCAAAATTATCAACTTAGTTGATGATTTCGGTTGGTCATGAATAAAATAAAGAAAGTACAATTAACTAATCATCTAAATAATAAAATAACCAAGTGAAACTCAATCTAGACTAGTGCATTCCAATTAATGCAAATGTTGGAGACTTAGTATAGTTTGGACACTTTGTTACTAGTAAGTTTACTTGATGACTTAGATTATGTAGAAATGGTTTAACTAATTAAATGAGGAGGTGGAATCATAGTTGGAAATCAAGGCTCCGTTGTTCACACCTTACCAAAACACAAGTCTCACAACATTGAAGGTTGTGGGCTTGGTTGGTTTCAACAGAACGCAGAATGGTGCACATCAGGTGCGCGGCCGTGCGCATCAGTTGCTTGTCCGTGCACCACCTGCAGTTTGACCCCAAGAGTTTGATAATTCCATTATTCTATGCTAGAAACTCATAATTAAGCATGTTTTTGGGTATTCAAAATGTATCTAAGCATGGTATGGGTGTGATGCATGTATGCTTGATATTCCAAAGTATTACGAGTCTTGGTTACGCGTATAAACACGTATTTAAAGATTGATTGCGTATATAACACAAGTATGAAATGTAACACGTAAGAATATAAAAGTGAATTCCCATTATGATCAAAGTCTCGGATTACAAGACTGAAAATGAAATATGAATACAAGTCTCTAAATATAGAAATGTGAATACAACTTTTTAAATCCGAAAAGTACAAAAATGTGAAGCGTTACATTCTTGAACATATCTAACTGAAAATAAAAAAAAGATAATAAATTATAGAGTAAACCTCAAATTGAGTCCCCGCGGTAAACGGTGATTGACACAATGAGCCCTATTTAAAAAAATAGATGTTTGAGTCCCCACCATTTCCAATTCCAATCAATGCCCCCTTCTCTGTTAACTCTCATCCATTCCACCGTTAGCACATGTGTTAAATTACGTTTTTACCCTTGAAGCTATATTATAACCTAAAATTTCCTCCAATTAACTTCAGTCTTCATCTTCAATTCTAAGCGTTACCATATGCAATATTCGTCTTCAATCCACAATGTCTCGTGGTTCATCTTCAACCTCTGCAAAATTGACCTCTAAGAGCTACGAAGCTTCTGAAGGCAAATGCTCTTATGGTGTTGCAACTTTGTATCGCACATCAAAGACTAAATCGATCATGAACTTCGTTTCCCATGTTGTGTGAGTTTTCTATTTTCTACAATTGTTCATAGTTGATTTGTTGTTGTATAAGTTGTGGTCTGTTGAAGTCACTTAATTGCACATGCAGTCTTGTTAAGTACAAGTTGATGTGTCGTACAGGTTCCGGGATCTTGTGTATGAGCATTGAATCTTGATGTAATTTGAGTGTTGGTGGAATGTGTAAATTAAGTTTCATAATTTACCATGTGTGATTACAAACAGTCTATGGATTTCTTCGTTGTGCTGATACTTTTCATTATTAAAGATATGACGGGGTTATCCCTGCTTTGTTAAAGATTATTGACATGGTGCGAGCGTGTTATAATTTTTAGTATATTTTCAGCACTTTTACTCGTTTACCAAGCTTTAAATTTATAAAACACAATATAACACAATCACTCTCTACAACACGTTAGGGTAAATGCACCCATCGTTGGCGTATTATAGGGATGGTAAGATACCAAGATCGTCCAAGGATACAAGAGCTTTTAATACCGGAATATCGTCAGCGTCTAATCTAACCAAAATTTTGTGGAAAAGATGTTAGTAAATAAAATTAAAAAGAAAATAAAATATTAAAAGAAAAAAATAAACAAGATAGAATCACTTGGTTCCAACTCCTCTTTTACGTATCCTTTGATGATTTCCGCACTTTGAGCTTTTTAAAATATTATCTTAGTTATTGTAGCATGTCTCGCTTTTTGAGGCAACACTGTCACACCCCCAAAATACCACCAAAGGAATACCCTGCTAGGCGTGTGACATACCAATAACTAGCCACTAATCAAGTTGAACCAATAGTAAGTTTCTAAATAAAATCGTCAATTATTACTGAAAAGTACTATTCATAAGTTTAAATGAAAACCAACATGTTCAGTGGAAGCAATAAGTAAATCAAGTTTAAATGTTTCAAAACAAGTATGTAATATCAACAATCACATCATGAGTATCCAGCCAGCTCGACACATGACCACTCCAGCTACTTCAGACAGCAAGTTCCAAATCCAAGTAATCTAACGACCTGCGAGCATGCAACAAGTGCATCAGACAACGTTGGTGAGTTCATAGTTTGTGAAAACGTTAGTTACCAAGTGTTTAGTTCCGTTCATTGATTACAATTCCGAAAGTAATGTTGATAATATCTCGATACTGAACAAGACGGCTCCTGATGTATGTTTTGCCCGTTCTCCAGTGCTCCTATCAAAGCACTGGGTATGACTGGGTCATTAGTTCACACCCGTCCTCTCCAGTACGGGGTGAGGGTGCCAAACCTAAGTAGCGCTACCAACTAATACCCCGCTACCTCTCCGGTAACAAAAAGATGGGACTAAAGAGTGATAGAGTGAGATTATTATCCAACATTCCAGTTTTACCCAAAAGACTTATCCCTCCCCGGGATACCCACTGACTGTCCCAACCATCGGGACGCATGCTCAAGAGTAGTGAACTCACCTTAGAGTGCTCGGTATGTTATGTTACGCTACCCGTTCTTATTGGTCAACCAACCTGTAACACCTCGTAAATTCATGTCCAATATTATATCGACATGTGTCATGAGCTTTAAACGTGTAAAGAATTAATTTAGAGGGACTGAAGTTGACAAACAAGGAAAGTATGCGTATAAAAGGATTCAAAGTGTCGACATTTGATAATTATACCTTTCAACAACCCTACACGATGTTTATAACCTTAAACGAATGAAACATGAAGCGTATGAAGCCATTTGTGGAAGAAAGTGAGAGTTTACAAACCACAAGGGTTAAAAGTGTCAACATGTTTAATTTATACCTTTGAGTGACCTTTTAGCGAACCCGAACCTTTGTAACGATTAATTATTCTCACTAGAATAAGTGATAAAAATTTCACAAGGTTTCGATTCCGTATGAGAAAGTTATGCTAACATTCGTATGTAAGGGGTTAAAAGCGTCAACGTTGAAATTTAAGGCTTTTCGGGTGATCATAAAACTAACCAAGGACTTAACAAAGTTTGGTTATGTCTTGGGGTCCTTAAAAATCATTTTGGAGGGTTAAAAGTGCAAAACAAGAAGTTAAAACCACTTTAAAAGGACCAGGGACTAAAGATGCAATTCTGATAAACTTGTGACCTGAACCTGGGAACCATACCGGCCGTGTAAGACCTTATGGTCTCTTACGCGGGCCGCTTAGTCATCTGCAGTGAAGAAAAACACATACAGGTGTCTGTTTCAGCCCGTTACACCGCCTCAACTTACCATTTTTCGATTCCAGAGGCTGCACCAACAGGTTTTCATGCATAGGGGGCACTTGTAAGCATCTAGGATCAGTCCTAGACTTGCTTGGCATCATCTTGATAGATTAAACTCACTATATAAGAAGTCCCTTGTTGCAACATTTGAGAACTTCACTTGAAAACTTTCATAGCACTTGTTCTGGAGATTCCTGGAGCTCAAGACCACTTCCTAAGGATCATTAGTCGTGCTTAGGACCTTTGTAAGCTTCCTTGACCTCTCTTAATTCAGTTTTATTAGTTTAATGGCCTAAAGTCAAACCCGTCGTAATTAAGGTTTGACTTAGTAATTAATCACAAATTGTTCAGTCAATTCTCGAATTGAAAGTACCTATGAGTTGGTAATTATATGGGTAATAAACCCTTAAAATGACACCCTCTGATTCCCACTCTAACTAGGTCAATTGTCGGGTCAAAGCTAATGATAAAAAGTCAACAGAAAGCAAATTTTCGCATAAACACATAATTAACAATGTAGAAGCTATGGAATCTATTTTATCACTCATATAACCTGGTAATTAATGTAAGAACATGTCTAAGTATGTTTAACCCGACAATTTTCAGTTTAAGCTCGGTTCGGAACCGAAAGTCGCAAAAGTAGACTTTTGCTTTGACTTTCAGTTCTGACCCAATGTAGCATATTCTAGAATTTCCTTAGAGCTCTATTAGGACCAGGTTATAGATTAGTGTAACCCTCTGAGGTTATACAACTTGGTTCATTAGTTATTCGATTCATGTTCATGTTTTCGTTATATGCCTAAATGTTGACCATAATGCCCTTTTGACCTTAAAATGAGATTTTTGAAAATGTGAGAGGACAAAAACCTTTATTACTGATTTATAAACTTGTCCTAAAAATTTGACATCAGTTTGAGGTCTAGATTAAGAGTTATGCTCAATATCGTAATTAAGAAGCTTTTTATTAATTAAACGGCGTAATTAGCGTAAAGCCTATCTAAACCCAAATTTTGACACCAAAATTTTTACCCACTGAGGTAAAATAATATTTTGGGATTTTTGAATATTTTTATTTATTTTTAAGCTGAGCATAACATAGAGTTCTTGCTATAATTCGGTAATTGTCGGTTTTACCCTTTTCTTGAATAAAATGAGTTTTACATAATATTTTGATACCAAACTTTTTGCTACTGATTTTATATGATAAATAAAATATTTTGAATTTTATAAACTGATCAAAAACTCAGATTCCCTATTTAAACCCGAAAATCGCTTAAAACCGACTTTTACGCATTTTAAGCGCATAGTATGAGTTAAAACCATTTTTGGCATATGAAACTAAATACCTACTGATGTTTTAACTAAATTTTTATAATTAAACAGTAAGCAAAAGTTTTGAACTCAGAATTCTAATTTTGACCTTTAAAGCTTATGTGAAATTACCAAAATGCCCCTACGGTGCATAGTTTGGTTATAAAAGATAAATTTCACATATATGCAATACCCTACTATTATGACTTATAAAAATAAATATTTTTACTGATTATATCAGACCTGAAACTCAGATTAATATTTAAACCCTTTTATAACCTTTAAAATGACCAAAATACCCCTACGGGCATAATTTGAGTTTAAATCCATTTTGGGCATAATGGAAGGTATCCTAGTGATATCACAACATAATTAAGGCATATTAACTTACGAAACCTGTATATGACTCTTTTGGTTACCCGTTACGCATTATTCGCGTTCGGTGCGGTTTATGTAACTAGTTTGCATAAATTAGCCGAAACGGGTCAAACCTTATCGTTTTTATCTCAATATCCAAAATGTGTTTAGTTTACCCATATTATACAAGTATACAAACTTGTCGGGTCTAAACCACACTCTAATCAGGTCATCGCTTAATCGTGCGTTTTGAACCGTATATCTTCCTTTAAAACTAACCGGTCTAAGTTTAGGCTTAATTAAGACCCGTTAGGAATCTAATAGGTTATTAAAACCTTCGTTCTAGATTAGGGGACCAGTAAAAGATACTTGCATTCACTGATTGTGATATATACTTGCTCAAATAAATACTTTTAACTTATTTTTCCTTATACGGGCTTGGGGTACGGTATATAAAATACCGCTTGGTCGGGCATTGAATTTTTAATCATATGAAGGTTAATTTATTGAGACGACCCATTTAAACTGTTTTGTTTGCTTAAAGCCTTTGGGGGGTTAATGACCATGTCCCAGATATCCTTGGCATCATTCATTGAAATGGCCACGGCCTAAGCACGGGGTGTTGGCATACACCTGCCGGTGCATATAATAAAAAGGTATAACCGTATGTTCGAGAATAACTCGACGCAGGATTATATCATGTGGTGTGTTTATTAGTCTTTAACCCGGTATTCAGCCCGGGCTACTGAACGTATAACGAACTTGTAATTCTTTTACAAGTTTATATATAAATAATTATCCCAAGTTATAAAAGATTATTTTGTGCCTTGTGCATTCAAATCAATTTTCTTAAACATTTTCAAAATGAGTCGGTTAATTGTATTACCAGTGTAAACTGACGCATTTTCCAAAAAGGCTAAGTGCAGCTACTAAACGGAATAGGCTAGCTACTCCTAGCATCAATAAAGAGTCTTGCAAGCTTAGATGTTATAAATCTGCTGAACAATATTTCTTTTTAACTTTGATCCGCCTGTGGATCCTTACAACCGTTTTGTAATACACTCGATATTACTTTTTATTCGGTTTGTAATGATTTTATCTTTCGACTTCCGCTGTGTATTAAACTGTAATAATATAAATTGTCTATCATATCAACTACGTCACGATACTCCCCACCGGGCCCACCGGTAATACGTGGAAATATCGGGGTGTGACACAACCCAAGTGCGGTTACCAGTAACAGTCAGTTTCATATGCACATAGAACACGTATTCTCTACACAATTCGCACTTGTAGTGTATACAGATTTCACATAACATTATACAAGTCACTATAGTACTTCATGCAGCATACCAGTTCACTATCATGTATTCACCTAGTGGGTAGTTAGTTCATTTACACGTTCATATTACAAGGTCGTATTTCACAAGACATGTAACCAATAGCATTTCATTCGTTATTCACAGAATGTACAACTTGACAAGTTTAAGTCCCAACCAACATTGTATAACCCAAGCTTCTAACACCTTAATCAAAACAGCTCGTGGCCCAATTGGTTTCAGGCCCATTCGATAATGTTTTCAACTGCTTGGCCCACCTCAGTGTAGGGCGTGTGCGGCCCAACACGTTTAGCCTTCTGATCCAGCAACGGCCCACATCTAATTACCCGTTAAGTGCGTGGCCCGATTTCTCCTGTGTAACTAGCTGGGCTTATGGCCCAATGTTTAGGGTGCGGCCCAAATCATATGGCCCGCTACGGACCCGCAGCCCGCTCGGCAAGACCCATATAGCAACAACCTATCCACATAATTGCTTTACCTCCAATCTCATCCTTTAGAAATAATGGGCTATCCGTTTCATGTTTTCATATTCATATTCACGCTCTAAGGATTCCTTTTTATCTATTAATTACCCTTTATCATAAAACAGACTTTTAGGAATATCATATCATGATTCATTCCTATCCCATACCTGTCACGACCCCCGACCCCACCCTGGACGGAATCGGGAGCCGCGAACCAGTTCAGTGGTACCGGTGGTTATTTTGAAAAGTAGTGCAGCGGAAATTTCATCAGGACCATGAGTTAGGAAAAATATCAGAGTTTAGAAAACACCGGATTTTATTTATTAAATAGATGGGATAAAACCACGTTTTGAAAGGTAGATTTAATATGGGATAAACCCGAATACATAAAACAACTTTTCTTAATTTAATTTAATTGATAAATCAAGCCATTTCTGTAAGCCTTTTGGTGTCGTATCCAACTCTTATTTCGATCTACTGTAATTACCTGAAACGCGTTTTAAAAACATTTGGTCAGCAGGAAATACTGGTGAGTTCATTCAGGTTTTATAAAATGACACCTTAGTTATGAATTACAGCATAAGAGCGATTACAATGGCTTCTATCTTATTTTTATCTGGCGCCGTGTCACCTCCTGGTGACGATGGTCATACCACTATTGGGTCCTTTCACCCAAGTAGTGATGATTATCACTGTTAGGATTTATTAGCCTAACCGTGAGAAATTTAGTAATGTGCACAATACCCCACTAGCCAGTGATTAAGATAACCATGACTTAATCCCTGTAATTATAACTTTTGAAATTGCTTGGAGTATTGTAAAATATTATTGATAAAAAGAGAATGACTCACATTATAAGCATGCAGTATTGATTTAACAAGCTTCTTGATTCTACTCCTTCTGATAATTAAGTAGATACTTTATTGTTTTGAACCTTCTGATGATTAAGCATCCATTTTGATTGTAAGAGTATGGTGTAGAGTTTCGGGTAGTTAAACATTTAGTTTAACAGAGTGGAATACGTATTAGTGTAAAACCACATCAAACCTAACGATGGTCACGAGATCCGAACCTTAACGAAATTCACAAAGTATAGCACTTTGGCATCCGTTTAACGAAATTCACAAAGTATAGCACTTTGGCATCCTTTTAACGAAATTCACAAAGTATAGCACTTTGGCATCCGTTTAACGAAATTCACAAAGTATAGCACTTTGGCATCCGTTAGTTGGTTCCTGAATCGATCGGACAGAACATCGCATCGGTGATTATTGGTTAGAACACCAACGTATAGAGAGAAGAAGAAAAGAAATGAGCAAGGAAGAATGAAATCCTAGGCTCCTATTTATAGCCAAGGGATAAGTCTTACCCCTATATAGAATTTCCCTAGGTGTTATCTTCCTTAGTTGAACTTTCCCCAGATAAAACCTTCCCTAGATAAAACCTTCCCTAGATAAAACGTTCCTTAGATAATACCTTCCTTAGATAATACCTACCCCATATATATCTATTTTTCATGTATATCTATTTAGGTGTTTAATAAATCTTACTTAGCTGATTAATTAATCTTACTTAGCTTAATTAATCTTGCTTAGCTTAATTAATCTCGATTAGCTTAATTAATCTCGCTTAACTGATTAATTAATCATACTTAACTTAATTAATATTGCTTAGCTGATTAATTAACTGACTTAACTACTTGACTGATTAATTAATTAGTTGTTGATCTGATTAATCTACCTTAACTCTTTAATTACATAATTTACTTAGTCGATTAATTAAATAACGTAATTAGCTGACTTAGCTTGCTTAACTGTTAATTTTCCTTAGCTATTAAGTTTTCTTAATTGCTAAGTATTCTAGTTTAACAGTTCCCTGGTTACGAGTTCAAATTTCTAGACACAACGGAACTCGTATTAGTGTATTAACTCAATTCAACTTTTAACGATAATCACGAGATCGAAACCCTCACAACGAATGACAAAGTGCACACTTAAAAATTCATTGTATTCACGACGAATGACAAAGTATAGCCCGAGTTGGGCAGCACTTAAACATCCATCGGATTCACGACGAATGACAAAGTATAGCTCGAGTTGGGCAGCACTTAAACATCCATTGGATTGGTTTCAATCGATCGGATAAAGTATCGTACCAGTGATTAGAGTTATTACCTAATAACGGGCAAAGTTTCAGGATTTAGAAGGTATAATCCCGAGCTACTATTTGCTATAATAAAAGCTGAAGGAAAGAAAAGAATTGTAGCAGTTTGAAACGTAGCAGTGATCGAGCTAATACCTTGTAGTCGTAGCAGCGTTTCACTACTCGGAAGTTCGATTTTAGCAGAATAGGGGCGTTTTAAGAATGAGATTTTGAGCACAGAGGACAGCCCCAGGTCCAGGCAATTTATAGCATGAAATTGGGTTTTACGCGGCCCGCGTAAACCCTTTGATGTATCTTACGCGGCCCGCGAGGGAGTTTGGATCAGATCGGAGGTTGCTGAGTCATCGAGGGTCTTGACACGTGTAACGACACGTGGCCTTCATGCTTATCCGATGAATTTCGATCTGTCGTGGCCCGCGTAGACTACCCTTATGTCTTACGCGGCCCGCGTGAAATCCAAATTTCTAAATTTCTTGGTTTTTCATGAACATTAGGGTTTCAGGGGTCCGGGTTTACACTTACGGAGCGTTTTAGGACATTTTTGGGCGAGTCGTTACAATACCCATCGACCCAACCATCTCTAATAATTATATCATATATCATAGTTGTCAATATTCAGCCAAGTTAAACTAAATCAAACCTGATAATATACGCCACTGAACTAATCAGCATCATGATTATTCCATCAATACAATAAATAAAACTACCATATAACCACAACACATCATTGATTAACATTAAACCTAAAACACCAACGTGGTCGTTCACTACACATACACATCAGATAATTCATCATCATATTAAATCCTCTATCTTATGCACATTAATTAACATGACAACTCCCCGTATTCGATCCATGCACATTAACAGTTTCATGTTATCAATTTATCATGAAACAATTCGAATGATCCCAAAACACACTCAATTAACCTACAACATTATACCAACCAATCAACTAGACCGGAATTATAGACATTATAATGTAGTACTAACCGTGTTTGGGGTAAACCCGAGGTGTCAAGATCAACAGACTTCGAGTGATAGGACGAAACCCCCAAGGGTTATGAAGGAACCAGCCGTCTATCGCGTGTGAGGGTAAAGAGGATTTAGAGTTTGTTATAGTTTGCAAAATATGAGGATCCAAACCTAGCTAAGGATGTATACGCATAAGGAAGTGTATCGGGCTCCCTAATGGGCTTGTAGTGGCTGCGGATTAGGGTGCAACCAAATAAGAGGATCTTTGGGCCGATAACTTGGTGTGCGGCCCGGTTGTTTGGTGTGAATGGTAACGCGCCATAAACATTAACATAATGATCACATACACTAGGTGTGCACATAAATTATGTTACATAATCTCGTGCGAAGGGCACGGGTTCAATATATCCTATAAGTATACAATTAAGGGTTAACACATCCACCGTCATGCATTGTACATATAAGCTTGGTGTACAACTAGCTTAACGAACAATCAAACCATTCACAATACTAAATTATTAATCATCTCTTAGGGCCATTAAGTGTTTAACATGACATGCGCTCAGTCAGTATGTAGCGAGACGTAAAATGTAACCATGCAAGCTAGAAGTCAAGAAATCACAAATACTAACCTTGAAAGTTCGGTTTGTCACATCATCCCCAACTTGAAAGAAATTTCGTCCCGAAATTTGACAAGTGAGCACAGAGAAGTGAAATGATAAATCAAGATTGCTGCTGATTTTCCTCAGGTGCCACATCATCCCCAACTTGAAGTGGAATTTCGTCCCGAAATTCACCAGTTGTACCAGAATTAGCTTGATTAGTAGGGAAGAGTTGAGGATATTTGAGCTTCATCTGATCTTCGTGCTCCCACGTGAACTCCGGTCCATATCTTGAGTTCCAACGAACCCTCACGATCGGGATTCGACTATGCTTGCGAACCTTGACTTCCCGATCCATAATTTCAATAGGTTCCTCAATAAACTACAACTTATCGTCAATATTAGGCTCCAGTAGAGGTATCACAAGTGTTTCATCAGACAAACACTACCTTAGATTCAAGACATAAATGACATCATGTACGTTACCCAATTCGTCGGGTAGCTCGTGTAACAACTCTCACCAAAACTATTAATTATTATTTTATTTTATCCAAAAGGAAACCCTAATTGAGACCCCCAAGTAATCCTGCATAAACCCTAAAATTTTCAGAACAATCGGAATCAGGATCAGGATCAGGGCCCCTAAAACTCGGGGGGGGGGGGGGTGTTTCCTAGTTGATATTATCAATACAGTTTTACGTGTAAAATGAATTTGAACGAATGACCAACTCACCCAAGCTACCAAGACACGGGGCTACCCTATGCTAGGAAGGAGCCCCTCGCGCCACGCGACAGCCCCTTGCGCCACGCGACAGCCCCTTGCGCCACGCGAGGGGGCTGTTTTCCAGATATAAATAGAGGGTGTGGGACTTAGATTTCTGCGTTTGTTCGACGTTAAAATTCACTTTACACTTCGAGATATTGTCTGATTACTACAAAACACACACACTCACGAAACGCTGCCGCGATAACAGGGTAATAACTCGATCGCTACTACGATTCAATGTCCGATCGATGAAAACTATCCAATGGATGTTTAAGTGTTGCCCAAATTAGGGTTATGCTTTGTCAGTCGTCGTGAATTCGATGGATGTTTAAGTATCGCACTTTGTCATTCGTTGTGAAGGTTTTAATCTCGTGAGTTATCATAAATGCTGTATTAGTTACTAACCTAGTTCGTGTGCATTGTTATTTGAATTAGGTTAACAGGCTTAACAGTAGGCTAAACTCTGCCCGTATAAATCTGCAATGTGAGTCATTCTCTTTTATCAAATATTTTACAATACTCCATTTTCAAATGTTATAATTACAGGGATTAAGTCGTGGTTATCTTAATCACTGGCTAGTGGGGTATTGTGCACATTACTAATTTCTCACGGTTAGGCTAATAAATCCTAACACTGATAAACGTCACTACTTGGGGTGGGACCCAATAGTGGTATGACCATCGTCACCAGGTGACACGGTGCCAGATAAAAATAAGATAGAAGCCATTGTAATCGCTCTTATGCTGTAATTTATAACTATGTGTCATTTTATCAAAATGAATGATTCACCAGTATTTCCCCGCTGACAAAATATTTTTAAAACATGTTTCAGGCGACCTGCTGTAAATCAAGGAAAACGTGCTACGGAGCACTAACAAGCTTGAAGAGGTGGCTCAGTTAAAATGAATAAACATGTTTTAATAAATCAGGGAATTTCCTAGTAAAATTCCTCTGTTGTAAATTACGGGGTTTATCCCGAATTATGAAATAAAATAATCGGGCATTTCAAGTTTTTAAAGATCCTGTTAAAATCTTCCGCTGTCGCATCAATAAATACCACAGGTTCCTGTCCCGCGGCTCCTAACCGGGTCAAACCAGGGCTGGGGCCGTGACAGGAAAAGGTGGTATCAGAGCCACTGATTTAAGCCAATTAAGTATTTAGAAAATACTTAATTTTACTAATTGCCATTTTGTGATTACGTGTTATATTATTTGAATATTTGTTTACAGTACGGGTAAACAAAGACTTTCGGACATCTATCATAAATTAGATACTTCACCGAAAGAAAAAGGAACTTCATTCTCAAAACACTCAGCAAATACTGAGGAAGGAATATTTGTTCGCAAGGCACAATATGAGAAACCACTTTCTCCTAATAAAAGAAGTTTGATTATTAGGAAAAGTCAGGAAAAAAATAAAGAAATCACAACCAAAAGAAGTGAGGGTTAATCAGGAAACCCATGAATTAGGCAGTAACCCACCATGGGAAGATGAATTAGATGAAAAGTGGGCAGATCTCTACATGTTAGCCACTGTAGCAGTAAATGCAAAATTTTAAATACCCTGACCAGTTCTAGCACCCATATCACCTACAAGCCAGAAACTTTACCCAGTAAATAAATAAGTTTACAATAAACCCTAGTATGTTTTAAATTTTCAGTTGTCCTTTGTATTAAATTAGTCACACGGTATGCAATAAATACTTGAATATTTGTCTGTGAAATTTTATTATAAAATTTTAACTTAGCATTTTGTGTGCATTTTGCATATATGCTAAACAACATGAATGAGTTATCTGAAGCTCTTCAGAATCTCAATCTCTATCCGGTAAAAGTAGAAGTTTCCAGAGACTTTACTGGTTACTTACCCGATGTGGATGAACCTATGGAATTCTACGCTCCACCTCCGGAAAAACCAAAGCCTAATAAAAGGAGAAGATTTGTAGGATGGAGGCGTGTGCGCAGGAGGAAACCAGCAACTAGAAAGGTTCCCAAAATAGAGAATCCCATAGATAAAGGAAAAGGGATTGAAATCGTGGAAGGTTCTAGACAAGTAGAAATGGAAATTGGGGAAAGTTCTAAGCAAGTCGAGGAGTTGCCATTGCAGGAGGAATTGGATCGTATACTGGCAAGCTGTGATATCCTTAGGCCTATCAATAACAACCTCTTCCCTTATCCTGCTGAAACCCAACTTCCAATAAACTTAGAACCGGCTATTCCAGATCCTCTGATCCATACCCAACCTCTAGGAGAAATGGACGAGTGGTGGACCAATGATTGGCAGTTTCAAAACCTCCTAAATAAACCTTATACTTTTTTCCCTCAGTTCGACCCAGAACCTATACCAAACCCACCAATGAGCAATGAAAACTTAGCAGGACTCCGTCATTTTGGCGAGGAGCTGGTGGACGCAGGAAATAGGATCCGGGAGGTGGGAGAACAGATCTCTTGGAAGTACGACGAGAGGGAACGTCGCTTCTGAGGTACCAACTAACAAGAGATAGTGTGGTTATGAAACTGTGATTGTATAATAATAATAATAGTAGTAAAATATAACTATGTAAAATAACTAAAAATAAAACTTGTGTAAAATAAACAGTGTGTACGGATGCATAATATAATCTATAAAAATGGAAGTCGAGAAATCGATAATTTTGGATATACATATGTTGTGAAATTATGTGATTGTTTTGCATATAATTGTTATTTAATTCTATGTTAATAATTTATATATATATTAATTACCAGATGGAAAACACTAATAATGAACCCGTTAATGAGGTTAACCAATCTGAGCAACACCAGGAGGATCAATTTATGACTAGGCAAGATATCGAGAATATCGTTGCTCAAGGAATAGCCAATGTTATTCCAGCAATCCTTGCTGCTGCCCAAAAACCTGTTGAACCTCAACAAAGTATTCCTAGTAAACGTACTCATGAAGATAACTTCAGTAATAGCGTAAACGGAGGTGGCAATCATACTAACAATGATAATGAGATACGGCAAGCCCCAATTCTCAAAAGAATGAAAGCTGCAACACCTGGTTGCACTTACAAAGAATTTCTTGCTTGTAAACCAGCTGAATTTGCAGGCAATGAAGGGGCAACTGCGACACTGCGTTGGTTGGAGAAAACCGAAGCAGTAATTATGATAAGTAAATGTGCTGAAGAAGACAAGGTTATGTATGCATCGCATCTTTTTAAAGAAGGGGCGCTAGAATGGTGGAATACAGTACTTCAAGCCAAAGGAAGAAATATGGCCTATGCCATGAGTTAGGAAGAATTTAAGCAGCTAATGGAAAGAAAATTCTGTCCCGAATATGAAAAGGAAGAAATGGCAAATAAGTTCCTGAACCATCGGATGATGGGTGTAGATTGTCGAGGGTATACTTCGACATTCTTCGAGTATGCGAGAGTGGTACCAACCCTGGCTTCGCCAGAACCGGTGCTTATTTCCCGCTATATTTGGGGATTAATTGGCGAAATCCGTAATATCGTTAAAGCGGCGAGATCTCGCGCTATTGACGATGCGGTAGAATTAGCTAACACGCTAACTGATGAATTGGTATGCACAAGTGAAGAAAACCGGAAAAAGGAAGTAGCCCAAAAGATTACCCAATGATTCCGTATGGGTAACCGTAGTAGTTTCAGGAAAAAGGGAACTGGGCAATCTTCCACTGTTCCATTTTGCAATGCCTGCAACAGAAAGCACTTTGGAAGATGCAAAGGGTATTGCAATTTCTACAAAATCCCAGGGCATGAAGAAGAATATTGCAGGAAGAAGAAAGCAACAATTTGCTACTACTGTGGAGAAGCTGGACATTTCAGGCCAGACTGCCCGAAATTGGTCAAACCAGCTGATAACAAAGCCAAACCTGCAGAAGGAACTACCAAAAAGAACGTGAGAGCCTTCCAGTTGACTACTCAGGAGGCCGAGCTAATTCCTGACGTGGTAGCTGGTACGTTCCTAGTTCACGACGTTTATGCAAGAGTATTATTTGACTCTGGTGCAAACCAAAGTTTTATCAATACTTCATTCTGCCAAGCTCTTAATTTACCCTTAACCAACCTTAGGCAGATTTTTACAGACGAAACAGCAGATGGAAATTCTGTTAACATAGATAAGGTTTTGCGAGAAGGAAAGATAGAACTCTTAGGTCATAAATTTTCTGCAAACTTGTTACCTATGAATTTAGCCGGATTCGATGTGGTGTTAGGAATGGATTGGTTAGTAGCCAACCATGCTCGAATTATTTGTGATAAAAATGCCATAGAAATATATACACCTACAGGAGAGGTAATTTTAATTACAGGAGATAAACCACGTAAGCCACTGAAATTCATTTCAGTAATGAAGTTGGCCAGTTATTCAAGAAAACAAGAAATAGTGTATATGATTTCGGTAATCATTAACACGGAAAATAAGGAACTTAAGGAAATTCCAGTAGTCTCAGAATACTCGGATGTATTCCCAGAAGAGCTACCTGGATTACCACCAGACAGGGAAGTAGAATTTAGGATTCATCTAATTCCAGGAACTACACCAATAGCCAAAGCACCTTACCGGTTAGCATCCACTGAAATGCTAGAGCTGAAAAAGCAGTTAGATGAATTGCTAAGTAAAGGATTCATACAACCTAGTTCATCCCCTTGGGGAGCACCAGTATTGTTTGTAAAGAAAAAGGATGGTTCGATGCGAATGTGTATCGATTATAGAGAACTGAATAAGGTCACAATTAAGAATCGATACCCATTACCTAGGATTGATGATCTTTTTTATCAACTCCAGGGAGCTAGATATTTTTCTAAGATTGACTTACGCTCTGGTTACCATCAGTTGAAAGTACAAGAAGAAGACATACCTAAAACTACTTTTAGAACTAGGTATGGTCATTACGAGTTTACAGTCATGCCCTTCGGACTAACGAATGCACCTGCAGCATTCATGGACATGATGAATAGAATCTGTAAACCGTATTTGGATAAATTTTTAATTGTCTTCATCGACGATATACTTATCTATTCCAAAAGTCAGGAGGAACATTGTGAGCACCTGCATGTACTCTTAACTTTGTTAAGAAAGGAGAAGCTTTACGCCAAATTCTCGAAGTGTGAATTTTGGCTGCAGGAGGTACAATTTTTAGGACACATGGTGAATCACGAAGGTATTCACATAGATCCTTCCAAAATAGAAGCAATCACCAAATGGAAAGTCTCGTAGTCAACTATGGAAATTAGAAGTTTTCTAGGGTTAGCTGGATACTATAGGCGATTCATTAAGGATTTTTCCAAGATAGTTCTACCATTAACTAAGCTAACCTGTAAAGCAGTTAAGTTTGAATGGGGACCTAGGCAAGAAGAAACCTTTAGGATTTTGAAGCAAAAGTTAACAAATGCTCCAATTCTGGCTTTACCAGAAGGAACAGAAGATTTTGAAGTTTACTGTGATGCTTCAAAACTAGGATTAGGATGTGTGTTGATGCAACGCAAGAAAGTAATTGCGTATGCATCAAGGCAATTGAAAAAGCACGAAGAAAACTATACGACTTAGAATTAGGAGCCATAATTTTTGCCCTTAAGATTTGGAGACACTATCTATATGGAAGTAAGTTTACTGTCTATACGGATCATAAGAGCTTAAGGTACATATTTGGGCAAAAAGAATTAAACATGAGGCAAAGAAGATGGATGGAAATCCTAAGTGACTACGACTGTGATATCCAATATCACGAAGGAAAAGCAAACATAGTTGCAGATGCTTTAAGTCGTAAGTATCATGAGAAACAACGACGAGTTCGTGCTCTCAGACTAAATCTACAGTTAGATTTAATGGAACAACTAAAGAATGTTCTGGAAACAACAATCAAGGATGATGCTGAAGGAATGAAAGGAAGAATAAAGGAATTAGAGCAAGGAAGTGATGGAATTTGGAAATTCCATAAGAAAAGGATTTGGGTACCTAAGCAAGGAGAATTAAGAGATAAAATTTTAGAAGAAGCTCATAAATCTAGGTATACCATGCATCTAGGAAACAATAAAATGTACCAAGATTTAAGGAATAATTTCTGGTGGATAGGAATGAAAAAGGACATAGCTAGATATGTTTCTAAGTGTCTTACTTGTTCACAAGTTAAGGCAGAACACCAGAAACCTTCGGGTTTACTACAACAATTAGAAATGCCTGTATGGAAATGGGAACTCATAACAATGGACTTTGTTACAAAGTTACCCAAAACCAGAAAATGTAATGACGCGATTTGGGTAGTTGTGGATCGATTAACCAAATCAGCTCATTTTCTACCCATGAAGGAAACCTTTAGCATGGAAAGGTTAGCCAAGTTGTATGTAGACGAAGTAGTATCCTTACATGGAGTTCCACTCTCCATTGTATCGGATAGGGATAGTCGTTTCACTTCCCATTTCTGGACCAGTTTCCAGGAAGCAATGGGAACCCGACTAAATTTAAGCACTGCATACCATCCTCAGACAGACGGACAAAGTGAAAGGACGATACAAACCCTAGAAGACATGCTCCGAGCATGTGTAATTGATTTTGGTGGAAACTGGGATGATCACCTACCTTTGATCGAATTCTCCTATAATAATAGTTATCATGCAAGCATTGAAGCTGCCCCATTCGAAGCACTGTATGGACGAAAGTGCAGAACTCCAGTTTGTTGGGCAGAAATAGGAGAAAGTCAATTGTCAGGTCCTGAAATTGTACAAGAAACCACCGACAAGATCACTCAGATCAAGGAAAGACTGAAGACGGCTCAAGATCGTCAGAAAAGTTATGCCGACAATCGACGCAAACCATTAGAGTTCCAAGTTGGAGACAAGGTACTCTTGAAAGTTTCTCCTTGGAAAGGAGTAGTTCGGTTCGGTAAGAAAGGAAAGCTAAGTCCACGATACGTAGGACCATTTTCTGTGATCCAACGTATAGGACCAGTTTCCTATCGCTTACAACTACCAGAAGAGTTAGCTGGAGTACATGACGTATTTCATGTATCCAATCTCAAGAAATGTTTATCGGACGAATCCCTGGTAGTACCTCTTCAAGATATAGAGGTAAATGAAAAGTTAAAATTTGTAGAGAAACCACTACAAATAGAAGACAGAAAGATCAAGTTTCTCAAACACAAAAGATGGGTACTAGTTAAAGTCAAGTGGGATTCAAAGAGAGGACCCAAGTACACTTGGGAGCTGGAATCGGAAATGAAGCGGAAATATCCTCATTTATTCCAGTAAATCTCGAGGACGAGATTTTTATTAAGGTGGAGAGGATGTAACAACTCTCACCAAAACTATTAATTATTATTTTATTTTGTCCAAAAGGAAACCCTAATTGAGACCCCCAAGTAATCCTGCATAAACCCTAAAATTTTTAGAACAATCGGAATCAGGATCAGGATCAGGGCCCCTAAAACTCGGAGGGGGGGGGTTCCTAGTTGAAATTATCAATACGTTTTACGTGTAAAACGAATTTGAACGAATGACCAAGTCACCCAAGCTACCAGGACACGGGGCTACCCTATGCTAGGAAGGAGCCCCTCGCGCCACGCGAGGGGGCTGTTTTCCAGATATAAATAGAGGGGTGTGGGACTTAGATTTCTGCGTTTGTTGCACGTTAAAATTCACTTTACACTTCGAGATATTGTCTGATTACTACAAAACACACACAATCACGAAACGCTGCCGCGATAACAGGGTAATAACTCGATCGCTACTACGATTCAATGTCCGATCGATGAAAACTCTCCAATGGATGTTTAAGTGTTGCCCAAATTAGGGTTATGCTTTGTCATTCGTCGTGAATTTGATGGATGTTTAAGTATCGCACTTTGTCATTCGTTGTGAAGGTTTTAATCTCGTGAGTTATTGTAAATGATGTATTAGTTACTAACCTAGTTCGTGTGCATTGTTATTTGAATTA
Organism: Helianthus tuberosus; assembly: GCA_030545235.1. NCBI lineage: Eukaryota > Viridiplantae > Streptophyta > Magnoliopsida > Asterales > Asteraceae > Helianthus > Helianthus tuberosus. Next base: position 34,417,590 of record CM060358.1, on the reverse strand, counting down.
GGTTAACAGGCTAATCAGTAGGCTAAACTCTGCCCGTATAAATCTGCAATGTGAGTCATTCTCTTTTATCAAATATTTTACAATACTCCATTTTCAAATGTTATAATTACAGGGATTAAGTTGTGGTTATCTTAATCACCGGCTAGTGGGGTATTGTGCACATTACTAATTTCTCACGGTTAGGCTAATAAATCCTAACAGTGATAAACGTCACTACTTGGGGTGGGACCCAATATTGGTATGACCATCGTCAGCAGGTGACACGGTGCTAGATAAAAATAAGATAGAAGCCATTGTAATCGCTCTTATGCTGTAATTTATAACTATGTATCATTTTATCAAAATGAATGATTCACCAGTATTTCCCCGCTGACAAAATATTTTTAAAACATGTTTCAGGAGACCTGCTGTAAATCAAGGAAAACGTGCTACGGAGCACTAACAAGCTTGAAGAGGTGGCTCAGTTAAAATGAATAAACATGTTTTAATAAATCAGGGAATTTCCTAGTAAAATTCCTCTGTTGTAAATTACGGGGTTTATCCTGAATTATGAAATAAAATAATCGGGCATTTCAAGTTTTTAAAGATCCTGTTAAAATCTTCCGCTGTCGCGTCAATAAATACCACGGGTTCCTGTCCCGCGGCTCCTGACCGGGTCAAACCGGGGATAGGGCCTTAACAGCTCGAGTTTGTAGGCGACGTGACCGATTCTTTCCAGAATTCTGAATAATTCAACATAACGTAAATTAAGCCTGTCACGCTTCCCAAGCGTACCACACCCTCCCAGGGTGAAATTTTCAACATGATACGATCTCCTACAGCGAACTCCCAGTGTTTCCTAAGCTTATAAATTTCCTGACGGTCACTCGTTGCCGCCAGACGATTTCCGATCCAAGCAATCTTCCCAAGAGTTTGAAATTCAAGTCCTGGACATGCGATTACGTTGTCACCCACCTTAATCCAACAAGGAGATTAGCGTCACTGTCCATGCAATGCCTCAAACAGAGTTGTCTGAATACTAGAATGGTAACTGTTGTAGTAAACTCAACCAAAGGTAGGCGTCCTTCCATTTTTTTACCAAGTCAATCACACACATGCTCGCAACATGTCTTCAAGTGCAAGGAGGGTTCGTTTAACCGTTCGTCCTACGATGATAAGTAATGCTCATGTCTAGACGTGAGCCAAGAGTGTTGTGTAATGCCTGTCATAAATCAGGTATAGATCAAATTCAGAGATAACAGGAGTTGACACCTCGTGCCTAATAACCGCCTCTCTCAGAGGAAAATTCACAGCTTGTGAAGACTCGTCAGTTTCCTTGATCGCAAAAGAGTGTGCTGGTTACGTGAGACAATCAACGATCACCCAGGTGATATTGTTTCCGTCTCGAGTTGTAAGTAGACTAGCGACAAATACATGGCAGTCTGTTCTCATCTTCCATATGGGTGTTGCCGGTTGCTGATACTCCACCTTGACTTTCCCACAAGTCAAACGTCATACCCATACATTGCTAGGTGGGCCTTCATGCCCGATCACCAGTACAAGATTTATAAATCCTAATATCTCTCATCAAAATCCAGTCGACTAGAATATCGAAGCCGGTGTGCTTTGCTCAACACAGGTTTCCCTAAAGTTGTCGTATAATGAGATCCACACTCGTTCCTGGAGATAGTGAATATCATCCGACCTGCCAAAGGTTGCTTCTCCATGCCCCGCATGGGTTCAACTTGAAAATCCTCTTCCTTCCGTTCTCCAGTTTGAACAGAGCGAGTCTGATCAGGTAAGTTAGAGTCGACAGTGAGCTGCAAAGCTCGTGCACATTCAAGTTTCACAATCGTAATCATCCAAAAGTCCCATCCAGCGATGCCATTAACTGTTTTAGCTCTTTCGAAACCAGGGTACATGGGAGGCCCTTGTGATCGGTCTAAGTAGTGCATTCGGTACCGTCCAAGTAATGCCTCAAACTTAAATCCAAAGACCACGGTTTCCACCGCAGGTTGTGTGTCGTGCAGTTCCTCTTTGTAACTCCATTAGGTAAGTCATCACTCCCTCGTGTTGCATCGGTGTGTAACTGGGACTCTGATTCGAACTGTCATTGTATACCACTAAATCACCCGTTCCCTTAGGTAGAGACGATGCTCAGTGCATTGCAGAGTTGGGATTCGAAAGCTGAAAAGACGTCCTCCTGTTTCGTCTTCCACGAACACAACACCCTGCTGTGCTAAAGAGATTTAAGCTGCGTGATCTTCGAAAATCCTGTGATGAATCTGCGATAGTATATAGTGAGACCAAGAAATTGCTGTATCCTTGAAGGGATCTTTGGTGTCGATCAGTTTCTAACAAAATGGATCTTAGCGAGATCCACGTGTATTCCCACTTCGTTGTTTATATGACCAAAAACGTACCTCTCGATTCCAGAAGTTACCTTTTAACGATACTTCGCGCGGAGTGGCTCCTCCCTCAGGAGCTCTAAAATAGGATACATATGCCGCCCATGTTGTTCCTTTCTCCTAGTAATGATTCAAAACGTCATCAACAAACACGGTCGATTCTTGTGGTCAACGAAGCAGCTGATGTGTTGATTAACTCGATGATCATGGTGTACTAAGTCGCAATGGCCGCATTGCGTTTGATATGCCGTTCTAAGAGCATTCTCCTCTTGGACTTCCCTCTGATGATAGCTCGTTCGTTAGTCAATCCTCGAATAGAAGCTTGTCCCTCGCAACTGTTCAACCGGTTGTCAATACATGGTCGAGGCAAGCGGTTCTTAACTGTCACCTTGTTAAGTTCTCGATAATCAATACACGTACGAAAAGGCTTATCTTCACAAATATAACTGGGGCCCCCCAAAGCGAAAAACTAGGTCCGATAAAACTCTTGTCCAACAGTTCCTGGAGTTGATTAGGCAGTTCCAGCAACCTTCCTGATGTGAGACAATAAGGAGTACTAGTAATAAGGGCTGCTTCTGACATGATACCGATCTGATATTCCACCTGACGATGTGAAGGTAAACCTGATAGTTCTTCTGGTAGCACATAGGGAGAAATCACGAACAATTGGTGGATCCTCGATCCTCTTTTCCTTAACCTTAACATCAGTAACGAATGTTAACATAGCGGGGTAATCCTTTCGTGGACACTTCTGGCCTTCATTGCTGAATTAATGCTAACCTGTGCACCACTCGGATACTTTATGACAGACGACAACTTTCTCCTCACAGGGTATATCTGCACGATATCTGGATAACCAATCCATACTGACTACTGCATCAAAACTATCAAGGGTAGTAGAAAGAAGGTTGATGTCGAACACTTGTCCCACAAGGTCGAGTTTGCATCCCAACGAACATATGAAGTCTCAATTGACTTACCAGCCGATTCCACAACAGGTTCGGTTTCAAGAAACATTAGGGTTAAGCAAAATAGAGACGAAGCGATTAACTACCCATACAAGCTACCATGCTGCCATAATCCTGGCGTCGCCCACGCCAATCCTAAACGCCCCTCCACGAGCATCATTTCCAGTGTTGGTATTGTCGTCGTTCCCTTGGTTGTTGTCGTCTTGATTCTAACAACGACCAATCCATGTCGTAGGCACCTTCATTTTCATATTGTAGGCCATGGTTACAAATACCTTGATGTCGCCGTGACTGTTGTCTCTAATTTCGTTGCTTGAAACGGGGCCCTACGATCTCTCACCAACCAAGTCCATGTTTCCACATTCTGAGCCACGTCCTATCGCGCTACTCACTGTGCTGGTAGTCACACATTCCACACTATAATCTGTTGTCATCGCTTATGCCCTGATTGATTCATAAGAGTTGACTCCCATAAGTCGCTGACTAGGGTTAGGGATTCGGTTGAAGTCAATCTGTTGGTGTTCGTTACCGGTATCGTCCTAATACTGAGGTTGGTAAGGCGCTACACTCATCCTCTTGTCCATCGTTCTTGCAAGTTGACTGAGTAATACACAGTATGTTTACATAGTGTTGTAGAAGTGATCGCACTTCGGGGTCTTAAGACGTCAATACGTTAAGTTCCAGCAAACGAAGAAAGGTAAGAAAGGTATAGACCAATCATTCAATGCTACGACATCCATCACAGAGACGTTCATACTAGTACCTAACATCGTACACAGTTCGCTAGACGTCCAGATGTGTGTTCAGGTAATACTCGATAGCTTCGAGATTCGCAAGGATTCAGTGAGAAGTGAAAAGATCATGTTCGAGTAGGAGACAATTACTACTACGACTCCTATAGACTGTTGTGTTTCACATCGATCAAATAACGGAATGGAATCCCTTTTTCACTTGTTAAGTCTCACTGGGACTCGCATGCACCCCGCATTATTATTATGTGTGCACCCACAATAATATTGCGATTTGCATGCTCGTCTCAGTTCCCCCTAACTCATGTCAAATGGTTCCTCAAACTCGTGTGCCAAACAGAGGTTATCAAAATGATAAGATCACAAGAATCTAAGGACTACAACACACCCACTACGCATCATAAAGTAAGCAAGCAATTCATGAAATTATGCTATAGTGACGAGTGTGTGTTCGTATGCCACATCATAAACAAGTGTACACTAGCCATGCAATGTATACAACAAATGAAAGAGACGAACCTTGCAATCTGGAGCTGAGTGTCATGGTCGTATTCTCATTTTCAGAACAGTTCGGTTATAGTCTGGTTTTATAAAAACATTTTTAAAACCAAGTTCACTATAACAAATGAAAGAGACGAACCTTGCAATCTGGAGCTGAGTGTCATGGTCGTATTCTCATTTTCAGAACAGTTCGGTTATAGTCTGGTTTTATAAAAACATTTTTAAAACCAAGTTCACTATAACCAGTGGCTCTGATACCAAACTGTCACACCCCCAAAATACCACCAAAGGAATACCCTGCTAGGCGTGTGACATAACAATAACGAGCCACTAATCAAGTTAAACCAATAGTAAGTTTCTAAATAAAATCGTCAATTATTACTGAAAAGTACTATTCATAAGTTTTAATGAAAACCAACATGTTCAGCGGAAGCAATAAGTAAATCAAGTTTAAATGTTTCAAAACAAGTATGTAATATCAACAATCATATCATGAGTATCCAGTCAGCTCGACACATGACCACTCCAGCTACTTCAGACAGCAAGTTCCAAATCCAAGTAATCTAACGACCTGCGAGCATGCAACAAGTGTATCAGACAACGCTGGTGAGTTCATAGTTTGTGAAAACGTTAGTTACCAAGTGTTTAGTTCCGTTCATTGATTACAATTCCAAAAGTAATGTTGATAATATCTCGATACTGAACAAGACGACTCCTGATGTATGTTTTGCCCGTTCCCCAGTGCTCCTATCAAAGCACTGGGCATGACTGGGTCATTAGTTCACACCCGTCCTCTCCGGTACGGGGTGAGGGTGCCAAACCTAAGTAGCGCTACCAACTAATACCCCGCTACCTCTCCGGTAACAAAAAGATGGGACTTAAGAGTGATAGAGTGAGATTATTATCCAACATTCCAGTTTTACCCAAAAGACTTATCCCTCCCCGGGATACCCACTGACTGTCCCAACCACCGGGACGCATGCTCAAGAGTAGTGAACTCACCTTAGAGTGCTCGGTATGTTATGTTACGCTACCCGTTCTTATTGGTCAACCAACCCTAGTGCGGTTACCAGTAACAGTCAGTTTCATATGCACATAGAACACGTATTCTCTACACAATTCACACTTGTAGTGTATACAAATTTCACATAACATTATACAATTCATTATAGTACTTCATGCAGCATACCAGTTCACTATCATGTATTCACCTAGTGGGTAGTTAGTTCATTTACACGTTCATATTACAAGTTCGTATTTTACAAGACAGGTAACCGATAGCATTTCATTCGTTATTCACAGAATGTACAACTTGACAAGTTTAAGTCCCAACCAACATTGTATGACCCAAGCTTCTAACACCTTAATCAAAACAGCTCGTGGCCCAATTGGTTTCAGGCCCATTCGATAATGCTTTCAACTGCTCGGCCCAGATCAGTGTGGGGCGTGTGCGGCCCAACACGTTTAGCCTGCTGATCCAGCAACGGCCCACATCTAATTACCCGTTAAGTGCGCAGCCCGATTTCTACTGTGTAACTAGCTGGGCTTGTGGCCCAGTGTTTAGGGTGCGACCCAAATCATATGGCCCGCTACAGACCCGCAGCCCGCTCGACGAGACCCATATAGCAACAAACCTATCCACATAATTGCTTTACCTCCAATCTCATCCTTTAGAAATAATGGGCTATCCGTTTCATGTTTTCATGTTCATATTCACGCTCTAAGGATTCCTTTTTATCTATTAATGACCCTTTATCATAAAATAGACTTTTATGAATATCATATCATGATTCATTCCTATCCCATACCCATCGACCCAACCATCTCTAATAATTATATCATATATCATAGTTGTCAATATTCAGCCAAGTTAAACTGAATCAAACCTGATAATATACGCCACTGAACTAATCAGCATCATGATTATTCCATCAATACAATAAATAAAACTACCATATAACCACAACACATCATTTATTAACATGAAACCTAAAACACCAACGTGGTCATTCACTACACATACACATCAGATAATACATCATCATATTAAATCCTCTATCTTATGCACATTAATTAACATGACAACTCCCCATATTCGATCCATGCATATTAACAGTTTCATGTTATCAATTTATCATGCAACAATTCAAATAATCCCAAAACACACTCAATTAACCTACAACATTATACCAAACAATCAACTAGACCCGAATTATAGACATTATAACGTAGTACTAACCGTGTTTGGGGTAAACCCGAGGTGTCAAGATCAACAGACTTCGAGTGATAGGACGAAACCCCCAAGGGTTATGAAGGAACCAGCCATCTATCGCGTATGAGGGTAAAGAGGATTTAGAGTTTGTTATAGTTTGCAAAATATGAGGATCCAAACCTAGCTAAGGATGTATACGCATAAGGAAGTGTATCGGGCTCCCTAATGGGCTTGTAGTGGCTGCGGATTAGGGTGCAACCAAATAGGAGAATCTTTGGGCCGATAACTTGGGGTCCGGCCCGGTTTTTTGGTGTAAATGGTAACGTGCCATAAACATTAACATAATGATCACATACACTAGGTGTGCACATAAATTGTGTTACTTAATCTCGTGCGAAGGGCACGGGTTCAATATATCCTATAAGTATACAATTAAGGGTTAACACATCCACCGTCAAGCATTGTACATATAAGCTTGGTGTACAACTAGCTTAACAAATAATCAAACCATTCACACTACTAAATTATTAATCATCTCTTAGGGCCATTAAGTGTTTAACATGACATGCGCTCAGTCAGTATGTAGCGAGACGTAAAATGTAACCATGCAAGCTAGAAGTCAAGAAATAGAAGTCAAGAAATCACAAATACTAACCTTGAAAGTTCGGGTTGTCACAAACGCTACCCTCAGCCATCTTGGTCTGAGTCAGTAAGGATACAGTCCCGCAAGGCCGGATTATAGGAAGATAATTAAGTAACTTATGAATGCAAAATGTGGCATGTCCCTCTATTGGAGGCAACGCTACCCTCGGCCATATTGGTCTGAGTCAGCAGGTATACAGTCTCGCTTGGCCGGTTTAAAGTATTTTAATAGTAGTTTATTAATAAGGGATTCAAGTCGTTCTTACTTCCCCCGATTTGATGTTATCTGCCTCAAGAGAAGTCCTAATAAGCTTGAATCAAGTCTTCGCAGGATATATACACTGAACAAGGCAAGAACTTTACCTAAACTACCCTTATAACCCCCTTCCAGGCAGTTAGCGTGCTTTATATAGACCGTATAGACACGAATGAGTGAATCAACAAAACATGAAGAAATGATAGAGTAAAGTTCACTTTCAATATAAAAAACTAGTTATTAAAGTCATTAATACAAGCACAAATAAAAGTAGCCAAACCTTGGAAATCAAAAGTAATACATAAAAGATTTGTTTAAGAAATTAACCAAGCATGACCTTTGTTTCATAATAACTCTTATGATCAATCTTGGATCCCGAGATTACTACACACACTCTAAAGGTGGATGATGGAGGAATGTGGTGGATGATGGTGTTGTAGTGGTAGTGGAATGGTGGCAAATGAGAGAGAAGTGGTTTGCAAAGGGATGAGTTGGTAATGAACCAAGCACCTCTATTTATAGCTACAAACAGACCCTCCACACTGTACCGTGTCTTTTCCTCTCTATCTTCATTAATTGCCCAGTGTCAGTCTGTATGCACACACAACCCCGTGTGTTAGAGGGCACGACCCCGTGGTCTGTATTGTGTTGTCCTTTGGGAGATTCTGCATATCTGGGAGTTGACCACGGCCCAGTGTCCATGGGACATGACCCCGTATCTCTTGTTTGCTCTATTTGTCTTGTTCTGCATGGACTCTGGAGTGGGGCACGACCCCATACCTTGGTGGTACGGCCTCGTGCTTGTCTTTTGATTTGTTGTTTTGGTCTTGGGGTGAAGCTTGAAAGGTAGGCATGATGTGTCAACTCTTTTTTATTGTATTTATGTTGGTTTTTGCCGTTAATTCTAACATGACATAATATTGTATTGTTATAGAACTCAATTTCATAAACCTTCAAGCAATGGCATAGTGGTAATAGTCTAATTCCCTCCAGCATATGTTCCATGTTTATATCCAGCTTTCCACTACTTGTTAGGTGGTTTTATTGCCTTTTCCATAGAAGGCCGCATGTCTAACGCAAGTTTAGGGTATTTGTGAGGTTCAATGAGTATACACAGAACAAATTATGACAGTGAAAAGATAACCAATTTCTTTTCATGCAAAAACCACATTTTCATTGTCTCTTCAATCATTTACATTGATTGATTTTTAAATTTACGTTCATCTATTTACAAATAACGCCTTTTTATTACTTTTTACATAAAAAACTTGACTTTGAGTAAAAAACAACCCAAAATTGGTACAACGCGATTCTCATCTAATGCTTTAGTTATGGAACCGAAAGAAATGCAAATTCACATGTGGAACATTGTTCTAGTCAATTTTAGGATCAAGCTGCTTCTAAGTAATTTTGGATCAATAATGTCGGTGTTAAAGGATGGGGTTCATGGTTCCATTGAGTTTAAACTCTTGGTGATAGTCGAGCCCGATTTAATCCTACAAAACCGTAAATGTACTTAAAGTCTCGATCATTACCTTAACTACTTTTTTTTTTACTTAAACTAGTTTAAATTCTATATTCTTGTTTTTATGTTGCTATATGTATATTGATATTCAGTGAAGTGATGTTATGCTAGGAACAAAATAAATGTAAATGGGATAACAAATTAATAGTTCCCACTATAGTCAAAATAAACTTTTGAAAGTCCTTGGGTAGTAAAAGGACCAAAATTGACAAAAATGCCTCCAGACCATGGGCCAGGCAACTTACGCTTAAGGAAAGATAATAAAAATGTGTTTCATAATTGGGTAAACCCTTCCGGTAGTATAAAGTGAAAGGCTTAAACCATTTTGGCTTAATGCCACCGAATGGGTCATTTTCGTAAAAGTGTCAAACCCGAGGGTAGAATAGGAATTTAATGATTTTCCTATTATAACCCGTCACAAATGAAGTTGTGATGATAGATGAATGAAGGTCATAGAGTGGGAAGAAGAGATGTGAAGAGATGCGAATAATTTAAGCTTAAGTGCTTAAATCCCATAACGGGTCAAAATAAATGTACGCATAAACCGGGTAATAGTTGCGTAATTCATAAAAGTTACGAACCCGGGTTAAGAATTTTGGGTAAATCACGTAGACAAATGTTTTACGGACATTTCGAAACAAGTTTGAGGTGAAACGGATGAATAAATGAGAAGTTACGGAGTTTTTCGTAAAAGGGGCATTTCAGGGAATTGTGCAACTTTAAGCCTACCGTAAGCTACGACAGGCAGCCGTAAGCTACAATAAGGGGAAACTGGTTGGAACAGGCGGTGTACACCGTAGGCTACGATAGTGAACCGTAGCTTACGGCAGGCCAAGTTAAAAACTTGCAGAATATACACGCCATAAGCTACGACAGTAAGACATAGCCTACGACGAGATTGGCAATGTTGTTTGTTTAACTTGTTTTGGCATTCGGTTTCATTCGATTATGATGTGTGTATATATATATATACACATCATACAACTAACGTATATGATATTTTTTTGAAATTTAGGTGATTGTTTCGAGGCTACGGATGATGATCGAGTTTAATGAAGAACCGAACAGCGTTAAAGAATCAGGCTTCCGCATTTCGTTTAGTCGTTTACGAAACTAAACAAGGATAACATGTTGAAACTTCCTTATACTTATGAAGTTTTATTAAGCTCGAAATTACAAAGGAACTTGTATTTGCATTATTATTAATAAATGCAAATTTCTTTATTTAATTTATGTTTATTAAGTATGGGTATTCTTACACAATCAACCAAACAAAAGAACAGAGATCAAACCTTCTTCATAGCCAATTTCTGCAACTTAGGAACTTCTTTCTTCCAGCAACTTTACCTTCGTCTGTCGAACCTCAACATTAATCGCCACAACCGAAGCCTTATTCTTCTCATGTTTAGCTGTCTCAGCTTTCTAAACATAATAACAACTCAAAATCATCACCAAATCAACATTTCAAAACATAACACAAACCTAAAAACCCTAGATACCAAAAAAATCAACTCAATCACATAGATCGAAACAATTAAACATTAATCACTTGAAAGCAATCTCAATGTCAGATACTGCAACATATCAAAATCATCAACAAATTTACAGTTCGAAACATAACAAAAAACCGAAAAACCCTAAATATCATAACAACCCGAACATTCATACAGATCTAAACATAAATCACTTGAAGAGCAATCTCAATCTCAATGTCAGATTCTACTACAACATAAATCATCAACAAATTTAGAGTTCTAAACGTAACAAAAACTTAAAAACCCTAGATACCATAACAAATAGTACATTCATACAGATCTAAACAATTAAACATAAATCACCTGAAGAGTAGTCTGAATGTCAGATACTGTAGCATAGAGCCTCGCAAATGCATCTTCGCTAGAAACATTGAGATCTCTCTGCTTTTCGACAACATTCGACATCGTATTTATCATACTTTTTGCAAATTGCATCAACTCGAGCCAATATTTGGATTACACTTATCGTTTATTTTCTTGATTTTCACTTTGATTCGAGTTTCACGAGTTTGGTTTTGAAGAAAGTGAAAATTAGTCTTTGAATTTAGGGGAGAATGATTGTATGTTCTTTTCTTTTTGAAGTAACGGAACCAACCTATCATATAAGTTGTAACTAGTTTTGTTTAATTGTTAATGTTGATTGATTTTGTAATTTAATTCGGTTTGGGTTCGGTTTTTTATGTTTTTTTCGTCATACATGTGTGGAAGACTTGGTATGAAACGAGCCTAATGTTTGATTTTGACATACGATGCGGTTCTAAGATCATGCTTGTGTAAACTAACTGTGGACGGGTGTTGAATTAGTGAGATATGGTATGATTTCAGTTCACATATTACTAACCTACAATTTTGATCTATGATATAGTTTAAGATCATGCCCTTCTATACCGGTTGTGAATTGATATCGTGTGATACAATGTTATTTTGGTTTTCTGTTCACATAATCTAACATGCAATTTTGGTAAGTGGTATGGTTCTAAGATCATGCATTTCTAAACCAGGTGTGAATCAATATCACATTAGCGTGATACGATATGACTTTGGTTTTGGTTTTTAGTTCACATAATTCTAACCCGCAATTTTGATACATGCTATGGTTCTAAGATCATGCCTTTCTAAACTAGTCGTGAACTGGTGTCAAATTAGTGGGATACGGTATGATTTTGGTTTTTAGATCACATAATTCTAACCCACAATTTCGATCCATGATATGGTTCCAATATCATGCCTTTGTAAACCGGTTGTGAATTGCTATTAAATTAGTGTGTTATGGTATGATTTTGGTTTCTAGCTCACATAATTCTAACATGACATAATATTGTATTGTTATAGAACTCAATTTTATAAACCTTCAAGCGGTGGCATGGTGGTAATAGTCTAATTCCCTCTAGCATATGTTCCATGTTTGTATCCAGCTTTCCACTGCCTTTTCCATAGAAGGCCGCATGTCTAACACAAGTTTAGGGTAATTGTGAGGTTCAATGAGTTTACATGTAACAAATTATGACAGTGAAAAGAATCTTTTCATGTAAAAACCACATTTTCATAGTCTCTTGAACCATTTACATTGATTGATTTTTAAATTTACGTTCATCTATTTACAAATAATGCCTTTTTATTACTTTTTACATAAAAAACTTGGCTTTTAGTAAAAAACAACCCAAAATTGGTACAACACGATTCTCCTCTAATGCTTTAGTTATGGAACCGAAATAAATGCAAATTCACATGTGGAACATTGTTCTAGTCAATTTTAGGATCAAGCTGCTTCTAAGTAATTTTGGATCAACAGTGTCGGTGTTAAACGATGGGGGGTTTTTGGTTCCCATGAGTTTAAACTCTTGGTGATAGTCGAGCCTAATTTAATCCTACAAAACCGTAAATGTACTTTAAGTCTCGATCATTACTTAACTACTTTTTTACTTAAACTAGATTAAATTCTATCTTCTTGTATATTGATATACAGTGAAGTGATGTTATGTTATCTTTATTCTTTGTTATGTGTCATTGCCTACACGGAAAAAACAAGAAGTTGGCATTTACGTTGTCTTTGATTGTTATGTTACTAGGTTGCTTTAAACCACATATGACACTTCAAACTTTTCTTTTGAAAAGGTAGAAAGAAACTTGTAAAAATATTATTTGATGAACATGTCGTGATCCCACTTGTATATCTTCATTGCTTTATTGTGTTGTGTGTCTAGTCGTTCACACGGAAAAAAAGAGTCAAAAGAATTAACGACCAATAACAAATAAGACTCAACTTGAAGTTTGGATGCAACATTCTTAGGTATCCTTTTTATCTTCTAACAATCTCAAATTTTAAAAACTAAAATTAAGTGTTTCATGAGGTGTTATTAGTGGATATAAAACTAAAAGCTCTTGCTTTTTCACTTGTTTCTCTTAGTGGATATGTCTTAATGATGGTTAGAAGCAGTGGCGGACCCAAGATTTTTGGACAATGAGGTCCCATTTTTCCGGTGTTCAATTTTTTTGGATCGGTCGTTGTTCGGGTCGGGTCGAGAAACATAATAGAAAACAATATCATAACTAAATTACAAGTTTCATTTACTACACATTCAGCTAAATATAGGTGAGAAAAAATTGAAATAGAAAAAAAAAATAGAGTGATTAATTTAAAATCAGGTTTAAAAAAAAACAAAACAAACAAGTATCAAACCCGAGACCTTTCGTGTATAAACAAGGGGTTTTACCACTGCACCAGGATCACTCTCATTGTTATGGGGTCCAACTAAATTATTTTATGGTGTCCATAGAAAATTTTATATACCGCTTCTACTACTTTTTAAAAAAAAAAAGATTGGGGTCCGGGGACCCCGTTCCGCTTAACGTGGGTCCGCCCTTGGTTAGAAGTGATTACATTGTGGTTTTTTAATTACGTCTTCTTGTAATATGCTTTTGACCGGTACCCTTCAAATTTGACACTTTTTATCTATTACAGAAGTCCTAAATTTCATAAATAACTAAGATAAGATTATATGTAATCTATATGTATTATTTTAACGGCTAATTTCTTTTAATCTGTATTTTGATATCTGAATTATTTCTTGGTTTAGAGTTTTGTTCTACGACTGGATGTTATATACATGAAAATTTTCATAGCATTCACACAGATTATATTTACGGTATTGTAAGATGGCCTAACAAGATTAACGATATGAGAGCCTTTTGCCCACCGCTTATATCTGTGTGATCTAATTACCATTTGAGCTCGCTTATGGTTCGACTTAGGCTGCTCGGTATGGGGGTCATCCCCGCTCCGGCTTGCTTCGGCGACGGACCAAACACCGTGCCGCCACCCCCGTCGCCGTCCAGTCATCGTCCTCCCCGTCGGAGTTGTGCCGTTTGCGACGGACCAAAACATGTGGGCCACCCCCGTCGCCGTCCAGAACACCACGCCGCCCCCCCGGTCTTGCTCCGGCGACGTCTTCTTCTCCGTCACCCATACCGTGTAGCCTTAGCTTGCTTAGCTACAACACTTCCATTCAATATGTTTATTTCCCCCTTTTTTTACTTGAGGTTCGCCTAGCCCTTTTGTAGATTAGGGAGTTGGAGTGGGTTACCCTACCCCATCACCAATTATGCTTTTAAGAACATTTTATATCATACATTGAAAACTTTTGTTTAAAAAATATATGATATTTTACAATTTTAAAGCGGATATAGAAATTCCAAATGAATATATTAAAATTTATTCTACTTTGTGTAAAAGTGGTGCATTGATCCATGGCTTTATATAAACATATAAAACCCCATTATAGTTGTAAAAAAATAATTATTGAGTATGCCACATAAGAATATTAAACAAGAATAAATTGTTAAAATCGTCCTTAAGGCTTGAGTGTTTTTGTCAGTTTCATCCAAAATAATTTTTTTTTGCAGTATTACCCTTCACTTTTGGGATTTTTTTTGCCATTTTAATTCAAATGTATAATTTGCTTTATATTTTCTGTCAAATATTTGGATGGAAATAGCAAAAAATCTCATGGACGATTTTGGCAAAAAAGTTAGACGTTTTGATGAAAATGACAAAAAATCACAAAAGTAAGAGGCAATATGGTATAAAAAGTTGTTTTGGATGAAACCGGCAAATACACCCAAACCTCAGGAATGATTTTGGCAATTTACTCATTAAACAATTATACACCTAAAACTTTAATATACATATAATTACCAAACATCTATTGCGAGGGAAAACACTCTAATAGAGACAATATTTTAAGTTTTTTATTAGTTTTTTATATACATAATAAATATAAAAGTCATGCATATTATATAAAATATAATTTTCACATATTTTTTAATCTTTAATTATATTTGAGCCTACAAATTTTTATTATAATTCTTTCTTTAGTTTAGTTAATATTCTCTTATATAATATTATGTAATATTATATTATATTGTGTCATGTTATATTATATCATATTATACTTTTTGTTTAGTTTAGTTAATATTATATTATAAGGGAAGGTTCAAATGAAAATCACTAGTTAACGCGAAAACTCGAAAACTAACTAAAAAAAGTCTAAAAACATACAAATTTTCGCTATTTTAGGTATATAATTTTTTTTTTCAAAAAATAATTTTTTTTGTAGTGCACATGTGTAATAGTACACATGTGTACTACAATTTTTTTTTATGAAAACAAGTTTTTTTATATACAAAAACTAGCGATTTTTAATTAAAAAATTGCAAAAAAATGGTGTGTTTTTTAGGCTTTTTTAGTTAGTTTTCGAGTTTTCGCGTTAAAAGCGGTTTTCATTTGAACCATCCCCTTATATTATATTATATTATGTTATGCATTATGTTAAGTTATATCATATAATGCGTTATGTTAAGTTATATCGTTATATTATATCATATCATATATGCGTTATGTTAAGTTATATCATGTCATGTCATGTTATATTATATTACCAGTGACGAAGGTTTAGATTTCAGACCGGGGGTCGAAAATGTATATACCAAAAAATTTCTATAAAACTGGGGGGTCAAAAACGTATATACCAAAAAAATTTCTATACGAAAACTACATACTCTCCACTACTGAGCGAAAAGTTCGAAGGCCGGCCGCCCCTCCCGCCCCACTATGCTACGCCCATGTATATTACATACATTAGTATCATTATTCGTTTTTATCTCTTTCGATTGCTCTACCAAGTGTCACTACTGTACTCGTGCTGTAACGAACCAAACTAATACGTCTTCCCCAAAAGCACAACGAATCCCACTAGTCATTCATAACTTTATATAAAAAGTCATTATATTTGTAACAAAATTTATATAAACAAAAATCATGATATAATATAAGAATAGGATTAGGATAATGCTTAGTAAGAAACCCCATTATTTTAGAAAACTTAGCAAACTATATATGTGGCTTACATTTTGCCACGTTGCACAGATCCCTTTCTATTACTTTTGACATCAAGGTTATATTAGTAAATTACATTAACCCCCAAGAACTATCCCCAATATGAATTGACATGTTCATTAATTGCCCATCAAATCGTACCATTCACCATCCCCATATTTCTTTTTCATATTTTCCTTTATATCTTCTTCATCATTCATCAGAGAAACCCCATTTCACTTTTACTCCAAATTAGCAAGTAACTCCATTAATATCCATGGAGACAAATCCACCAACCTCCATTCATCATTCATCAGAATTAATGTCGCCGGTCCGTAGTTTCCCAACCTTCGATGTGATTCTGGAAGATGATTTGAGTTCTGCATCTAATCTTCATGTAGCTACTGTTAATTCTTGCTATGAGAATATATGTCAAGAAAATGGAAGCAGTTATAATCCAAATCATCAAAATACTTTGCTCATCCTCCTCCAAGTCAAAGTCAACCACTAATCAAGAAAAAAAAGAAGTGTCCTAGGCAACCCAGGTTTAAATCTCTGAAATATTTAATCTTGTTTCCTTGCTTTTCACAATTTTCAAAAAAAAAAAAAGACGAAAAAATATCAAAAATTATTCATAAAACCTGGTTGTTAATAGGTTTTTGTGTAATGGTTGTTTTAGAGATGAAACATGATTTTTTTTTTTTTTTTTGTTAAAATGGTTCTTAAAAGGGGTTACTTGCTAATGTAATTTACAGGTTTTTATTTTTGTGTTAAAAAGTTATGCTTGGTTTGCATATGAACTGATTTTTGGTTGTGTTGTGATTTTATTTGAGAAAAAGATTGCAATTTAGCTAAAAAGTTGTGATGTTTGAGAAAAAGATTTTCTGGCTATGAATGTGTTAATAGTTATGTGTGGTTAACGACTTAACGGTTATCTTATCTTTTTGTTATTAGGATGGTGATGGATACAAGGGAAACAAGATCCAATTCTCGGGACCGTTGGTTTCGTCAAACGTGGATCAGATGCTTAAGGATCATGACCATGTTTATGTTACAGCACAACACAACTAACACGTGTTATAGTTTGAACTTCAGGACATGCATGTGTTACATGTGACATGAAACCCATGTACAATGTAACACGTATTAGTGCTATGTATTTTTGTTTACTAGTAATATGTAATGTGAGACTCTTCTTGTTTTCTCTAGTACACGATGTTAAAACGGTCTAGACTTAACACATTTTCTGTTGGAGGCGCCCGTATTTGTACCTTTACTGTTACAGTTACTATTGAAGTTTATGCATCCATTCTAGAAGTCTTAACACATGTTATAATAGAGGCTTAACACACGTTATATCAGGTTTACTCTGTTGTTATTAAGTTACTATTGGAGTTTATTCATCCACTGTGAAAGTCTTTACACACGTTATAATAGATGCTTAACACACGTTATACATTTCAGTCGCTTAACACATGTTACAGTATGTATATACACATCATGGTGTTTTGGAAACCAATAGCTTATACATGACACCATGTTAGGTTAAACCAAGATTATAACAGAGGGTTAACACATTTTATCCCAGGTATACGGTGTTACGATATTAACTTGTATGTTCCATATTAACTTGTACACGTTTTTACTATCAGTATATGCACATCATAGTGTTTTGCAAACCACTTTCATATACATGAATACAAGTCGGGTTACAACAAGATTATAATGGTGGAGGCGCCCGTATTTGTACCTCTACTGTTACAGTTACTATTGAAGTTTATGCATCCATTCTGGAAGTCTTAACACATGTTATAATAGAGGCTTAACACACGTTATATCATGTTTACTCTGTTGTTGTTAAGTTACTATTGTAGTTTATTCATCCATTATGGAAGTCTTAACACACGTTATAATAGATGCTTAACACACGTTATACATTTTCAGTCACTTTAACACATGTTACAATATGTATATACACATCATGGTGTTTTGGAAACCACTAGCTTATACTCATGTATTCAGGTATAACAGAGGCTTAACACATTTTATTCAGGTATACGGTGTTACGATATTAACTTGTATGTTCCATGTTAACTTGTTCACGTGTTACGATCAGTATATGCACATCATGGTGTTTTGCAAACCACTTTCATATACTTGAATACAAGTCGGCTTATAATGGATGCTTACATGTTATCATATGTATACAAGTGGGGTTAC
Source organism: Helianthus tuberosus (assembly GCA_030545235.1). Taxonomy (NCBI): domain Eukaryota; kingdom Viridiplantae; phylum Streptophyta; class Magnoliopsida; order Asterales; family Asteraceae; genus Helianthus; species Helianthus tuberosus. Next base: position 34,399,221 of record CM060358.1, on the reverse strand, counting down.
AACAAGACTACGATATTAACTAAGCTCCCCATTAAACTCATCGCCCCCGTCGACTGTTTTCACCCTTGTCACATGTTAAGCAATTACATGTTCCGAACAGACAAATTGTAACACATGTTAGATCAGTATATACACATCATGGTGTTTTGTAAACCACTAGCTTATACATGAATACAATATTATATATTCCAAAATTACCGGTACATGTGTTACCATAAATGGCTCGTTTCATATTACACGTTACATCATGGTGTTCTGTTACAGCATGAACCACCAACACATGCTATAAATGAACGAAGACATCTTTCCCAAAGGATGTGACTTATTCAATGTCCCCGCATTAACGTCGCCTACATCCATCCAGCTTGTCAATTCAATATCTTTTATGGATCTGTTTCTGTAAATCAACACACATTATATATGTTCCATATTAACTTTTATGGTATACGGTGTTACGATATTAACTTGTATGTTCCATATTAACTTGTACACGTTTTTACTATCAGTATATGCACATCATAGTGTTTTGCAAACCACTTTCATATACATGAATACAAGTCGGGTTACAACAAGATTATAATGGTGGAGGCGCCCGTATTTGTACCTCTACTGTTACAGTTACTATTGAAGTTTATGCATCCATTCTGGAAGTCTTAACACATGTTATAATAGAGGCTTAACACACGTTATATCATGTTTACTCTGTTGTTGTTAAGTTACTATTGTAGTTTATTCATCCATTATGGAAGTCTTAACACACGTTATAATAGATGCTTAACACACGTTATACATTTTCAGTCACTTTAACACATGTTACAATATGTATATACACATCATGGTGTTTTGGAAACCACTAGCTTATACTCATGTATTCAGGTATAACAGAGGCTTAACACATTTTATTCAGGTATACGGTGTTACGATATTAACTTGTATGTTCCATGTTAACTTGTTCACGTGTTACGATCAGTATATGCACATCATGGTGTTTTGCACATCATGGTGTTTTGCAAACCACTTTCATATACTTGCAAACCACATCATGGTGTTTTCACCCTTGTCACATGTTAAGCAATTACATGTTCCGAACAGACAAATTGTAACACATGTTAGATCAGTATATACACATCATGGTGTTTTGTAAACCACTAGCTTATACATGAATACAATATTATATATTCCAAAATTACCGGTACATGTGTTACCATAAATGGCTCGTTTCATATTACACGTTACATCATGGTGTTCTGTTACAGGATGAACCACCAACACATGCTATAAATGAACGAAGACATCTTTCCCAAAGGATGTGACTTATTCAATGTCCCCGCATTAACGTCGCCTACATCCATCCAGCTTGTCAATTCAATATCTTTTATGGATCTGTTTCTGTAAATCAACACACATTATATATCATTCTAACAGGTGCTTAACACATGTTATGGGCCTGTCTCTGTAAATCAAGCAACCCAACAAAAAAAAAACAATTATTGTTAAGATCAAAAGCCCCAAACCAACAAAAAAACCCGTTCAAAATCTCATCCTAAAGTTTTGAATTTATTTAAATCCATCAAGCTTGTCAATTGAATATCTTTATGGGTTTGTTTCTATAAATTAACACACGTTATATAAGATTCTAACAGGGGGCTTAACACATGTTATGGGCCTGAGTCTGTGAATCAAGCAACCAAAAAAAAAACACTTACTGTTCAGATCATAAACCCAAACAAGCAACCCAAACCAACATAAGAACAGCTACTGTTAAGATCAAAAGCCCCTAACAAGCAACCAAACCAACAAAAAAAACTCGTTCAAAATCTCATCCTAAAGTTTTTGATTTATTTAAAATACATGAACATTAACCATGGATACCCTATTAACCATTACTAAAACACTTTCAGCACATAAAAACATATTAACAACCATTTCAACAAAAAATCAAGTGTGAAATGATATTTCAAGAACACTTACCGGATCTATACCCGTCCGATGAACACGAAGAAGGGTCTTCAAACCTTCTTCTCTCACACACACTTGAACATTCAAATCTCTCTCTCTCTAAAAAAATAAAGATTATAGATGAACATGATGAAGATTGTTGTTTCTCTCTCTAAAACAAAAAAAATCATCTCTCTAAAAACCTTCATCCTGCCGTCGTTCTCTCTCTAAAACAACAATCTTCAAACATTTTTCTTTCTCACGATGTAGATCTGAACTTGAAGATCGAAATTTGTGTTTGGTGTTCATCATGATCTTGATTGAAGAGAGAGGAAAGAGGAGAGAGGAGAGAGGAGAGAGAGATAACATGTGTGTAAGAGAAATAATCAATGGTACAAAATGACAGTCCTTTTTATTTCCCATTGTGTATGTTCACTTCCGAAAATGCCCTTGGATGGTACAAATTGGCAGTCCTTTTTATTTCTTTTTATTTTTATTCATACCAAAATAATCATGGCCTTTGATCAAGTTTGATGTAAGCTAATCAATGGTTCACAATGGGTTTCCATAGTTTTCTTAAAAAGATAGGGTTTCTTATATAACCAAGCCCTATAAGAATATACCTATAGTTAAGTTAGATGTGAATCCATTACATTACTTCCTTGTAACCCAACTCATACGCACACCCTTTTTAAAGCCTTCTTTCTTCCACCGAATCCCCTCACTCTCTCTCTCTCTCTCTCTCTCTTCAATCGCAAATTCGCATTTCACTTTCATCCACACCGTCAAACACACACAGGTATGAATCATTCTTCCGTTTCAGTTTCCTCATCAACCGATCATTGATTTCTTACACAATTTTACATGAATTCTTTCGATTCTTAATTCATTTCTCCTGTTTTGATTAATCTGTTCTTGTTTTGCTTAATTTTGTTGATCGGTTGTTTTATTTGATCGTGTATGTATGAAATTCAGATGTATGTATAACCGTTTGAAAGATTTGTTGCACAAGTTTAGTTTATTTTAGTTTAATTTATGAGTTCATTTAGATATAGTAATCATGTAACATGTTATTTTTTTTAAATTAAAAAAGAGTTAAATGCCATTTTAGTCATGTCGTTTAGGTTATTTTGCCAGTTTAGTTCAAATGTTTCATTTTTTAACTCTGGGTCCAAAAAGGTTTCACCGTTGCCATTTTAGTTCACTAGGTTGAATTCATCCATTTTTTCTGTTAACGAGAAGGGCAATTCGGTCATTTTATATGCAATTCTGTTAACTAGAAGGGCAATTCGACCATATAAAATGACCAAATTGCTCTTCTCGTTAACAGAAAAAATGGATGAAATTAACCAAGTGGACTAAAATGGCAACGGTGAAACCTTTTTGGACCTATATGAGAAAAATGAAACATTTAGACTAAACTGCCAAAATGACACAAACCACATGGACTAAAATGGCATTTAACTCTTAAAAGAAATTGTTTCAATTCCATATAAAATACCATATCAAAAAGAATAAAATACTCGTTAATACGTTCTACTTTATTTTAAAAAGTAGAGTAAAGTACACGGATTGGTCCCTGTGGTTTACCAAAATTTTGGATTTGGTCCCTAGCTTTCCAAAAGTACATGGATGGTCCTTATGGTTTGCACTTTGTAACGCATTTAGTCCTCAACCAACAAATTCAAAGGTTTTAGCATGTCCAAGTTGGGGACTAAATGCGTTACAAAGTGCAAACCACAGGGACCATCCATGTACTTTAGAAATATTCTGGGGACGAAATGCGTTACAAAGTGCAAACCACATGGACCATCTGTCTACTTTTAAAAAGCTAGGGACCAAATCTAAAATTTTAGTGAACCACAAGGACCATTTGTGTACTTTACTCTAAAAAGTATTAATGTATAAAATGTTATGATTATTTGAAAATCGTGATGAAGTTGGTTTAAAAGTCAACAATATGTTTAGGACTGTACCGTATGCTTTAAAAGTTGTAATTTTTTTAAACTTATGTAGAATGATCTTTTTGTCCTTCTTATATGCATTATCTCTTGTATTGTTCTTGTGTCTTTAGATGTTATAAAGCTGTGTTTTACTTGTGGGCATTCTATGCCTTAATTTTGATGTAATTCCTTACCGTTTTTTATTGTTTATTACTTTTTCTAAAGGAAAAATAATCTTTTAATCAATCATTGTGATCTTGGCGACCCGTCAAGATTCTGATCAAAATGGCGCATCAGCGTTATTTCAATCCATCCTACATGCTAGAGACCGAGAATGATCCGAGCTGGAACTTTGCAGAAAATATCTACGCACATACAGGTAAATCTTAAAACTCGTTTTCTTTCATATCGTTAGTGATTAACGAACAAAAAACTAACCTTTTTTGTTATATATCCACAGATAATATGTCGATCGATGGAGCACAATACACACATTGTAATCACACACCAACAGCGAATGCATATTCTTCATTGCCTCACAATCTACAAATCCCGAATTATCAGCAAGACGTTGCTGGTCCATCGGATCTTTCTATGCATACACATACACCATCTGCTTACGTAGCATCTTCATCTAATTACAGTGGAAATCCTTTTAACGAAGAAGATTTATTCGATATTACGATCGGTAATGCAAGAGTTCATTCTAAACGTAAAAGCCCTGGTGTTCCAGATGGTCAAAGTTCTGGTCAAAGCTCTTCTGATGTTGTAATGGTCAACGAACCGTGGCAAGAAAGTCAACCTGCAAATTTTCTTCACTCACCTTGGGATTATCATACGACAAACCCCATTGGCCTTTCGATCGGCCCGGAGAACTCGCTTAGGAATGTGAGAAGCCGGTCAACGTTTGACTTGGAAGCAAACTCTGTGAGAAATCATTTGGCAAATAATATATCGTGCGACTTTTATACAAGTGGTCAACCGATGGATGTTTCGGTTTCACCCTCGATAAATTTGAATTCAAATCATCTGTCTTCTGTTACTCAAGGTAAGGTTTCATTCATGTACATAGCATCAACTTTCTTCACGTAATTTAAAGGAAATAGAGTAAAATGTCATTTCATCCCTGAGGTTTGACCAGTTTTGCGACTTTCGTCCAAAGGTTTGTTTTCCGCATCTGGATCTAAAAGGTTTGAAATCTTGTCATTTTCATCCAGCTCGTTAACTCCATCCATTTTTCTCCGTTATGTCAGGGGTATTTTCATCTTTTTTGTTAACTCAAGGGGCAATTCGGTCTTTTTCACTTTATGTACAAGTATTAAAAATACCGAATTGCCCTTAAAGTTTACAAAAAAGACAAAAAAACCCTTGATTTAACGGAAAAAAATGGATGGAGTTAACGTGCCGGATGAAAATGACAAGATTTCAACCCTTTTGGATCCAAATGTGGAAAAACAAACCTTTGACAAAAGTCGTAAAACTGGCCAAACCTCAGGGAGGAAAATGGCATTTTACTCAATGAAAAATATTATTCTTCAAATTGCAGATATCAGTTCTATTAGTTATGAATTAAACCCGTTTCTCCAAGGAAGCAGTACCCGTAGTTCATTGATAGTAAACGCGCCACAAAATAACAATCATGTTCTCCGAAATTTTCCGAGTTCCTCTGCGCAGTCTGTGAGAGCAATTCGAAGTGGATATAGTCAAAGTCAAAGGTCTGCGCCAACTTTCAGGTTGTCTTCAACCAACGTGACAGACGATAGGCTGCGACTAGCGACCAATGGTCATCCTTCCCACCCGCCTAGGCCTTCATCCACCGTAGGCTGGCCCGCTAGTGACCGGAGATACCGATCTTTATCGCGGGTGAATTATCATGATCGACCGCCATCTCAGGTATGTTCATTGCCGATACTTTTTATAGTGTGATTTGACCAGTTAACCGGTTAAAGTGACATGACGTGGTGGTTGCTGTATCTGTAGATTTGACCCGTGTTGACTTTTATCTTGAATATGCAGGGTCTTATGATTGTGGACCGGTCGACTTCCAACGGATCTAGAAATCCATTTGATCTACATCGGGATATGAGACTTGACATTGATGACATGAGCTACGAGGTTGGCCGATACATTTACGTTTTTAATATTATTATTGCTGCTGCTGGTACTACTGATTATTAGAGTAAAATGTCATTTTCGTCCCCGGGGTTTGGCCAGTTTTGAAACTTTCGTCCAAAGATTTGTTTTTCCGCATTTGGACCCAAAAGGTTTAAAATCTTGCCATTTTCATTTTCTCCGTTAACTCTATCCATTTTTCTCCGTTAAGTCAAGAGTATTTTCGTCTTTTTTGCTAACTTAGAGGACAATTCGGTCTTTTTTACTTTATGTAAAGAGATCGAATACCTCTGTAAAAAACCGAATTGTCATTTAAGTTAACAAAAAAGACAGAAATACCCCTGACTTAAACCCCTGACTTAAAGGAGAAAAATGGATAGAGTTAACAAGCTAGATGAAAATGAAAATGACAAGATTTTAAACCTTTTGGATCCAGATGCGGAAAAACAAACCTTTGGAAGAAAGTCGCAAATTGGTCAAACCTAATGGTCGAAAATGGCATTTTACTCTTATTATTATTATTAATATGACTATTATTATTGTTTTTTGAATGAAATTAATAGGAGCTACTTGCACTTGGGGAAAGAATTGGAAGTGTAGGCACTGGCCTATCAGATCATCTAATCTCGAAATGTATGCAAGAATCGATTTATTGTTCTTCGGACCAAATGCATGATGAAGGAACCTGTGCGATCTGCCTGGTGAGATTTGCAGTATATAAAAATATACTTGTATACTTTGACTAATTTACGGTTTTACTTGCAGGAAGAGTATGCAAACATGGACGATGTGGGCATGCTACGAGTTTGCAGGCACGATTTTCATGTCCGGTGCATCAGAAAATGGTTGTCAATGAAGAACTCATGTCCTATTTGCAAAGCAGAACCCATGAAACAGAAATAGTTGTAAGACTTCATGTTGTGTTTGTAAATACTTGTTTAAAATTGGAGGATTTGGATAATCTTATAAACATTGTGCATCCATGACAGTAATGGTGCTAAATTATTAGGGGTATATGTGTACATATTTGTTTAAGTAATATGTTTATGAAAGTTATATTGAATTACAAGGTTTGTTAATTGTTATGATTGAGTCCTTGGCTTCTTTTATAGTTTTATTGGTACTTGCAAATTGATGTGATATATATTATTTAAATTATGGTGACATTTAAAGTTCTTTCTTAATCATTACATACTATTTTGAAAAAGTGTTGTGATTTTAATCTAATCCATTATTTGGGATTTAGAGCACCCCCAATGTGTTGGCAAGGGGGACGGACAAAGGAGAACAAACCTCACATTGTGGAGCAAGTCCATGGGGCAGTCTGGATTTGAAGTTCGAATTTACGGACTTGGTCCGGATTGCACAGTGGGGCCCACACTCACACTCACATACATATATCTAGGGCTGCAAACGAACCAAACAAACATGAACAAGACCTTGTTCGTGTTCGTTTGTTAAGAAATATATGTGTTTGCGAACCGTTCACGAACACTTATCGAACGAGATTTTATGTTCGTGTTCGTTTGTTAAGGAAATGAACTTGTTCGTGTTTGTTTGTGTTTGTTTGTTAATTTTAGACAACGAACGTTGACGGACACAAATGAGCACGAAGTACTGTTCATGAACACAGATGGATAGGGCTGTTCATAAAGCTCGCGACTCGTAGCTCGCTCGAAAGAAGCTCGAGAAAAACTAGCTAAGAAAACTCAATTTGAGATGACGTGAACCAAGCTGGCTCATTTTCTAACCAAGCCCAGCTCGAGCTAAGCTCGGCTCGGCCCATGGCTCGGCTCGTTGACTCGTTCTTAGGCTCGTTTAACTCCGACATAAAGCTCAAGGCAGGTTTAGCCCCCTGAATTAATTTCAAGCTTGAGCTCGATCCCACCCTGGCTCGACTCGGCTCGGCTCGGCTCGACTCGTTTACAGCCCTACAGATGGAAACTAACGAACAAAAACAATCGTTCATGAAGAGAATATATAATACACTAACACTTATTAGATATTTAATTCATCGGAATTTTGAAGTATTTAAATAAATATAAAAACTAAAAACACTAATGAACTATCGAACACAAACGAACACGTTACCGAACGTTCACGAACATAAACGAACGAACACGACCTTTGTTCATGTTTGTTCATTTAACTAAACGAACGAAATTTCTTGTTCATGTTCGTTTGTTTAATAAATTAATGAACACAAACAAACTTCCCGCCGAACGGTTCACGAACTGTTCGTCGAACGTTTGGTTCGTTTGCAGCCCTACATATATCATATTTTTAATGGGGATTGTGGAGGTTTGTGAAAGTTTGGAAATCTGATGTGACGCTGAGGTGACAGTTTGTGGAACACCCACGTTCTGGATGCGCTTATAAGAGACCAAAGGAAGCCCTAGACCGAATGACCATACTCAAATGGTTAATGATGAAGTTTGTAGAATTTGACCTTATATTGGTTGCTAGCTAAGGATTCTTTTACTAAGCTTTGTATTAGCCGATTGTTAGGCATGGGTTTAGGGACTTAGGTCACATATTGAACGATATGTTTGATGCTTTGTTTGTTGTATACCAAATGTTGAATCCGCTAAGGTGGTGTTGTAAGATTAAATATTTATTTATATGTATTTAATCTAGTAGCCATCATTATCATTTATATAATATAGATCAAAATATATAAAACCTATAATTTAATTAGTTGGTAATTGTTGATGGGCCATATTACCCTAATTAACTAATTGGGTTTCCCCTTGGTTGTATATAAGGAGATTACTAGAGAGGGATTAGGGTTAGACCCTCATAACATCAACACTAAAATCGCCCCTCCCCTCTCTCCATTACTACGAGTTCTTCAACCCTAAAGAACTCGGTACTACCATCAAGAACATACATCCTAAAGGGGAACCGGACCAATCTGACGAACATGACGTCTATTTCCCTCTCTCGTGTGGTGACTGGCTAATCAGGTACACACCTCTTATTTTATTGTTCATGATTGAATTTACATCATTAGGGTTTATGTTTTACCCATGTTTTTATGATATAATCAACAGTTTGTGGGATTCTTTCTTATCAAAGTACTTGAAAGACTTTAAACACATGTGAAAGCACAAGAAAGAGGAATAATGTATTGTGCAACTTAAAAGCCACTTGCTTGTAGATTAATCTCAAAGAACACAAGAAAGTAGTAAATTTAAAGATATTCCTTGACCCTCATCATGGTAGAGGAAGGTAACAAAACAACTTCAAAGGAAAGGAAGGACAAGGATACCAACAATGCATTCAATAAAAGTCTAAATTGACACGTTGAAAATGTGGAAAACTCGGCCATTTTAACTGAGCGAGTAGAGGTTGTTAGGACATACGTCTAAGGAGCAAAACCAACATCAAAATCGGTCTTTAGAACTTGATTTTAAGTTTTAGTTGAGGATTATGTCTCTTAAGTCTCGAGTTCCATAAGTCATGTTTACAAGAATCATTGTTGGTTTAAGACATTTAAACAAATACAAGATTGATCCGTGTTTTACATAATACATGTCAATTACCTTATTGACCCAATGCTTAGCCGACGAACTATGGTGTTATAATATACATTATCGACCACGGGGTTACAAGCATTTGGGTTGCAAGTGGATGAAACAATTGAAAAGCTAATTTAAACTTTCACCTAATCAATGACAAAGTTGTTACTTGTTATGATGAAGTTTGTAAAACTTGACCATAGGTACAAAGTCAACTTTTGTATATTTTACCCATGGTGGACCAACTTAGGCCTTTTCACTAAGTCCATTTATAGAGTTGATGAGTGTAATCATTTGGTAAGATATCATTTTTTTATGAAAGTTAATCATGTGATTATTAACTTAGGAGATCATGAGCTTAGATGATAGGCATGTTTGGCATTTTTACTAAGCCAACTAATATATTTAACGAGTGCACACAACAAAAGTTAACCATCCTTGTTACCCGATCAAAAACCATCAAACTCCAATGATCAAAAACAAAATGCGATAACATTTCACTTAAATTGTGTCATGACGCGATACATGAACGGTACGCGTCAATTGTCAATCTATGAATATAACGGTAGCCGACTTTTAATGTAAAGATATAAATATTTCAGTGTATACACGTTGATAAATTTGTCTTGATAAGAAATCGAACCAAACGTTCACATACAAGAACTCACAAATTATATGTGTCACAATTGTTTTTTTTTTTTTTTATAAAACTAGAGTACCTTGTATTATCTTAGAGTTGATTTCAAGTAACTTAAACCAACTAAATGGTTTAACTTACTACTTCCAAAAACGTAATGAAGATGATTCTAACTTTCACTAATATTAATATTTATCATCTACCATATTTTCTCACTCATGAAATATTAGTGGGATCCAACTAGGTAGTATCAATTCCATGGAAATGGAGTCTCATTTGTTGGCCGCAAAGTCCATATATTGATTTAGACTCTTTACATGATTAATCATGAATTGATTTGGTTCAATGTATTCTCACAAAGAAAAAGAAAGAACAAAGTGAAACAAGGGTGAAACTAATAGGATCTTTTACAAGAAATTTATTCACACTTGAGGACCTATTCTATGTGCAATTGCCATCATTAAACTTCCACTAAAGAACATAAAACCTACCCCTCCAACTATCCACTTATTCACAAAAACCACATAAACAAAAATAACCATACCCAGTAAATCACACAAACAACAAAGTTATTAGTAGGATCTGAGGAGAGTGGGATGCATGCAAACTTGCCTCTATCCATAGAGATAGACATGCTGTTTCCAGACAGACCCTGACTCCAAGCTAAACAACATACACATAGTCAAATATACAAAACTAAATTGTATGAAAATAGAAGACTACCAATAACAAAATGAGAATGTAAAGAATTAAATTTATATAGAACTAAATTTCTTTACCTTTTGATCACTACTTCAACTTTCAAATTTATAATTGTTCAAATGAGAACTCCATTGAGCCAACATCAATATTATGTTGGTCAATCACCGGACCATCATTCGTGGCTACACCTGTGGCCCTAGGAAGTGTGCCAACCGGACTCTTTGATTCAAAGACTGTGTCATGGAACTGGGACACCGATTGAGCTGAATAGTTGCTTGTTCTACTAGATGTCATGTGAGATGGTGTGCTAGGCGTAGTTGACCCCGGTGTCGTAAAGTTGGATTTACGGTTGAGTTCAACTTGTTTTTTAGCATTCTGGTGCCATTTGAGTAGAGCCTTAACCACTTGTTCGTTGAACACGGCGGGCTTCATGGTTGAACCCATTTGTGTCACTAGTGCATAGAGAGGTAAAGTCACATAGCTGCAGAGTATTAGTACAAACACCCTGCAAATTTAAAAAATCAAAGACTTAATTTTTAAAAAAATGAAATCATCAAGAAACTCATATATCATATCACTACTGATCACCCCATTGAAATCTTGATCCCAAAGTTGGCTTTGTTCTTATGGAAGCATGAGTTCGGCCCGTATTCATACTGAAAAACATCATGATAGAGTAGAATGAGATCTTTAAGAGGTAAAATCATAAAAGTTGATAAATTTATAATTAAAACAGTCAAAAGATTTGTGGGTTTACCCCTGACCATGCAAAAAAAGCCAACTGAAATGCATTCTGCACAAGAACAAAGGAAAACTTTTTACAAGACTCTAAAAAAGATGACAAATTGACAAAAAAAGAAGATAAAAACTAGAGCTTGCATTTGGTAATCTGAACCGTTTGCTTATTAGTGGGTTGATTTGGGTTAGGGGGCACAAGCCGAGCTCGGTTCAAGCTTTGTTTTCAAAGCTCGGGCTTGGCTCGTTTGTTATCTATTAATTAGTATATATATTAAACAAAAATAATATAAATAATAGACTTGTTTAGGCTCACAAGCTCCATAAGTGAAGCTCGGGCACGTGTACTAAACAAGCTTTTAGGTTCGTGCTCGGCTCGTAAACAAGTTTAAATAAGCTCGGCTCAGCTCGTCTACTCGACAACTTTAAATAAGGGGCAAATGATATTAAACATTAATAAAAACTAATATTACGTACACTAAGGTTCGACGAGCCTGGCGAGCTTCACATGCAAGGCTCAAGCTCGGGCTCGATATATAAACGAGCTTTATTTTAGGCTCAAGCTTGGTTCGGGCTCGATAAGGCTCGACTCATTTCGAGCTTTTTCTAGAGCCGATCTTGAGCAGCTCGTAAGCCGCTCAGCTCGTTTGCACCCCTAATTTGGGTTATGTTTTATTTTAAATGGTCAAACTGGTCAACGCTACCCGGCCCGTTTCAACCCATTTTTCCAAGAGAATATGAACCTGAAAGAGGACAAAGTGAATGAGATAGAGTAGGAGGTGAGGGCGGTTGAACCAGAAAAGATCGTTAGCGGGCTGAACCAAGGGTGTACCCTTGACCATTGCACCTCTTTCTTGAATCCTCAAGCCCATTTTGGTTATGATCACTTGTAGTTTTGTCCCAACTAAGAGAACAATCTGCACCAAACCAAACCAAGTGTTGGATTGGTTATTTTGGATGATTCTTGAAGAATATGAGTGTAAGTAAATTAAGCAAACATATATGCTTACAATCAAAGGGATAAAGGGTAGCCATAGATAAGATTTCCAACCTGCCCACAACAAAAAAAAAATCAAGATTTTATTTATGTTTAATGAAATTTGAAGGATTAATTTAAAAAGGTTAAGGATTTGTTTACTGTTGGTGCTAAAGAGTAGAAACAAGACTGCAAGGAACCAGATTGGTGGGCTGTGGGAAAGATTAGTTCAAAACTCAATAACCAGTTTAAACAACAAGATAGTTGATTTTCTGAATAAAACTCGATAATCTTACCTGATTCCCACGACAAGTTTGAAGTCGTCTTCAAGTGATCGATGTATGTACTTATGGAAATTGAAATTTGAATGGCTGTTTGGTGACAAATGTGCCTGAGCGAAAGATGAACTCAATCATTCATGGTTCATATTTTTTTTTTGTAACCATGAGACCCCGTTACCTGAAAACTCATAGGACCCCACCAATAACACAGCTTGCGTTGGGTAGGTGGCTTACAAGGAGGTAAGAGGTTCATGGTTCATGTTCATTGTTCAACTATTAAAAATCCGCTAAACGTTAAAGAATGCAACAATTTTTAATTACCATGACAAATCCGTGGCGAAGAGTCATGTAATCAACTTTTGGAACTGACATTAGGAATTGTCTCATGAATCCCACCTGCATAAAGACATGGAAAGATTAGCCATGGCTAAAGAATGTACTCAACAAACACTTGTTTTGGATATACAAACCATCCAAACAAGAATGGTTGATTGGCACCATACGCTCAAGTGCCTTTGACCGAATGTTGTGTCTCTCGCGAGCCTAAACCTTTCTGGATCTTCAAGAATGAAAAAAAATCACATAATGAAACTAATAAAAAAGAGGCCAAATTAAAGACTATACTAGATGTAGCAAATTGAGTTGATTTGGTTGTCTTTTACCTCAAATGTTAAAAACCTGAATAGTCAAAGATGTTAAAAGTCGCCCAAAGTATATTTTTAATGCATACAATACCTAAACCGTCTTCAAAGTTCTAGATTATTGTTGTAAAATTTTTGAAAAACTTCATATTTGATATGTGAGGGTTAGTGGCCTAATTAACACAACCCTGGCCCATACTAAAAAAATTGCCCATTTCAACCCGAACATGTTTTCACTTGTTACACAACCCGCCCATCTTAACCACCTCTAGAACATACCATGTGTACATTGGTACTCCATTGTCAGTGTTTCTATCTCCCATGCCTTCCATTTTTTCATCTACACAAAATTACAAGAAGTTAAGCCAAATAAACACTAGCCATTTATACACAAAAAAGGCCCAAAAAACAAACATACCTTAGCTCTACCAAAAGCCAGTGTGATTATAGAACAAACCACATGAAACACAGCCAATGAAAAGATGAACATATGGAGCTCGTGGAGTGCGCTACTCGATAAAAACGGAACCTTTCCCTACAAAAACGCCACATTTTTTTCAAGAAAATCAAGATATCTTAATTAAAACTTAAAAGGGTGTCAAGATTTTCTTGATCATGTGTATTCATTCACCTGTGCTTTGCATTTATGATCACCAGTAGCGGCAGAAAGAATGCGTCTAGTTGACGTTGTCATGTTAGAAGCTAAGAATGACAGAAGCTTTCTATGAATTTCTGCTTCAACTAGATCACCACCGTGATGCGCATCCATTTCTTGAATGTCTTTTTTACTGCATGGAAGCCAATTCTCTGCAAGAGATTTCGATATGCAGATATCGGTTATGGTTGCTTTCCCAACTGTTAGCAGCAGTGAGATGAACCCAAGTAGCATAAGCTCTGATTTGATCTTCTCAAGTGCTTCAAATAATGTCTTTTTATCATTCTTTTTTAACCACTGCAAATCATGCAAATTAGGGTTTATTGTTTCTTTCCTTTTTAAGAAGTACTCATGGTTTTTTTCTATTTTATATGTAACGTATATAAAGATTTTCTGAAGGAGATTTTTGAACTTACTTAGCAAATATCAAATCTATCCATATCAAAATGGTTATGGAACGAATCAATGGTACATAACCTTTTCGTGGTCTTGATTACCTCATTTTAGCTCTTAGTTTTACCGGTTGAAAAGACAGATTATCACTAGTTAGTTAACCCGGCCTGACTAGAACCGAAAATTTGGATGTCGAGTTAAGCGATATTCCACCATCGAAAAAAACTGACCCTGTTGAAAAGAATTTCTAGGTCCGCCACTAGAAGTACCAAAAATAATAATATTTTTTTCCCATAATTTTTTTTCAAATAATACTGTTTTCATTCCAATCATCAGGGCAAATTACATAAGAATAGCAGGTAGACGGGCAACAAAATTATTAACAAATTAGCCGCCATGCATGTCCACTGTTCAGACCGGTTTCAAAACCGGATAACGTGATAGATAATGTAAAAATTAACATATATGTATGTATATACATGTATGTATCTGTGATTTTAACAAAATATGAAGCCTACAATAAAAGTTATGAAGACTGATCGAACTATCGAAGTAGAAAGTGAATCAGTAAATGAGTTATGTAGTTGGTTCCTGGTCCGACCAGTCCAAATTGGTTATGAGAATGGTGACCAAAATCACCGGTTCGAAAGAATCCAATTAATAGCAACTTGAAAACATGTGTTACCTTTCCAATTAAGGAAATAATATGTTCAATGAGCATGGATATGGTAACGAGGACTAAACAGACAGCAGCCACAACCCACGTTGGTGTCTTTTCCAATGTCTGAATCCCTTCTGCCATCAATGTTTTCTTCAAGATTTCTTGGCAGTTAAATGTGTGTATATATTATATATGTGTGTGTTTTTATTGTGTGGTATTATTTAACTTCACGTTCCATACAAGAAAGTTTGACTTTTACTAGTCAATGATCTTAGATCACAATGAACTATGCAAAATACTTTTAGTTGATGGAATCAACACTTAA
Source organism: Helianthus tuberosus (assembly GCA_030545235.1). Classification (NCBI taxonomy): domain Eukaryota; kingdom Viridiplantae; phylum Streptophyta; class Magnoliopsida; order Asterales; family Asteraceae; genus Helianthus; species Helianthus tuberosus. Next base: position 34,383,701 of record CM060358.1, on the reverse strand, counting down.
TTCCTTACATTAACTTGTAGTAAAATAATTTGATGCTTTGATCAACAGCATTTTCTGTTTAACTTTTGCAAGATTCTTTCCATTATTTCGGTTCGGTTTTTGGGCAAACTAAAACCAAAATTTTGGTTTTCGGTTTTTTAAAACCGTTTGGTTTGGTTCGGTTCGGTTTTTGGAGCAAAAGTATGTAAGATTTAAGAAATAAAAACTATAAAAGTATGTAAGATCTAAGAAATAAAAAGTATAATTTAAATTTAAGAATCCTTTTTATATGTTTAAATTAAGTTAATATTTATAACCTTTTTAATTAATATTGTTTACATAAACCTAACATTCTAATCTATTTTTATGTTTTCCTTAATTTTTTTAAGACATTTTCTTTTATAATTCTTTGAAGATTATTTAAATTTTATATTAAATTTTGTTATTTCTTGTATGCAATATATAAATCATTTCAATTATAAAAAACATGTTAATGTTTTTATTACAAATAATTAACATTCAAGAATAAAATGAATAATTTCTACTAGCATGGGTTAAACACTTAAACATAAAAATATATGGACTAGGCCTAATATTGTAACTTATCAGTTCGATTTTTTCGGTTATTGAAAATGGTTATCCGAAAACTGAACCAAAACTTTCGGTTATTAAAAATCCAAAAACCGAACCGTTGGTTTTTGTTGTGGTTCGGTTTTTTCAGTTATTTCAGTTACGATTCAGTTATGAATAATTGTGATATTGTTAATATTTTACTATGATAGTCGATTTTTAACTCTTTTGATGGCAATAGATGACAATACTATATGTTATAACAAAATACGAGAGTACGAAAAAAATGTGAATTTGTTGAAAAAAATGTGAATTAATATATAATTAAAGATATAAATAATAAAATGTAAATAAAAATAACATCTTTTATTCTTTATAAAATGTAAATGTAATATTTTATCAAATGATTTTGTATTACTATTATTATCCCCTCACATTCAAAATATAATCCAAATTGCTTTTAGTTACTTATAGATTCTCCGAATCGTGGCATCATGAAATCATTCGACTTGAATCGAACTGATAAACTACGGTTTAGTATTTAGTAAGCTTTATAGTTTTGTATAGCCACCTTTTTTTTCTATTTCACGCAACCAATTTTTAAAAACAACAGTTGAATTTGAAAAACAGTTCTAAAATTTAAATATCAATCTTGGTCTTGGGCCTTAATGGTCCATGGGCCTTGAAAACTAAACTTGGGCCTTATCCGTGTAAACTGTAAAATAGTTCAACCAAAATACATATAATAATAATATCACACCATGAGCATGTTGATTGTTGAGACACTTTGAGACTAAAGAAAACGTAACGTTATTGCATTGTCATGCCATTCGAGTCATGATTGTGTTGTGATTCCCGTTTTTGTTTCCTCTTTTCGGAAAACTCGAAACTTGTATGGAAAAACACAGACACCAAACCGCAATTTGCTTAGACAAAATAAATCTATGTTTCTCGGTCAAATTTGCTTAAAGAAATAATGTTATGTATTTTCAAGACATGATTAGGCATTTAACTAAGGGTGGCTACAGAGTTGGTGGTAAAAAATATTTGTTATATAGCATCTTATACTCGTTTTTTATATGTTATTTACGTATTTGAGAATTAGTGACCCTAATTCACTGAACATTTTTGAAAAGTTAAATTAATTAAGAATATTATATTTTTTAACGGGTATCCAAAATGTGAGATTAATAAAATCCAATTTCTCTTTTATTTATCATTAGTTTATTTTTAGATTTTTAGTTACATATTTTAAATTGTTCAATCTATATATTACACGGGTACCTAACCTGATCTTACTTAAGTATACATTGTTTAATGGAATAAAAGTCTTAACGCACCTAATATTCTAATAATAGCATAAACAAAAATAAAATGATTGATAAAATGATTGTGGTTAGATTGGAACCACATATATTTAATGTGGTGTTATTTGAGTGAATAGAGACAAGAAACATGGTGGAAATGATAATGGGAAAGGCATTGTATTTTATATCATGTGTGTATGAGTGGATGTACGGATGCATGTATATGTTATTATATGTATATATGATTTAAAGACATTGCATAGTTATCTTGGAATTACAAGTACTATGCTATCCCATTAAAATATGTAATTGTCATCGACCAAGTGAATTTGGTATGAATCCCACAATTGAAAACAAGCATGCGTTATTGCCTAACTAGGATTCCACATTCGATGGTCAGTGTTTGTTTTATCCAATTATGTTATTCTAAGAAGTGGTATTCGATGCTCCTAGTATTGGACTAAATTATGATATATAATCAATTTGAAAATAACTTTTAAAAAATTATGACTATCAACCTTACTTTTGGGATTTCTTAACGTTTTCATCATTCCATAAACTTGATCACTACTTCCCTTCCTTCGTCATCCCCACTTCCGTATCTTTAACCGCTACACCTTATTCTACATCATCTTTATCTTTACCTTCGTCTTCAAGACCTTCAAACTAGTGAAGGAGAAAAAGTTGTGGCCTTCTAGGTGGACGATGGATTTCGTAACGAGAAAAATTAAATGCATTTGGGATTGTGAACATGTTTAACCAGAAAAGGTGGTTATCATCGTGTTGGATGAAGCCACATGATCTATCGAGTTAGCATTGTCTCTTCTCTAAATCAATGATTTAGCGCATGTGTTTTAAAACCAAAGGGGTGGAATTGGTGATTTGCCTTTTTCTTTGAACTATGGTGTGGAAGGTCCCTTGAGAAGGTGCAACAATGTAGTGTCCTTGGCGATAACACCACATAAAGACCTAATAGTGAGGTGAATCTAGAAACTCGCTGTGGGCAAGGGAGTAGTTTAGTTGGGGCCTCCCCGAACTTTTCGCTCAGTAGTGCCTGTTATGTAGTTTTCGTATAGAATTTTTTAGGTATGTACGTTTTCGACCCTCCGGTTTTATAATTTTTTAGGTATATACGTTTTCGACCCCCTGTTGGAAATCTTAAGCTTCGCCACTGAATATGGGTACCTTCCATTCTAGGATATAAGCAAACTGAACCACAAAACAAAGAAAACATTACAGCAAAACCGAACCACAAAACAAAGAAAACACTAGTTTGAATTTTATATGTATAATATAGTATGTTATAATAATTTAATTTAGACCGTGGGGTATGGTGTAGCGGGGGTTTGGGGCATGGGTAGACACGTGGACTTCGAGGGGCACTGCTAGTCAGTTGCATGTTGGGTCGGTATGGCGAGGCGGGGCTAGCCCGCGTGGGTTGTCCACGTGTTATAATTTTTTTCTTCAATTATTATAAAAATACACACAAAATTAAAAAAAAAAGCCTAAATTATTTTTAAAAGGGTTGTTTTTTAAATTTAAATCCTAGCCACCTATAGCCTAGCCAACCTTGCCAATGAGAGCCGGCCACGGAAGACCGCTAGGCCCGCCCAACGCCCGGGCTGAAACCCCCGCCCAAGGGGCTACGCCGAAACCCAAGCCCACCCGTGTGGTGACTTGGGCGTTTGTACCCAACCCACGTCCCATACCCCATAGTTTTAGTATGTTATAATAAGTTATTGACAAAATTTCACATTTTCAACTGCATCTAAAGCAACAAATATTTTTTAAAAACCTCAGAAAGAGTGGTGGGCGGCTGTCTTGTTGTCTTATAATCATTTCAAGAACCTCCCAAATCAACTACTTGTTAGTTTTTTCAATTTCCCAATAATTTATCCACTCACTTCAATTATTAATCTTTATTATATGGTCATTTAAATCTATTAAACACAATTATGTAATGAGATTACACACGCAAGGTTTTATGCAAAAATAATTGGTCTTTTTCTATCTTTATATCAAAGATATAGAGTTACGGTCTAGTTGAAAGTGTGACCTTTTGAGTTTTAGACCAGTGGGTATGGGGAGGATAATCTCTTTGGAGACTACCCGCCACGTAAGCGCCACATAATCACGGGAAGAGGATAGTCTCTTTCGGGACTACCCAAGGGTGTAGGACTAGCCAAGACTACCCCACCATTAATAATATATTAATATATATATATAAAGGATGTGAGAGAAGTCAGATGGGGGGCCCACCACCTTGCCCCGTCTCCACCGTCTGAATTCCGACGGATTTGCCGTGCCGGGCCCCAAGGGGGCGGTGTGTGACGAGCCTTGAAGGGGGGGACGGGCCTTTAACGCACCCCATACCCATTGGTCTTAGAATCATGGTAGCATGGGTGACTGACTATGTTTTTTATTTATTTAACACACTATATTTGTAAAATAACTATTATCATAAGTGTGTGTATATATCACTAGGTTATTACCCGGGATTGCTTTCCGGGCTCGGGAAACTTAGTTATATTAATGATTATTTGTTATTAATACGACCTCATTACATCAAGCATCTCATTGGATTAAACAACAATGTCTTCAAATCACTGGATTAGATCATGGACCCATATTAGATGCCAAACAAAAGCACAACAGGACCACATGAATAACATCATTTCCACTTTTACATCAATGCACTTACATGATCGGGTGATTTGGGATTTTGTAAAAATGTTTGTTCTTGTACTTCTTTACAAAAATACATAGAATTCAAGAAAACAAAACAACGAATTAAACATATGTTGAGTTATTCAAAGTTCTGTTGAATACTAAATGAGATGTTGACCAAAATTCAAACAGATGTTGACCAAAAGTCAATCAGATGTTGACCAATAGTCAAACAAATGTTGACCTTAAACAGATGTTTGGTTTAAGGCCAAACATCTGTTTATAGCCAAACATCTGTTTAAGGTCAAACATCTTTTTAAGTCCAAATATCTAATATAAAAGGCCAAACATTTGTTTAAGGCAAAACATCTGTTTAAGGTCAAACATCTGTTTATGGCCAAACATCTGTTTAAGGTCAAACAACTGTTTAAGTCCAAACATCTGATATAGAAGGCCAAACATCTGTTTAAGGCTAAACATCTGTTTAAGCCTGAACAGATATTTAACTTAATCAGATCTAATGTCTTATCACACTGTTTTCCTCTTCAAAACACTGTTCAACCTAACATGGGTTTCCATCAACTGTTGACCAAAAGGCAAACAGATGTTCAAACCACTGTTTGTTATTGTACTTCTTTACAAAATTACATAGAATTCAAGAAAACGAAACAATGACTTAAAGAACTATAATTTAACACCCAATCTAATCGGGAAAAGCAATCTATTATCTGACAATTCCATGGTTTTTACAACATGAAACACAACATCATCATGTCAAATACAGTCATATATATCCATCCATTATTCTGAATTCATAAACTCATAAATGCAGAAGAATGTCACATTTGCAATTAATAAACCAAGTTTCTACTAATTGCAGTTACTATTAGCAAAAAAAGCATGATATCATCTATATATAAAACACAAAAGGCTAATAACAGTGTTTTATCATGTTAGCCATACATATCAACAAAACATCAAGTTAATAAGTTAAAAAAAAAAACATGCAACATCACCTTGAAAAAATTCATAGTTATAATATCTGATATCAGAACATAATTAAAGGTCCTTGTTAAACTGAAGTAACGTGATTTAATACGATCTTCTGCTGCGAAGACACGTATGTAAAGTGCAACATATCACCAAACCTCAAGTTATTCTCAGTCATAAACTTCCGCCAACCATCCAACGCATAGCGTGGCTTCAATTCATTTAACTCCATATTGACATCATAAACATCCACAACTCCAACCATGTTTTGAACTTTCAAAGGATGAAGATCAACAGAAAGACCTGCTCGTCTGGCAACTTCAGTAGGAAGACGCTACATGTATTGTGTAGAAAAAATAAATAGTCAGGCAAATAAACATAAATCATTAGTTTGTTATAAAAAATGGTATACCAGCCTATAGTCTCCTTTGTGATCAAAATGAAAGAACTCAGGGTCGAGAAGATGTCCAGAATGTTTTTTTTGCAGTCTTTGTACTCTTATTTACGCTTTTTCTGAACATTGTCGGCTCTCTTCCCCTTGATGAAAAAGTAAACATATACATGTGAATTAAAGGAATGTTGAATATATGCACACAAAAAAAAAGTTTATATAACATAAACTAATTAAGTGGCGAGTATAGATACCTTAACCTTATGAGCAGATGAAGAACATCCAATATGATCACTTGTGTCAACAGGTAAGGCAGCATTTCCCTTAGTCGTATTCTTCACCGTCTCCTTTCTCTCAGAAGTAACTTTACCTTTCTTCTTAACCTGTTGTCATAGAGTAACTTTAATAACCATAGTAATATAACAATCTTTAAGATGGTAAACTTACATCTTGTGTTTTGTTCAATCGTGAAGACATGCGTTTCTTCGACGTGCATTCAGCATTGGTTGGTAACTTCTTCTAAATAATACATTATTGGATAAATATAATATCAGTAAACAACATTACTAATAGTTGTAAAAACATTAAATTTGTTATAAAACCAGATATACGTTTTCCTCATATAACTGCCTTGGCAGTTAACACCTTGTAACTGCTTGTATTATATGGCAGTTAATACCTTGTAACCGTTTGTATTATATAATACTCTTGTATATTGTTATTTGTAGATTGGTTTTTTTCCAGAAGATTTAATACAACAATCACTTGCAATCTAGTAGATAATTACATTTGATTTATATCACGTTATCTGCACGATTCTCTTCACAAGGAACATTCATTGATCTTCACAGGAATTTGCAAACCGCTCGTCAATAATTTCTCTGCAATTCAGACCATTTATTCATCAATCCGGGTACTAAACATCAAACTCACTCTTTGATTATAAATTGGAATGTTCATACGAAATAGGTTTTCCTTTTAAACTTTAGAACAAATTAGGACTGCCATGTTATCCGAAAACGAAATCAATCATCCCTTATCGTCTTTAAGAATCATATTCCGATATCAATCCGGCGGTCATTGCCGCCCATATACACGAACTTCCCGTACAACAAACAGAAAAATAAACAACAAAAAAAAATTAATAATAATAATAATAAAATCTGACCTGAAAACTTTTCTCCGGCGCCGGTTAACGGCGGTTTCTACCGGAATATTCGCCGGAATCTCCAACTCGTTCAACAAACGCTCAATCAAGTCTACAGCCGTTTGTCATCTCCGACAAGTGTGAACCTTCACGGACTCACTCCGGTGACGTCATCATCGGTGCAGGTTTCGACACAGATACTCTACCATTACAACAACGGCGATAATAAACGTACGATACAGATGCTCAGCCATTACAATCTAAGCGTTGGAAATGATGTCAAATTTGTAGCTTATTTGAGATTTTCTTTTTGGGGGTATTTTGAAGGTGAAAAGGGGATCAAATGAAACTCTAGAGGGTGGTTTGCAAACGTGGTTTTAAAATATATATGTTAAAGAAAAGATGCTTTGCTTGCCAGCTAATCCACCAACAATTTTTATACAGTTTAATATATTATATTCACGAAGATGTACTCCACCAACAATTTCAATAATTTAACAACATTTTTTTTTTTGGATGTGAAATACCAGGTCATGGTTTTATTTTCCTGTGGGCAAAATTTATATTCTATTATAAATTATTTTGAAAAAAGAAATTGTATAATCACATTTCCTTTTTCGGTCAACCTTTTTCATCAATTAGATACTTAAATGTATTTAAAGATTCTCTACGTTTAAAGATTGTGGGAAATGTGATATATATACATGATCAGTAATTTATGAAGATGGCTTATTATTTAATTAAAATTTAATAAAGATGTGGGATTACAACTATATCCCATCTTCTCTTTTATTTAATAAAATTGTTGGATTCGTAACCTGTGCATTTTTTTTATTTTATATCAACGGCTAAAGTAATATATATTAATAGAACTTGAATTTCCAATTATAAAGAACCCGAAGTTCTATAGTATCCATTATATACACATGCTTGTTATTAAATGCATGTTTCTTTCCTTTGTAGATAACTCCCATAAAAGAGTATAGATATGTTTATAAACGATCGTAAGATCTTAGGCCGATAAATGTTCTTAGACTCGAATATTTGTTTACTTCTTAATTGGTGTATTGTAAAGGGAAGATTATTTATAAAAAAAAATGTCATTTGTCACATTGTGATATACTCCTGAAGTAGCAGTATCATTAGAGAGTGTATGAAAAGTTTAAAATGATTTTACATTTGTGTGACCAATGAATAAAAGCCATAAAGCTTGTTTCGGCTAAACTACATTCCCTGAAGCGAATGTGATTTTATATTGTATGGTGTAAAGGTAACGATCATGGAGAGAATATTATGACAATGAGATCGACCATGAGAATCAATAAAGTTAATAATGATATTGACCACTAGAAGTGGCAAATTAAGGGAGTAGTTACATGAAAATAAAATGTGAGAAGCATGAAAGTGATAACATGATAGTTTGAAATGACAAGGCATTGTTCTCACTATTATTGAAATGATAGTTTCATTTTACTTCTTTGCATTAACTTTTATTTATTTATTTATTTATTTTATTTCCTGAAGAAATATGTATGCTAGCTCCAGTAGAGCTATTATTGGTGATGAATGTCTGGTAGATAGTGGTAGTACTAACACTATCCTCAAAGATATGAAATTTTTCTTTGAGTTGTCTCCGGCAGAGACACCAATTGGTACTATATCTGGTGTTAGTAACCTTATCGAAGGCTCCGGTAGAGCACACATAATATTATCTTCGGGTACCCAATTAACTATTGATAATGCATTATTTTCTAGTAAATCCAGAAGAAATTTACTTAGCTTTAAAGATATTCGAAGAAACGGTTACCACCTAAAAACAATATCTGAAAATAATATTGAATATCTTCAAATTACTTTAAACAAGAATGGCCAAGAAACCATTATTGAACAATTAGAAGCCTTATCCTCTGGATTATATTGTACTAATATCAATCCTATCGAATCATACATGGTGAGTAACTAAAAGTTGTTAGACAAAGACACATTCAATATATGGCATGACCGTCTAGGTCACCCTGGTAGCATAATGATGAGACGAATAATAAAAAATGAAACCGGGCACCCTCTTAAAAACTTAAAAGTTTTGCTACCACAAGTTTTATCATGTGCAGCATGCTCTTTGGGCAAACTTATAACTCGGCCCTCACAAATTAAATTGATACATGAAACCCCATCATTTTTAGAAAGAATCCAAGGGGATATTTGTGGGCCTATTCATCCTCCGTGTGGACCATTCCGCTATTTCTTGGTTTTAATTGACGCATCCTCAAGGTGGTCACATGTGAGTCTTTTAGCTACTCGAAATGTAGCATTTGCCCGACTTCTAGCTCAAATCATACAACTGAGAGCTAATTTCCCAGACAATCAAATTAAAAACATCCGGATGGATAATGCGGGAGAGTTCACATCTCAAGTGTTTAATGACTATTGTATGTCAATCGGGATCAATGTTGAACATTCAGTACCTCATGTTCACACACAAAACGGTTTAGCTGAATCTTTGATTAAAAAATTACAAATAATCGCTAGACCACTTTTAATGAGATGTAAACTACCATCTTCTGCATGGGGACATGCTATTTTGCATGCTACTGCACTGATTAGATTGAGACCAACTGCTGATCACGAATACTCCCCATTGCAACTGGTCTCCGGACGAGAACCAAGTTTGTCCCACCTTAGAATTTTTGGTTGTGCGGTATATGTACCAATACCGCCACCACAACGTACTACAATGGGACCCCAAAGAAGACTGGGTATCTATATTGGGTTTAACTCCCCATCCATTATTAAATATTTAGAACCAATGACGGGAGACATGTTTACAGCACGGTATGCTGACTGTCATTTTGATGAAACGATGTTCCCAGTCTTAGGGGGAGATAAGGACAAAGAAAGACCGGTAACACAAGAAATAACGTGGAATGCATCATCGCTATCAAATCTTGACCCCCGAAGTGGTCAATGTGAATATGAAGTCCAAAAGATTATACATTTGCAAAGAATAGCGAATGAATTACCAGATGCATTCACAGACACGAATAGAGTGACAAAGTCACATGTACTAGCATCAAATGCACCTACTCGAATTGAAGTAATCCCAAAAGCGATTACTATACAACGAAAGCGTGGGAGGCCAATCGGTTCCAAAGACAAAAACCCACGAAAACGAAAAGAGCAAAGTAACGCAGTTGGTGGAAACTCACAAAAGGTTATAAATGAAACCCCGGTAGAGGTAAATGTCCCGGAAGAGACAACTATAATTCCAGAGGAAAATGAAGTTTCAGAAGAAACACCGGTACCGAACGAAAATGAGATCTCTATTAATTATGTACAAGATAGTACAATGTGGAACCGGAATAAAACACGTGTTGATGATATATTCGCATATGCTATAGCAACGGATGTAATCAATGAAAATGATTACGTGCCTAAAACTTTAGAAGAGTGCATGCACAGAAATGATTGGCCAAGATGGCAAGAAGCCATAAACGCCGAATTGAATTCGCTTGAAAAGCAACATGTTTTCGGACCTGTAGTCCGAACACCCATAGACGTCAAACCAGTAGGTTATAAATGGGTGTTTGCAATAAAGAGAAATGAAAAGAATGAGATTGTACGATATAAGGCTCGACTTGTAGCACAAGGGTTTTCCCAAATCCCAGGAGTTGATTATGAGGAAACGTATTCCCCTGTAGTGGATGCGATAACCCTTAGGTTCCTAATCGGCCTCACAATCTCTGAAGGACTTCATATGAGATTAATGGATGTCGTCACCGCATACTTATACGGGACACTTGAAAATGACATCTACATGAAAATTCCTAAAGGATTAAAGTTGCCTGAAGCATTAAAATCAACACCTCGAGATATGTGTTCTATAAAGCTCCAGAGATCTTTATATGGTCTCAAACAATCTGGTCGTATGTGGTACAATCGACTTAGTGAATATCTCGAAAAGGAAGGATACAAGTCTGATATAATAAGTCCATGTGTCTTTATAAAACGATCACTCTCAAATTTCACTATAATAGCAGTCTATGTTGACGATATCAACATCATCGGATCTCTTGAAGAGATAGAGAAAGTTGCTCAGTTGTTAAAGAAGGAATTTGAAATGAAAGATCTTGGTATGACAAAAGTATGCATCGGACTACAATTTGAGTATATGTGCAATGGCACATTTGTCCATCAATCAAACTACATCCAGAAGATGTTAGTACGTTTCAATATGGATAAAGCACATCCGTTTAGCGTACCTATGGTTGTCCGACCGCTAGATCCACACAAGGATCCTTATCGCCCTCAAGAAGAAGGCGAAGAAGTACTTGGTCCAGAAGTACCATACTTAAGCGCGATCGGTGCCCTTATGTATCTCGCAAATAACACAAGACCTGACATTGCATTTGCAGTTCATGTACTAGCGAGATACAGTTCGAATCCAACACGTAGACACTGGAATGGTGTAAAGCATATATTCTGGTATATTTGCGGGACACAAGACTTAGGTCTTTTCTATCAGAAAGATCAAAAATCCCAGCTTGTTGGGTATGCTGATGCCGGATACCTATCAGATCCTCACAAAGCAAAATCTCAGACAGGTTATGTATTCACATACGGTGGCACAACAATTTCTTGGAAGTCAACTAAGCAAACACTTACAGCAACATCATCAAATCATGCCGAATTAATAGCACTATATGATGCTGGTCGAGAATGTGTGTGGTTGAGATCAATGATTAATCACATACAAAATGCATGTGGACTATAACAGATCAAGAAGGAGCCGACAATTATTTATGAAGACAATGCTGCTTGCATAGCTCAGATCAGAGAAGGTTACATCAAGGGTGATCGAACAAAGCACATCTCACCAAAGTTCTTCTCAACATACGATTTGCAGAAAGAAGGGGAAATCGATGTTCGTCAGATCAAGTCAAGTGAAAATCTAGCAGACCTGTTTACAAAGTCTTTGCCTAGAAGCAGTTTCGAGCAGTTATCACATAAGATCGGGCTTCGTAGGTTAAAAGACATTAGTTAAATTGAGGGGGAGCATTATACACGCTGTACTCTTTTCCTTGGCTAAGTTTTGTCCCATTGGGTTTTCTTAGCAAGGTTTTTAATGAGGCAGCATAACTGGTCCTGCAGTATCAGTTTATCATATTGGTCCTGAAGTATCGATTTAACATCATCGTGAAGAATGTTGTTAATAGTGTATAATGAACGGTATGTATATCTGAGGGGGAGTGTTATAAAACCAGATATACGTTTTCCTCATGTAACTGCCTTGGCAGTTAACACCTTGTAACTGCTTGTATTATATGGCAGTTAATACCTTGTAACCGTTTGTATTATATAATACTCTTGTATATTGTTATTTGTAGATTGGTTTTTTTCCAGAAGATTTAATACAACAATCACTTGCAATCTAGTAGATAATTACATTTGATTTATATCAAAATTCTTATATGTGTTAAATTAAAAATAAATAATTTTAATAATTTAGTAAGTACCTTCACCTACAGACACAACTTCATCATCCTCATAGATGTCCTGGTCAACATTAATTGAATAATTAATAAAATGATAAAATAATTAAATCTTTTACTGCTAGTGCTAAATACATACGTACCTTGAATACATTCTCAACATAATCAGCCTTGGATATCTCAAGTACACTATCATCGTCAGATTCAGGTTTCTTCAAGAAGCAAATCTCAGTCTCATTTCGATAAACTAATAACTCAAAAACAACATCATCAATTCTTCTAAACACAAGCAAATCATCCTCCAGTATCCCAACATCGTTGCACAGTTCCGGCCATCCTCTAGCAAATATAAAGTTGGTATCAAACTTAGACGCCTCAACATTCCAATAAGAACCCTTATAACAGATTTGATATTTGCCACTTGGTAGGCTCTTTACATAAAATTGTTTAATGAAACAATCTTCAATTACCTGCATAAAATTAAAAATAATGAATACTATATGTGAAGTATGTAACTTATGAGAATAAGTGTTGACACGTTTAAGGTGCAAAAGAATTGAAGGTAAGATCAATAGTCATGCCGTAAAACCAAATCTTGCATAATGATTAAACGTGAAATAAGATTCCCGGGTAATAACCTAGTTATATATACACATCGATTATCGATCTATTCCAAACAGTATTCCGGTATAATTTTCTTCCATATTGACAGTGAACACGAGGATCTTCAGAATTGTCTTCGTTGTAAATTACTTACGAATAAATTTATCACACATGGTTCTGAGATGCAAAACACAATAGAGTTTATAAAGTTTAAACCAAATAAAGTTTAAACAAAATAGTAATTAAGAAAATATATATATACAACTATACTTAGAACGGTGGAAGTTAAAACTAAAAAAAAAACAATGATTACAAGCTAGTAAAAACTTCTTTGTAAACGACATTAGAAGTCTTATTTGTTGGTTTTCCATCAGCATCGAATATTAGTATTTTAATGCCTTCTCTGGTCTTGACCCTTGATAATGCAACGTACAACTGACCATGGGTGAAGACAGGATCTTTCAAATAAAGACCAACCTTTGATAACGATTGTCCTTGACTCTTGTTAATTGTCATGGCAAAACAAACTGATAAAGGAAATTGTCTTCGTTGAAATTGAAAAGGTATTTTTTTGTCAGACGGGATCATATTAATCCTTGGAATAAAAACTCTCGTGCCAATGTTACCACCAGATATTACTTCAGCATCTATAACTCGTTTACCAAGAAAACTTGATGTGCGTGTGGTGTGATATATTTTTAGCCCTTTTTTAACCACTTTAGTTAAGTTTTAAATTTATAAAACACGATATTTACTAACACCAAACACACATATAGGCAAGTGCACCCATCGTGAGCGTAGTATAGTGTTGGTAAGATACCGAGGTCGTCCAAAGACACAAGAGCTTTTAATACCGGTTTATCCTCAACATCTAATCAAATCAAAAATTTAGGAAAAAAGGTTTTAAACTAGAAAATAAAAACTAAAATGCTGAAAATAAAAATAAAATAAAAACAGATAGACAAGATGAATCACTTGGATCCGACTCGCCTTTAGTGTAACCTTTGATTATTTCCGCACTTTTGCACTTTTTAAGAGATTATTTTAGTTATTGTGGTAGGCCCCTCTTTTGAAGGTGACGTTACCCTCAACCCAGTAGTTTGAGTCAGCAAGGATACAATCCTAAAGGGTCGGATTATTGAAAGATAATTAATTAAGTTATTAATGCATATTGTGGTAGGCCCCTCTTTTAAAGGTGACGTTACCCTCGGCTAAGTAGTCTGAGTCAGCAGGGATACAGTCCTAAGTAGCCGGGTTAAAGTTTTAATAGTAGTTTACATATGAGGGGATCAAAGAGTTTGGACCCCCGCCATCCAATACCATTGGGTATTGAAGGAGGTCCTACTAAATTTGACCCAGGTCCTTGCAGGATCTATACACTGAACAATGGCAAGACTCTTACCAAACCATTCCCCTAACCCCCGACCAGGTAGCCAACATATCTCCATATAGACCGTGGAGATATGAATGGTATAAATCTTTTATTTTATATAGACAGTAAAATAATGCCAAGACACCACGGACAAATGATAAGGAAGAATCACCTTCAACATATAAAACTAGTTATTAAAGTCATTAATACATAACCAAATAAAAAGTGCGAAAAGATTAAAAATAAAAAGTATTACACTAAATGCTTTTCTTCACCAAGTGATGTAAGAGACTTAGGCAAACATGGCCTTTGATTGTCAAGAACTCTTACGATCAATCTTGGATCCCGAGAGTACTCACACACTCTATGATGGATGATGGATGATGGTGGTGGATGATGGTGTTGTGGTGGTGGTGGAGTGTGGGTGAAGTGTGAGAGAGGTGGTGTGCCAAGGGATGATTTGCAAATGAGCCAAGCACCCCTATTTATAGCCTGAACAGAAGCTCGGGCACGGCCCCGTGTTTTTCAATGTTTTGAATACTAGCTTGTTGATTTCTAAAATTCGATTCCAATTGTTGAAATCGATCCGAGTTTTTCTTTTCGGTGTCGGAGATGAGGGGAGATACAGTATCTTCAAGCCTCTCTCATCCCCCTTGTTGTTGAGAGAAATTTTGTGACTCGTTTCTAGGTTGCTGAAAGTTTGTTCGTTGATTTAGATTTGTTGGTTACTACCATTGCTGGGTTCTCTCCAACCAAGGTTAAGGTGGTTACGCCATCCTTGGTTGTAGGTACCCGTTGGAGGACCCGACGGCCTAGGTCTATTATCAATGTATTTTACCATTTCCGTTTGATCATCTAATTCTTTCATACAACTCCAATTTTCATGTGGCCCACCACACCCATCACAAGCCATAACAGAGACCGTTTTTGCCATTTCTAACTCTTTGATTTTTTGAAGAAAGGGCCTCGATTTGGGCTTGTAAAGAAGTGCTTTCGTCAACCTTATGGGGCCGAAGTTCGAAGTTGGGCTTGTAAAGTGATCCGAAAGGTATCACATATTTCCAAAAAGTTTGTAATATGCAAATGAGGATCTTTATCCGCAAGCCCGTGAAAGGTTGCGGAATTTTGGAGCATTTGGATCAAATGCGGCCGAAGTTCGAAGTTGTTGGCATCGACATTCGGTGCATTGATAGCAGCACCAAGATTACCTACGGTGGGTCGTATGTAATCTATGAGGGTACGTTGGTCCGCCATCGGAAGTAGATCCCCCGAAACTTTCTCTTGGTTTTTAGCTTTACGTCTTTTTCTTAGAAAGCGTTCGGGTTCGTCTAGAGGCTCTTTTATGTCTCTGCTGGAACTGGAGCTCATACACTATGTAGAGAGTTCAGGTGTGCTGCCTGGGTTCCAAGTCCTGCAACGAAAACAAAAAAAAAAGAAAGTTGGTCAGAAGGTTCACCACGGCCCCGTGCTCAATGAACACGGCCCGTGGTCGGAGATACAGTAATTGTTTTCCAGATCCCTGTTACTGGGGAGTTTGACACGACCCCGTGTTGCACCGACACGGCCCCGTGCTCAGCTCTCTGTAACTCAGAAAATAAAAACTGCCAGTAACAATGCTGGGCACGGCCCGTGTCCGACCAGGCACGGCCCGTGCTGAGCTCTGCAGAACTGAAAAATTAAGAAAAATCCTAAAAAAAAAAATAGAAAAATAAGAAAAACTGATTAGGCCGTTGATTTTAAGCTTTCTTAAAATCCTTGTGTCCCCGGCAACGGCGCCAAAAACTTGATGCGCGTGTGGTGTGATATATTTTTATGTATATTTTTAGCCCTTTTTTAACCACTTTAGTCAAGTTTTAAATTTATAAAACACGATATTTACTAACACCAAACACACATATGGGCAAGTGCACCCATCGTGAGCGTAGTATAGTGTTGGTAAGATACCGATGTCGTCCAAGGATACAAGAGCTTTTAATACCGGTTTATCCTCAACGTCTAATCAAATCAAAAATTTAGGAAAAAAGGTTTTAAACTAGAAAATAAAAACTAAAATGCTGAAAATAAAAATAAAAATAAAAACAGATAGACAAGATGAATCACTTGGATCCGACTCGCCTTTAGTGTAACCTTTGATTATTTCCGCACTTTTGCACTTTTTAAGAGATTATCTTATTTATTGTAGTAGGCCCCTCTTTTGAAGGTGACGTTACCCTCAACCCAGTAGTTTGAGTCAGCAAGGATACAATCCTAAAGGGCCGGATTAATGAAAGATAATTAAGTAAGTTATTAATGCATATTGTGGTAGGCCCCTCTTTTGAAGGTGACGTTACCCCCGGCTAAGTAGTCAGGGTCAGCAGGGATACAGTCCTAAGTAGCCGGGTTAAAGTTTTAATAGTAGTTTACATATGAGGGGATCAAAGAGTTTGGACCCCCGCCATCCAATACCATTGGGTATTGAAGGAGGTCCTACTAAAATTGAACCAGGTCCTTGCAGGATCTATACACTGAACAATGGCAAGACTCTTACCAAACCATTCCCTTAACCCCCGACTAGGTAGCCAACATATCTCCATATAGACCGTGGAGATATGAATGGTGTAAATCTTTTATTTTATATAGACAGTAAAATAATGCCAAGACACCACGGATAAATGATAAGGAAGAATCACCTTCAACATATAAAACTAGTTATTAAAGTCATTAATACATAACCAAATAAAAAGTGCAAAAAGATTAAAAATAAAAAGTATTACACTAAATGCTTGTCTTCACTAAGTGATGTAAGAGACTTAGGCAAACATGGCCTTTGATTGTCAAGAACTCTTACGATCAATCTTGGATCCCGAGACTACTCACATACTCTATGATGGATGATGGATGATGGTGGTGGATGATGGTGTTGTGGTGGTGGTTGTGGAGTGTGGGTGAAGTGTGAGAGAGGTGGTGTGCCAAGGGATGATTTGCAAATGAGCCAAGCACCCCTATTTATAGCCTGAACAGAAGCTCGGGCACGGCCCCTTGTCCATTGGGCACGACCCCGTGTCCATCCCTTTTTTTCTTTCTTCATTAATTGCAGTTTGTCTGCATTAGTTGACCACGCCCCCGTGTCCGCTGGGCACGACCCCGTGTGCAGAAGCGTATCTATACTATCAAGATTTTCTCAGATTCTACGAATCTTAAAGTTGACCACGGCCCCGTGGTGGGTGATAGAAGCTTCTACAACTTTGTCTTTTCTGCTGACATTTGGGCACGCCCCCGTGCTCATTGAGCACGGGGCGTGTTCAGCCTTCTGTTTTCTTGTTTTTGCTTGGGAAGATGCTATCGGGGGGTCGGGCATGCCACGTTTGTTCCTTTTCTTGTATTTATGTTAGATTTAGCTGCCTTTTTCCTTCTTTTGTTCATTCGAGCTCATTTAATCCTGAAAATACAAAAGGAAGACAAAAAACACACTTTTTCCAACATTAGTACTAAAAAAGGGTTAGTTTTATGCCACAATTGATGTAATTTATATGTTGTATTTTGCACACATCAAAAGTAATTTGAAGCCTTGTACCGTTACATAACCCTTTCTGTTGATCAATGTTTCGAAGAAGCATCACAGGAAAACCAACTTTAAGAACTAATCTGTGATTAGGCAAGCCAGAAATCTTAAGAGCATTCAAATTTTCTGTTGAGTATAAGCTTTCTTGAAAAGAATTAAGAATTTGTTCAGTTTGACATATACTATCAGAACTCAGATACTCTTTCGCATCACCAAGAAATAACAAAAGCAATTGATCGTTAATTTCATGAACTACCTCATTTTTTTGGTGCTAGAATTGCTCGCTCCAAAAAAATCCAGGAATCCTAAATTGTTCAATAATTGAAAGATATACAAAGTCAATTAAACTTTGTATTGGGTCACAAATATCGGTGATTAGTAGATCATCTGATATCTCTACAATGGCTTCACCATCATTATCATCTCCAACGTTTCCTTCACCAATATCAATAAGCCATTTTGCAAATTCTCTGATAGACTCCATATTTGAACTTTCAGCTCCAATAGTTAGACGCATGTTTTTAGTCAGTCGTAACAGTCTGCATTTTGACCATATATATAAAGAGTTTAAAGATGCACTAACAATTTCTTGTCTAGTACCATTAGGAATAACAGGTAGGATTTGTCTAAAGTCACCACCAAATACAATAACTTTACCTCCAAAAGGAATATCCGAACGAATACTCCTACCTTCCAAAAATACGTCGGTCATCGTCGTATCTAAAGCTTCAAAGGCATATTTGTGTACCATCGGTGCTTCGTCCCATATGATTAATTGGGTTTCCTTTAATAATTTGGCAATATCCCATATGATTATTTGTTTCTTTTTTACGTCTATAAACAATATCATCAGCTAAGTATTTCCACGTGTTCTCCCAAACAAATTCTGGCTGTGAAAGAGTATTTGACAAAAGCAGGGTAGCAAATAACGCTCGGAGATACCCAGCATGTCCTTCAAAACTTGCTTCTTTAATGGTCTCAACGTATTCATTATCATCATCTAAGAGTCCTATCGCATAGCAAGCATATCTTAAAGTCGGGAATAATTGGCAGTTAACTGTACGTATCTCCTCAAATGATATAGGTCCTTTAACTTTATTGAGTAGTATCCTCAAAAAATAAGGTTCGCCCAATGCAGGAGATACAGAAGGAATCCGGCCAACACACTGGTAACTCTTACGTACCTGCCAACATCTATCTTTAAGTATCCAAACAAATTTGGAAGGAAACTCAACATAAGTCAACTTTCTAGCATCTTCATTTGTCTCGTTCAACTTCATCCATTGCACAAATATTGAAGAAGCAATAGAAGGCTTGCTTAAAACATTATCAATATCATCATCCGCACCAGACACAACATTCTGTTGGCCCGGCAAATGAAAGGGAAGCCTCATAACATCAGGATACCTATAATGAACCTCATTAGAGAATATTCTCCAGAATGCCTCACACGCTGAAATATATCTACAATCATAATACTCCTTGATCTCGTCTTTAGGCTTTTTCTTAATGGTTGAATTTGTATCACCAGAAACTACTGCAGTAGCCATATCAGGGCCTTTGTTAATGTACTTGAACAAATATTTCATTGAACCGGCTTGATTACACCATTCAACATTAATGTGTGCTTGATATCTTTTCAAAAGCCTTTTGTTATAAGGAACAACATTTCTGTTGTCTAATCTAACACCAGATTTTATAACTGTATGACCTGAATCTCTTCTTCTGTATACAGGAAAACCACTTGAATCAATAATTATATGTGTTGTGAATTTCTTCGGAAAGTTTTTTGAACATCTTTTATCAACCATGCAAGGACAATTCAAATTAGCATTCCCACACGGACCATGAATCATATAATCAGTCACAAGAGAATAAAGTTCAGGATCTTCTTTTTTATCGGGAATCTCAGCAGAAATAAATGGATCTATGTGATCTATGGTTGGAAGTTTGTGATCGACCTTCATGAATAAGCATATATGTGCATGAGAAAGACCACGCTTTTGAAATTCTACTGTATAAACAGCTAAATAAAAAGGAAAAATAAATAGATTTAGTAGTTGATAACCTTGATTACTAAATATATATCAGAGGATAAGATGTGAAAACGAAATAACATACCAGCGTTAATCTCACTGAAATACTTAGAATCCTTCAAATCTTTCAGTAAGGAATCAAGCTTTAGTTTAAACAATCGACACAAAATGTCAGGCCTGTCTTCGGCTTTAATGGTTGAATCTTTTGGAAATCTTTTTACTTCTGGCCAATTAGGATTACACGTTATAGTTATGAAGAAATCAGGGTACCCATACCACTTACATAAGGCCATTGCATCGAGGTAATTTTGTTGCATGAATCTTGCACCACCAGTAAATGAAGAAGGAAGTATAACAGGCTTTCCAGTATCTGTTAAAACTTCCTTACCTTTAGATTTATGCTTTTGAAGATTCTCAAATGTTTCAGAGCGAAGGTTCGCTTGTTGCCTCCGGATGTACTTTAGTCTTTTGCTCTCAATCATTGTGTACGCATACCAAAAAATGTTGTAACAACCTTCGCCCATTTAAAATTAAGGAAAATCCATAAGTTCTATCATGGATCCTACATGAAAAAAATTCTCTCATTGTGCACTTTGGTTTTATTTTCTTTTGTGTGGACATAAAATCTCTATGAGGAATATCAACTCTATAACCATCATCACCATATGGGAAAAGTAACGGATATTGCAGAGCAAGATACGATGAAAGTAATTCGCTAATACGCTGGAGCATTCTCGACTGAGTCTCGACAACAATATCACGATGGTCTATAGCTTTATCTATGTCTCCGACAACCAAAGCAACAACTTCAGATGTGGTGGGTAAGTTATATGTCCAGCCGTCTTTTTCTCTTCTATAAATAAGTCACAGACTAAGGTTGGCCTCTGGAGATTGGTGAAAATGGTCTCTGACCACCCTATATGTCTTAACCAACATATTTTGTGAATCTAATAAAGCCCTCAAATACTCTATCATTTCGACATCAAGTTCTTTATCAGTAGGCGATGAAGGTTTGGTTCTTTTGCTCTTAAAAAAAACAACAAAACATTAACATAACTATAATAGTATCTCATTTTATAAAAACTTAAAGAATATGTTGAGAAAAAGTAACATTTCAGTTTACCTACAACCACTGATGAGTTTAGATTGAATAAACAAAACTACTGTTTAGTACTAAGTCAAACAGCTGATGGAAACCTTCTAAGCACTGCTAGTGATTAAAACACTGATGGTACTTAACAACTGATAGTGAACTACTGATGGTTAACAACTGCTGTTGTAGTAAGCAGTGGATAGAGAATCAGTGATTAAGGATTAAGTGTTAAGGAAAGCAGTGGTTAACAACTGCTGATACCAGCCCAAAACTTATAGAATATGTTGAGAAAAAGTAACATTTAAGTTTACCTACAACCACTGATGAATTTAGATTGAATAAAGCAAACTACTGTTAAGTCAAACAGCTGATGCAAACCTTGTAAGCATTGCTAGTGATTAAAACACTGATGGTACTTAACAACTGATAGTGAACTACAGATGGTTAACAACTGCTGTTGTAGTAAGCAGTGGATAAAGAATCAGTGATTAAGGATTAAGTGTTAAGGAAGAGCAGTGGTTAACAACTGCTGATACCAGCCCAAAACTTTTAGAATATGTTGAAAAAAAGTAACATTTCAGTTTACCTACAACCACGGATGAATTTAGAATGAATAAAGCAAACTACTGTTAAGTCAAACAGCTGATGGAAACCTTGTAAGCACTGCTAGTGATTAAAACACTGATGGTACTTAACAACTGATAGTGAACTACTAATGGTTCAATTTCTAGTTGTTCTTTAACAAAATAAAAAATGAAACTTAGAAATCACTCGCACCTGAATAATGCCTGTCTATTTGTTATTTCATTTTTGGTATCATGTATGTATA
Organism: Helianthus tuberosus; assembly: GCA_030545235.1. Classification (NCBI taxonomy): domain Eukaryota; kingdom Viridiplantae; phylum Streptophyta; class Magnoliopsida; order Asterales; family Asteraceae; genus Helianthus; species Helianthus tuberosus. The sequence continues at coordinate 34,361,687 of CM060358.1, read as the reverse complement.
GCTAACAAAACTTAGCTTCATTTCCATCTGGAGGTTTGAGACTACCCATGCAATGATAGTTTTGGCCACTGATACGATATATAAATGGAGCATTGTCCTTGTTGATATTAGAATAAACATTTCCACCCATAGATGTAAAAGAGAACATAGAGTTGTATCGTCTTATGTTCTTCTGGAAGAACTTGCTTTTTACATTTGAGGTAGAAAACAAAATTTGATAAGACGGATGTGCATCCCTTAAAGGCGGTAGCTAAACTTTACCATACCCACAACACATACTATAACATAACTTATTTATAGTTAAACGACCTTTTCCACCTTATGATGTCCATAACTTTGCACTACAAACCTGACATGTAAGCACTTGGTCACCATGGTCCAAATAATCTGTTAAAAAATGATTGAAAGTTATATTACAAGTGGTATACAACAAATGTCCTAAAACAGTAAAATAGATTAAAACCTTTAGATATCCCTTTATAAGGATCTTCATCAGTGCACAAAAACACTTCGTCTTCATCTGAATCCAAATTCAGCATAGGTACAGGAGTATTATCACGTTTCTTGCGCTCGAGGTTACGTTTACCAGAAGACAGCCGTGTAAGGATAGAGGTACTACCCAATATCGTCTGATTGTTACTGCTAATGATGCTAGAAGTAATTGAATATCGACGGTTGCTATCTAACGGTGTACCTATGTTTATGCCGTTATCTGAACATTAAATATTTGAGCATACATGTTAGTACAGGTATGTTGTTTAGTAACGTATTTATCAGAAGAAATAATAAAGAAACAAAATACAAACCTGATGTAGTTGAAATTAAAGAACCAGTAGCATTTCTAACTGCTCGACGTGCAATGGAGTACATATGTTGGTCTGTAGTATCATAACATACCATCAAATTTGCATTGTCAGAAAAGATGTTACGAACATTCGTTGATGATGACGATGCATTCTTTGATTTCTTATTATCAAGTATTAATTTTCGAAGCTTACGCCTTTCAACCGGTGAAGTAACTGAATAAGAGAGAAAGTATAATATGTACGAAACACAAGAATCAGTCCCCTTGAAAACATAAAACGGAAAAAAGTATACTTATAATCAAATTCAAGAGCTATTACCATTTGTGATATCTGAAAGAGGAGATCTATTTGAGATATCTGAAAGAGGAGTTCTCATAAGAGGACCTACAAAAAAAACCAAGTAGAATTATCATTTCAATCTGAAATCTGATTTTGTTTTGACAAATGATGAGTTAAGAAGTTAGAATTTCACTTACTGTGTAAATTTCGTTGAGATGAATTAGCAGCCGTAGAAGATGAACGTGAATTCCTTGACATTTCATACGTGAGAGAATGAGAAGGATTCAAAAGAAGAAAGAGTAAAAGATCAGGAACATTAAAAAAATAGAAGCAACCAGTGGTTTTTAAATTTTGAATTATAATATGTCATACCTAGGGATTCACATATCCTCAATAAATTATAATATTCCATTTTATCATTTTCTAATTAAAAATCGTTTCATTAAAAGCAAAATAGAATTATTTCAAATTATTGAGTTAATTATTTCAAGGAATCTATTACATTGAGAAAACATTAACAACAAATTTTGTAATCTTTGTAGAATGTAAATCGGGTGTTCATTAGTTAGGTTTATGGTTTATTTGTATATGATTTATAAAATATTATTATCTTTATTTAATAAATAATTAAGTTAAACGGTTTATTTTTTAGTTATCCAAATAAACCAAACAAAACAAATAAAATAAAACGTGGATCTATAAACCAAACAAAAAAACCGAATAAAATGTGTTTCGGTTTACGCTTCTTACTTGGTTACAGTTTTTCTCAACACCATACTTGGAATCACTTAGACAAAATTTGAAGTATATAAATAAGCTATTGAATGAGATGACTTAAATAAATTAATGGGAGAAACAGGCACGAATTAAATATTTTTTAAAAACTGTAATATATGACGGATACTTATTAAACCTTAGTGGCCAGGGATAACGGTAAAAACCAATAAAGAACAACCACATCCACTGATAATCCTATATAAATTATGAGATAAGATGATAAGATTAGAAATGCTTAAAGATTACAAATGTTTGTAGATAAAAAAGTTGTTATTTGGGTTTATACAATATATATTATAAATTGTTGCTTCTCTTCGTACACATAAGTTTTAAACATAAATATTGAATATTGAACATCTCAATATTTATTTAACATATACATTATAATATGCAAAGAAAGGTCATACTCATTATAATATTAGAACAAAATAGTATAATAAGCAGATAAGTTTTAGGGAATTCAAAACCACACAATCAGTCCAAAACATAACAACACCAAACACCCAAAACCAACAAAACGAAAACCGTAAGTTCAACATGGCAAAAGCATATGAAATCAACGCGTAAATGTTTTCGAAAAGACAGAGAAAACTATTTCTCAATCTTCGGAATCAAAAGCTTCGAAACACCAGCATCTTCATCCTGAGACAGTTCATCACTCATGTGGCGCTTTGTCGAGGAACAACCTAATGCATCATCTACGTCGCACACTTCACGAATATTACGTTTTGTTTCGTTAGAAGAGGGATTCTTATTGCCTACGAGTGCTTTGGATAGAGGTGTAACATTGTCACCGCTGCATGACATCTCATCCTGATATAAAAAGACAATAAGTATTAATGTTTCAAAAAAATTAGTACAAATAACCAAATTCTTATATTACCTTCATAAGGTCAACAGGAGTAGACAAACTGCAGGAATCTGGAACATCCAACGATTCGGGCTGCTCATGCTTTAAGTACATAATACACAGTAACATAAAATACACACAATGGTATAAATCTATTTCAAAACGATATGACTATGAAATGAAAAGAATGACATAATGAAGATTTAAACCTGGTTAAGATTGAATTTGGCGTAGAGTGCGGCAAGGATCTCATCATCGTTAGTGGCCATTGCAATACCATAGTTTTCAACCTGATGCTCAATGTTATAGTCTTTAACATTTATGATGAACGCATACTTCTTTCCAATCAATGTGTCAAAAATCTCAGGATATAGGTTCGGTATCTCTCTAGAATTAACAACCTATGATTTTATAAAAATTAATATAAATTACTATGAGCACAATGATTGCATAATTGAGAACCTACAATTTTATAAAAATTAATTTTAAATTATATTTATTACATGGCCAAATAACTAAATGCATGTATTTATTACCTGATCTTGGATTGCAAGTAACTCTTTGGCAGATTTCTTAAGAATCTTGTAAGCTTCATAATCAAAGAGTGTCAAAGACACAGTACCGGAAGAGTCTTGCACCCTGATAGGTATCTTGAAGCTATCAAAGTTAAAAACAAATGAAAACATTAGTATTACTAATAACAAAAGTGTCGTTCATATTAGTATTTAGTATAAGGAAATAAAACTGTAATCTCAAACTGCGGAATAGAATAGATGTCAACTGCTTCACATTTATCATTTGTACACACGAAAGCTTTTGTATGATCAACATCAAATGAACCATCCACATTCTCTTTCGTTACAAATCTTTCCTCCAAACTGGACTTACAGTGGTTACAACCATTGTAATACCAAAGTTTATCAGTGCATATGGTTGTGATTGTGCCGAGAACCAAAACCTTCTTTGTCTATCGATATCAAACAAAAATAATAATCCTTAGAAAAGACTATAAAAAAACTCAGCATGTAAAATACTTATAAGAAAATACACACCGTTAATATGGTTCCAAGGAAACCAATAAGCATGAAATCAGGGTTATTAAGGAACTCATCTTCAACACTTGAGATAACGTAAGAACCAACATGCTCATTTGATGAAGATGAAGCAGAAATTATCTCTACATACCTAAACAGATTCATGTGATCAAATTAAAACGTAAAAAGTAAATGTAAAATCAAAATAAAAGAGGATATCTCTTCAATGTCAGTGTCGATAAAAAGTCTGCTAAGGTCAAACTCGTTTGCAACTCCACGCTTGCCTGAATTTAAAAATAAAACCAAATGTAAATCATATAAACAGTGTCAAAATTAAAACATATAAATAAATATAAATATAAATATAAATATAAATTACTAAATAAATAAAAATTAAGCTAATTAAGTTTAAATTATACCTTTGTAAAGGTTGACCATACCAAAATGACAAAGGATAACAACATGTTTCTCTCGTTTCTTATCATTCATGTAAGCAAACATGTCAATAGCAAAAGCATCCCACAAAGTAACCGGACACTTTTGACCTCTAAAATATTAACATAAAACATAATAACATCAAGCAACCTTGTAATGCTTTAAACGTCAAAATGCAACAACTTAATAAAAAGAACTCACTCAAGGTCTTCAACTCTAAGATTAAGCCTCTTGCCCTAGCTCCCATCCTTCTTTGTTGTATCCTCTAGATTGAAACATACTTCCACATAACCAATCCAATCTATAAACAAAAATATATTGTTAAAAGAAAACAGCATTAAGAAGCGATAACATGAAAAAAAAAACAATAAGACAAAACAGTACATATATATCATGTAGTGATTTACATACCAATAACTATATTAACTTCAATTTTATTTTGAACAACATCCTTGAGGTTAACGAAATTAAAACGGTATTTCGGTCCAGACCAGTCAAGGCATTTCTCAACAGAAGTATAGAAATACAGAGATATTTTGTCATTTCTGTTGGTATACTTAGCAGAGGACTTATTAGCAGCAAGAGACGGTTTGGTGATAAGAAGACATTGATCCAGCTGAAGGAAGTCTTTGAATCTTTTTAGCATCTTATGCAGACAGCTGGCTTGTATCATAGTTCCCTAACAATATGAAACATCCAATTAAATAAAAAACGTGTTATCTAACATTTGTGTATTCAAATGTCCAAAAAAATTATAAGCCAAATATATACGGTACCATCTCATCCATGAAGATCATATCAAGGCGATATATTTCATTTTTGTTTTGATTCATCATCTTCCTCGACATGCTAACAATCTTCACTCTGATCGAATAGTTATTTGAGAATGCATTAAGATCGTTAAGCATGCTAACCTTTGCAACCTCCATTTGAAGACTGTACATACAAAAAAGAATAAGTAAAATATATCTATTGATAAACGTAATATGATAATACAATTAGCATGGATGTTCATAAAAAAATATCAAGATTGGAATTCAAGCTTACCGATTCTCCATTCACAATTTAGATTGAATGCAATGGAAAATGTGTTTTGAAAGGTAAGTAGTGCATATCCTTATATCTTGCTTTATTAAAGTAATTAAATATTAGAAATGATATGCAAAGTAGGAAAAAAAGAGAAAGAACGTCAATTTTAAATTACCATTTTGCATATTTTGAATTTCAAAACTTATTGAAATTATCAGTAATTACTGATTTGATTTGAAAGCAATTGTCATGATGACTTTTCTAATTTTTATTTTAACTTTAATTAAGAGATAATAACCGTCAATTTAAAATTCACATTTTGCAAATTTTCAATGTCCAAAGCTCAAGAAATTAGCAATAATTAATGATTTGATTTGCAACAAATTGTCATCAAGAGTATTTTTTTTATTTTTTATTTTAACTTTAATTTTTATCATGAAAACAATGTTGGAGGAACTCTTATCTCATTGGAATGTAACGATTAGGTAAAATGGTAATTTCAATGTAATTCTAGTTTTCTTTTGATAATTTCATTGAGTTAATTACATAGTTAGTCCCTGTGGTTTGCACAAAGTAACATACTGAGGTACTAATAGTTTAAAATAACATTCTAGGGTATTAACTTTTCATTTTGTAACGTTTGGGGGTATTAAGCTTATTTGTAGGCTTAAAATCACATTTTGTTAGTACCTAAGTATGTTATTTTATGCAAACCACAGGGACTACCTATGTTATTACCTTAGAAGTTAATACCTCCAAACGTTACAAAATGAAAAGTTAATACCCTAGAAGGTGATTTTAAACTATTAGTACCTAAGTATGTTATTTTGTGCAAACCACAGGGACTAACTATGTAATTAACTCTAATTTCATTCTACCACTAATTAACCCCATCAATAATAAAAATGTGAGCAGTGGCTGTTCCTTAGGGAAACCATTGATGGTCAATATCAGTGGATGTCAACAATAAAAATGTGAGCAGTGGCTATTTTTTTACTATCAGTGGATAGCCAACAGTGATTGAAACACTGATGTTTGGTCAGTCAATGGTCAACATGAAGAATAAAGAAACAGAGGTTGTCTTTTAGCAGTGGATAACTTTTAACAATCAGAAATCAGATGTTTGAACCAACACAGTTGTAACGCCCTGCGTCCCTAAACTTTAGGCTTTTGGCAGGTTTAGTCCCTGGACCTTGCCTATTGTCAGTTTTAGTCCCTAATCTATGTAACATTGATACTTTTGTGAATCTTATGCCATGATACTTGATTCTAATGACTAGACTCTTGTGATGTTTAAATCTAGATTCTTGACTCTTAATACTATGATGTTAGACTCTTGATGCTTGATCCTTGATACTTAATACTATGAGACTTGACACTTAAATCTAGATACTTGACTCTTGATTCTTGATACTTAATTGGTGCTTGACTCTTGAGACTCGTGAAACTTGATTCTTGGTTGAACGAGAGACAGTCTTATCACTGGCGGAATCTATTAAACTTGGAAACTTTTGGTATTGTTAATGTAATCTAGTTATGTGATACTTCTACCAAATAATAGGTAACACAACGCTTAATCTAACTCGCAAAACGAATCAAAGAGGGGAACGCGGAAAGGATAGGATTGACCAAGTGGCAACCCGATCGGATGACCATCCGATCGGATTGCCACTCGATCGACTCGCCATCCGATCCGTGCACACCGCCTTACTCACCCTCCTTGAACTATAAATAGGAGTTGTCACATCATTCTCACTGATGTGACAGCCTCACTCGATCCAGACGCACGCTCTCCCTCTCTTTCGCACTTTTCCTCATTTTCTCGGCGATTTCGGTACGTTTTACACTGGATTCTTGTACATCTTTGATCTACACATCATTCTCTACAAGATTCTCCTTTGAAATCCCACTTTTCACCATGAAATCTCTAGGATTTGAGCTCTTGAAGGTGATGTCACCATGGTGGTTTGCACCAAACTATTGTGTGATGTCATTCTAGCCAAGATCTAGCTCGGATCTAAGGAATTTCATGCGTCTTACACTAAATCTATGTTGGATCTAAACTTTTCAAGCTAAAATATTATGTTTATCTTCATCTTTCTTAAAACTTTTACTCGAAACGGTGAAATTCGGATCTAAATGAACTGTAGACTTGATTAATAGTCTGGAGTCAGCTTGGAAAGGGGTTGTTACAGGAGAAGACGACCGGAGTACGGATTCTGACATAAGCACCATCACAGGCAGACGACTAAACGGACTGGGGTGATTCCCACCCGATCAAATCGGCTACACCCTGAAGAGCTTACTGTTGTCTCAATACGTACCATGTCGTTGCGATATGACCAGAAACTTAGAAAGTTCAAAAATTGAGAACGGGACAAGGCTAACCCGATCGAGTGTGGCAATCCGATCGGATAGCCATCCGATCGGACAGCCACCCGATAGCCATCCGATCGGACAGCCACCCGATCAAGTAACATCTACCCCTTGACTTTAAACACTTGAAACTTTAAGGTCATGATCGTCGTGTGGCAGCTCGATCGGATATCCATCCGATCGAACAGCCATCCGATCGAGGCAACAATGGATCTTGAAACTTTTCAGTACTTAGAACCTTTGGGACTTTGAATCTTGAACTTGGATCGAGTGGCGACCCGATCGGATAGCCATCTGTTCCCTCACACACTTATCATTCAATCGACTGGCCATTCGATCGGACAGCCATCCGATCGGCCAGCCATTCGTCCCTTTCACTCACATGTCATCTCAATCGGATGGCCATCCGATCGAACAGCCATCCAATCAAGATGACTGATCTGACACCTGGTTTGAAACTTGTTATTCTGCCCGACTCTTATCTGTTGTAATCTAATCAGGCTAAACCAAAAGAGCTCCCTTTGATCCAATAACAGTTCATCTGTTAGGCAATCACTGTGAGTATACTCGATCCCTTTTGCTTTAAACTTTGGGATGTAACATGTATTCTATAAACTACGAAACTTTATACTTTTGAATCTAAACTCTATCCTATGTGTACGTGAAACTTGTAATTCTTGATTCTTTGTGCTATGTGACGTTTAATCCAGAGTGTGTAGTTCCGCCTTAACAATAGTAGCGCTATAGGAGATGCACCTCCCCATTATTCTCGGGGGTATTGTTAGGAGGATTCTAGTTTACCTTGAGTCTTAGGTAAACACTAAAGCATCGGGATACTTGGGCAATCACTGGTTGGACTGCAACACTAGCACGGCTGAAACTATTTTATTCACTTACATTGTGGATACGAGTTGTTTTAATCTACTATGCTATATATACTCAAACTTGTATACTCGCCGGTACATTTTGTACTGACTCTCTTTTAATACATGTTGCAGGCTGATAGGATGCTGTGAATCAAGAACTTACTAGAATGCTGCTTAGAAACACATCATAGCTAAATTTAGAAACTTGAAACTATCTTGGATGATTGTATTTAATATTTTGCGTGTTTGATGCATTTAGACAAATTGTTATAAAAACTTGATTAATATCTATCGAAACTTTTAGTGTTATGGAATCTCATGAGCAATCTGAACGCTTAGTGCTCGCACCCCGATGTTTCCGCCATCGGTTGGGGTGTGACAACAGTGGTTGTAACATAGTTTTAAGGATTACTTAAAACTATCATTTTTAACTATTTTGAAGAGTGTTAAAAGATGAGAAGACAGTGGATCTGGTTAAACATCTGTTTAGACTTAAACAAATGTTGGGGCTTAAAAAGATGTTTGGCCTTATATATCAGCTGTCTGGATTTAAACAGAAGTTTGACCTTAAACAGATGTTTGGCCATAAACATATGTTTAGCCTTAAACAAATGTTTGACCTTAAACAGATGTTTGCCCATAAACATCTGTTTGCAAAAAAAAAAAAAAAAAAAAAAAGACCAATTTCAAGAATACTATACCCAAACAATCAAAATGAGGAGCTTAATAATCATCTAAGTGTACTTCATTTTTATTTATTAGTATAAGATCAAACAATTGTTCAATTTATAGTACAGATCAAACCACTGAGGTAATGTGATAAATACTGTTACATATAAACACTGTTGTGATAAACACTGTTACATATAAACACTGATGTCATAAATACTGTTACATATAAACACTGAGGTGATGACATCTAACAACCTAACAGACTATAAAACACTGATGTGATAAATACTATTACATATAAACACTGTTAACATAAACAAAGGTAGAATAACTGCTGTTGATGCTGAACCACTGTTGTTGTTGGGCAGTGGTTCACCTTTGGTTGATCAGGCATTTGGTTCGTCAGTGCTTGTCTTCAACAGAGCTTTGGTCTTCATGAGTGTTTTGGTCTTCAACAGTGGATGATCCTCATCAGTCTTTGTGTACAACAGTCTTTATATCCAACAGTTGTTAGGCAGATCAGTGCTTTGCCTTATTAACTTGTTATAACCACTGTCACTGGAGGAAACTTAGATGGGCAGTGCTTATTGTGGATCAACGTGCAGCTTCAACAGCCAGACCAACATCATCTTAATCTCCTTCAGCAATATCCGCTATCTTTTCTTCGGTTCTTGGATCAAACGTCTCGAACGTTTTCCCTTTTCATCAAAACAAAACTAATATATATATAGCAACAATTAATCTGAAAAAAAACACATGGAACTAACAGCAAAAAGTGTACCTGAAACAGAATCGACGATTAAGAATTAAAAAAACATGTGGAATTAACAATGCATGGATTAGTGAACGAAACTTACAGTGTTGTTTAAGAAAACTCCGTTTAATTGCTCAAATTGAAATGACGGGTGATCTGCAAGTGATTACAAATGAATCAATGAATCAATAAACGGTAAATCAAAATATTACAAATACCAAAAAATAAATAAGACCAATTGAGGTTACCTTGGTGTTGTGCAATGAAGAAGGAAGAAGATGATGCAACAATTATATGGCAAAAGAAGAGATTTAACTAAATTATTACTCAAAAAAGTCACATATTAGTTTTTATGCAATTGCTCTACACCAAAAATACAACTTGGAGGCATGTGAAATCACCTCGATGTCCATGACAACAGCACCTTCTTAAAAAACAAAGTAAAACTGATTGTGAGATTAAAACATTCAATGACTTACAGTACATGGGTCCGACTGATCTCAATCATGCACTAAAATTCCTATACTCATCTGAGATTGTCTTCCGCTCCACCATCTTAATTCGACTCTCCCTAACTTCAATTGTAAAAAAAGGGCAAAAATCAAATACATGACTAAAACAACCTCATTGAAAGTGGGACTGTAAATGAGTACCATACCGAATAACAAAAAGCGATGAAGCCTAAACTTTTGGGCTGGTATCACCTATCAACAGACCTGAAAACAAAATCAGTTTCTAAACAATGACTTCATGAAACTGAAAATCATTAAAGTAAAAACAAATTAAGTAACAACCAACCTTAATTCACAAGCCTGCAAATATAAAGTTGCCACATGAATAATCAAGTAGAACTTGCTGCAAAAATAATAAAGTGTGAAAACAATCTCAAAAACTTCTCTATAATTGAGTAGTAAAACTACACAATTTAGTTAACTACATAAACAATCCAACAATGAATTTACCGTCCTTCTCCTTTTCTTTCACATTTCCAACTCCCCAACAACGATCCGGCAGATGTTACTTCTAATCAAGAAACTCTATAAAATAATAATAATAATAATAATAAAAAATAAAAATAAGCATAAAATCTATATATTCTTCTTGGATTGCTAGAATAATAGTATGATAGTTGGAATAAAAACAGAGGATCAAGAAACATAGTAGCATCCAACATTACGAACATGGGTGAATAAATCAACAAAACAGATTGTGAAAAACAAAAACTACAAACATCTCAAAATCAATCTACTTGTAATCACATGATACAACAAAGCAAGCATCTGAATAAACAATAACAAATGAAAGACAAAATCAAAAGCTACAAACAGAGTTATTCATACCAGTGTCACCGATTAACAGGAGCTTGTACAAAAGGGTTAATTGTGTACAATAAGAAACCCTAGGAGAGTTTCTTCTTCTTCTGAGGGTACAAAAGGGTTCATCGTGTTCAGTATGAGAAAATAGATAAAACCAAATAAAATTTCTGAATGAGAAAATAGATCTTACATGAATATTGTGTTCTTCAACTACTCGACGATACATGATTTGGGGTTTCAAACGCAGATGTATCCAATAGAAGTAACCTCTTCCGGACGTTGTTGAGGAGATGGAAATGTGAAGAAGGAGAAGGATGAACACCAGAAAGAAAGGGGATCTTGTATGAAAAGGTGAAGAAGAAGAATGAAATAGGGTTTGTGAAAAGGTGAGAATAAAGGGGAGTGGTACTTTGGGCGGGAAAAGGGAAAGAACGATGCCCTAATCTACTGATACGTGGCCCAAATAACTTTCATTTATTATATATAATAGATTGGGTTGTAGCCCAGTGGTATGGCACTTATGGTGAGAAACCCACTGAGGGGGGTTTGATCCTGAGCCACACCCCGATTTTCATCCGGCTATTACTTCAGCGAGGCAACTCGTGTGGAGGCGGTACGGTTTCCGCGGAACGTTGTAATCAAGTCTGGCCAACCCAGTGCGGGCACGTTAAGACAACTTAAGTCTGAGCAGACTTGGCTAGGACCGCCGATTAGGAGGTGTGACATTGGGTCACTCAAAAAGAAAGTCACAATTCAAAAAAAAGTAAGTGTGTGTATATATCATGTTTATTCTAAAATCAATTATATTATGTTAATTAGGGGGTAAGATCAAATAAAAAGTTTAATTTGTCTAATTAGGATGAGAAGAAATCTTAAACTTTTATTTTTCAAATCAATGATTAAAATGAAAATGTATGAAAAAAGATGAGTGCAAGGGGGAAAATCCTATTTATTGACTTTCTCTCTCCACGTACAAGGCACATGCATATTTCATCCCCATTTTTTAAACGTTCATAACCTTTTATACGGAATTATTTTTTCATAAAAATTTCTCCATAAAATCGAACGTCTTTTTATCTTTAATTTGAGTACTATATTACTATATAAAATATGGCGATTAAAAAACCCACAAAAATGTATTGTGTTTCTATGTTATATAGTAGTTTTTGTACTACATTTTTTGTTATATTTTTTTCCCTTGATTTTTTAAAGTTTTTTGTGCTGGATATTTTGTATTAGATTTTTTTTATGTTGGATTTTTTGTATTAAATTCTTTTGTGTTGTATTTTTTTGTGCTATTTTTTTTTTGTAATTGATTTTTTGTGCTATATTTTTTTGTACTAGATTTTTTGTGCTGGATTTTTTTGTTGTATTTTTAAGAAAACAAAAGCGGTGTCACATGTCACCTTCACCTTCCGCCCCCTATCGTTATGTTCCTTGAAGCTAGAGCCATTGTCATGAGAATCATGTCTTGATAAGCTCTCCAACCGAAGCAGTTAACCTTCGGAATGAGATTTTATTCCACCTGAAAAGGTTGTTGTTGTCGCTCACACCCCTGTTCTTTTCTATTTTCAGCCGCACCTGCTTAACTGTGAATTCCACATTTCTGTCTCTAGTCTTCCAAAGCCAAATGTCTTCTTGTTTCTTGATGTTTACATGCTGCAACATATCAAAAATCTACTCAACTTCTCTATTTTCAGCCTCTGGTTTAGGCACTTTCTTTCACTTGATGTCCCAGAGAACTCCGCCTTTTTAGATCTTTTTATAACATTCTCGAACCATGGCTGCTTTATGTTCTTCACATGCAAAAGTTGCTGGAAAACAGGTCTTAAGAGCACCACCCGTGTCCCAACAGTCACTTCATAACAGAACCTTAGTCTCGCTCCCCATCTCACACCTATAGACCGCCAATCCCCACTAACTGATTTGTTAATAGGAATCAACGTGCCACTTCTTCCCCCTATGTGAATGGCGTTTATAATTTTAACCCAAAGATGGTCATTTTTGTTCTTGTACCGCCACCACCACTTCGCTAAAAGGCCCACATTTAAGTCCTTAAACCCATCTACTCCCAACCTGCCATTCTTCTTGGATTTAAAGACTCTTTCCCAAGCCACCCACCGGATTTTATTACCCACCCCCTCCATTCAACAAGAACCATCTTCTTATCCCCTCAAAAGTTTTTAAAACTTCCAATAGGGGCTTTGAATAAGGATAAGTAATAATTGGAAAGGGAGCCTAACATCAATTTAACTAAGACTACCCTTCTAGCAAAAAGATTCCTCGACTTCCATGACGAAAGTTTCGCGTTGAATCTATCAACTAGCACTTTCCAATTAGTCATCCGATTCATGTTCACTACCACGGGCATCAAAAGGTACATAAAAGGGAGCACCCCTTTTTTGCACCTTAAGATATCCGCCATAGTAGCCACCGAGTCATCACTAACACCTACCCCAAAGACATTACTTTTATTAAGATTAACTTTCAAACCCGAAGCTAAGTGGATGCATCTTAGAATTCTTTTGAGAATTCTAAGACTGAATCGGACCATTCCCCGTAAAACAATGCATCATCCACATAGAAGAAGAGGTGGGTAAGAATTGGACCTTCCTTTGAGAACGGAAACCCTTTGATGATGCCCGCTTGAGTGGCTTTGTGAATCATATCGTGGAGAGCTTTATGGCTTCTGATCAATGTAAAACACAATATTTTTTAGGTTACACAATTTTTTGTTTTGATTTTGTAACATCAAACAACTTTAGTATAATGAAACCATTGTAAACAATTTTCTTTTTGTATCGTACAATTTGTTAAGAATAATGTATTTCTTTGTGTCATAAACTATACCTATTGTTAGTACTAGTAACGAAATGAACAAACCCAATACCAATAGAATAAAGTTGGTACCAATATCAGTGTTACTGGAACCGGTATTGATATTCGTTTTTATTGTGGCAGATCAATGTCAAACACAAGTAGATGTCATTTTGGGCATATCATTGTTTATTTTTCTTCGTTTTCGCTTCTGTTGTTATAGGAAGTGTCGGAACCGTACGATACTGAATCGAGTCAATACAAACTGAACTCCCGTCACCTAGCGTGAGGAATCCTACTAGTTCTAAAGTAAAAACAAATGAATTGTTAGAAACTAGTTGATTATAATAACATAAAATAATAAAAGTTTATTATGATAAATTAAAAAAAAAAAACTAAAACTAAACAAAAGGTTGAAAAATCTGACCGATGACAATTTAGATCACACAATTCAAATTGTAGTTAGAAGGATTCTTTTGGTTCTCAAAAGAAATTTGGATATTCTAAAACCAGTAACTGAAATACAATTTAAAATAGTTTATGACAGAAATACGGGTGTTTAGAATCAATACCAAAAGTTAAGATCATTCGAGAGCAACAAAAGTTTGGATAATTTGAAAACTAAGGTGAGTTGAGAAACATATCATATTTCCTATATTACTAAAACTCAAAATGTGTTTTCTAATGGAATTCTAAGGTACAAGTATTTATTTCTATTTTGTTTTATTAAATGATATATTGTATACTAGGTTAGAACCCCGTGTATTATACGGGTTTAATAAATGTAATTTTATATAGTAGATAAAAAATAATATATTTTTAAAAACCTCTTTTATTACACGTATTGAGTAAATAGAATTTTATATATTAAATAATAAAAAAGTTATATTTTTAAGAATTTCGTGTATCGTGCGGTTTGAATAAGTGTAATTTTATATACCAAATAATAAAAAAAAAATATTTTTAAAAAACCCTGTGTATTCACGGGTGAAAGAAATGTAATTTTATATACTAAATAATAAAAAAATTATATTTAAAAAAACTTCTTGTATTGTACGGGTTGAATAAATCTAATTTTATATAGAAAATAATAAAAAAAGTTATATCTTTAAAAACCCTCGTGTATTACACGGCTTGAATAAAAAAAACTAATGGATAAAAATAATAAAAAAATCCATTTTGATTTAGAAAGTTTTTTTTAACAATAGATAAACCCGTGTATTACACATGGTTTTTAAAGATATAACAACTCATGTAATACACGTGGTTTTAAAGATATATTTTTTTTTTATTATTTGGTATATAAAATTACATTTATTCAACCCGTACAATATGGTTCTTATAGATATAACTTTTTATTATTTAATATATAAAATTACATCTATTCAACCCGTGCAATAAAAGATGTTTTTAAAGATATATTGTTTTATTATTTAATATATAAAATTTATTTATTCAACTCGTGTAACACGGGGTTATAACCTAGTTATTATTTATATTATTCCATATATAAGTTTCCAAGTTTTTTGTGCATAAGCACTTGTACATTGTGCTTTGTGAGTTTTTCAAAAAAAAGTTGATTTTTTTACTTTTAACCAAAAGGTTTTTATCTTTTCCAATTTTAACCCTACATAATTTGTTTTTTAACTTTAACCCAAAACTTTTCATTATTTGCAATTTAACTTCGTAACTTTTGTCACCTGTACCTTCATCTTTCGCAAATTTTTGTTTTACGCATAGTTCTAAATTTTTTGAGTTAATACGACGCAACGTGCATGCATTGTTCAACGTTTTTACCTCTATTTTCCATAATTGACAGGTTTGTCGCAACACGCATATCGTAGGTCGAGTCAGTGTTGGTGGTAGATGACGGTTGCGTGACATTAGTACTATTTGACACACCGTTTTACGCCCCACCGCAATGCGGGGTGTGCTTTGAGGGGTTTTCAAAGAAAAATTGGTTACGCATATGGTTGTCGTAACGTTGGCTTTGGGGGTTTTCCAAAAAAAAATTGATTTTTTTTTTACTTTTCACCCAAAAGTATTTCATAAATTACTTTTAACTCAAAACTATTTGTTTTTTTTTTTACTTTTAACCCAAAACTTTTTATCTTTTACAATTTATCCTCACAACTTTTTTTACTTTCAACTTTGATCCTTTATAGTTTTCATTTTCCGCAAATTTTTCGCTTTATGCTAGGTTCTAAATTTTGTGACTTAACACATCGCAACGTGCGTCTTTGGTTTAATGGTTTTACGTTTCGTTCTAAATTTTGCGAGTTAACACGACGCAACGTGCATGTGTGGGTGAACGTTTTTACATCGTCTATTTTTCCCCCGTTTGACAGGTTTAACATAACGTACGGGTCCTAGATTGACTTAGTTATAACTAAAGAATCCCCGCCGCATTGCGGCGGGTCGCAATCCTAGTTAAATATAAATTCGAAAATCTATCTAACATCTAATTTGTTTTTTTCTTTTACATGAATAATACCGAATATATGTTGCAAAATAGGTTATGTGATATTATTTTTGTATAAAAGATTTATATTAATTTAATTAATATTTAATAATTTAAATTAAATAATTATTATCTACAATTAAGGATGGTCTAGAATAATGACAAGTGTCTCTAAATTGGTTTCTTTTATTATATGTATAGATATGATAAACAAGTTATTTATAGCATACCAAGTTTTAAAATACTATTTATACGATAACGAATCAAGCTTTATGGTAAAAACAAATTTTGTAACAACATAAAGCCGAAACCCTTTGGCCTGAAATGACAATCGATATTTACATACATACAACTTATTCATTTCATATAAACAAAACAAATTTCAACTTAATATAACCAATAACATTAATTTATTGTATTTTAAAAATATTAAAATAGTTTGCAAGCTAGGAGTGGATAAAGGAACACAAAGTCAAAAAAATAGGCCAAGTGGACAAGCTTGTAATTTTCATTTGCACTTGCAAAGACTCCTCTATATAAAGAAGGTTAGATAGTTGTATAACTTGCTCAAAAGTACAAGCTTATAAAGCAAAGATATCATGGCAACCCACAAGTTACTTTGCAATCTAAGCTTCATCTTCCTCTTGTTCTTCCATTTTCATTTTGGTATTTCTATACACATTTTCACTTTTAATTTACTTTGTAAGTTGTAAGTATACCAGGTGTGAGGCGATCTACATGCTGATTTATTAGTCGTTTGATTGGTTTCTTTGAAACCAACGACTTTTAGCACACGTAGATCACACACCTTGACCAGTACTTACAACGTATATATATATGATATATATTTATACGTGTTATATATTGTTTTTGAAGGTACAAGTGAAATACGATTAAATTACTACTCGGAAACTTGTCCTAATGCCGAAGAAATCATCAAAGAACAAGTCATAAGTTTGTATAATAAGCATGGAAACACTGCTGTTTCTTGGATAAGAACTCTCTTCCATGATTGCATGGTTAAGGTACTCTTTACTTATGTTTCTTGCATGGAAAAGATTCAAGCTTTTCATGATAAAACAATGTACAACACATAATGCACATGTTACAAGTCATCATTGCATGATCAATTCCTTTCATTTCTTGGTTTTCTTGATTAAAATATTCTCTTTTAATAGTCATGTGATGGATCATTATTATTGGAGAGCATAAATGGAATTCAGTCAGAAAAAATATCATCAAGAAACATGGGAATGAGAAACTTTAAGTACATTAACACAATCAAAGATGCTGTTGAGAGTGCATGCCCCTTGACAGTTTCTTGTGCTGACATTGTTGCTCTTTCCGCTAGAGATGGTGCCGTTATGGTATGTAATTATGCACTTTCTTATATATATATATATATATACACACACATATAGGATTAGGTTCAAGAGTGAACACTAGTGTATTTGCGAACAGAGCAAACTAATCCTGGCCATACACGTGTGTAAATCAATGGTCAAGATTTGATGATACACTAGTGTATTTTACGATTTGATGATGAAATCCTAGCCATACACGTGTGTAAATAAATGGCCAGGATTTGTTCACTCAGTTCGCAAATACACTAGTGTTCACTCTAGAACCCCCCATAATACGCGCAAAAGTGCAAACATGAGAAGTTGGATGCAATCGTTTATTCGTGTGTGTTATGTAGTTGGGAGGACCGCGTATTGAGATGAAAACCGGGAGAAAAGATAGCAAGGAAAGCCATCTTGCGGAGATCGATGCATCGCTCCCGAATCATAACGATTCCATGATGTATGTCCTTGCTCGGTTTCAATCCATAGGAATTGATGTCGAAGGAACAGTGGCTCTTTTAGGTATCATTCATACTTTTTTACGTCTACTTTTAGCTAACCACTCTTAACCCCCATTTTATATTAAAAAAAAAACATTTTAAAGTATTTACTAGACTATGAATCTTGTTAAAGATGCAACAAAACTTTTGGACTAATTTGGAGAATCACAATCATGGAGAAAACATAACTGTGGTAGGGAAAATAACAAAGAGAAAGTTATCAAAATAGGGTAACTTATGGCTGCCGGCTAAGATGGAGCTGACACCTTACACGTGTAATTATTACCGATTTTAAGACCGATTTCAGAGGTAGCTTAGACTCGAGTCGAAACTAAATTTTGCGACCAAAATTTCACTCTCAAAATTAGTGATTGCCTTTGGTACCAAACCTTTTACGACTAAAACCATTGGCGACCGGCCCTGTTAGCAATCGATTTTGCGATCAACCCTGTTAGCGATTAGTGACTTGTTTGTGGACTGACCCATTACTGGTTTGGTGTAGGTGCTCACTCGGTAGGTCGAGTCCATTGTGTCAACATTGTTGATAGACTCTATCCAACAGTTGACCCAACTTTGGACCCGAACTATGCTGAGTATCTCAAGGGTCGTTGTCCCCATCCTGATCCAGACCCGACTGCTGTGGAATACGCGAGGAACGATCGAGATACTCCGATGATCCTAGACAACAGCTACTACAAAAATCTTATGAACCACAAGGGACTCCTTACAGTTGATCAAGAACTTGTATCGAACCCAATCACATCTCTATTTGTTGAGAAAATGGCAGCCGATAACGATTACTTTCACGAACAATTTTCTAAGGCTCTTCTCATATTGTCGGAGAACAACCCGTTAAGCGAGGAGGAGGGCGAGGTTCGAACCGATTGTCGTTTTATAAACAAGGACTAAAATCACTCAAAGTGTGTGTAATTTCTGAATTTTGTGGTATTGTTATCTTTGTATGTGACATATCTAAGGTTATGTCACCAAAGGTGAATGAATAAACTTTGTAATTAATATTATGTATTATTTTCTTGTTTAACGACCTTATTTTAAAATGTGTCACTAAGATCATGTGTGTTTCTTTAGTCTTCACCAAAATGAATCTTAATATTTTCTTTCTCCAAATCTTTTAATGCGTCATTCAAAGAAGATAGACCATATTGTTCAATTATTAATTTGTTAAATTATTACAATTTATGGTTTTTTATTAGTTAGTTTTATGATCCGTGTTATACTTTTGGCTTTTTCTCTCACATAAATTATTATTCAATCCAATTGTTTAAGAGTTTGTTTGATATTTATATTTATTTTATGAAAATTGAACTTCATTAAAACCAACCAAAACCGACTACTATCTCCAAGGCGGAGAAAGAAGCCGAACACCAAGAAAAAACAAAACAACCAATTACAACGAACACCATCGGTTCCAGTCCACTACCCCACCCTTAAACCTATGTTTGTACCATAAAAACCCCAATGTCTTGATATCCGCAACCATATCCACCACATTAGACGCCTTACTATTGAAGACCTTATCATTCCTGGCTCGCCATAATCTCCAACATGCAATGATAATGATACCATGAAGGATCGTTTTCTTGACCCCCGCCACTCCACTATGATCATGTAAATCCACCAAATCCTTGACGTGAAAAACAAACGGTCTAGGTATGTTGCACCAAACAGAAATCGCATTCCACACCCCCAAATCCATAACGCAACCTGTAAGAACATGCTCTATAGTTTCTTCATACGCCTCACACCAAACACAAAACTGATTATCAATGGCAATGTTTCTTCGAGCAAGAGCCATCTTAGTTGGGAGGCGATCCAAAAACGCGCGCCACATAAAAATATTACATTTGTTTGGGGCCCAGGAACTCCAATGAAACCCGAAAGTAAATGCACCATTATCCGAACCTCGCAACCATTGCTTGACAGCAGCGACTTCGAACCCATCATTAGAGCCCTGAGACCAAACCCACCTGTCCTCTCTACCGTCCAATCTAATCGCCTGCAACTGAGCCTCCAGCGATTGTTTGTCAATGACCTCTTCGGTAGTGATCGGAGCTCTAACCCAATCCCAATAAAAAACACGCCATGTCCCTATAACCTTCATACGAGCAGCAAGCAGTACACGTTTAGACTTCTCGAGAGCAAAGAGAGTAGGATAAGTAACTTTTAGCGGCTCACTCCCCAACCACGTGTCCAACCAAAATCTAATTTGCCTCCCATTCCCGGGACTACCACGAATAATACCGTTTAGGCCGACCCCCTCTACCTTATGTTTATTCCAGAAAGTAACGCAATTTTTCCAAACGCCCGGAATGGCATTGTTAAAAGGCGCAATACCCCAACCCCTAGAAGAGCCATGAATGGAAACGACTACTCTTCTCCACAACGCATTAGGTTCATTAAGAAACCTCCACAACCACTTGACTAACATCGCATTATTATTGACCTCAAGAGGCACTATCCCCAACCCACCGTCTTTAATACGTTTAGTAACAATCTCCCACGAAACCCAACTCATCTTTCGGACATCCTCCGTGCCTCCCCAAAGAAAGCGTCTCATTAGACCTTCTAGCTCACCAATAACCTTCTTAGGCGCCTTGAAAAGGGAAAAGTAATATGTTGGTAGACTATCCAACACCGACTTTATCAAAGTTAAATGTCCAGCAATAGAAAGGGTATTAGCTTTCCATTTCGAAAGCCGCCGCTTAAACGAAGACACCACTGGTTCCCAGTTCGACACTCTATTCATATTTGCCCCAACCTTGATGCCCAAATACGAAAATGGCAATGCACCCTGCTTGCATCCTAAAGTATCGGCCATACCCACAACATCTGCGTCTTCCACTCCCACTCCATAAAGCACCGATTTGTGGAGATTGATCTTAAGACCTGAACATAAATAAAAAATACGCAAAATACGCTTCATATTAGTGAAATTAAACGACGACCACTCCCCCATAATCATAGCATCATCCGCGTAAAGCAAATGAGACATAGCCGGACCATCGTTAGGAAGCTTGACCCCATGAAAAGCACCTATATCACAAGCCTGATTCAACATTCTCGAGAAGGCCTCCATCAAAATAATAAATGAAAAAGGAGAAAGCGGATCTTCCTGTCGAATGCCTTTTTGACACCCGAATTCGAAGGTATGGGAACCATTCACTAAAACAGTGGCTCTAGATGAAACCAGGATACCACGAATCCAATCACACCAAACAACAGGAAAGCCCATCTGCGCCATGACTGACAATAAAAACTCCCAGTTAACGTTGTCGTATGCCTTATCAAAATCGATCTTGAACAAAAAGATTTTCATGTCTCTCTTCTTTGCCCAAGCAATAACCCCATTGGTCATCAAAGGACCATCAAGAATATATCTCCCGGATAAAAACGCCGACTGATGCTCAGACACTAGACTACCCAAAATCGACTTCAACCGGTTTGCCAACACCTTGGACACCACTTTAATGATGCTCTCTATAAGGCTAATCGGTCTAAAATCCCCCAGGCTCGAAGGAGCACTAACTTTAGGAATCAGTGTAATAAAAGACGACCCAACCCCCTAGCTAAACCGTCTCGCCTCGTGAAAATGTCCCAAAATATCAACAAAGTCAGTCTCGAACAAGTCCCAGAAATGCCTAATGAATCTAAAGTTAAATCCATCAGGACCAGGAGCTTTATCCGCACCACAGTCAAAAGCCTCTCGTTTGATTTCCTGCACCGAGAACTCAGCAACCAACCCATCAGCGTCCAATAAGTTCAACGAGGACATCCCATAACACACAAGCTTCGGCCGGTTACACAAAGAGTCTTTAAACTTATCCCGGAAAAATCCCATAACCTCCCGTTTAATACTAACCGGATTCGTTTCCCACCTCCCATTGACCTCCAAACCAGGAAGATGATTAGACGCCTTACGTTTGTTAATAAACCCATGAAAATATCTTGAATTATCATCCCCATGAGTAGCCTAATTACACCGCGCCTTCTGTTTCAAATCACGATAATTAAAATCATCTAGTTCTCCAATTCGCCGTTTTATCTCTGCCAAAGTCCAAACCTCCTCCTCAGATAAAGTTCTACTTTCCAAAGCTTGATCTAAGACACAAAGCTCATGATCCAATAAACGCCTCTCCTCCATTTCATTCGCTTTAACCTCAGCCACCCAATTGGAAATATTTTTACGTAACATCTTGAACTTCCTCATTAGAATCGAGTCCGGGTTTCCAGTGAACGAGCCATCTTCTAAGGTGCTTCTAACAATCATACCAAAATCATCCCGACCAAGCCATGAGTTATAGAATCTAAAGGGTTTAGGGCCAAAATTTCTCGAACCCATCTTCAACAACAGAGGACTATGATCAGACTTATATCTCTCTAAAGCAATATATTCAACGCAGGCCATTCCATAAAGACATCCCAGTTCACAAAAATCCTATCAATGCGACTCGATTTCACACCTGCAACAAAAGTAAAACGCCTCCCTTTCAAGGAGTACTCATGAAGGTTCGCCGCATCAATGAAATCATTAAACTCATTAGCCTCAATCACATTAAAAATAGAGTTCCGCCTATCCTCCGCGCTACTGACCGAATTAAAATCCCCAACCACAATCCACCTACCAACCCCCTCACCAACCAACCCAATAATCTCTGTCCACAAAACACGTTTAGCAACTATATTCTGCGGAGCATACACATTGAGCACATGACACGGACACTCGCTCCCTTTGATCACCCCGGAAACAAGAAGCCAATTAGGATTTTTTACCACCCTATCCATGACGAACACCTGAGGATCCCAAATAGACAACAAACCTCCTGATCTACCCGTAGAAGGCACCCAATCATAAATAAAATCCCCAATCCCCCAAAAACGCCCTAAGTTCACCGTATCCAAAGAACTATATTGCGTTTCCTGCAGCATTAAAAAACTGACCTCATTATAAGTCCGAAGACGACGAACCCAATCCGCTTTACCGTGATTCCCTATACCACGGATATTCAATGAAATAACATTCATTGATCACCGTCTTGATACCCTTCAGTACGCAACACCTCTTTAAGATTCGGCACGAAATCACTCAAGTTTTCCACCCCCAAGGCTCTACTCAACTCCACCGTTCCCGATGCTTCTAAATCAATCGGCTGCTTAACCACTGCCTCACTATTATTCACCTCGGCATGAACCGCTACAATAGAACCACTATCCAAACTTCCGGCTGTAACTCTTTGGTTGAGATCAGGAGTCAGAAAGCAATTGTTACCGGCTGCTTCACCACTACCACCCGACTCAGAAGCATCAGATAAAATACCAATCAATTTGTCCAAGCCGAACATGTCGTTATTCTCCCTAGGCCTCTTCTTAGGATGTTCAAGAGAACCACTACCCTCACTTCTAATTTTGAATAGCGATTTACGACGAAACTTCTTCCTACCAGTGGATGTAACAGTTTGCACTCCGGAAGGCTCAGCCAAACCACGAACATCACCGACCCCAGGAGAGATACCATGACTATTCCCAACCCCATCATTGTCAACATTCCCCAACCCTTCATCCCTTCGCACCTCCCCCTCCTCACAGTGAGCAAACACATTCTCATCCTGCTACATAAGGTCATCGACCTTCTCCTCCTCTGGTGTCTCCGAAGTAACATCCTCTTCATCATCCACTACACAATCAGGGGTCCAATCACCAACGTCTTCGTCTACCCAAACATTAAACAATTTACCCCTCCAACTGATGTCCACCCGATCCACTATCCGTATACACACCTTAGTTAAAACACCAATAAGAGCATACGAAAAATTGTTATCGTCACCCAACATGCTTGCCGAGTGAACCATCTTACCATACCTACTGTCAATTGAGTCGAACACTTGGTCTAACGTCAATTGAACTGGTACCCCATGCACTTGAATCCATGCAATACGTGTAACATCTGTGCTTGTAATCATTATGAACAGTTCAATTATCAATAAAACAATGTTATTTGATCCCAATGTTTGTTTGGTTGTGTTTTACATTTTTCATGTTTTGACTTTTGTCCAATTTCAAACTCTATATCACTTTCTGGAGAGTTATACGCAAACTGGTGCGTAAACGTAACCAGTTTAATGCGACAAATACTCCGGAACATCAACATATACTTAAAATACCTTAAATAACCTTTACATAACTTAGAAATAAGTTTTAAAGGCTTTGGTATGGCAAAAACAAGTTAATTCGCTTACAGGGACTAAATTTGACAAACTACGAAAGTATGGCAATTTGAACTGTAACAGACATTCCGGAACATGATCATAAGTTAAACATACCATAAATATCCTTTAAATAGCTTAGAAATAGGCTTTGAGGGGTTCGGTGTGCTAAAATAAACTTTTGGGTCATTCAGGGACTAAAAGTGTCAAAAGTGCACAAGTTTGCACTTTTGCGCATAACTCACGTTCTGAATACATCCGGACATCCAAAAATTTATGTAAGCACTAAAATATTTTATTTTAGTGTTTGGCATAAGAAAAATCCATTCGTCGCGTCATTTGGATCGTTTTTCGCGCTTATGCGCATTCCGTCGTAATTAAGCGAACATCGCGATCGTACGGCCAAACGAACCGACATCTGAGATATTTTTGAGCATGTTTCATGTCCACAATGTTTAGGCATCATTTTAGGGCCTTAAAGTTGGCTTTACGGGCCTTAGAAGTGTCGGAAATGGCCTTAAACACCAACAGGGACTGAAACTGTCATTATGCAAACTTGTTTCTGATCTGACAAGGCCATGCGGCCCGCGTAAGATATGTGTGTATCCTTACGCGGCCCACGTCAGTCCCTAGACAGCAGAAACATTGCAGAAACATTGGATCTGGTCCTATCCATTGTTGCACATGATTTTGGGGAAATCTATGGGCTCAAATGGTTTTCAAAAACCACTATCTTGATGTGTATGGTTGAGATCAAAGCACTTTTTCCAAGAAACGATCCTAACGGTTTGGGAAATCCTATAAATAGCCCCCCCCCCCCCCCCCCATGCCATTGCAAAACCCACTAGAATTTTGATTTGAGAAACTCTAAGTTGAAACCATTGTTTCATACCTGAGTTACTTGGATCGATATTAGCATTCGGGGACCCTTCGTAAGTATTCTTTCGTTCTTTTATTGCTTTTCGAGTCTGAAAGTCAAACTTTGTTTGACTTTCTGCGTTGACCAGTTTATGGTCAATGCGAAGTTCGTTTGAACTTCGCAACGTGATTGTAATCATGATGGTTATAGTCCCTTGGGACTATGCCTACTGATTACCACGTTGTCTAGGGTCGTAAGGGTAAGTGATCTAATAAATCGCTTATACCTTCGAACCCGACCCATTTGGTCGATCATTAGGATCCGACCAAACACATTAGGTGACCATAGTATATAGGGAATAACCTTCCGAGGTTATACCTTATGGTCGCTTCGTTTAAGTAGTTGTATGATAGGTAGTTTATATGCCTTAGGTAAATTACCAAAATACCCCTTTGATGCCAAAATTCATTATAAACATATGTGACATAACTTTTGACATCTAAACAGATTTGGCAACAATATTAGGCATGTTAAGGCATATTCTACTTGTCATAGGACTAGTTAGGCGGTCCGAACGCGTTTCACGCGAACGACGCGTTAAAGTAGCATAAGCTACCTAAACGGGTCGTAATGGGTCACAAGCACTTAGGTTAGGTTTCATTTAGTATGTAGGCTTTGTTAAACCATATTACACGAGTCTCCATACTCGTTTGGTTTACGAACCCTCATACTATCTAAATCCTCCGATTTAGGTCCGGTTTATTAACATAGTTACCTATATTAGGTGTCGTTTGATTCCGTGATCTCTAGAATTGCTTGGTGGTTATCTTAAGACTTCTGAGCAATCTCAAGTGAGTACATAGACCCCTCTTTTACTGTTTTCCAAACATTTTGGGGTGGAACACATGTGCCTACTTGTTACTTTCGTGCTTCCTGTTTTCACATCATATACTTGTTATGTTCGTTAGTACATTATAGTACATGATTTCATTACATTTCATACTATGTATGTCCATTGTGTGCATACTTAGTACATTGTTTTACATTACATTTCTGCTATGTATGTTAACTGATAGCATGCTAGCACATTGATTTACATGACTTTTCTGCTTTGTATGTTAACTTAGCATACTTAGTACATTGTTTTCATATGACTTGTATACAATTGCTATAACATTTGGTTTGCACAAACGAGACTATTATACGTTCATTAACATTAGCTACGCCGCTCGGTAGTAAGTACTGGTACCATAGGACTTGACAAATCCCATTCCTGACATCCCGGGTTTGTTTGGATGTAAGGAATGACTGAATCCGAAAACATTTCTTTTGATAACCTTGACTGAAAGGGTTATCCGACTGTCTCAAGGCTTGAATGTATGCGTTAACTTACCACATAAATGTTTGTATCAATGTAACATGCATTACTTTGTTTTGTACATTACTACATTTGGACTATGTGACAATACTTTACTTACAATACATAACATTTGATACACATTACTTGACTACTTTTGGACTTATAAACATTTGACATGGTTTATACAAAGACTTTTGACTATTGGTTTAAACATAGACTTTATACATTGGTGGTTTGTTTAAGTGACTTAAGTAACGAGATGTGAGTAATATGATACAAGCATGGTGGATACGCCGCTGGTACTTCCTATATATAAGTGTTTGTATTATATTACATATCATAGCGTTATTTAAATCATTTCAATTTATACATATAACATTTTATACAAATAACATATCTTTCACAAGATATTGTTTACAAACAACTTATCTTATACAAATTCATTTTACATGGTTATTCATTTAACCATACATTATTCTCTTATTTATACATATCATCTGAACTTATTGTTTTTCAAACGATTTACAAAACAAATCAAATTACAAGGTTCATGACTAAACTTTATTAAACAATTTCTTAAACTTAAGTCATGAATCATATTTTCACAAATCCTATGTATCTCACAGGCATTTTTATGCTGACGTACCTATTTTCACATGTGTTTTCAGGAGCTTTTCCATAGGATGATTATCGTGACACTAGGGCGGACCTGTGCCTTAGAAACATAAAACGAAGATAGACTTTGTTTAAATATGTTATAAACTCTGTATTTCCTGTTTAAAACAATGTAACTCTTATGTTGATAAATAAAATACAACTTTGTATGCCATGGTTATAAAACAATTAATTCTGTTACAACACTCCCCGACGTTTTCCGCCACGTCTTGTATGTTATACGTGGTCGGGGTGTGACAGAAGAGTTGGTATCAGAGCCAATGGTTATAGGGAATTAGGTTATTAGTAATGCTTTGACCTAGACTATAACCTTTCTAGGACCCTAACACAAGTTATCTTGTGTTTAGATCTTAAAACATGCACATCACCTATCCTTAGGTGATTATCAAAACAAAAACCAATTTTTTCCGAAACGATTTTTGAAAAAACAATCATCTGTTTTTGGTTGATTTATTACAAGGTTTTGAACCCTCTATTGTAAGGTTTTGAACCCTCTGTTATATGGTTTTGAACCCTTTTGAGTTTTCAAAATCTCGTCAAGGTTTTGGGTTTTAAATAATGTGAACACGTGCAAACTGGAAGGGTGAATGCTTGTATTCTGGGTTTTCTGTCTAGGCAAGCACTTCGTATATATCTCATCAGACGCGAGACCAGTTGTGCTTACCTAGGAATTCTTGGGATGAGTGTTCACTTATAGGCGAGCATGTCTTCGCGATACATTATTTTTGATCCATTTACTTTGATTAGTCACTGTGTGTCGTTTGTTTGCTTGGTAATGCGGACAAATGACCACCATCTTTTCTTTTGTTAATTTTATTTCATCTCATTCTTTTCATCCAATCATCTCACTCGTTTCCTTTCATGTTTTCCTCTTTTAGAATGCCTCCTCGACGCGAAAATCAGATAGCGACTGCCGAACTGGCAGAAATCATTGCGAAGCAGATGGCTGCTCAATTCCCAAATCTCTTTGCTCAATGGAACCAATCCAACAAGTTTAGTGGTTCTGAAGGAGCGACTGGGCTTCTTCAATGGTTCCAGAGCATTGAGAATACTTTTCGCCACGTGCAGTGTCCTGACAATCGCAAGGTCGAGTTTTCTTCGAGTGTGTTTCAGAAGAAGGCTCTCACATGGTGGAACGGGGTTATGATAGATCGGGGTGCAGAAGTTGCTCTAGCACAGACATGGGCTGAACTTAGGGCCCTTATGATGAGGGAATTCTGTCCTCGTCATGAACAACGAGCGTTGGAGAAAGAGTTTGAGGACTTGAAACAAGACAGTGGCGAGCACAGGGCATATACTGATAGGTTTGAGGAGTTGAGTCTGCTTTGCCCGACAATGGTTATCCCACTCGACAAGGCTATCGAAAGGTACATCGACGGCCTACCTGACTCAGTACAAGATATCATTACTGGTAGCAACCCTGCCACACTCCGTCAGGCGATCGAGTTATCAGCGACATTGACTGAGTCGCAAGTTCGAAAGGGAAAGCTACATAAAAAGGGTGACAAGGGTAAGAAGTAGGCATCTGACAAGGAGGATAGCAAGAAAGGTCAAAACAAGAATGGGAAGAATTCTGGTTCCTCAAAGGGTTCAAGGAAGCGAAAGGCTTCCCAAAACTATGTCGTTACTGCACAGGCCCAAGCTGCACCAAATCAGCCAGCGCAACCACCCGCCAAGAAGCCTTATTTTGGCAATGCACCTTTGTGCAACAGGTGTAACGGCCATCACCTACCACACCTCCAGTGTCGTCAGTGCACCAACTGTGGAAGATCTGGTCATCTTGCCGCTACCTGCCGCATTCCTGTTAACCAGAACCAGGCAGTTCAAAACCCGGCTCAACAAGTTGCTCAGCCTCTTGCTCAGCAACAAGGTCAAGCTGCACGACCTCATTTTCCTCCTGGTTCGTGCTACAATTGTGGGGATCTGACCCACTACAGGAACCGGTGCCCAAGGCTACCCAACCAGAACCCAAATCAGAATCAAGCTCCGGCTCGAGGTCGAGTCTTCAATATGAATGCTCAAGAGGCACAAGCAGATGATAATGTGGTGAACGGTACGTTCTTTATTAATAATCAGCCTGCATCTGTTCTCTTTGATTCGGGTGCCGATAAGAGTTTTGTGTCATTGTCTTTTGAGCCAATGCTTCGCGTGTCTAGAACAAAACTAGGTAAACCTTTGACAGTAGAAGTTGCTAGTGGTGAACCCATTGTTCTTGATTCTGTTCTTCACAACTGCTAGTTGAACCTTAACGATCATCTTTTTCCTATTAACCTCACGCCTATGCAACTTGGAAGCTTCGACGTTATAGTGGGTATGGATTGGGTATCTAAGCATCATGCAGAGGTAGTTTGTTTCGAGAAGATCGTTCGTGTGCCGCTTTCGACAGGCGAGATCCTACAGGTTCAAGGTGAGAAACCGTCTGGTGGTCTCAAGCTCATGTCTTGTTTTAAAGCTCGGAAATATCTGCGAAAGAATTATGTGGCCTTCTTAGCACATGTTACAGCAGATAAAGGCAAGGGTAAGCCTATCTCAGATATTCCTGTCGTTCGGGATTATTCTGAAGTATTCCCTGAAGATTTACCTGGTCTACCTCCAGCACACCAAGTCGAGTTCCGTATTGATCTCGTACCTGGTGCAAATCCCATTGCCAGAGCTCCATATCGTCTTGCACCGTCTGAGATGCAAGAGTTGTCTAAACAACTTCAGGAGCTCTCTGACAAAGGTTTTATCCGTCCTAGCTTTTCACCTTGGGGTGCTCCCATTCTTTTTGTCGAGAAGAAGGATGGATCTTTTAGGATGTGTATCGATTATCGTGAGCTTAACAAGCTTACCATCAAGAATCGATATCCCCTACCTCGCATTGATGATCTCTTTGATCAGCTACAGGGCGCTTCTTATTTTTCGAAGATTGATCTACATTCTGGGTATCATCAACTTCGGGTGCATGAAGAAGATATTCCCAAGACAGCGTTCCGTACTCGTTATGGGCATTATGAGTTCACAGTCATGCCATTCGGTTTGACTAATGCTCCTGCTGTTTTCATGGACTTAATGAATAGGGTCTGCAAACCTTATTTGGATCAGTTCGTCATTGTTTTTATTGACGACATCTTGATTTATTCTAAGACGCGAGCTGATCACGAGCAACATCTTCGTCTTACTCTGGAACTCCTAAAGAAAGAGCAACTTTTCGCCAAATTCTCCAAGGGCGAATTTTGGCTTAAAGAAGTTCAATTTTTGGGACATATTATCAACGAACGAGGTATTCATGTAGATCCCTCCAAGATCAGTGCGATTAAGGATTGGGATACGCCTACTACTCCTACGGAAGTTCGTTCTTTTCTTGGTCTAGCGGGTTATTACCGCCGCTTCATTGAAAACTTCTCAAAGATTGCAGTTCCTCTAACTGCTCTAAGTCAGAAAAACAAGCCCTTTGATTGGGGATTAAAACAAGAGGAAGCTTTTCAACACTTGAAGCAGAAACTTTGCGACGCGCCTGTTCTGACTTTGCCTGAGGACAATGATGATTTCATCGTTTATTGCGATGCATCTAAACTGGGTCTTGGCTATGTTCTGATGCAAAGGAACAAAGTCATAGCATATGCATCGAGGCAGTTGAAGATACATGAGAAGAACTACACCACTCATGATCTTGAGTTAGGTGCAGTTGTCTTCGCTCTTAAGATCTGGAGACACTATTTGTACGGTACAAAATGTGTGGTTTTCACGGACCACAAGAGTCTTCAGCATATCTTCAACCAGAAAGAACTCAACATGAGGCAACGACGTTGGGTTGAGCTTCTAAACGACTATGACTGCGAAATTCGCTACCATCCTGGTAAGGCGAATGTCGTAGCTGATGCATTGAGTCGTAAGGAACGTACTAAGCTTCATTGTGTACGTTTTCAATCTGTTATTCAAGCTCGATCCGATATCCAAGCCCACATTTCTCAGGCTCAACAATCTTGTGTTTCACAAGGTTTAATGGATAAGGAATTTCCCTATCACATAACACCTGATCTGGAACTGAAGGACAATGGATCGTATTACTTCATGGACCGTTTGTGGGTCCCAAGCCAGGATGATCTTCGTACCTTGCTTATGGGTGAAGCCCATAAGTCTCGTTATTCTATTCATCCGGGCTCAGATAAGATGTATAAGGATCTTCGTATTCATTATTGGTGGCCTGGTATGAAGAAAGACATTGCCTTATACGTATCAAAATGCCTTACTTGTCTTAAGGTTAAGGCTGAACATCAGCGTCCTTCTGGTTTATTGGTGCAACCAGAGATCCCAGTTTGGAAATGGGAAAACATTACTATGGATCTTGTTACCAAACATCCACGCACAAAGAAAGGTCATGATGCCATCCGGGTAGTCGTTGATCGTCTTACTAAGTCAGCACATTTCTTGCCAATCCGTGAGGACTTTCCTGCTGACAGACTTGCTAAAATCTATGTGGATGAAATTGTAGCTCGACATGGTGTTCCTTTGAACATCATTTCTGACAGAGATGCTCGTTTCACTTCTCATTTCTGGAGAACCATGCAATCTGCTATGGGGACCTAACTTAATCTGAGCACAGCTTATCATCCGCAAAAGGATGGTCAATCTGAAAGAACAATCCAGACTCTGGAGGATATGCTTAGAGCTTGTGTGATCGACTTTGGTGGTAGTTGGGATTCACATCTTCAGTTAATTGAATTCTCCTACAACAACAGTTATCACACCAGCATCAAAATGGCTCCTTCGAGGCTCTCTATGGTCGAAAATGTCGTTCACCAGTCTGCTGGAATGAGATCGGTGAGGCTCAACTTACTGGACCTGCCCTCATTTTAGAGACAACAGATAAGGTTAAGAAAGTTCGTGATAACCTTCAGACAGCTAGAAGCCGTCAAAAGAGTTACGCGGACCCAAAACGCAAACCCTTGGAATTTCAAGTCGGTGATCGAGTATTACTTAAGGTCTCACCTTGGAAAGGTGTGATCAGATTTGGAAAGAAAGGAAAACTTGCACCTAGATACGTTGGACGATTCAAGATCGTCGAAAGAATCGGTAAGGTAGCCTACAGACTTGAGTTACCTCCTGAACTTGGAAATGTTCATCCAACTTTTCACGTGTCCAATCTCAAGAGGTGTTTAGCTGATGAGAACCTCCACATACCGCTTGACGAAATTCGTGTTGGCAAAACACTGAAATTTGTTGAGAAACCTGTGGAAATCATGGAACGTGAAGTCAAGTGGCTCAAACGCAAGCGCATTCCTTTGGTCAAAGTTCGCTGGGAAGCTAAACGTGGACCCGAGTTAACTTGGGAACGCGAAGATCAAATGAAGGCGAAATATCCGCATCTTTTTCCACGAGTTTCCTCTAAATAAATTTCGGGACGAAATTTCCACAAGTAGGGGAGACTGTAACATCTGTGCTTGTAATCATTATGAACAGTTCAATTGTCAATAAAACAATGTTATTTGATCCCAATGTTTGTTTGTTTGGTTGTGTTTTACATTTTTCATGTTTTGACTTTTGTCCAATTTCAAACTCTATATCACTTTCTGGAGAGTTATACGCAAACTGGTGCGTAAACGTAACCAGTTTAATGCGACAAATACTCCGTAACATAAACATATACTTAACATACCTTAAATAACCTTTACATAACTTAGAAATAAGTTTTAAAGGCTTTGGTATGGCAAAAACAAGTTAATTCGCTTACAGGGACTAAATTTGACAAACTGCGAAAGTATGCCAATTTGAACTGTAACAGACATTCCGGAACATGATCATAAGTTAAACATACCATAAATATCCTTTACATAGCTTAGAAATAGGCTTTGAGGGGTTCGGTGTGCTAAAATAAACTTTTGGGTCATTCAGGGACTAAAAGTGTCAAAAAGTGCACAAGTTTGCACTTTTGCGCATAACTCACGTTCTGAATACATCCGGACATCCAAAAATTTATGTAAGCACTAAAATATTTTATTTTAGTGTTTGGCATAAGAAAAATCCATTCGTCGCGTCATTTGGATCGTTTTTCGCGCTTATGCGCATTCCGTCGTAATTAAGCGAACATCGCGATCGTACGGCCAAGCGAACCGACATCTGAGATATTTTTGAGCATGTTTCATGTCCACAATGTTTAGGCATCATTTTAGGGCCTTAAAGTTGGCTTTACGGGCCTTAGAAGTGTCGGAAATGGCCTTAAACACCAACAGGGACTGAAACTGTCATTATGCAAACTTGTTTCTGATCTGACAAGGCCATGCGGCCCGCGTAAGATATGTGTGTATCCTTACGTGGCCCGCGTCAGTCCCCAGACAGCAGAAACATTGCAGAAACATTGGATCTGGTCCTATCCATTGTTGCACATGGTTTTGGGGAAATCTATGGGCTCAAATGGTTTTCAAAAACCACTATCTTGATGTGTATGGTTGAGATCAAAGCACGTTTTCCAAGAAACGATCCTAACGGTTCGGGAAATCCTATAAATACCCCCCCCCCCCATGCCATTGCAAAACCCACTAGAATTTTGATTTGAGAAACTCTAAGTTGAAACCATTGTTTCATACCTGAGTTACTTGGATCGAGATTAGCATTCGGGGACCCTTCGTAAGTATTCTTTCGTTCTTTTATTGCTTTTCGAGTCTGAAAGTCAAACTTTGTTTGACTTTCTGCGTTGACCAATTTATGGTCAATGCGAAGTTCGTTTGAACTTCGCAACGTGATTGTAATCACGATGGTTATAGTCCCTTGGGACTATGCCTACTGATTACCACGTTGTCTAGGGTCGTAAGGGTAAGCGATCTAATAAATCGCTTATACCTTCGAACCCGACCCATTTGGTCGATCATTAGGATCCGACCAAACACATTAGGTGACCATAGTATATAGGGAATAACCTTCCGAGGTTATACCTTATGGTCGCTTCGTTTAAGTAGTTGTATGATAGGTAGTTTATATGCCTTAGGTAAATTACCAAAATACCCCTTTGATGCCAAAATTCATTATAAACATATGTGACATAACTTTTGACATCTAAACTGATTTGGAAACAATATTAGGCATGTTAAGGCATATTCTACTTGTCATAGGACTAGTTAGGCGGTCCGAACGCGTTTCACGCGAACGACGCGTTAAAGTAGCATAAGCTACCTAAACGGGTCGTAATGGGTCACAAGCACTTAGGTTAGGTTTCATTTAGTATGTAGGCTTTGTTAAACCAGATTACACGAGTCTCCATACTCGTTTGGTTTATGAACCCTCATACTATCTAAATCCTCCGATTTAGGTCCGGTTTATTAACATAGTTACCTATATTAGGTGTCGTTTGATTCCGTGATCTCTAGAATTGCTTGGTGGTTATCTTAAGACTTCTGAGCAATCTCAAGTGAGTACATAGACCCCTCTTTTACTGTTTTCCAAACATTTTGGGGTGGAACACATGTGCCTACTTGTTACTTTCGTGCTTCCTGTTTTCACATCATATACTTGTTATGTTCGTTAGTACATTATAGTACATGATTTCATTACATTTCATGCTATGTATGTCCATTGTGTGCATACTTAGTACATTGTTTTACATTACATTTCTGCTATGTATGTTAACTGATAGCATGCTAGCACATTGATTTACATGACGTTTCTGCTTTGTATGTTAACTTAGCATACTTAGTACATTGTTTTCATATGACTTGTATACAATTGCTATAACATTTGGTTTGCACAAACGAGACTATTATAGGTTCATTAACATTAGCTACGCCGCTCGGTAGTAAGTACTGGTACCATAGGACTTGACAAATCCCATTCCTGACATCCCGGGTTTGTTTGGATGTAAGGAATGACTGAATCCGAAAAAATTTCTTTTGATAACCTTGACTGAAAGGGTTATCCGACTGTCTCAAGGCTTGAATGTATGCGTTAACTTACCACATAAATGTTTGTATCAATGTAACATGCATTACTTTGTTTTGTACATTACTACATTTGGACTATGTGACAATACTTTACTTACAATACATAACATTTGATACACATTACTTGACTACTTTTGGACTTATAAACATTTGACATGGTTTATACAAGGACTTTTGACTATTGGTTTAAACATAGACTTTATACATTGGTGGTTTGTTTAAGTGACTTAAGTAACGAGATGTGAGTAATATGATACAAGCATGGTGGATACGCCGCTGGTACTTCCTATATATAAGTGTTTGTATTATATTACATATCATAGCGTTATTTAAATCATTTCAATTTATACATATAACATTTTATACAAATAACATATCTTTCACAAGATATTGTTTACAAACAACTTATCTTATACAAATTCATTTTACATGGTTATTCATTTAACCATACATTATTCTCTTATTTATACATATCATCTGAACTTATTGTTTTTCAAACGATTTACAAAACAAATCAAATTACAAGGTTCATGACTAAACTTTATTAAACAATTTCTTAAACTTAAGTCATGAATCCTATTTTCACAAATCCTATGTATCTCACAGACATTTTTATGCTGACGTACCTATTTACACATGTGTTTTCAGGAGCTTTTCCATAGGATGATGATCGTGACACTAGGGCGGACCTGTGCCTTAGAAACATAAAATGAAGATAGACTTTGTTTAAATATGTTATAAACTCTGTATTTCCTGTTTAAAACAATGTAACTCTTATGTTGATAAATAAAATACAACTTTATATGCCATGGTTATGAAACAATTAATTCTGTTACAACACTCCCCGACGTTTTCCGCCACGTCTTGTATGTTATACGTGGTCGGGGTGTGACAATACGTTCCTCCTCCATACTAACATTACCGTCCTAAGGAGCTAAGTACGTAAACCAAACGGACCACCAAGAATTATCTTTAAAGAACCTCTCCGCTTCACCACTTTCATGAAAAACCAATACAACAGTAAGCCCTCCCAAATACTTGATGTCCATTGATAAGCATCCATTCTTACGAAGCAACTGTTTCAATGTAACCAAGGTATTAAAATCCATCACCCTCCCAACAAAGGCATACCCATTCCATTCAGAAAACTGTTCCACAACATTGTCAACTCTAATGATGTCCACTTTGTTCCTGTTCATCACCGAGTCCACAAACGACCGACCAGGACCTACTGCCGCATTGTTAGACCCATTCAAAAACGGACTACCACCCCCTTCGTATGCTACCCCAGAACTAGGGTTTGCATGAGTCTTCTGATACGTTGCTGTCGTCTTCCGTATCGAATCAGTAACCGGCTTAGACACCTTCTCACCATCCACAAACCGGGCAATCGTAATAAACAACTTATATGAGCCAATCCCAACATCCGATAACTCCTCCTCCAGTCGCTTAATATCTTTAACATCTGAGAACGATACGAACGAAAACCTTTTACCCCATTTATCTACATTCCTGGCGATATACAACCCTTCGTATCTACCGTAACCTCCCAACACCTCCTTAAGATCTTGTGACGAACACTTTGGAGGGAGATTCGACACAAAGAACTTTGATATTACCTTATTGTTACCCTCAACCTGATGATCATTCCTTCTCCCTTTCCGATGACGAGCATGTTCCCATTCTTCAGGATCTGGCCGCCTTTGGTCGCCCGACATAGTCGGAGCAATTAGGGTAGGGTTAGTTTTGTTTGATATTTATATAATATGCTTTATCTATGCAGAATGAAATTAAATTATGGTTAATGACTTTATATTAATGAATCTATCTATCTATATTTTCTATAAAAGGAGAAATCCCAATAACATAAGAAAAGCTGATGTGTCAGCAGGAGAGGCTGTCCAACAATGCTTTTCTTATGTCATTATTACATCATAAAGCCTAATATATAAATCATTTTAAAATAAATTTAATTTAATTTCAAAGTACTGCCTTGTGTATTCAAATGTTAAAGGTCTGGTCCACATTCCAAAGGGCAAACCACTACCCATCTACAAGAAAGTAGCAGATGGTTCCTTTGGCAAACGTATACGTTAGCAGATGTTTTGAAATTGCGGGTAATTTGAAATTCAAAATGCATGGGGATATGTAATTTTCAATTAATGCATGTCACTCACGCACTTCCTTCAATCATCTTCTTATATAAACCGATTTATATTCTCATTTCACTCTTCATATTTACATTCTCGTGTTCTCTTCTTTTGTATTTTCAAAACACATTTCTAATGTATCTCTCTTTCAAATCCCTTCTTCTCAATACTCGACATTTGTTCCTAAAGGATAAGAGAAAATGGAAGCTCTCTCTGACCCACTTTTAGAACAAATTTTGGGGATATGTGGTTTGCGTTGATGATGGTAATGTGATATATATGATTATGTTTGTTTTTGTTTTTTATTTTTACTAAAGTTTTTTTATCTGACTTATGACTAAATGATGATTGTGAATGATCTGAGCAGATGATGATGATGATTGTTCTACGGTTGTTTCCAGCATCATTGTTCCAACATCGTTTAAAGTATGTTTTTTTTTTTTTTTGCTACTCTAATTTTGAATTTCTAAATTTAAAGTGATATACTCTAATTATCGCTTTATATTTCTGTCTAATCACAGTTGTTTGAAATTCATACAGTCTGTTGCGGGTTATTATAGGCACTTTGTGTTAAAAATTAGATAAAGTTAAATTAAACAGAAAGAAAGATTATTAAATGTACATTTAAAATGACTTTGGGCAGATGATGATGATGTAGAACCCACAGTAGTTCCTACTAAACGCAAGAAAGGATATATTATTGCTGTAAGATAAGATTTTATCTTACTAGAGTAATGGTCTTTCCTGCCTTTTTTGTACTAAAAGAAGCATAAAGTTTGGTTTAAAGCAGCTTTTTATGAAGCAAGTTAAGGATTAAGTATATGAGGATAGGGCTACTCTTCAACAGCTGAAGAAGTGTTTTCATGTACTGCATCTTGGTCTATTCACGAGAGACCAGGTTTCTAGAAACCTGATGTTGATGCATTCAGTACTTCCGTGGAGTTCATGGCGATTGTCGAAGATATACATTGAGAAGTTCGGTACTCGATGGAGTTTAAGCTAAAAGCACTAAATTTTTGCTGTTAGATTCGTAAATTTCTTGGTGTTGTTGTTAGATTTTAAAGTTTCGTTGTTCAGTACTCGATGTAATTGTTGATCTTTTAATCTTCATAATGTTTGTGGAGCATTTTATTTTTACTAATTTTGATGTAGAAGTGAAATTGTCTCTGAGTTTAATTAGATTATGTTGATGTTGTATCAATTTCTGTTAGTGTATAGATCTATCAAAGTTAAAGTTTGCCAAAAGAGAACATCTACTGTAAATCATCATCTGCTGATCTAACGGCTGTTTGACTTGCTACTTTTGATGTAGAAGTGAAATTTTCTCTAAGTTTAACTAGATTATGTGGATGTTGCATCAATTTCTATTAGTGTATAGATCTGTCAAAGTTAAAGTTTGCCAAAAGAGAACATCTGCTGTAAATCATCATCTGCTGATCTAACGACTGTTTGACTTGCTACTTTTGATGTAGAAGTGAAATTGTCTCTGAGTTTAATTAGATTATGTTGATGTTGTATCAATTTCTATTAGTGTATAGATCTGTCAAAGTTAAAGTTTGCCAAAAGAGAACATCTGCTGTAAATCATCTTCTGCTGATCTAACGACTGTTTGACTTGCTATTTTTGATGTAGAAGTTAAATTGTCTCTGAGTTTAATTAGATTATGTTGATGTTGTATCAATTTCGATTAGTGTATAGATCTGTCAAAGTTAAAGTTTTCCAAAAGAGAACATTTGTGACAACCGTCAAAAATCCAGGTATCTGTACAATTAATTAACCATGATTAGTGCTTAATGACCGTGCTGAATTATATTTGATGGCTTTCTGATTACTGTATCATACTTATATGTGCATCACATATTGCATGATGTCACTTCATTATTACATGCAAACCATATTAACATAAATGATGCACAAAGCACAGTTAACATAGTAGCGGATAACTTAGAAAATGCTGACGAGGTTCAGTACATAGAAAGACAGTGTTTTGAGACCCAGTATGGGCCAGAGACAAGATACTACACTAGTATAGTGTGTAGGAAAGTGAGGATCACAAAACTGCTTCACTAGGTGATAGTTTAAGTGCCGGAAAGTGCCTAAAACCCACTTAAAGTGCTGAATTCAGCATTTTTCAGCAAAAATCAGCATTTTAACAAGTTGGTAACATGCAAAAATATGACTAACTGGTCCTGAATGCTTTCCTAAGTGTCGTGAATTAAAAGTGTCACAAAAGGGTACATAAAGAACACTAAACGGTATAGTTTGACACTTTAACGAACCGGTATCTAACCAAACAACCGGACACTACCCGAAACACCAAAATTTTACTAGAAGCATAGTTTTAATGTTTCTGAGCTAGTTATGATCCCCAAATGCCCTAACACACTATATAACACATAACACACTTAAACACTAAACACTATACTTAAGACCTAACTAGATAACTTAACTTAGCATTTAATCACAACCAAGACCCCCCCCCCCTTCATATGGACGGTCACCAAGGGTGGCCCACCCATAATCTTTCTTGATCTCACTAGATTTGTTAAGAGATCTTGCCATGTACTTATTAGACACATTAACCATTGGATAAAATCCTAAACTTGGTTATAAGAACAAGTTAGTGGATCATAATCTCACCATCTCTCACACACAAACACACACTATACTTTCTCCTTCCTCCCTTCCCTCTCTCGGCCGTAAACAACAACAACAACAACACCACCACTTTCATCCATTGATCCTCCATTCCAAGTTCATCCTAAGGTGCTAGAAGGTGTCTAATGAAGCTTGGTGGTCTTGGATCTTGAAGGACCTCTCCCAATTGCTTTTATCTATCACATTTGCCATCATCATCTTCTAGTGTTCTTCCCTAGCCCTTGTACTAGTAGTAAGCTCCTTGTAACTTGTTTTTACTTCATATTTTGATGGTTAAATGATGATGAACATTGTTAATCTTGAAGAACACTAAAGAACATAATCATGAATCCTTAACATAAGCATAATAACATAAGAATACATGATGATTAGAGTTGATTTGCTTCTTGATGATTGATGATTTTTGTTAGTGATGATAGACATCATAAGAAACCTACTAGATTGTGATTAAACACATGATGTAGTAAGTTAAGGTGGTGATCTTGTGAAAGACCAAGATCATCATGCTTTATGTTTCCATGAACTTGAAGTATGAAAATGATTTTATGAATGATGAAGTATGTAACATATTACTAGACATAAACTTGGATGATTTAAAAACTAGATTTCCCAAGAAACCAAGTGAAATCACAAGGTTTATGATGTGCACAAAAAGCAACATATAAATTACATCAATTGCGGCATAAAACTAACCCTTTTTTAGTACTAATGTTGGAAAAAGTGTGTTTTTGTCTTCCTTTTGTATTTTCAGGATTAAATGAGCTCAAATTAACAAAAGAAGCAAAAGGCAGCTAAATCTAACATAAATACAAGAAAAGGAACAAACGTGGCATGCCCGACCTCCTCGACAGCATCTTCCCAAGCAAAACAAGAGAACAGAAGGCTGAACACGCCCCGTGCTCAGTGAACACGGGGGCGTGCCCAAGTGTCAGCATAAAAGACAAAGTTGTAGAAGCTTCTATCGCCCACCACGGGGCCGTGCTCAGCGGACACGGGGCCGCGGTCAACTACAAGATTCGCAAAATCCAGGCAAATCTTGATAGTACTGATACGCTTCTGCACACGGGGTCGTGCCCAGCGGACACGGGGTCGTGGTCAACTAATGCAGACAAGAGAAATTAATGAAGACAGTGAAGGATGTTGGATACGGGGCCGTGCCCGAGCTTCTGTTCAGCCTATAAATAGGGGTGCTTGGCTCAATTGCAAACCATCCCTTGGCACACCACCTCTCTCACAGTTCACCCACCACCCACCACCATCACAACACCATCATCCACCACCATCATCCATTGTCCATCATAGAGTGTGTGAGTCATCTCGGGATCCAAGATTGATCGTAAGAGTTCTTGACAATCAAAGGCCATGTCTGCCTAAGCCTCTTACATCACATGGTGAAGACAAGTGTCTAGTGTAATACTTTT
Source organism: Helianthus tuberosus (assembly GCA_030545235.1). Taxonomy (NCBI): domain Eukaryota; kingdom Viridiplantae; phylum Streptophyta; class Magnoliopsida; order Asterales; family Asteraceae; genus Helianthus; species Helianthus tuberosus. The sequence continues at coordinate 34,320,115 of CM060358.1, read as the reverse complement.
TATTTTTAATCTTTTCGCACTTTTTACTTGGTTATGTATTAATGACTTTAATAACTAGTTTCTTATGTTGAAGGTGATTCTTCCTTATCGTTTGTCCGTGGTGTCTTGGCATTATTTTACTGTCTATATAAAATAAAAGATTTTCACCATTCATATCTCCATGGTCTATATGGAGGTATGTTGGCTACCTGGTCGGGGGTTAAGGGAACGGTTTGGTAAGAGTCTTGCCTTGTTCAGTGTATAGATCCTACAAGGACCTGGGTCAAATTTAGTAGGACCTCCTTCAATACCCACCGGTATTGGATGGCGGGGGTCCAAACTCTTTGATCCCCTCATATGTAAGCTACTATTAATACTATAACCCGGCTACTTAAGACTGTATCCCTGCTGACTCAGACTACTTAGCCGAGGGTAACGTCACCTTCAAAAGAGGGGCCTACCATAATATGCATTAATAACTTAATTAATTATCTTTCAATAATCCGACCCTTTAGGATTGTATCCTTGCTGACTCAAACTACTGGGTTGAGGGTAACGTCACCTTCAAAAGAGGGGCCTACTACAATAACTAAGATAATCTCTTAAAAAGTGCAAAAGTGCGGAAATAATCAAAGGTTATACTATACACGAGTCGGAGCCAAGTGATTCATCTTGTCTATCTGTTTTTCCTTTTATTTTATTTTTCAACATTTTAGTTAGTTTTTATTTTTCTAGTATAAAACCTTTTTCTAAACTTTTGATTTGATTAGACGTTGAGGATAAACCGGTACTAAAAGCTCTTGTGTCCTTGGACGACCTCGGTATCTTGCCAACACTACACTACGCTCACGATGGGTGCACTTGCCCATATGTGTGTTTGGTGTTAGTAAAATATCGTGTTTTATAAATTTAAAACTTGACTAACGTGTAAAAAGGGGTTAAAATATACTTAAACTTGTATACACACTCGCACACATCAGTTTACATAATCATGGGTTTTAAAGAAACTAAACATGTTTCTAGTGGTGAAATAAGTATAAGAATACATTGTTTACAAGAAAAATTCAAAAGAATGATTTTTGGAAAAATCATCTAGTAAGTTGTAAACACATAAATCTTCCAAGAATGACATTTTTAAAGAAGTAAACACACTTTAAAGGGTAACTAAACCTACTAAACACACTACCAAGTTACTACAAATTTTTATGAAAATTCAAGTTCATGATTATTATGTAGATAGCATTGTTTTGGCACTCGGCAAGTGTAGATTGATTGTTGATTGTTTGTGATGATTTTGAAAAGAAAATGATATGCTTGGATAGCATGGACACCTCCATTTTTAGGGAAAACTATGACAAAATTTTCTAAAAATATAAACACTTAGAAAAATATTTTCAAAACAAATATTTACAAGTGTGTTTTAACTATGGTTTTCAATATAAACTTTGCCATAGATTTTGTTAAAAAAAATACAAGTATTGGAGGTTGGTTTTTATAAATAAAAATGGATAAATATGTATTTAGAATATATATTTACATTATAGACATAATGTGTGTGAATATTTGTATGCTTTGTGTATTAGTTATATTATTTTAGGATTTGAAATAATATAACTTAACAAATACCAAGAAATTTACAATCCAAAATATTACCAAGAGTCACAAGGAATAAATATACAAGTTACACACACAATATTGGAAAACCGAACAAGAATGTAACTTACAAATATTCCGAAAAATACATTTATGAGCATATTTTTGGTAAATATTATTTTGGATACAAGAGAAATGAAAATATGATTTTTATTATTATTACAAGGTATATCATATTTTCGACAAGGAGAAAATATATTATTGGGAAGTAAAAGTATATTTTCCTATAATACTTAGAAGATATATGATTTTCGGGAAAAATATATATATATTTTCTTGAAAATACATTATTTTTTGGACAAAAAAAGTTTATATATATTTTCTAAAGTGAGACTTGAAAATATATTTATTTGGAACTACAAATAGTTTTACCAAAAGAAAAATTATGAATAATGTTTTCAAGTAACATTCCTTAAAACATATGTTTTGGAAATAAATATTGGCTATTTATTCAATATTCCGGAATAATCAAGTATGAGTATACTTAGAAAATACGAGAATACAAGTATACATGTATGAGATACCCCCATCCTTGGGAAGGAAATATGAGTATAAATACTTGAGAAGTATTGTCACAAAATATTGTTTAACAATTATTCCAAAATTAAATATAATTTAAGTTGAAATATTTATTATTTAACAAGTAATTATAACTTGGAATAATATTGAAGACATGGAAGAAACGTAACTCAGAAACGTTAATTCTAAGGCAAGGCACGGCCCGTTTGTCTAATAGACATTAGCACAATGTAGGTAGTCGTGTTTGCTGACGAGATTTGAGTTACGAGTACCGAAGACGCAAAATTGTGAGTTCATGTCCCCCTTTTCTTTAAACTATTTGTTTATTAACTTCGGGGGTGAAATACATGTTACAAAAAGATTACATACAATTACAATTGGTATGGTTAGCCTAGGAAAGTACAGTAGATCATGTGAATGGGTAGGCGGATACTTAAGACCATTAATCCTCGTATAAGGACCGAGGGGCATGAGTGATAGATCTATTTGGGTGTAGCGAGCCCACACCCATGAGGACCAGGGTGGCCCATAGGGAGACTATGTCTTACAGCCGAGGCCCGGGACAAATTTGCTAGGTTTGAGCCTTCCTACGCCGTCACACATACTAGTGGCCTTGCAAACCATTGGTGATCTGTTTCCTTGTTTGCTTTCATACCGGGATTTTCAAACATACATACATACACAGTTACAAAGGTTTTATACATATAAACAAACACATGAACTCGCTCAACTTTTGTTGATGTTTTCAAATTACATGTATTTCAGGGAACTAAGTGGATCTGGCAGGTGTGTGCATGTTTTTCAAGCTGCGTCATGAATAAAGGATGTCATCCAAGTCATTAGGGTTTAGAAGATGTATCTTAATCCTGGACGGGATACATGGTTCTATACCCGGTTTTATTTAAAGTCTTTTGTTGAGTCTTTGCGATCTCATTAAAACATGTTATGGTTTGTAGCTTGAATTTGGTGTCAACATTTCAGACAAATATGTTGTGTTATTTTCATACTTAATTTATGGATGAACATCTAATGGTTTTATCATATAGCATTGTTATGGTTGAATGCTATGGTATTAAGAAGTCACACCATAATCATGCTTCCGCAAAAGTCAGGGTGTGACAACTTGGTATAAGAGCATTGATCGTAGCGAACTAGGATTCCTTCTCGAGTCTAGACTACGATCATTAGGGCTCTCACGAAGATGTTTTCATAACATATTTTCATTGCATACACGAAATGTCCAGATCCAGGAAACAAACATTTTTACAAATAAAAGACACAAAATACATTTCAAGGAATTCGTTTATAGTCAGTCTGAGAAGACTGGGTAATTTAGTCTGAGAGACTGAGGAGTTAGTCTGCGAGACTAGCTGGGGCAGTCTGAGAGACTGGGGAAGTCAGTCTGAGAAGACTGGGTAGTTCAGTTTTAGAAACTAGGGAGGTTTAGTCTGAGAGACTAGGTAGTTCAGTCTGAGAGGCTGGGTGGGATAGTCTGGGAAGACTAGGATGATTACATGCTTACATTGTTACTGCTTACATGCTTATTTGATGATTGTTGATGTATGTGCATATGTTGTGATTGTTTTGTCAGAGACACCATGTCGTCCTCAAAGAGTGAAGTATCTGATACAGTTGACCCTATGGCCATTGTGTCGGACGATGAGATGGCCACAAACCCTGAGGTTTTCACCTCAGACACTACGAGTGACGATGACGATGATTTCCAGCCGTTTGCTTTACCAGATTTTTGCGACGATATACCGCTAGCTGATGGTTTCCCTATCGAGGATCTACTTCTTGTTCCGATCCCCGATCCTTTGCCCCTTGCTGCATTTCCTCTCGAGGATCTGCCTTTTGATGCCATGTCTGACGATGATATCGATCTTTTTATTGAGGGTCCCCCTGAGGAGGCCCATGATGATGGAGCTCCAGTTGATTATGTTGTTATCATTCCACTTATTGAGATGCCTATCATTGAGATTTCGTCTGACCATTCTGGTCCTGATTCATTCGAGTCTGTGTCATCTACTACTTTGAACGCACTGGGGTTGCAGCGTTATCCCACCGATTCTGATTCTGACACAGCTATGTCTGCCGCACCTGTTCCCCCCACAGGACTTTGAGTTTGATCCTGACTTTGATCCTGAGCATGAGATTGACTTTGTTCCCGACGATAAGCTTTTTGATGTACCCGCTGATCTCGAGCCGATGCCCGCTGATCTTGAGCTGGCACCAGCCGACCCTGAGCCTATGCTTGCACCCGAGCCTATACCTGCTCACGATCCTCAGCCAGAGCATAACCCTGTACCCGTTGACGTACCTATTGTTGCACCACTTTTATCGGACCCTATACTTGCGGCTGCTGACCATGCTCCTTTTGCTGCTCTGATAGATCCCAGATATGCATTCACCCGTAATGGGTGGAGAGCATGATGATGACTTGCCTCCTTTTGTTGAGCTTGTTACTCCCCTTCCTGCACCGACACATGCGCCAGTTGACGTTACCCCATTTCACCCACATGTGTCTGATATACACCGCACTAACTTGCCGATTACATTCTTACAGGATATCCCTCCACCCCGTCCAGGGGAAGGACCCCGTCCAGGGGAAGGACCGTCTAGCCAGCCGTCAGGCCCTATTCCACCCGTGTCAGCCGCATTTCCTTTCATGCCACAGTTTACACATACTGCTCCTTTCACTTCTGCACCGTCAGGCGAGCCACTTATTTGGTTTCCACCTAACACTATGCATGTTTCTGATCCATATCATCCTTCACATTACACTGGTTACACGAGGGATGATTTGCTTTTGTCGTTACAGCTTCAGCAGGAGATGTTGTGTCGTAGAGTCATGGATCTTGAGAGGATTCCACGTCCTCCACCTTGTACATGTCAGTCACCATTCACGACTCCACCCGCTCCTCTTCTGCCATACCCAGATTTCGACGTTCGTTTTCTTACTATGGAGCAGCAGATTAGCTATCTGTTGCGACTCGCTTATTGCCTTGAGGAAGAGCTAGCGCATCTGCGCAACTTGCTTTTCGTTCCTCCATCTCCTCCTCCTCCACCATCAGCATAACGGGTTTTTGGTTTTATGCAGGTAGACTACTTTTGATGAGAGTGTCGCTATTGAGCCCAGATTGAGAAGACTTTTTGAAGACCACTTTTTGTGTATATGACTATTGTAGACCGATGGATATTTTGGACAAGGGTGATGTGACCCTGTAGTCCCTTTTGTTGTGATATGATACATTTGATGAACTTGTAAAACTGTATTTGTGGTCATTGATATATGAAAGCTCAATCGCAATATTCTCATTATATATATTGTTGCAATTATACAATGGTGATATGAATGTGATGTTACGTGCTTACTTGCGTTGATAAATGCTACTACGTGTACATGTCATATACTTATTATACTTATTATGACCAGACCAATACAATCTTCTTTAGAAGATGCCTCCTCGAAGAGATAACCAGCTGCCTACCACAGAGGCTGAGTTACAAGAACGGATTTCACAGGCGATAGCACAACACAAGGCCTTACGCTCCGAGCATAGCGGAGGTACCTCGGGAAGCAACCCACCTCTTGGTAATGTTTAAGTCACTAAAAGACACATTACGTTACTTCTGAATATTCCTTGTGCGATCGCTAATGCTTTCTGTGAATGATGTTGCTTGTACAGGCTGTACCTATAAGCAGTTTCTAGACTGTAAGCCTTTGAATTTCGACAGCACCAGGGGTGCTGTAGCTTTTGTCAGATGGACGGAGAAAACTGATTCTGTGATAAGAATGAGCAAATGTGCACCGGAACACCAGGTTACCTATATCTCTGGATTGTTCTTAGACGGAGCGTTATCATGGTGGAATCTCCAAGTCCAGACCTTGGGAGAAGAGGCTGCATATGCCATGACATAGGATGAAATAAAGGAACTCATGCGCAAGAAATACTGTTCCAGGGTTGAAATCCAAAAGTTAGAAACTGAATTCTGGAACCTCAAGATGGATGGCCTGAAGATTGCTGATTATGTGCAGAGATTTCACGACCTATCTCGCGTTGTACCATACATGGTTGATCCGGAATTCAAACGCATCGAGCATTTTATTTGGGGGTTGGCACCTCAAATTATGAGTATGGTGATGACGTCAAAGCCTGCCACGATCACCGAGGCTATTGATCTGAGTGTAGCGCTAACTGAAGAGGCAATCAGGTTGAACAAGTTCTCGATCTCTGACAGAAGAAGAAGGAGACTCACGTTGAGTCATCTGGTGAGAACAAAAGGAAATTCTCAAACTTTAAGAAGGGTACCAGCAGTACTAACAAGAAGAAGGATGTGAACCCACCAGCTGAAGTCAAGACTGATGTTGAAAACAAAGGAAAAGGGTATATGGGCACTTTGCCCAGATGCGATATGTGTCAGCATCATCACAATGGACGATACCGAGCTAGAAAGTGTGAGACGTGCGGAAAAGTTGGCCATGCCAAAGAAACATGCTGGTATGGTGCTGGTCATGGTAGTGGTGGTCAGAGAGGTTATGGCAATGGAAATAATAACCGTGGTGGAAATGGGTATGAAAACCACCCTCAAGGAGGAAATGGCGGTAATGGTAATCGTGGTAATTTTGGGAATCAAGCTGCTAGTGGAAAACGCGGAGCAAACAACAATCAGGGTAATGGGAATGGAAATGGTCAGGGACCAGGTTGCTTTAACTGTGGAGAAATGGGGCATTTCAAGAGAGAATGCCCAAAGTTCAATCAAGCTCAGGGAAGGGTTTTCAACATAGGAGCGAGGGAAGCTCGCCAAGATCCAAATGTAGTCACGGTTACGTTCCCTATCAACCAACGCTTTGCATCTGTACTGTTTGATACTGGTACCGACTATAGTTTTGTATCACTAGAGTTTAAGAATATGCTTGGGTTGGTAGCTAGTAAGTTAGATATTCCATATTCGATAGAACTAGCTAATGGGAAGCTAGTAGAAGCAAATGAAGTCATTAGAGGCTATGTAATAGAGCTGGGAGAGCACGAGTTTACGCTTGATCTTCTGCTCGTCGAGTTGGGAAGCTTTGACGTGGTAGTCGGAATGGATTGGTTGTTGAGCAACCGAGCAGAGATCGTTTGTCAGGAGAAGATCATTCGCATTCTGATGGCGAATGGAGAAACAATTATAGTACATGGAGAAAAGCACGATACACCTCTAAGGATCATTAGTTGTTTGAAAGCCCGAAGATGTTTGTAGAAAGGATGTGTTGCCTTCTTGGCACACATTGTGGACAAGGAAACCGCTGAGCCAAAGCTAGAAGACATTCTAGTTGTGAAGGAATATCCTGAAGTCTTTCCCGAAGACTTGCCAGGATCGCCGCCGCAAAGACAAGTCGAGTTTCACATTGACTTAGTTCCAGGCGCCACTCCTGTAGCTAAGGCACCATATCGACTTGCGCCTTCAGAAATGCAAGAGTTGTCGACACAACTTCAGGAGCTATTGGACAAGGGATTTATCAAACCAAGCTTCTCGCCTTGGGGAGCTCCAGTTTTGTTCGTTAAGAAGAAAGATGGTAGTTTCCGCATGTGTATCGACTACCGAGAGCTAAACAAGATGACCATTAAGAATCGTTATCCTTTGCCAAGGATTGATGACCTGTTCGACCAATTACAAGGTTCGAGTTTTTACTCCAAGATCGATCTTCGATCAGGCTATCACCAGTTGAGAATTCAAGAGGAGAGTATTCCAAAGACGGATTTTAGGACTCGATATGGACATTGCGAGTTCCTGATCATGCCGTTCGGTTTGACAAACACGCCAGCAGTGTTTATGGATTTGATGAATAGAGTCTGCAAGCCATATCTCGATAAATTTGTGATTGTATTTATCGACGATATTTTGATTTATTCAAAGACAAAGGAAGAACATGAGCAACAACTAAGAGCTATCTTAGAGCTGCTCAAGGAAGAAAAATTATACGCAGAGTTCTCAAAGTGCGAGTTCTGGTTGCGTGAGGTTCAGTTCCTTGGTCACGTGGTAAACGGAGATGGAATTCATGTGGATCCCACAAAGATTGAAGCGATAAAGAATTGGGAAACTCCGAAGACGCCAACCGAGATACATCAGTTCCTTGGTTTGGCTGGTTATTACCGCAGATTTATTGAGGATTTTTCAAAAATCGCTCAACCGTTGACTTCCCTTACTCAGAAGGATAAAAAGTACGAATGGGGAGACAAGCAAGAAGAAGCATTTCAGTTGTTGAAGAACAAGCTTTGCGATGCACCGATCTTATCTCTACCCGAAGGCACCGACGACTTCGTGGTATATTGTGACGCCTCGCGTCAAGGGTTAGGTTGCGTGCTGATGCAGCGACAGAAGGTTATAGCTTATGCCTCACGCCAGTTGAAGATTCATGAGAAGAATTACACTACGCATGATTTGGAATTAGGCGCAGTGGTGTTTGCGTTAAAGATTTGGCGACATTACTTGTATGGTACTCGTTGTACGATCTTTACTGATCACAAGAGCCTGCAACACATATTTGATTAAAAAGAGCTTAATATGAGACAACGCCGATGGGTAGAGCTGTTGAACGATTATCATTGCAAAATCAAGTATCACCCAGGGAAGGCGAATGTGGTCGCAGACGCCTTGAGTCAGAAAGAAAGAATCAAGCCCATAAGGGTTCGAGCTTTGGAAATGATTATACAAACGGACCTCTCATTGCGCATTCGTGCTGCGCAGAGAGAAGCCCTTAAAAAGGATAATCTAGTGAATGAATATCTCCGTGGGATGGAGAAACAGTTAGTACCCAATGAGGAAGGAACGTTGTGCTTCATGAAACGAATTTGGGTTCCCCTCTTTGGTGGTCTGAGAGACGTTATTTTTGAAGAAGCTCACAAGTCAAGGTACTCGATCCATCCGGGATCGGATAAGATGTACCAAGATTTGAAGGATTTCTATTGGTGGCCGAGATTGAAAGGCGATGTTGCAACGTATGTTGGCAAATGTTTGACTTGTGCCAAAGTAAAGGCCGAATATCAGAAGCCTTCAGGTCTTCTGCAACAACCTGAAATACCCATGTGGAAATGGGAGCAGATTTCAATGGATTTTATAACAAAGTAACCAAAGACACCCAGAGGTCATGATACAATTTGGGTAATCGTAGACCGTCTGACGAAATCTGCACACTTTCTGCCGATCAGGGAAAAAGATAACATTGGTAAGCTTGCTGAGTTGTACCTCAGAGAGATAGTTGCACGACATGGAGTGCCTCTCTCGATTATTTCTGATAGAGACGGAAGGTTTGTGTCAAGGATTTGGCAATCCTTCCAAGAAGCCTTTGGTTCTCAGTAGAATCTGAGTATTGCTTTTCACCCACAGACAGACGGCCAGATCAAACAAATGATTCAAACGTTGGAAGATATGTTGCGAGCTTGCGTAATGGATTTGGGTGGCAGTTGGGACACCCATCTACCATTGGTAGAATTCTCGTATAACAACAGTTACCATGCGAGTATTCAAGCTGCACCATTTGAAGCTCTCTACGGACGCAAGTGTCGATCACCGTTATGCTGGGCAGATATAGGCGATAGACAGCTTGTTGGTCCCGAATTGGTTCAAGAGACGACAGATAAGATTATACAGATCCGAGAGCGCATCAAGGCGGCTCGTGATCGACAAAAGAGCTATGCGAACCAAAGGAGGAAACATTTGGAGTTTCAAATGGGAGATATGGTTTTATTAAAAGTTTCACCCTGGAAGGGTGTAGCATGCTTTGGGAAGCGTGGGAAGTTGAACCCAAGATACATTGGACCACTCAAAATCCTGGAGAGGATTGGTCTTGTAGCTTACAAGTTGGATCTACCTGCGGAACTAAATGGCGTTCATGATACATTTCATGTATCTAATCTGAAAAAGAGTCCAACTCAAGAAACAGTTGTCATTCCCGCCGATGAAGTTCACATTGATGACACACTCCACTTTACTGAAGAACCTATTGAGGTTACTGATTGGAAGGTTAACAAGACGCGAAGGAGTAGTGTTAAACTCGTCAAGGTTCGGTGGAACGCGCGACACGACCCAGAGTTCACTTGGGAGCGTGAGGATCGCATGAAAACGAAATACCCACATTTGTTCCCCAACTCCCCTGAAGCTAGTAGCAGAACTAAAATTTCGGGACAAAATTTTCTTAACAGGTGGAGAATGTGACAACCGTAAAAAATCCAGGTATTCGTACAATTAATTAACCATGATTAGTGCTTAATGACTGTGCTGAAATATACTTGACTGCTTTCTGATTACTGTATCATACTTACATGTGCATCACAAATTGCATGATGTCACTTCATTATTACATGCAAACCATATTAACATAAATGATGCACAAAGCACAGTTAGCACAGTAGCGGATAACTCGGAAAATGCTGACGAGGTTCAGTACATAGAAAGACAGTGTTTTGAGACCCAGTATGGGCCAGAGACAAAGTACTACACTAGTATAGTGTGTAGGAAAGTGAGGATCACAAAACTACTTCACTAGGTGATAGTTTAAGTGCCGGAAAGTGCCTAAAACCCACTTAAAGTGCTGAATTCAGCATTTTTCAGCAAAAATCAGCATTTTAACAAGTTGGTAACATGCAAAAATATGACTAAATGGTCCTGAATGCTTTCCTAAGTGTCGGGAATTAAAAGTGTCACAAAAGGGTACATAAAGAACACTAAACGGTATATTTTGAAACTTTAACGAACCGATATCTAACCAAACAACCGGACACTACTCGAAACACCAAAATTTTACTAGAAGCATAGTTTTAATGTTTCTGAGCTAATTATGATCCCCGAACGCCCTAACACACTATATAACACATAACACACTTAAACACTAAACACTATACTTAAGACCTAACTAGATAACTTAACTTACCATTTAATCACAACCAAGACCCCCCCCCCCTTCATATGGATGGTCACCAAGGGTGGCCCACCCATAATCTTTCATGATCTCACTAGATTTGTTAATAGATCTTGCCATGTACTTATTAGACACATTAACCATTGGATAAAAGCCTAAACTTGGTTATAAGAACAAGTTAGTGGATTATAATCTCACCATCTCTCACACACAAACACACACTATACTCTCTCCTTCCTCCCTTCCCTCTCTCGGCCGTAAACAACAACAACACCACCACCACTTTCATCCATTGATCCTCCATTCCAAGTTCATCCTAAGGTGCTAGAAGGTGTTTAATGAAGCTTGGTGGTCTTGGATCTTGAAGGACCTCTCCCAATTGCTTTTATCCATCACATTTGCCATCATCATCTTCTAGTGTTCTTCCCTAGCCCTTGTGCTAGTAGTAAGCTCCTTGTAACTAGTTTTTACTTCATATTTTGATGGTTAAATGATGATGAACATTGTTAATCTTGAAGAACACTAAAGAACATAATCATGAATCCTTAACATAAGCATAATAACATAAGAATACATGATGATTAGAGTTGATTTGCTTCTTGATGATTGATGATTTGTGTTAGTGATGATAGACATCATAAGAAACCTACTAGATTGTGATTAAACACGTGATCTAGTAAGTTAAGTTGGTGATCTTGTGAAAGACCAAGATCATCATGCTTTATGTTTCCATGAACTTGAAGTATGAAAATGATTTTATGAATGATGAAGTATGTAACATATTACTAGACATAAACTTGGATGATTTAAAAACTAGATTTCCCAAGAAACCAAGTGAAATCACAAGGTTTACATAATCATTGGTTTTAAAGAAACTAAACATGTTTTTAGTGGTGAAATAAGTATAAGAATACATTGTTTACAGGAAAAATTCAAAAGAATGATTTTTGGAAAAATCATCTAGTAAGTTGTAAACACCTAAATCTTCTAAGAATGAGATTTTTAAAGAAGTAAACACACTTTAAAGGGTAACTAAACCTACTAAACACACTACCAAGTTACTACAAGTTTTTATGAAAATTCAAGTTCATGATTATTATGTAGATAGCATTGTTTTGGCACTCGGCAAGTGTAGATTGATTGGTGATTGTTTGTAATAATTTTGAAAAGAAAATGATATGCTTGGATAGCATGGACACCTCCATTTTTAGGGAAAACTATGGCAAAATTTTCTAAAAATATAAACACTTAGAAAAATATTTTCAAAACAAATATTTACAAGTGTGTTTTAACTATGGTTTTCAATATAAACTTTGCCATAGATTTTGTTACAAAAATACAAGTATTGAAGTTGGTTTTTATAAATAGAAATGGATAAATATGTATTTAGAATATATATTTACATTATAGACATAATGTGTGTGAATATTTTTATGCTTTGTGTATTAGTTATATTATTTTAGGATTTGGAATAATATAACTTAACAAATACCAAGAAATTTACAATCCAAAATATTACCAAGAGTCACAAGGAATAAATATACAAGTTACACACACAATATTGGAAAACCGAACAAGAATGTAACTTACAAATATTCCGGAAAATACATTAATGAGCACATTTTTGGTAAATATTATTTTCGATACAAGAGAAATGAAAATATGATTTTTATTATTATTATTACAAGGTATATCATATTTTCGACAAGGAGAAAATATATTATTGGGAAGTAAAAATATATTTTCCTAGAATACTTAGAAGATATATGATTTTCGGGAAAAATATATATTTTCTTAAAATACATTATTTTTTGGACAAAATAAGTTTATATATATTTTATAAAGTGAGACTTGAAAATATATTAATTTGGAACTACAAATAGTTTTACCAAAAGAAAAATTATGAATAATGTTTTCAAGTAACATTCCTTAAAACATGTGTTTTGGAAATAAATATTGGATATTTATTCAATATTCCGGAATAATCAAGTATGAGTATACTTAGCAAATACGAGAATACAAGTATACATGTATGAGATACCCCCACCCTTGGGAAGGAAATATGAGTATAAATACTTGAGAAGTATTGTCACAAAATATTGTTTAACAATTATTCCAAAATTAAATATAATTTAAGTTGAAATATTTATTATTTTAACAAGTAATTATAACTTGGAATAATATTGAAGACATGGAAGTAACGTAACTCAGAAACGTTAATTCTAAGGCAAGGCACGACCCGTTCGTCTAATAGACATTAGCACAATGTAGGTAGTCGTGTTTGCTGACGAGATTTGAGTTACGAGTACCGAAGATGCAAAACTGTGAGTTCATGTCCCCCTTTTCTTTAAACTATTTGTTTATTAACTTCGGGGGTGAAATACATGTTACAAAAGGATTACATACAATTACAATTGGTATGGTTAGCCTAGGAAAGTACAGTAGATCATGTGAATGGGTAGGCGGATACTTAAGACCATTAATCCTCGTATAAGGACCGAGGGGCATGAGTGATAGATCTATTTGGGTGTAGCGAGCCCACACCCATGAGGACCAAGGTGGCCCATAGGGAGACTATGTCTTACAGCCGAGGCCCGGTACAAATTTGCTAGGTTTGAGCCTTCCTACGCCGTCACACATACTAGTGGCCTTGCAAACCATTGGGGATCTGTTTCCTTGTTTGCTTTCATACCGGGATTTTCAAACATATATACATACACAGTTACAAAGGTTTTATACATATACACAAACACATGAACTCGCTCAACTTTTGTTGATGTTTTCAAATTACATGTATTTCAGGGAACTAAGTGGATCTGGCAGGTGTGTGCATGTTTTTCAAGCTGCATCATGAATAAAGGATGTCATCCAAGTCATTAGGGTTTAGCAGATGTATCTTAATCCTGGACGGGATACATGGTTCTAAACCCGGTTTTATTTGAAGTCTTTTGTTGAGTGTTTGCGAACTCATTAAAACATGTTATGGTTTGTAGCTTGAATTTGGTGTCAACATTTCAGACAAATATGTTGTGTTATTTTCATACTTAATTTATGGATGAACATCTAATGGTTTTATCATATAGCATTGTTATGGTTGAATGCTATGGTATTAAAAAGTCACACCATAATCACGCTTCCGCAAAAGTCAGGGTGTGACAACATCTGCTGTAAATCATCATCTGGTGATCTGACGGCTGTTTGACTTGCTACTGTTGCCAACATCTGTTGTTGCCTAATAGAGCTTTTCGAAGAATTTCCTCCTCTCAATTGTAAATACTGATGCATCTCCTACTTTAACTCTCTGTCAAGGGTAAATTCTGCCCAAATAGAACATTTGTTTAGTGGTGATCTTCTGCTAATCTAACGGCTGTTTGACTTGCTACTGTTGGCAATATATGTTGTTGGCTAATAGATGTTTGCAATATCTTTGTATTGCTGGTCTTTAAATGAATAGATTTTTTATCTAAGATGTTTTATCTGAGTTAAAATACATTTAGTTTCAAACTACTGCTCTATATTTAAATGTCAAAGGTCTGGCCCACATTCAAGAGGGCAAACTACTGCCCATCGCCAAAAAGTATAACTTAGCAGTTGTTTCCTTTGGAAAACATATACCTTAGCAGAGGTTTTGAAATTGCCAGTAATTTCAAATTCAAAATGCCTGGGGATATGTACTTTGCAATTAATGAACGTCACTCACTCAGTTCTGTCTTATGGTAAAGGCGTCTTATGGTAAATGAAGAGGTTAATTGTAATTATAATAACGTGTTTAATTTTATATTTTTCCCATGGAAATGCATTAAAAGCCTAACGAATGTCGCATCATATTCTTTCGTCTGACGATGTATTTAGTCATAACCGCCTTCATTGGGTATATAAAATACATTGGGCAGAGGTTTTGATCATTACCATTTTCATCCATCTACTCAATCACCTTCAAAAGTTTTTTTTATCCATATCATTACAATTTCTTTTACTTTCAAAGACGCATTGGTTCACTGCAAAATGGAAAACATTGGGTTTCAAGTGATTGTTGACAAAATTTTCACAAGGCTCTCTCCAGAAGATATTGGTCGTTTCAAATGTCTTTCCAAGAATTTTTATAGGGAATTGTCAAGTCATGGATTTCAGATGATGCATGCTTTCCGAAGTGGAGATTCACTACAAAAGAAACAACTCTCCTTTAAAGAGACGTCAATTGTCGTTGACGACGTAGTTGCTGGTAATTTGGATATTGTTAGAAGCAAAACCTTAAGTTTTCCTAACAATGTCCACCCTAGCTTCTTACGTATTCTATCATCATTTAATGGTTTGTTGTTTGTTTGCAATGAAGGGATTTGCTGTGAGCTGATTCTTTGGAATCCAACTACCAGGCGCTATAAGGTTTTGTCTGATGACTACTTCAATTACAGTCATGATCGAAACTCTGATATTGGTGGAATTTATTTTGATCAATTCAATGATCTGAAAGTGCTGAACATCAGATGTTACCGTAATGTAGTTGCTGCTCGTGTTTACTCACGACGTCGTGAGTCATGGAGAACAATAAATTTCAGTAGCGTAAACAATTATGGTTCAAGTGGTTATGAATGGTCTACAGGAGTTTATGCTGATAAAACCATATATTTTATGGTTTCAAATTATTGGTATCCACTAGGTGAGAGGAACATCGATGCTTTTGATGTTCTGAGTGAGACTTTCAGAATGTTTCGTTTTCCAGAGAGTATTGTAGTCAATCCTTGCCAAGGGCATTTTTGACCATCGCAAAGAGGCTGCATTTGATTGTTATTGGAAAGTCTGTTGAGCTAACTGCTGATTTGCTCAGATATGAAGAAGAAGAAGAAGAAGAAGGCTGGATGAATGTGTTTGTTTTCAATAATCCTTGTGTAGTTGATTATGTAGATAGGCGCCGAAGGACTAATATAACTAAAGACAACAAGTGGCTGATAACAAGCATCTGGGGGGGATATGGTTGAAGTTGATCTGAGCAATGAACTTCTGAAATATCTCCAACATGTTGACAACTACAATGGTCTCAAAGGAGCTTTACTTATCGAGACTACTGTTTCACCCATTGATTAGGAATTAGTATGTTGTATTTTATTGAATGTTTTTTTGCTGTTTTGACACTTGTAGTTTTTATATAATTAGTTGTGTTAAAATTATTAACCATGTTTGTTATCTAAATTAAGTAAATGAATATCTATGTTTGAGAGTGTAAAAGCTTGTAAAATTGGCAAAGGTCTGTTTAAATGATCAAAGCTCTGTTATTGGGAACAGATGTTTGAAAATAAAAAGTGGTTGATACGTCTGTTGACTTGGGTCAACAGATGGATGAACTTTGTATGTTGTTTCGCCCATTGATTAGGAATTAGTATGATGTATTCTATTGATTGCTGTTTGTTGTTTTGAACTTTGTTTATTATATAGTTACCTCTGTCTGACACTTGTAGTTTTTATATAATTAGTTGTGTTAAAATTATTAACCATGTTTGTTATTTAAATTAAGTAAATAAATATTTAGGTTTGAGAGTGTAAAAGCTTGTAATATTGGCAAAGGTCTGTTTAAATGATCAAAACTCTGTTATTGGGAACAGATGTTTGAAAATAAAACAGTGGTTGATACATCTGTTGACTTTGGTCAACAGATGGATGAAAACAGATGTTTGGAACTACTGTTGAGATAAAGCAGAGTGTTGTGGAGAAAACTGTGGTTGAAACCGCTGTTTGGTTAAAACGATGGTTTAAAACCACTGTTGGGTTTAAATAGTGTTTTGTGGAGGTTGAAGGGGATTGAAACGACTGTTGGTTTAAAATATTGTTTTTTTTTTTTTGAGAAGGAACATGCTTGAAAATAAAACAGTAGTTGATACATCTGTTGACTTTGGTCAACAGATGGAGGAAAACAGATGTTTGAAACCACAGTTGGGTTAAATGTATTTGTTGTGGAGAAAACTATGGTTGAAACTGTTGTTGGGTTAAAACGGTGGTTTAAAACCACTGTTGGGTTAAAATAGTGTTTTGTGGAGGTTGGAGGAAAAGGAAAAAGCAAATTCCTAGGCAATTGTTTAGTGTCTTGGCAAAGCAAAAAGGAAGCAGTTGTTTTAACATCCACTGCTGAGGCAGAGTATATTGATGCTGCAAGCTGTACAGCCCAACTGCTATGGCTTCAAAATCAACTGCTGGATTTTGGTATCACTGCCCTTAAAGACACCACTCATGTTGGACAGTCAAGCAGCAGAAAATATCATCAAAAATCCAGTTTCACATTCAACCACCAAACACATTGATATCAGACATCACTTTGTGAGGGATTGATATGAAAAAGGTTTGATTTCTCTGCACCATGTTCCAATTAAAGATTAGCTGGCAGATGTGCTAACAAAGGCTTTAGACACATATACCTTTGAAAGCTTGATCTCTAGGATTAGCATGCTGAACATGGAATAACAGGCAAAATCCTTTTTTCTATGAATAAAAGCATTAAATTGTTTTCAGAAATCAAAAATTCATCCTTAAAAATAGCTAAAAATGAAAATTTTCATTAAATCCTTAAAAGTCTGCCATAACCACTATTTGTTTCAAACATCTGTTCTGCTTAATATTATCCACTGTTGAAAGTCAACCTCTGTTCTCTCATTTTCTTTGTTGATCACTGTTGTTAAACCTCAGTGTTTTAATCCACTTAATAGGCTATCCATTGATAGTTATAGTCAGCCACTGTTTTCATTTTCAGCACTGTAAACCACTGATATTGATTCATCAGTGGTTTCCTAACAACTGTCATCCATTATTCATCAGGGGTTGTCACGTGGACAGTACTTAGCAAGTGATCATTTGTAACCGCTGCCACATCAGCATTCACTTTTTCCACCTATAAAACCCTAATCAAAACCCCAAACAGGGTTTTCACTGTCGAGTCGAATTCAAAATTCCTTTCAAAAGCAGTTTTCACCAAATTCTCTCAAATCACTCATCTTCTTCCTTCGTTCTTAACCACCTTCGATTCATCATGGATCTTCCATTCAAAACCCTTCATAACTACTTGTGTACACTTGCAAAAACAAGTCAAAACGCAGATTTTCATTCTGTGATTGATGCACTTTCATCTTTAAAGTACAAAACTTTGTTGACCTGCAATGAAACCATCTACCTGGATACCCAACGAGAGTTTTGGAAAAATGCAAACCTTGAAACTAAGGACAAAAAGACCTTAGCTATTACTTCATCAATAAGGGGAATTCCAGTTACCATCACACCTCAAACCATTTCAGAGGTATTGAAATCAATGATCTTACAGGTAAAAGCTCTTTCCCAAAAAACAGAGTACCAAACTGATTTCATTGAGAGAGGGTATGAAGAAGAAATGAAAAAGGATACTTTACAAAAGGGTAGTTTTCCATCTACCATGAGATTTTTATTCCATACTCTCCTCATGTATGTGTCAAATATAACAACAGCTTTTAATGAAATACCATTGAAAATCCAATACCTGGGTTATGCTATCATGGCTCAAGAAAATTTTAACTACTCTCAGGAGATTTTCAATTAAATGGTTAAGAATGTTAATAAAAATCATTTTTATTGTTTCCAAGGTTTTTAAGTTTTTATCTTCAAAAGAAATTTTCAAAGGATAATGCACATGTGCTTATCCAAGGAAATCATATTCAAATAAACAGCCTAACTTCTGAAACATTCACAAGGCTGTCAAAACCTTCAAAAACACAAACAGAGGTACCTGAGCAGAATTTAGCAGCAAGAACTGCTCCTCAGGCCCCTGTTGTTGAGCCCACTGCTCCTGGTGATCACAGCAGCACAACCCCTGCTGTGAAACCCACACAAAAAATCACCAAAAAGACCAAAAAGAAAACTATCCAAAAGCCCCCCAAACCCACCTAAAAGGTGACTCTGGAAGATGAGAGCCCAGAGGTAACACCTGTGACAACACAAAAGTCACCTGAAACCACTGCTGCTACTTCCTCACAGCAGATGGAAGAAAGATCTCAACCTGAGCCTAAAACTTCTCATGCATCCTCTCAAAGGATTAGGTTGTATCAACAGGGATACCACAATATGAAGCAATGGATTCACTTGAATCTATCTTCCATAGCCCAGCTCTCGGGGCAAATTCTCTTTCTACCCCTATCCTCACTGCACAACTCCCATCATCAATGATACCTCTGTTGGATGCACTTGATATAGCCCAGACACAAATCAGTTCTTCTCAATCACCTGTCAATGAGAATATACCACAACAAGTGACTGAGTCTAGTATCTCTATCTCTGTTAACCCAGCAACAGTTGAGGAGGCTACACTGCAGGAATTACAAGTAATTCCTGTTAGTAGTTCAAGTGGAGCAGCTACTACAGGTGTTGAACCCACTAGTTTACACCTGGACAGTAGTTTCATTAGTGAGACTCCCTTGAAGGCAATTTCTTCTTTGGGAACCATAGTGTCCACTGGTGTGTTTCCATTATACACTGGTGACTTTAAAATGGTAACCTCTTCTGAAGAAAGAAGTCCCCAGTACCGAGAACAAGGGGCATCAGTGGATGATTTTTGGGAAACTTTTCCTAAGTCAACCACTGATACAACCACCACTGGTGGGAATCAGATGATCCCATTAACTTGGGTGATGGTTTTAAATACAAAGAATTGACGGAGAGGGTTGATAAACTTGACACATCTATTGCAGAAATCAAAACTATGATGCAACAGTTGTTACAAGCTCAAAAGTCTACACCCACTGCTGCACCATCTTCAACATCTGCTCCATCCCCTGCTGAGCTATGGCATCTGTTTCAACCTCTGCTTCACAAACAAAGACAATATGCAGATTAACAGCATGAAGTTCAACTTCAAATGGTCAGAAATGTCATGAAAGCTAGGTACAAAGATACTCAAGCAGATATCAAATCCATTAAAGCTCATCTGCATCAAACCACTAGCACTGCTCCTCCTTCAATCATCTATGTTGAAAATCCTGATGATGCCAAAAAGGGGGAGAAAACTAAAGGGAAAAAGGGAAAAGATGATGGTTTATACATGCCACCGGATTCAATGTCCAAAAATGTGGTAGAAATCCCAAGGCCAGATGGTTCCAAAAAGGTTGATGAGACTCAAAATGCATTTGCTGCATTAAAGGCAAACATGAAAGAGTCAATGGAAATAAAAGGGTCTAAAAGGTTTAAGGAGGAGAAGAAAATTTTGATGGAAAAAGAAGAGCAGGGTACTTCTAAACCTAAAAGAAGACAACCTACCAGAAAAGTAAGCCAACCCAAAACCACACCTTCCAAAACCACCAAACAAACTCCTCAAATCCCCAAAAGTTCCCCTCATCAAACCTCCAAACCAACAGATGTTATCTCAACAACTGCCATCACTACTACATCAACCCACACTCAATCCACTGTCATACCAAAAACAATATCACCACCACAAAAACCACCTGCCAAAAAGCAGAAGACAACAGTTGACACATCAACTGTTGTACTAACAACAGTGGTTGAAACACTAGTTGTTTCAACAGCTGTTAGTCAGATACCCACTACTTCTGTAACATATGTGCTTGTAATAATTGTGAACAGTTCAATTATCAATAAAACAATGTTATTTGATCCCAATGTTTGTTTGGTTATGTTTTACATTTTTTCATGTTTTGACTTTTGTTCAATTTCAAACTTTACCTCGCTTTCTGGAGAGTTATACGCAAACTGGTGCGTAAACGTAATCAGTTTAATGCGATAAATACTCCAAAACATCAACATATACTTAACATACCTTAAATAACCTTTACATAACTTAGAAATAAGTTTTGAAGGCTTTGGTATGGCAAAAACAAGTTAATTCGCCTACAGGGACTAAATTTGACAAACTGCGAAAGTATGCCAATTTGAACTGTAACAGACATTCCGGAACAACTAGCCTTGGAGAGAGAGTTTGATGACTTGAAACAGGACAGCGGCGAGCACAGGGCGTATACAGATATGTATGAGGAGTTGAGCCTACTTTGCCCAACAATGGTCACCCCACTCGACAAGGCTATCGAAAGGTACATCGATGGTCTACCTGACTCAGTGCAAGACGTCATTACTGGTAGTAACCCTACCACACTCCGTCAGGCGATCGAGTTAGCAGCGACATTGACTGAGTCGCAGGTTCAAAAGGGAAAGCTGCATAAAAAGGGTGACAAGGGTAAGAAGCAGGCGTCTGACAAAGAGGATGACAAGAAGGGTAAGGAATCTGGTTCTTCGAAAGGGTCAAGGAAGCGTAAGGCTTCCCAAAATTTTGCTGTCACTGCCCAAGTTAACCAGGCAACTCCCAACCAACCCGCACAGCCTCCAGCGAAGAAGCGTTATGCAGGAAATGCACCTTTGTGCAATAGATGAAACAGTCACCATCAGCCGCAACTTCCGTGCCATTTC
Source organism: Helianthus tuberosus (assembly GCA_030545235.1). Taxonomy (NCBI): domain Eukaryota; kingdom Viridiplantae; phylum Streptophyta; class Magnoliopsida; order Asterales; family Asteraceae; genus Helianthus; species Helianthus tuberosus. The sequence goes on along the minus strand of CM060358.1, from coordinate 34,298,637 downwards.
TGTACTAACTGTGGGAAGTCAGGTCATCTTGCTGATGTTTGTCGTTTTGCTCATAATCAGGCAGTTCAGAACCCGGCTCAACGAGTTGCTCAGCCTCCTGCTCAGCAACAAGGTCAAGCTGTACGACCACACTACCCACCAGGTTCTTGTTATAACTGTGGGGATCTGACCCACTACCATAATCAGTGTCCAAGATTGGTGAATGCTAATCCAAATTAGAATTAGGCTCAGGCTCGAGGGCGAGTCTTCAACATGAATGCACAAGAGGCACAAGCAGACAATGAAGTGGTGAACGGTACGTTCTTTATTAATAATCAGCCTACATCTGTTCTTTTTTATTCGGGTGCCGATAAGAGTTTTGTGTCATTATCTTTTGAGCCATTGCTTCGCATGTCTAGAACGAAACTAGGAAAACCCTTGACAGTAGAGGTTGCTAGTGGTGAACCCATTGTTCTTGATTATGTTCTTCGCAACTGCCAGTTAAACCTTAACGACCATCTTTTTCCTATTAACCTCACGCCTATGCAACTTGGAAGCTTCGACGTTATTATGGGTATGGATTGGTTAGCCAAGCATCGCGCAGATGTAGTTTGTTTTGAGAAGATTGTTCGTGTGCCGCTTTCTACAGGCGAGATCCTACAGGTGCATGGTGAGAAACCTACCGGTGGTCTCAAACTCATGTCTTGTTTTAAAGCTCGAAAGTATCTGCGAAAGAACTATGTGGCCTTTTTGGCACATGTTGTAGCAGATAAGGGCAAAGGTAAGTCTATTCAAGATATCCCTGTTGTTAGGGATTATCCTGATGTGTTTCCTGAAGAGTTACCTGGTCTACCCCCAGCACGCCAAGTCGAGTTCCGTATTGATCTCGTACCTGGTGCAAATCCCATTGCCAGATCTCCATATCGTCTTGCATTGTCTAAGATGCAAGAGTTGTCTAAGCAGCTTCAGGAGCTCTCTGACAAAGGTTTTATCCGTCCTAGCTTTTCACCTTGGGGTGCTCCCGTTCTTTTTGTCAAGAAGAAGGATGGATCTTTTAGGATGTGTATCGATTATCGTGAGCTTAACAAGCTTACCATCAAGAATTGATATCCCCTACCTCGCATCGATGATCTCTTTGATCAGTTACAGGGCGCGTCTTATTTTTCAAAGATTGATCTGCGATCTGGATATCATCAACTTTGTGTGCATGAAGAAGATATTCCCAAGACAGCGTTTCGCACTCGTTATGGGCATTATGAGTTCACAGTCATGCCATTCGGTTTGACTAATACTCCTGCTGTTTTCATGGACTTAATGAATAGGGTCTGCAAGCCTTATTTGGATCATTTCGTCATTGTTTTTATTGATGACATCTTGATATACTCCAAGACGCGAGCTGATCACGAGCAACATCTTCGTCTTACTCTGGAACTCCTAAAGAAAGAGCAACTTTTCGCCAAATTCTCCAAGTGTGAATTCTGGCTTAAGGAAGTTCAATTATTAGGACATATTGTCAACGAACAAGGTATTCATGTAGATCCCTCCAAGATCAGTGCGATTAAGGATTGGGATACGCCTACTACTCCTACTGAAGTTTGTTCTTTTCTTGGTCTGGCGGGTTATTACCGCCGCTTCATTGAAAACTTCTCAAAGATTGCAGTTCCTCTAACTGCTCTAACTCAGAAGAACAAGCCCTTTGATTGGGGATTTAAACAAGAGGAAGCTTTTCAAAACTTGAAGCAGAAGCTTTGTGACGCGCCTGTTCTGACTTTGCATGAGGGCAATGATGATTTCGTCGTTTATTGCGATGCATCTAAATTGGGTCTTGGTTGTGTTCTGATGCAAAGAAACAAAGTCATAGCATATGCATCGAGGCAGTTGAAGATACATGAGAAGAACTACACCACTCATGATCTTGAGTTGGGTGCAGTTATCTTCGCTCTTAAGATCTGGAGACACTATTTGTACGGTACAAAATGTGTGGTTTTCACGGACCACAAAAGTCTTCAGCATATCTTCAATCAGAAAGAACTCAACATGAGGCAACGACGTTGGGTTGAGCTTCTAAACGACTATGACTGCGAAATTCGCTACCATCCTGGTAAGGCGAATGTCGTAGCCGATACATTGAGTCGTAAGGAACGTACTAAGCTTCATTGTGTTCGTGTTCAGTCTGATATTCAAGCTCGATCCGATATCCAAGCACGTATTTCTCAGGCTCAACAATCTTGTGTTTCACAAGGTTTGATGGATAAGGAATTTCCCTATCACATAACCTCTGATCTGGAACTGAAGGACAATGGATCGTATTACTTCATGGACCGTTTGTGGGTCCCAAGCCAAGATGATCTTCGCACCTTGCTTATGGATGAAGCCCATAAGTCTCGTTATTCTATTCATCCTGGCTCAGATAAGATGTATAAGGACCTTCGTATTCAGTATTGGTGGCCTGGTATGAAGAAAGACATTGCCTTATATGTATCAAAATGCCTTACTTGTCTTAAGGTTAAGGCTGAACATCAGTGTCCTTCTGGTTTATTGGTACAACCAGAGATCCCAGTTTGGAAATGGGAAAACATTACTATGGATCTCATTACTAAACTTCCGCGCATAAAGAAAGGTCATGATGCCATCTGTGTAGTTGTTGATCGTCTTACTAAGTCAGCACATTTCTTGCCAATCCGTGAGGATTTTTCTGCTGACAAACTTGCTAAAATCTACGTGGATGAAATTGTAGCTCGACATGGTATTCCTTTGAACATCATTTCTGACAGAGATGCTCGCTTCACTTCTCATTTTTGGATAACCATGCAATCTGCTATGGGGACCCAACTTAATCTGAGCACAGCTTATCATCCGCAAACAGATGGTCAATCTGAAATAACAATCCAGACTCTGGAGGATATGCTTAGAGCTTGTGTGATCGATTTTGGTGGTAGTTGGGATTCATATCTTTCGTTAATTGAATTCTCCTACAACAACAGTTATCACTCCAGCATCAACATGGCTCCTTTTGAGGCTCTCTATGGTCTAAAATGTCGTTCACCAGTCTGCTGGAATGAGATCGGCGAGGCTCAGCTTACTTGACCTGCCCTCATTTTAGAGACAACTGATAAGGTTAAGAAAGTTCGTGATAACCTTCAGACAGCTAGAAGCCTTCAAAAGAGTTACGCGGACCAGGGATGCAAGCCCATGGAATTTCAAGTCGGTGATCGCGTATTACTTAAGGTCTCACCTTGGAAGGGTGTGATCGGATTTGGAAAGAAAGGAAAACTTGCACCTAGATACGTTGGACCATTCAAGATCATCGAAAGAATCGGTAAGGTAGCCTACAGACTTGAGTTACCTCCTGAACTTGGAAATGTTCATCCAACCTTTCACGTGTCCAATATCAAGAAGTGTTTAGCTGATGAGAACCTCCACATACCACTTGACGAAATTCGTGTTGATAAAACACTGAAATTTGTTGAGAAGCCAGTGGAAATCATAGAACGTGAAGTCAAGTGGCTCAAAGCAAGCGCATTCCATTGGTCAAAGTTCGCTGGGAATCTAAACGTGGACCTGAGTTTACTTGGGAACGCGAATATCAAATGAAGGCGAAGTATCTACATCTATTCCCACGAGTTTCCTCTAAATAAATTTCGGGACGAAATTTTCACAAGTAGGGGAAAATGTAACATCTATGCTTGTAATCATTGTGAACAGTTCAATTATCAATAAAACAATGTTATTTGATCCCAATGTTTGTTTGGTTATGTTTTACATTTTTTCATGTTTTGACTTTTGTTCAATTTCAAACTTTACATCGCTTTCTGGAGAGTTATACGCAAACTGGTGCGTAAACGTAATCAGTTTAATGCGATAAATACTCCGGAACATCAACATATACTTAACATACCTTAAATAATCTTTACATAACTTAGAAATAAGTTTTGAAGGCTTTGGTATGGCAAAAACAAGTTAATTCGCCTACAGTGACTAAATTTGACAAACTGCGAAAGTATGCCAATTTGAACTGTAACAGACATTTTGGAACATGACCATAAGTTAAACATACCATAAATATCTTTTACATAGCTTAGAGATAGGCTTTAAGGGGTTCGGTGTGCTAAAATAAACTTTTGGGGCATTCAGGGACTAAAAGCGTCAAAAAGTGCACAAGTTTGCATTTTCGCGCATAACTTACGTTCTGAATACATCCGGACATCCAAAAATTTATGTAAGCACTAAAATATTTTATTTTAGTGTTTGGCATAAGAAAAATCCATTCATTACTCAATTTGGATCGTTTTTCGCGCTTATGCGCATTCCGTCGTAATTAACCGAACATCGCGATCGTACGACCAAACGAACCAACATCCGACATATTTTTGAGCATGTTTCATGTCCACAATGTTTAGGCATCATTTTAGGGCCTTAAAGTTGTCTTGACGGGCCTTAGAAGTGTAGGAAATGAGCTTAAACATCAACAGGGACCAAAACTGACAATTCTGCAAAGTTGATGGCTTACGGACCGTAAGCCATCACCCTTACTGTCCGTAAGGTGTCCCCAGAACAGAAGATTCAGTTAAACAGCTGTTAACAGCTGTTACCCACTCCTAATCCCTTTTGCACTTGCCTCTTCTTGATAATGGGGGGCCAATTTGAGTTACCTTAGGGTTGCAACAAGTGTAGGGACAAGATCAAAGCACGGTATTCGAGGAACGATCCTAACGGTGGTCCAAATCCTATAAATACCCCTTTGATTCACAACTCAAAACCCACTTGAATTCTGAAAACTTCTCTAAGTTGAGGTGTAAAAACGCTTCATACCTGAGAAATATTTGGAAATCAAAGCTTTCGGGGACCCTTTGTAAGTGTTCCTTCGTTCTTTTACTCTTTTAGCATTAAAGTCAAACTTTGTTTGACTTTCTGCGTTGACCAAGTTTATGGTCAATGCGAAGTTCGTTTGAACTTCATAACGTGAGCGTAATCACAATGGTTATAGTCCCTAGTGACTATACCTACTGATTACCACGTTATCTAGGCTCAGTAACGAGTCGTAGTTTCGGCCAAAATGCGCATTCTTGCGTATTTTGTAACCAAACTACTCTTAGGTATCAAAACCGTTTGTTTTGATACCAAACCTGTTTTCTAAACTTAGTTAAGCATGTTTTAACATGCTTAGCTCGTCACCTTTAGTTTTGTGCTTGTCTAGGGTCGTAAAGGTAAGCGATCTAAACAATCGCTTATACTTTCGAACCCGACCCGTTTGGTCGATCACTAGGATCCGACCAAACACATTAGGTGACCATAGTTGTATAGGGAATAACCTTCCGAGGTTATACCTTATGGTCACGACGTTTAGTTAGTTGTATGATAGGTAGTTTATATGCCTTAGGTAAATGACCAAAATGCCCTTTTTACGCCAAAATTCATATTAAGCATATGTAACATAACTTTTGATATCTAAACTGTTTTGGCAACAATATTAGACATGTTAAGGGATATTTTACTTATCATAGGACTAGTTAGGCGTTCCGAACGCGTTTCACGCGAACGACGCGTTAAAGTAGCATAAGCTACCTAAACGGGTCGTAATGGGTCGTAAGCACTTAGGTTAGGTTTCATTTTAGAATGAAGTCTTTGTTAAACCATACTACATGAGTTTCCATACTCGTTTGGTTTACGAACCCTCATTCTATACGATCCTCCGATCTAGGTCCGGTTTATTAACATAGTTACCTATATTAGGTACCGTTTGATTTCCGTGATCTCTAGCATTGCTTGGTGGTTATCCTAGGACTATTGAGCAATCTCAAGTGAGTACATAGACCCCTCTTTTACTGTTTTTCAAACATTTTGGGGTGAAACGCATGTGCCTACTTGTTACTTTCGTGCCTTTCATGTTTTCATATCATATGCTTGTTATGTTCATTAGTACATTTATAGTACATGATTTCATTATGTTTTTGCTATGTATGTCCTTTGTTTCATACTTAGTACATCGTTTTACATTATATTTTATGCTATGTATGTCCATTGTGTGCATACTTAGTACATTGCTTTACAATACATTTCACATCACATGCTATGTATGTTTATTTGATTACATATTTAGTGCATTGTTTTCACATGCTTACATTTTGATATGAAATTTGGTTTGTTTAAATGGGACAAAAATACATTCATTAACATTAGCTACGCCATTCGTTAGTAGGTAGTGGTACCATAGGAATTGACAACTCCCGTTCCTGACATCCTAGGTATGTTTGGATGGAAGGAATGACCGAATTCGATAGACATAACACAGATAAACCTTTAATTTGTTTAAAGGTCTATCACCACAGTCACAAGGCATGAATGTATGCATTTTTACAATATTGCATAAATGTTTGTATTCAGTATAGCATGCATTTCCACAAAACATAACGTTGATTTAAACCACGTTTTACTTCAATACATTGCTTTGTGCATTTTTACCTATGGTTTAGTTGATACATATTTCACTTGCCATACATGACATTCTGGTTACACATTACATAAATTACATTTGACATAGACATTTTGGCATTGATATACACATTTAGTGATTTACATTAGACATAGACATTTTGACATGGTTTACACAATAACACTTGACAATTGATTTATACATGAACAATTTACAATGATGGTTGGGTTGGGTAAGTGATTTGAGTAACGAGGGGTGTGTAATATGATATAAGCATGGTGGATACGCCGCTGGTACTTCCTATATATAAGTACTTGTATGATATTACATGTCGTAGCGTTACTTAAATCATTTCAATATTTGACATATTACATTTTACATAAACAACTTATTTTTCACAAGACATTGTCTTTCAAAACAGTTTATTTTATCCAACTCATTTTACTCGGTTATTTTATTAACCATACGCCATTCTTTTATATAGTCTGATTTCTTATCGAGTTTTCATACGATTTACAAAAGAAAACACTTAACAAGATTTATGACTAATTTTTATTAAACCTATCTTTTAAAACCCAAGTCATAAATCCTATTTTCAACCCATGGCATTATAGCCTAGTGGTATCTTGGTGGTGGGATAAGGCTTATGACCATTAGGTCATGGGTTCAATTCCCACAAAGGGGGTTTTCCCAGATTTATTGGGTTTCCTCCTGAATTGGTGTATAAGCATTATTGCCTAGTAGAGATGGATATGATCGGGTGGTTCTGCTGGTGGCACGATGATACTCCAGTGGTCCGTCAGTGATCCTAATTTGTCGTTCAAAAAAAAATCCTATTTTCACTAAACCTATGTATCTCACAGGCATTTTTATGCTGACGTACCTATTTTCACATGTGTTTTCAGAAGCAGTCGCTTAGGATGATGATCGGGACATTAGGGCGGACCTGTGCCTTAGAGACATAAAACGAAGATAGACTTAGTTTAATTATGTTATGTACTCTTGGTTTCATGTTTAAAGACAATGTAACTCTCATGTTGATAAATAAAACGTAACTTTAATTCCCATGGTTGTGAAACAATAATTCCGTTACAACACACCCCGACGTTTCCACCACGTGTTTCTCGTTTTACGTGGTCGGGGTGTGACAACTTCAATCACTGCCACTCAACCCACAAATACACCACCAACTTCTCCAAAGCACAAAAGGAGAAGGATAACAAACATTGTATTGGAAGATGACACTTCCCCAACTCTAACATCTACACAACCACTGTCCCTTGTCACCATTCCAAATCCTGTTCCATTATCTTCAGTTCAAGCCTTCAATGAAAACACTGCCATTGTCCCTGCAGGAGTACAATATCCTCTAGATCTTCCAGCAGTCAGGGAGGAAATCAAATCCTTCTACTCTGAAGATAACCCTGAAAAGAGGAAACTCCTATCTGTTCAAGGTTATCCTTTTCCAAGAAATATAGAAGAATATCTCAAAATAAAGGCCCAACAAGCAGAGGATATATCTAAAAGAGACACAGAAGGAAAGTCTAACAAAGAGATTCAAAGAAATTTGCAATACCTGCTCACCAAAGTCAGAACTTTAGAGCAGTTCTCAAAAGACCATTGTCAGAAATTATCAGAAAAAGATGATAAAAGCATGAGAAATGACTACCTTGAATACATAATGGCATACAAGAAGTACAGGGCAGAAAAGTATCAATACAAAGAATGGACCATCAGTGAACTGCAAGAGGAGATAGCCAGAATTCAAAAGATGATTCAAGACAAGGTAAAGCAAACTCCTCAATTCTAGGCCAATTACAAGAAAAATGTACCAGAAAGGGCCTTGAAACTGAAAAGAATGAAAGAAGAGCTGATAACTGCTGATTATGGTTCAAGGAACCAGGTTACAAGGTGGTCAGAAGAATAGGTGTTAGCTACTTACAAAAGGTTGGAAGAGTTAAGGAAGAGAGATCCCACTGCTCCGAAAAAGCTTGATTATCCGGAAGCAGTGGTTTTAGTCAAACAACAAAAGTTGCCAATCAGGAGACCCACTGCTTCACATGCTACCATCCTTTATCAAAGAAGGAAACAAAAGCAGATGGACGAATTAACAAAAGAAGACAATGCTCAAGAAGAATACATCATGAAAATGGTTCTTCAGACCCTTATGGCAGAAAAACAAGACTCAGATCCTAACAATGTTTGAATGCAAATGTTATTTCGTTTACAAAAGATTAATAAATTGTATATTTTTTGTATTTTTTATACTCTAAACTTTAAGTATTTACCGACTGACTTATTTATTTATTTATTTTATTTATAAGTCTATATAAATATAACTATATTCATCATTTATATTTGTTATGCATAGCTTTCTAAGAAACGACCCGTGTTTGCACACGGGTCTTACCGCTAGTCTACTATAATAAAAGAAACCAAGTTTTGGACACGTGTCATTCATTGAAGATATCCTCAAATCTATACTTATTTTATATTAATTAAATAAATAAATAATAAATTAATATTAAATCTTATTGTACTTTAATAAATATTATCCTCAAATCTAAATTGTTATAAGAATATATTTTTAAAACAAATATCTCTCTTTCCTATTTATCTTATATTAAATATATAAATAATAAATTAATATTAAATGTTATCCTAATTTATTAAAAAAATATTTTTTTATTATTTGGTATACAAAATTATATTTATTCAACTCGTGTAAAAAGCATGTTTCCCCCCAGCCTAGCCAAAGACGAGCAGATCCGCTGGTCGCCGAGTAAGTCTCCCTTCCATAGGTTCCGTGAGGAAATTCACATTGGTCTCTTTCTTAGCAGAAATCCTAGCTCTTCTTAGGATGTCCTACAAAACATCTCGCACCCAGTTATGCCGATATTTGAATCCAGTGAGCTCTTTACAATGAACTGCGTGCTCCCCGTATTTATCCATACAAGCTTTACGACATATCGAGCAAGTTTCATCATCCAGGTACATAGGGATCATCAACCGGTTTTTATACCTCAAACGATAAAAATAATTAGGTGAGTTTTTATACAGACAATGTTTTGTTCTTAATATTTAAAAAAAATCATTTTCTAAATCATAATTTTGTACAACACGATATATTATATAAATCATAACAAGGTTATAACCCCGTGTATTACACGGGTTAAATAAATGAATTTTATATACTAAATAATAAAACAATATATTTTTAAAAACCTCTTTTATTGCACGGGTTGAATAAAAATAATTTGATATATTAAATAATAAAAAGTTATATCTATAGGAACCATATTGTATGGGTTGAATAAATGCAATTTTATATATCAAATAATAAAAAAGTTATATATTTAAAACCATGTGTATTACACGGGTTGAATAATGTAGTATTATTTACCAAATAATAAAAAAAGTAATATCTTTAAAAACCCCCGTGTATTATACGGCTTGAATAAATATGATTTTATATACCAAATAATAATAAAATTGTATTTAAAAAAAACTAATGACATACTCGGTACGCGATAGATTTGGTGATTGCGGAGATGATTATTGAAAAGAATATATAATGGTCAACATGCTTTATATAGTAATATAGATATAGATGCTTCTACTAAATATTATTTTATTTAACTCTTCTATTTAACTATAGATAATTATAATTTATTTCAACTTTAATGTATACTTCTCATTTATAATATTATTTATTTGATTTTCTATATCATAAAAGAACACATGGTGTTTTATGGGATGATCTTAATTGTTTTTTCTGCCTAAATAAATATATATTATAATTATTAATTGATATATATAAGTGATACTTTTAATACTTAATAATAAATTAATATCTTCCAAAAAAATAATAAATTAATAATATAAATAGATAGATGGATGATGTATGAATTGTGTATGTATTCGTTTGTTGCATGATTATTGTATTATCTTTTAAACCGTATTCTTATATAGATTTATTAGTCATTAATATTAATAATCTATACATATAATAAAGTAAACCATTTGGTGCCACATGTCGCTCCATGGGGTGATCTCAATTATGTTTTCCCGCCTAAACAAATAGATATTGTTAATAAAATTAAAAAAAATTACACAAATTTTAGAGAGAACCAATTTTAAAACTTTAAATTAGAATAGGTACATGGATTAGATAAGAAAAAACTAAAAAAAGATAACTGATTCGCTAACAAAATCAATCATGATTTTTAATTGGTTAATCAAAAAAATTAATTCATATATTGTTTTAACTAACGAAAACAATCGTGATTATTAATTGGTTAACAAAATAATTCATTCATATATTATTTTAACTATATTTATTCAAATCGTATAATACACGAGTTTTGAATCTATCTATATATATTGTATATACTAGGTTACAACCCCGTGTATTACACGGGTTGAAAAAATAAATATAGTTAACATATGATGCAAAATGATAATAATACTAACAACAACAACAATAATAAAAGTATTTTATATATAAACAATATCTATAATTATGGCTTATCACTTATCAGTTAGAAAATATATAAATAATAATTAGACCTAAAGAATAGGTAAAATAAAAATAAAACTTATCTATAATTATTGTTTATCACTTATCAGTTAGGAAATATATAAATTATATTTAAACCTAAAGGATATCAACTATATTAGAGAAAAAAAGGGACAGGAAAACAATTATGAGAATGCATAGTAATTCAACACGTGCCCCCTCATAGGTTTATTTTATTATATAGCATAGAGGACACTTGTCATCATATTAGGTCATGTCTTATAGATAATTATTATTTTAATTTAATCACCTCTAATTAATTATAGATAATCCCCCTAATAAATATTATTTAGTTTAATATCTTATAGATAATTTTTCTATTTAATTATAGATAATTATTATTTAATTATTATATCCTAGAAATACACGCAAACACATCAACTGGTATTATATCCTACAAATGTAAGGTTCACAAAAGATGTACAATAAATTATCCTTTTTTAATAATAGATTTATATTTTCATTGGTTGAGGAACTATTCTTATATTTAAGCTTTATTACACATATACATTTAAATTAGTTGTCGATGATAGATCAAGTGGAGGGAGACATGTATTTTTATTGGGAGATTTAGGTTCAACTTCCATTTGTTACAGAGTGAGACATTGATGTGCAATGATAGAAGACACAGGAAAACCTGGGTTCGATCCCTCCTTCGCATTAATTTTGTGAGTTAACGAGCCAAATGGTTTACTTTATTATATGTATAGATTATTGTATTATTATTATTATTATCTATAATAAAATAAACTTCTTGGGTACACATGACACTTCCTGAGAGCTCTCTAATTGTGTTTTCTTGTTTAAATCAATCTTCTAATTTGGAGAGTTTATTAGTGGCGATAAGCATAAAAAATAGAGAGCAAAATGGTGATGATGATTTATTATTTTATTTTAAGTATATTTAATTTTCTTCCCTTTTAAGTTGGTTATGAAAGATGGCATATTCATATGATTCGAAATTTATAATTTCAATAAGTTATAGATAACCACTCTTATTTTTTTTCCAATAAGTTGTAGATAACCACTCTTATTTATTTTTTTATTAGTTAAAGTTAGTTTTCCATGTTTAACCACTTTTGTTTTATTAGTTATCTATTAAATATTGCGACTCATAATAATTAACATGTACGAGTTGATGGGTTACATTTATATTAACTCATTTATGTCAATATGGTGTATAAATGTCACTGTCTTTGTTTTGCATTTACAGGAAATACCTATACTATATAGTTTAAATTGTTCAACCCGTGTAACACACGGGGAACTAACCTAGTATTATTAATATTATAATTATCTATAAGACATGGCCTCATATAATGACAAGTGTCCTCCAAATGGTTTCATTATTAAATAGTATAGATTCTACAACGAATTGATTTGGGGAAACAACTAGTCAGGTTCCTTAGGGATTTTATATAAGTGTAACTAGGTTAGTTCCCCATGTGTTACACGGGTTAAAAAATTTAAACTATATAATAAATATTTCCTCTAAATGTAAAACAAAGGTGAAGACATTTATATACCAAAGATAAATGTAACCAAACATAAAACATAAATGTAATGTTATATGATTAATAATAAAAAAAATAATGTTTTAAAAAATATATGCATTGAAGGGTTGAATAATAATTGAATAAAGTATAATGTAATTTGTTAACGTATAGAATTGTCAAGATATGTATTTAAGAAAATGAACATTCGTGTGATAATTATAAATTTTGTTAAGTTTATTTTTAAACATTTACGACCAGTTGCATAAACTTATGCACACAATAATGGTGATGATGAAACATTCAAATAAATTAAGAAACACACGTGTTTCAACAAATTATGTACATATCCATTGAGAGACTTAGTATAACAATTCAACACCATATATAACCAACTTTATAAATAGTTTCAGTAAAATATATAGGATTGATATTTTACCTATACCTTGAGTGACTAAATTGGAAAGAAAAAACTTTAAGTGGTTTAATTAAAAATATTATAAATTTTTGTTACAATACTATTCAATTTTCCAAAAAAATAAATGAAAAAAATAAATAAGGCGTATTTTTATTTTCATGGCAGTTACATGCATGGAACCATACTCATTATTATCTTCGAAATTTAAATTTTATAATCTCCATTTTTCTCTTTATCTTTTTTATCATTATCATCACTAACAAACTCATCAAATTAGTAGATTAATTTAAGGGGGAAAATATAAATAGAGAGTGCCTGAGGAAGTGACATGTGTCCTCCAAGAGGTTTCTTTTATTATATAGATAGATTTCTAAATTTTTGCGGCATTCTCCTATATATTAATAAGTGAAGGAAATGAACAGTTGTTTTTATTATAATATAATAAAATATTATCTACGGTTTTTTTATAGTTTTATTATTTTAGTATTATAATTATAATAATTGTTATCTTCTTTACTTTTTAAGTTTGATAAGCTTGGTGTTAACCGGTACTTATATAAAAAATACCGGTTCGTTATCGGTAGATGAAGGTAAAAGCTAGCACCAGCATGGTACATAAAACGCCAAAGTCGGTACCGGATTGAGTTTGATAATCTTTTAGTTCGAGAAATTTGGTACTGCTACCCAGTACCATTTGCACATCCCTGATCACGGGTACCGTACGAACAACGGTATCGTACAACTTTTTTTTAGTTTCAAAGGTAGTGATGAGCTCGGTGCCAACTGATACCGAATCGGTATTGGTACAGAAAATACTGGTTATGGTATCGGTATATGAAGGTAAAAACCGGTAACGAACCGGTACCAGGAACACCAAACGTCAATACTGAACATGTACTTAGGATCTTTCGGTTCAGGAAATTCGGTACCGGTACCCGTTACTATTTGCTCATCTCTGACTACGGGTTTCTACCGAACAACATTATTACCATACAACTTTTTAGTTGATTTTCTTTCGGTTATTTTTTAGTGTTTTTTTTTTCTACATTTTTTTTTTCTTGTCAACGATTCCGTGTGCAACGCGCTCGTAGTAATTTCAAACACATATAAACACAGACTAAATAACAAAATAAGTTCGCCGTAACGCGACGACGATTTTTATAACTAGTTGTTATTTATGTGTGACATGTCACCACACCTAAATCAATAAACTTTGTAATTAATATTATAAATTATTTTCTTCTTTAACAACTTATTTCAGTATGTTCCATTAAGATAATTTTTGTGAACGAATCTTGATTTTTTTTTTCTTCAAAAACCTTTAATTTATTTTATCATACAAAGAAGATAGACATGTAGTTCAATTATTTATATTTGTTTAATTATCCAAATTTCTAATTTTTATTAGTTTTATTAAGATCTATGTTATTTTGTTTGACTTTTTCTCATATTAATTATTATTCGACCCTTTATTATAAGTGTTTGGTTGATCATTATTCGAATTAGGTTTTTGTTGTAATATTTTAAAAAACGGGTAACGACGTAGCTTGTTGTTATCCGTTTATCTTTTATCTAATTTCATTGATAAAGGATAATGTAATTTCATTGATAAAGGATATTAATGATGATAATAAAGCTGCAAATAATTCTTCTATGACTTTACTATTTAATTATTTTTAGAGTAAATTATAAAAATTGTCCTTTATGTATGTCACTTATTGCAAACTGTGTCCTATGTTTTTAATAATTATAGAAAACGTATTCGATGTTTGCAAACTCTTGCAAGTTATGATCTTTAGCCCTAACCTAGTTAATTTTTGTGGTTAAAACTGACCAAATAAACCCCACATAAATATATTTGTATGGTTGAATTGATCATATGAACCTAACATGAGAGTAAAATGAGTTATTTTTATTTTTAAAGAGATAAGATGTATAACATTTAGCAATGTGGGACAATTGGATTTTATATTATAAAGGGGAGGGGGCCTTAGAAATACACGGATAGGTCAACAAATGTATGAACAGCCAATTAAAAATTAAGAAAATAACAATAAAACAATAAAACAACATCAATATAATAAAAAAGATCATCTGGTTTTTAATATGTTTGAATTATCTGACCAGTGAATCAGCTTACTTATGATTTTCTTAAGTCAACTCGGAGAATTAAGCACATGAGTTGTCTCTTTCAAAAGAGGCAAATTGCATAAAGATTTAATGAAGTTTTATTAGAACTTTAATTGAATAAACTAAATGCTAGCTATTAAAAATTTGGACGAAGTTGACATCGACATGAGTTGTAAGGCCTATTTTTGGCTTTAAAATAAGAGGTACACCCTTTTTATTAACAATTAAGTGGATATCAATCCTTGAGAGTAAACATCATTAGTTCCTTTGGAAAAAAAATGGAATTTTGTTTTACCTTTTGTGATATTCATAAATAAGAAAGCTAAGTTTTAGAATATGTGTACCTAGTATTAATATATGTGGTAGAGATCAGCATTTGATATAGGGTATCGATATCAAACTGTACCGGGTATATTTGATACCGGTACTGGTTTTCATTTTCTCCGTTTTTTAGTACCGGTATTTACGCGGTAAATATCAATACCGTACCTGTACCAAACCGGTATATTCGGTAGCTGTACCAATTTTTCCCGTATTTTGGTATCGGTTCGGTACCGAATATGTACCGTGCTCATCCCTATATAAAATTAACAATAATTATGTTAAAAGTATTTAAAAGATAAAAAAAAAAAAGAAAAAAATTCATAAAAATATAATTTTTTTTTATAGAAATGGCAAGTAACGATGGTGTAAATATGCAAGCCCGATGGCTATGTAACCGATGACAATATAAGACCATTCATAATGGTTAATATCCCCTAAGGTGTATTTTCCGTTACATCAACATCATTACGTCCCTTAAAAATTGTGTAATTTTTAACGCTTTTATTCTCCTTTCAATCATTAATTTCGTCCCCCCCCCCCCCCCCCACCACATTTGGCGTTATACTATAAACGTCTCTCTCTTCATGTCCCTATAACGCCTAGGGGGTGGTGTTAAAGGTGTTATCAGTTCCCTTCACGCCCTTATTTTTAGTAATTATTTGTTAGATAACATGGGTTTGTTATTTGTCCCGATCACTATTTTAAGTAATTATTTCTCTAGTAAATAATTACCCTCTTAAGTTCAATGAAATATCACATGATCAGGTCTTAAAAAAGCTTTATTCAAATTATTATATATAACCAACTAAGTTATATACCCGTGAGCTTTACGGGTTATGGGTTGTGTTAAAAAAAAATCTATTAAGTAATTGCAATGTGAGGTTAGCTCATTTGGTAGAGGCTTATGCTCTAAGAGGTGAGGCTCCAGTTTTAAACCCGGGCAACAGATTAATTTAGGATTATTAGAGTATAACATTGGAGAAAAAATTATTTATATGCGACACGGGTAGAAAAATTTATTTATATGTCAAACCATGTCGCTTAGTAAATCGAGTCCCCTCTATAAAAAGAACCAACCAAATTATAAGTGTTTAAATATATAAAATAAATTTTGGTGTCGATACTTTTCTACTATGCGGTTCCAATGGCGGACCCATCAATAGATCATGCACCCTTTCCGACTTGTTAATATGATATATTTTTTTTTGTCTTAAGTGTAATTTCATGAAAGAAAAACAGGTAAATATCATGATTCATGTTTTTTATCTTCCAGAAATGGTGTTATGAGAGAACCTTTCATTTTTTATATGGTTTTGACTTGTGTTATATTAGTGTATCATTTGCAATATTTATTAACGTGTTGAGGAACACGATATTTAAGCACTTGAACCATCATGTCATTTTTACAAAATATATATAAAGTAAAAGGCCCACTACAAGAAGAATATCACCATACATCCGAATCTAAAACGAATGAACAGTAAGATATCCTTTCGAGTTTAAGTCTATGATCGCTTCTGTTTGTGTATACATTAAATCAAATCAATTGGCTCGAAATCTGATCGGAATTGAACATTTCACAAGGGTTAAGGAACATTAGAGAAAATATACATGTTTCACACGCTCTAGATACACCAGCAGCATAATCATCTGGAACACTTTTTTTTTTCTAAAACTTCCCTCGTGAACCAGATTGTGAGCATCTGAAGCCTAATCAAAGGAAGCTATCAACATCGCCTGCACATCACTCCACCTCACAATGCTCTGCCAGACCACAAACACAATAGTAAGACTTAATTTTGGCAGCTTTATTAGATAAGGGAGATTAAGACCAAATTAATCAACAACCGACACAAATTTCCTTTTTTTTGTTGCCATAATCATGTGAAATTACCTTTCAATATTATCAAGGATAATAATGCAGCGTCGACTTGTAAGCATCCTTAAATACCTACAAAAAGTCTTTCCATTAAAAAGCACCTCATGAATCCATCATAAAATGGTATGAGTCAGAAGAAGTATAAAACCTTGACAATTTTCACGCATTTACTGAATTCACCGTGTCCAATCATCGATTCAGCCAAAAAACTTGACAACAAAACAATTGTTTTTTAGATATATAGATTATGTTGAATCGGGTTATGTTTTATCTCAAACGGGTCAAATTGTGAAACTTAAAAAATAACTTAAAAATAAACTTGTTGAAAGATGCCCAAAGTAAATGTTTAATAAATAAAACCTCCTTAATATTATTTTATTAGATAATTTCTAAAAAAAAATAAAACTTTCGTAATGATATTGACTCTCTAAATAAAAGACTAATGAAAAAATAAAAATTATTGGACGTAAGCGTTGCAGGTGAAGCTGACCCAATCTGTTTCGACCCGCACAAAAAAAAACTACCCATTTTGACATGAACTCGTAGGACTCGTTGCCCAAGCCACCCATGTTCCACCTTTACTCATATCTATACCCACCTTTAAATCAATTTTAACATGATACGATTAGAAGCCACAAGACACTTTAATTTTAAGGTGGTTGATTGGAAGCCACAAGTCGCTTTAATTTTAAGGAATATGCTCTTTTTAGAGATCTTCTAAGAACCACAAATAACTGTTGTTGAACAGAAATTGATGCGGACAATACCGTTTTAAATAATAATGATGACAACATTTTTCGATCGGAACCAAATTTACACTTTTTTAAGAATGGTATATTTTGACCTAAACACAGTTTGACACAAACCAAATTGATACTTCTTTGAAATAACTTGTTTTGCTTGAACCCAGTTTCACCCGAACCAAATTGACACTTATTTTTTATAAAAGACTCATTCTAACGAGAATTTGTGTGAGACGAACCAAATTTATACTTTTTAAAATAGACCATTCTGAGTTGAACCAAGTCGAGACCTTTTAAATGACCTGTTTTGACCCAAACCAAACCAAACCAAATTGGTACTTTTTTAAAACGAATGGTTTTGACCTGAACCAAATAGTTACTTTTTTTAAGACGGACTGTTTTTACCCAACCCAGTTTGACACTTTGACCTGACGGCTGATGCCATTTGAACCCCGGCCTACTTTGACCTGAACCCGTTTCGACCCACCCACTCACTTGTCAGGTTTAGATAAATGGTTGGAAATGGTTGGAAACACCATGGTTGCAGCAATTTTGTAAACATATGAAGGTACCTACCGAAGATGAAATATTTCCTATACAAATTAAATGAATCCACTTTGTGAGACCGTCATATTCCTTCAAATACAATCATAGATAAAAATTTAGAGAAATGAAATGGAATAATTACGGATTGATAGGATCTCAATAATAGATTTATAACAAACATACTTTAACATGGTACCAAGAACAATCACCCCAAAAAGATTAAGTGTGCCCAACCCGTTGCCTTCTCTGCGTTGCTAATTTTCCTGCATGGTGAGAATTAATACACGTCAAGATGCTGGATGAAAATAATATGGAAGTAATGGGGGTGACAATTTTGACCAAATTACTTATGAATGACTTGATTCGAGTTATTTTTACTTTCAAGGTAATAGGTAAAAAAAAATTACTTTAGAAGGAAGTGGGTCAAACACTTATATTTCATGAATCTTAAACCGTTCCATTTCACACTCAATAAGCTAGCGTCCATCCATTAAAGCCTGCTAATAACACAGTTACATTCTAGTTGGTAATAAACAATTAAAGTTATTAAACCAACAAAACGATCCTAAAAGTAGCATCTAATTTCCAGACTAAAAGGTGTTTTTTCTAGCAGTAAAAGGAGGCAATGCTAATCAACTTTGGTAAGGACCAAGGTACCTTCTTCTGGGAGGAAAACAAAATTGCAAGTTTGACCGACTGATATGGGATTTGAACGCATGAACTCCGGCCATCCTTTGACAGGATACCAATAGTCATTTCTTGAATTCTCACGTCTAACAACCATTATGCTATCAACACCTGTCGGATTCCTTACGCGCAACTTCAGAAAAACATCAACCACATTGATTCACTACCCGCTTTTTACAAAACACATTGAAAGAAAAATGGAATACGATAAAATAGATGTGTATAATCAATGACTCGTGATTCACTTAGCCATTCTCGTTTAAAAATAATACATCGTCGTACCAGATCTTACTTTGCTAAATAAATAACACAAATAACAGTCAAGCCACTATAACATGTCATACGAACAATATCATTGATGAATTCGTGAAGAACCGAAAAAACATATTTGTGATTTGGAGATTCAGGGTTCGACAAAAGTGAGCTTGTTTTCTGTTGTTTTATGGGAAAGATAATATATAAGTTCCGATTGTAAAATCCAGTGACCCGAACCATAAGCAAAAAAAAAAAAGCAAAGACCTCTTCCCACTAAACCGAATCTATATTTGTTTCAGTTAGCTTGGAGACGAAGAAGCACAAGATATCCATACCAATCTACAATTAGTAAACCAGAACTCCATCAAGTGAAAAATAAGAACAATTAAAACGGATTAAGAAATTAGCCAACATTTCATCAAGCACCTTACGAGCATGAATTCTTTTTCAACAAAAGATGAAAGAAACAACAAACTTACAGATTTTTTATTTACTCTTTGTTGGCGTATGAACATCGGTATATTGATTCCCATGAACCGTAAGAGCTTCTTCGATCATTGACGCCACAGAAAACTCCAATGCCGATAGGTCTTCATGTCCATCCATTGTTACAAAATAATCCTAACACCCTCTTGAAAAAACAACCTCTAGGTTTTGTTTAATCGTGTCTAGCATGCTGAAAACGATCATCACCATTAAAGTTTAAATAAAATCGAAGGGTTTATATAAACTTAGTCCATATCAATAAATGCAAAAGATATAAGTACGACATAATGATCTTTTATCTCAAAAGGTTTTTGAATTAACCTTATGTGTAACAGAAACACATTCCAGACCCAAAAAGAACCCTAATCTAAAATGAATTCCTAAAGAAAACACTAATCTGTAAAAAAATCGAATTAGTAAAATTACACTTCAAAAAACCCCCCAATTTGGTTCTTCAAGAAGAACAAAAATCCCCAAGAACATATAATTAAACCAAACCAGCACCCATTACTACGCTACTGGAAAAATGCAATTAATTCGCATGACCAAAATAAAAACCCACGACCAAAACACAATAAAGATTAAGGATTTGTCTGACCTTATGGTTTTAGATGCCGCCGTTCACATACCAGGAAATCAGGTCTTTCGCCAGAACCCTAGGTTTGGTTGCTGGAAGTTCAAGTCGACCGAAGAACCCTAGGTTTGGTTGCTGGAAGTTCAAGTCGACCGGAGAAACCTTACTTATGCCCTAGATCGTTGGAATCTCCACTTACCAAACCCTAGTTTTCCTGAAATTGAGCACCCAGTCGCGAATCCCAACCAAAACCTCATCAATCTAGTGACAGCCACCGGATCTGTATGAAAACCGGCGGTTACACCTCTGCCGGAGATAATGCTGCTGCTGACAATCCTTTATTGATGACGGTTGCTCAACTTTTTGGAATACAGAGAGGTTGCAAGAATAACAATGGAGAAATTTGGTGCTTCTCGTTGATGTTTACCCAGAAAGAATAGTGAAGATTAGAGAGAGAGAGAGAAATGAGTTTTGAGAGGAGAAGCTGTGATTATCTGGGGGAACCAGACAAAGATATTTGCAGGGTCATTCAAATTTCAAAAATTTCACTACTCATGTCAATTGCCGCCCATTCCCTTTAGGTTTTATATAAAAAAAATCAAAACTCTAAGAAAATGACACATAGGAATGTAATTAGGGGAGGGGCTTCACATGTTGACACCTAGGAGAGAGATAAGGGGGGGGGGGGCTTTGTGGTGATGACACATGGGATTTTTCTACTTTGATTTATTATAATAGAGAGATGATACATAATAATTATACTGTCTGTTTAACTAATGACACTTTTAACTTCCATCGTCGTTATCATGGAACTCGTACAATTGTCATAGATTTACACTTATTTCCCCTAATTTTAGCTCACACGGATGATTATGAGAAAATGAGAAAATGTAGGTTTCTTCTTAGCAAAATGAAGTGAGAATCAAGTGAAAATTTACGATGATTAAGCTTAGGAGATTACCCCTAAACGAAAGTGAAAATTAAAAGTATCACTGGTCAAATTTAGGGACAGATATAGAGTGTACAAGGGGTAACCCCTGTTGCCCCTTGACTAGAGGTGTACAAAAAAACTAATGTTAGAACCGAAACCGGGAAAAAACCGAAATCGGTTTTTTTATAACCGGTTTTAGAACTGAACCGAACTGCCGGTTGTAGACCGGTTAGGGATATTCATCTTCGAAACCGGTTATAAAAAACCGGTTTAAACCGGTAAAAAAACCTTTTTTTTGGAATAAACCGGTTTAAAACCGGTCGTAACTGGTTGGACCAGTTATTGTTCTGAGTAAAAAAAACGATTAGTAACCGAAACCGGTTATAAAAAAAACCGGGTTTTTTTTTTTTTGAAAAAACCGGTTCGGTTAATAAACGGAACCGGTTTTTGAAAAAAAAAATGATTTGTACACCTCTACCCTTGACACTCCGACATTAGTGTAAATTTTGGAAGATTTTGACTTTTTTTTTTATTTCACTACCCCTTTTGATTTTTTTTTAAACGTTGCCCCTATAATAATTTTCTAGATCCGCCACATGTCAAATATGTGACAACTGGCACAGAATCGGTAATTTCTGTACAGTTTAATAATTATTTAATATCTGCAATTATGTGCTTAAATGTCAACATTGTCTGATTACATGCTATGCATGTGAATTCATGCACATTTTATACTTCAAATATGGCTTTATGCATTAATGTTAGCGTTGCGTCAAAAAGACTAGTAAACTCACCGGTAAGACACATTGTTTCAGCAATTCTGTAGAAAGCAGTCAGACAATAGAATTGGGTCTGGGAGTAGGTCCAACGTCTAAAATACATTAAAACCCAAGTATGGATACAAGGGTTAACATATAAACTTTCCGGAGGCTAAAATATGCACTAAAAAGCACCCGAAACGCACTTTAAATGCAGAATTCTGCACAAAACAGCAATAAATCAGCTTTAATCAGCTTTTTAACACATAAATATCATGCAGAATTCATGTTTTATTATCCAGAATACCCTCCTAAGTGTCGGGAATTGAAAGTGACACAAAAGGGTACATAAAGGACACTAAACGACGCAATTTAGCACTTTAACGAACCGGTATCTAACCGAACAACCGGTCATTACCCGAAACACCAAAATTATACTAGAAACATTGTCTTAATGTTTCTGAGCTAGTTATAATCCCCGAACACCCTAACACACTATATAACACATCATACACATAAACACTAACTAATACACTTAACTTCCAACTATATAATCTAACTTACCATTTATACGAAACCAAGACCCCCCCCCCCCCCATGGTGGACGGTCACAAGTGACCCCACCATAATCTTCTCAAGATCTTGCTAAATCCTCTATTGATCTTGCTTGATTTGCTTAAAGATTCGGACATGTACTTAGGGAACACATAAACCATTGAGTAATAGCTAAATTTGGTTATAAGAATACATGAGCTCACTTCATCTTCATCACACCACACCACACCTCTCCTCCTCTCTCCCTCCCTCTCGGCCGTGAGCAAGCACCACCACCACCATTATTTCCAACTCAATCCCATCCATTCCAAGACCATCCTAAGGTGTAAGAAGGTGATTAAGGAAGCTTGGAGCTTGTGGATCTTGAAGGACCTCTCCCGATTGCTATTATCCTCCACATTTGTCATCACCATCTATTGTGTCCATCCCTAGCCATAGAGCTAGTAGTAAGGGTCTTATGATCTCTTGTTACTTCATATTTTGATGGTTAAAAGATGATGAACATTGTTAATCTTGAAGAACACTAAAGAACATGATCATGATACTTTAACATAAGCTTCATAATATAAGAATACATGTTGATTGTGTTGATTTGCTTCTTGATGATTGATGATTTGTGTTATTGATGTTAGACATCATATGAAACCTACTAGATTGTGATTAAACTCATGATCTAGTAAGTTAAGGTGATGATCTTGTGAAAGACCAAGATCATCATACTTTATGTTTTGCATGAACTTGAAGATAAGAATGATTTAGAGTATGATGATGGTTGATACATGTCAAAAGTCTTGTAAATAGATGATTACAAAATAATTTTCTCAAGAAACCAAGTTTATTTTCAAGATTTACAAAGTCATGGTTTCTAAGTAAACTAATCATATTTTCAGTATTTAAACAAGTCTAGAAACATGTTTGTAATAAGAAAAATACAAAAGAAATATTTTTAGAAAAATCATCTTACAAGTTGTAAATAACTAAATCTTTCAAGAATGTGATTTAGAAACAAATAAATATGTTTTTAAGGATAACTAAACCTACTAAATAACATGATAAGTTACTACAAGTTTTTACAAAAACTTCAAGTTCATGATGTAGTGTAATTTACATGATCTTGGCTTATGGTAAGTCTTGATTGTGTTGTTGATGTTTGATGATGATTTAAAATAAAATAAACACATATTTTGAAACCATGGGAAACCTCCATTTTTAGGGAAACTATGTCAAAATTTCTATAAAATTTTGACACTTAGAAAAATATAAGTTTTGGTGAAACTTATTCCCTAAAAATTCACCTAAAAATATTTACCAAGGTTTCCCTAATTTTTGTGTAAATTTCAAGTTAAGAAATGATGATTTCTTCAAGATAAAAATTGATACTAAGTATGTATATTTTTGAGAAAAATATATATATTTATTGGTCACCAAATTTTGTGCTAAGTGTATAAAATATGCATTGTATGTAATAGTGTATTAGGACTTGAAAATACACTAAATACTCACAAGGAATAGAAATACAAAAATACACATACAACATGCATAGGCAAATACAAGAAGATATATTTATGAAAATATATTTCTTAACACATTACTTAACTTGGACAAGTTGTGAACTTAAAATGTATTTTTGGACAAAAATACATAACTCGGGTGAAAAATACAAGATACTTATATTTATTGGGAAAATAATATGAGTAAGATACATAGTTAAAAATATAAATTATTTTTAACAACAAAGAACACATACGTAAAAGATGGTGACTTGTACTTGTGCGATACAAGTTTAGTGACTAACGTTAATAAAACACGTATAGGTCACGACGCTATATAAGCAAACTCGGTGAAGTTTACGGCGCAGGAAACACAAAGTTGTGAGTTCATGTCCCCACTTTTAAACTTTTACATGCTTTTTAAACTTGGGGAAAATACATGTGTTATGGTATGTTGGATACAAAAACTAAGGAATGATACTTTAGATCATGTCACGAATAGGGTACCATAAGCACCATTAATCAGTTACATACCAAGACCGCAGAACAAAAGGTTAGATCTAATGGGTTTCAGGTGGTCACACTCTTGGTGATGCTAGTACCAAGCAGTGCTTTTGTGTCACTAGTCGTGAATCGACAGTCGTGGATTCGACAGTTAAAAATGCCTATGGTTTGGATGTTTCCTATGTCGTGTCACATGTTAATGGCCTTGCAAACCATTGGTGATCTCGATTTCCTTACATTTACAGAAATACTTGTTTCATACAAATTACATACCATGTTTTTATTCAAATATACAAACGTTCAATACAAAAACTGCATAAATTCACACCAACATTATGTTGACGATTTTCCAAAAACTCACATGTATTTCAGGTAACTAAAGTGGATGTGCGCGCGGTTTTACTCTTGCTCTTGGATGTTGTTTATGTTGTTAGCTATGTGTGTCAAGACTCCTATGCCGTTCTGCTGGGTTTGGTTATTATGTCCCACTCCGCTTGGTGATATAAGGACCAAAACCTTTATGTTCGTCTTTGAATAATGTTGTAAACTTTTCAGACAATGTTTTATGCGGTGATGTAAACAGTCAACTTAACCTATGTTTTTAATTACGTAATGTTATTGGCATTTGGAGTTATTTTTACGAGCATGTAGTGTGTTTACCATTCGTATGCAATGAGAACCTTTCAAGATCACACCTCGTGCTTCCGCCTTAGAAAGGGGTGTGACAGATTGGTATCAGAGCTGCGATTGTAGTGAACCAGGATTCCTTCTCGAGTCTAGAATACAATCTTTAGGATCCTCTCACGAAAACATTTTTTCAAAAGTTTTCATTGCATAAAACTTTCCGCGATATCCACTACCTGAAACTATTTTCAAGGAGTCAAGTAAGGACACTACGAAACTTAGGGTGCACTGGAGTAGCACTTGTCTTTGACTAGAAATTACTTGCAACTATGTGTGACAATTAATATATACATATACTAGAAGTAGAATATCACAGGTATACGTGACTTCGTCTGAAAACAGTGGCCTATCTGAAGGAAGTGATCCGATGATGAAACGAACTGTGCGGACTATGCAAGGACTTACGTAATTATGGATTCATACATAATTATGGAATTTAGTGCACAGAAACCACAGCAAGTCTTGTCACGTATCAAACAAGATTCCTTCAATGCAAGAAAAGGGTCAAAATGTGAACACCCTCACCCCTCCCCCAGCCTATTAAATACTCTTTTGGAGTAATAATTTAGGGTATAAAGACAAGAACTGCCAATGTGAAGAAAGATAGTTTGTCCTTTACATATATTAAACTTGTACTTTGGGGAGATGTAACCCTTATGCATTTTGTTTACCTCGCAAACAATGATGTAACAGGTTGCCCTGATATGTGTAAAGACTTAGTGAATATCTTATGACACACCAGTATTTATCTATTTATGCATGCTTGTTGCTGTATGAATTGATTTATACATTTGGCAGATTGTTTAATGTCACTTATGTGGGTATATGCCTATATATATATATACTACTACTGTCTCGTATGACGATATCAAACAAATGTCTAACCCTACTGTGTGGTGTTCTTTTAGAACATGGCACCTAGGAGAGCTGTGAACAATCAGGATTCCGATCAACCCCCTCCTCCTCTTCTGCCGAGGACTGCTAAAGAACTGAACGCCCTACTGGAAGAAAGGATCTCCGCAGCTATCGCCCAATACGAGGCAAGGCGAGGCGAACCGCACCGAACAAAGTGAAGGACCAAGAAATGCTAGACGTAATGGGCAAGGAGATACATCTGGAGGAAACACAGCTCATGGCTGCACCTTCAAGCAGTTTCTCGACTGCAAACCACTGAACTACGAAGGCACTGGAGGTGCAGTGGCTTTTGTACGCTGGACGGATAAGACTGGTTCCACTATCCGTATGAGCAAGTGTACCGCGGATCAGCAAGTCACTTTTGTCACGGGGTTGTTTATTGATGAAGCTTTGACTTGGTGGAATTTGCAAGTCCAGACTCTGGGTGATGATGTTGCGTACGGCATGACGTGGGATGAGCTAAAGGAACGAATGAGAGAAAAGTATTGCTCTCGTGCTGAACTCCAAAGGTTGGAGACTGAGTTCTGGAACTTGACCATGGAAGGTGCAGACATTACTGGTTATACCCGAACGTTCCACGATTTGTCAAGAGTGATCCCCTACATGCTCCCGAATTTAAGCGCGTTGAACGCTACATCTGGGGATTGGCTCCAGAGTTTCGCAGCATGGTAACTTCGGCTAAACCTGAAACGATCACTCTGGCTGTAACTCTGGCTGTCAGCCTTACTGAAGATGTTGTTCGTATGAAGAAGTTATCGCTGAACCCAACTGAAAAGACCGAGACGCATGCTGAGTCGTCTGGTGACAAGAAAAGGAAGCATGCGAACCTGAATCAAGCAACCCGCTGTAACAACAAGGGTTCCAACAATAAGAAGCGCGACCCCAATCCGCCACAGGAGGCGAGAACTCTTGCAGCCATGAATGACGCTCCTGCCAGAGGATACCAGGGCCCATCTGCAATCGGTGCAAGCGTCATCATGAAGGATCTTGTCGCGTTCCAAAATGCGACAAGTGTGGAAAACTGGGTCATCATACTGAGAACTTTGGGGAAAAGGAAGGAACGGGAATGGAAACCACAACGGTGCTGGTAATAGAAACCGTGGTGGAAATGGCAATGGTAACCAGAATGGAAATGGAGCTGGGCAGAACCAAGGATGCTTTGGTTGCGGAAGCAAGGATCATTTCAAGAAAGATTGCCCAAGGGAGAACACTGCTCAGGCTCGAGCATTCGTGATTGGAGCAAGGAACGCACGTGAGGACCCTAATGTGGTCACCGGTACGTTTCTTGTTAACAATCACTTTGCTTCCATACTATTTGACACTGGTGCCGATTATAGCTTCATGTCTGTGGAATTTAAACATATGCTTGGAATATAATCTAGTAGATTAGATATTCCTTATTCCATAGAACTAGCCGATGGTAAACTTGTTGAATCAGGCGAAGTTGTTAGGGGTTGCACATTAGAACTTGGTGAGCGAAGTTTTAGCATCGACCTCTTACCTATTCAATTGGGTAGCTTCGATGTAGTGGTCAGAATGGACTGGTTGTCCAAGAACAAAGCTGAAGTTGTTTGTCATGAGAAAATCATTCGCATCCCTCTGGCGAATGATGAAACTATCATCGTGCATGGAGAAAAAACGAGACGCGCCTCTGCGAATCATCAGTTGTATGAAGGCGCAGAAGTGCTTAAGGAAAGGATGTGTTGCCTTCCTGGCGCACGTTGTAGATAAGAAGGCTGAGGAGCCAAAACTCGAAGACATTCTTGTGGTGAAGGAATTCCCTGATGTTTTTCCTGAATATCTGCCAGGACTAACTCCGCAACGACAAGTCGAATTCCATATAGACTTAGTTCCAGGAGCTGCTCCTGTAGCGAAGGCACCCTATCGGCTTGCACCATCCGAAATGCAAGAATTATCTACACAATTCCAGGAGTTGTTGGATAAAGGATTCATAAGGCCAAGCTTCTCGCCTTGGGGAGCTCCAGTATTGTTCGTAAAGAAGAAGGATGGAACACTGCGGATGTGTATCGACTATAGAGAACTGAACAAGCTCACTGTCAAGAATCGGTACCCACTACCGAGGATTGATGACTTATTTGATCAGTTGCAAGGATCGAGCTATTATTCCAAGATCGACCTTCGATCTGGATACCATCAGTTGAGAATCCAAGAGGAAAGTGTACCAAAGACTGCATTCAGAACACGTTATGGGCATTACGAGTTCCTTGTGATGCCATTCGGACTGACAAACGCGCCAGCGGTATTTATGGATCTGATGAACCGCGTTTGCAAACCATATCTCGATAAATTCATGATTGTATTTATCGATGATATCCTGATTTACTCGCGAACAAGAGAAGAGCACGAGCAACACCTCAGAACCATTTTGGAACTACTGAAGAAAGAGAAACTTTATGCAAAGTTCTCAAAGTGCGAATTCTGGATTTGCGAAGTACAATTCCTTGGTTACGTTGTGAACGAGAAGGGCATTCAAGTAGACCCAGCTAAGATAGAAGCAATAAAGAATTGGGAAGCCCCCAAAACCCCAACTGAAGTTCGACAATTTTTGGGCTTAGCGGGCTATTGCCGGCGATTTATCGAGAATTTCTCCAAGATAGCTCAACCGCTGATAACCCTTACGCAGAAAGACAAGAAGTACGACTGGGGTAATAAGCAGGAAGAAGCCTTCCAACTGCTCAAAAATAAGCTATGCGATGCACCGATACTATCCTTACCCGAAGGCACTGAAGACTTCGTGGTATACTGCGACGCTTCGCGTCAAGGTTTGGGTTGCGTGCTCATGCAATGCCAAAAAGTCATCGCTTACGCTTCAAGACAGTTGAAGGTGCATTAAAGGAATTACACCACGCACGACTTGGAGCTAGGCGTGGTGGTATTCGCTTTGAAGATCTGGCGACACTACTTATATGGTAGTCGATGTACAATCTTCACAGATCACAAAAGCCTGCAGCACATATTTGATCAGAAGGAATTAAACATGCGTCAGCGACGGTGGGGCGAGCTGCTGAATGATTATGACTGTGAGATTAAGTACCATCCTAGAAAGGCAAACGTTGTAGCAGACGTGCTAAGCCGAAAAGAAAGGGTTAAGACCCTAAGGGTTCGAGCATTGGAAATGACTATTCGGACGAACCTCACTACACGCATTCGTGACGCACAACAAGAAGCCCTTAAGATGGAGAATCGTAGAGCTGAATACCTCCGAGGTAAGCTGAAGAATTTGGTGCCAAACAAGGAGGGAACCTTATACTTTAAAGGGCGTATTTGGGTTCCGCTCTATGGCGGTATTCGAGAAGTCATCCTTAATGAAGCTCACAAGTCGAGATACTCGATCCATCCAGGATCGGACAAAATGTATCAAGACTTGAAGGAATACTATTGGTGGCCGAGGCTTAAAAGTGACGTTGCTGTTTATGTTGGAAAGTGCCTAACATGTGCTAAGGTTAAGGCTGAATATCAGAAACCGTCTGGTCTACTGCAACAACCAGAGATACCCATGTGGAAGTGGGAGCAAAACTCAATGGATTTCATAACAAAATTACCCAGGACCCCTAGAGGGCATGATATGATATGGGTGATAGTCGATCGATTAACAAAGTTTGCGCATTTCCTACCAATCCGAGAGAAGGATAGCACTGGAAAGCTTACTGAACTGTACCTGAAAGAAATCGTGGCACGTCATGGATTGCCTACCTCAATTATTTCAAACAGAGATGGACGTTTTGTCTCGAGGATCTGGCAATCCTTCCAGGAAGCCTTTGGATCTCAACTGGATCTAAGCACGACCTTCCATCCGCAAACGGATGGCCAGAGCGAACGAACCATACAAACGCTGGAAGATATGCTTCGCGCATGTGTTATGGACCTAGGAGGCAGCTGGGATACTCACCTACCTTTAGTTGAGTTTTCCTACAATAATAATTACCATACGAGCATAAAAGCCGCACCATTCGAAGCCCTATATGGCCGCAAGTGCCGCTCGCCATTATGTTGGGCAGACGCTGGAGACAAACGTATGGTTGGTCCAGAACTTGTTCAAGAGAAAACCGACAAGATTATGCAGATCCAAGAGCGCATTAAGGCGGCTCGAGATCGACAAAAGAGCTACGCTGATCGAAGACGAAAACCCTTAGAATTCGAGGTGGGAGACAAAGTTTTGTTGAAGGTCTCACCTTGGAAGGGCGTAGTAAGATTCGGAAAACGTGGAAATCTAAATCAACGATACATCGGACCATTCAAGATCTTGGAAAGAATTGGTACCGTGGCTTACAAGTTGGAATTACCAGAACAACTTAACGGAGTACATGATAACTTTCATGTGTCCAACCTCAAGAAGAGTCCAACCCAAGAAACAGTGATCATCCATGCGGATGAAGTGCATATTGACGACACACTCCGATTTACAGAACAACCCGTTGAGGTTACAGACTGGAAAGTCAACAAGACCCGGAGGAGTAGTGTCAAACTTGTCAAAGTACGTTGCAACTCTAAGCACGGACTGGAGTACACGTGGGAACGTGAAGACCAGTTTAAAGCTAAGTACCCCCATCTGTTCAAGAAAGCTCCTGCGCGAGATAGCTCAGCCTGAATTTCGGGACGAAATTCTTTTAACGGGGGGAGACTGTGACAACTTGCACAGAACCGGTAATTTCCGTATAGTTTTATAATTATTTAATATCTGCAATTATGTGCTTAAATGTCAACATTGTCTGATTACATGCTATACATGTGAATTCATGCACATTTAATACTTCAAATATGGCTTTATGCATTAATGTTAGCGTTGCGTCAAAAAGACTAGTAAACTCACCGGTAAGACACATTGTGTCAGCAATTCTGCAGAAAGCAGTCAGACAATAGAATTGGGTCTAGGAGTAGGTCCAACGTCTAAAATACATTAAAACCCAAGTATGGATACAAGGGTTAACATATACACTTTCCGGAGGCTAAAATATGCACTAAAAAGCACCCGAAACGCACTTTAAATGCAGAATTCTGCACAAAACAACAATAAATCAGCTATAATCAGCTTTTTAACACATAAATATCATGCAAAATTCATGTTTTATTATCCAGAATACCCTACTAAGTGTCGGGAATTGAAAGTGACACAAAAGGGTACATAAAGGACACTAAACGACGTAATTTAGCACTTTAATGAAACGGTATCTAACCGAACAACCGGACATTACCCGAAACACCAAAATTATACTAGAAACATTGTCTTAATGTTTTTGAGCTAGTTATGATCCCCCGAACACCCTAACACACTATATAACACATCGTACACATAAACACTAACTAATACACTTAACTTCCAACTATATAATCTAACTTACCATTTAAACCAAACCAAGACCCCCCCCCATGGTGGACGGTCATAAGTGACCCCACCATAATCTTCGCAAGATCTTGGTAAATCCTCTATTGATCTTGCTTGATTTGCTTAAAGATTTGGACATGTACTTAGGGAATACATAAACCATTGAGTAATAGCTAAATTTGGTTATAAGAATACATGAGCTCACTTCATCTTCATCACACCACACCACACCTCTCCTCCTCTCTCCCTCCCTCTCGGCCGTGAGCAAGCACCACCACCATTATTTCAAACTCAATCCCATCCATTCCAAGAACATCCTAAGGTGTAAGAAGGTGATTAAGGAAGCTTGGAGCTTGTAGATCTTGAAGGACCTCTCCCGATTGCTATTATCCTCCATGTTTGTCATCACCATCTCTTGTGTTCATCCCTAGCCATAGAGCTAGTAGTAAGGCTCTTATGATCTCTTGTTACTTCATATTTTGATGGTTAAAAGATGATGAACATTGTTAATCTTGAAGAACACTAAAGAACATGATCATGATACTTTAACATAAGCTTAATAATATAAGAATACATGTTGATTGTGTTGATTTGCTTCTTGATGATTGATGATTTGTGTTATGGATGTTAGACATCATATGAAACCTAATAGATTGTGATTAAACTCATGATCTAGTAAGTTAAGGTGATGATCTTGTGAAAGACCAAGATCATCATACTTTTTGTTTTGCATAAACTTGAAGATAAGAATGATTTAGAGTATGATGATGGTTGATACATGTCAAAAGTCTTGTAAATAGATGATTACAAATAATTTTTTCAAGAAACCAAGTTCATTTTCAAGATTTACAAAGTCATGGTTTCTAAGTAAACTAAATATATTTTCAGTATTTAAACAAGTCTAGAAACATGTTTGTAACAAGAAAAATACAAAAGAAATATTTTTAGAAAAATCATCTTACAAGTTGTAAATAACTAAATCTTTCAAGAATGTGATTTAGAAACAAATAAATATGTTTTTAAGGATAACTAAACCTACTAAATAACATGGTAAGTTACTACAAGTTTTTACAAAAACTTCAAGTTCATGATGTAGCGTAATTTACATGATCTTGGCTTATGGTAAGTCTTGATTGTGTTGTTGATGTTTGATGATGATTTAAAAGAAAATAAACACATTTTTGAAAACATGGGAAACCTCCATTTTTAGGGGAAACTATGTCAAAATTTCTATAAAATTTTGACACATAGAAAAATATAAGTTTTGGTGAAACTTATTCGCTAAAAATTCACCTAAAAAAATTTACCAAGGTTTCCCTAATTTTTGTGTAAATTTCAAGTTAAGAAATGATGATTTCTTCAAGATAAAAATTGATACTAAGTATGTATATTTTTTAGAAAAATATATATATTTATTGGTCACCAAATTTTTTGCTAAGTGTATGTAATATGCATTGTATGTAATAGTGTATTAGGACTTGAAAATACACTAAATACTCCCAAGGAGTAGAAATACAAAAATACACATACAACATGCATAGGCAAACACAAGAAGATATATTTATGAAAATATATTTCTTAACACATTACTTAACTTGGACAAGTTGTGAACTTAAAATGTATTTTTGGACAAAAATACATAACTCGGGTGAAAAATACAAGATACTTATATTCATTGGGAAAATAATATGAGTAAGATACATAGTTAAAAATATAAATTATTTTTAACAACAAAGAACACATACATAAAAGATGGTGACTTGTACTTGTGCGATACAAGTCTAGTGACTAACGTTAATAAAACACGTATAGGTCATGACGCTATATAATCAAACCCGGTGAAGTTTAGGGTGCAGGAAACACAAAGTTGTGAGTTCATGTCCCCACTTTTAAACTTTTACATGCTTTTTAAACTTGGGGAAAATACATGTGTTATGGTATGTTGGATACAAAAAGTAAGGAATGATACTTTTGATTATGTCACGAATAGGGTACCATAAGCACCATTAATCAGTTACATACCAAGACCGCGGAACAAAAGGTTAGATCTAATGGGTTTCAGGTAGCCACACTCTTGGTGATGCTAGTACCAAGCAGTGCTTTCGTGTCTCTAGTCGTGAATCGACAGTCGTGGATTCGACAGTTAAAAATGCCTATGGTTTGGATGCTTCCTATGTCGTGTCACATGTTAATGGCCTTGCAAACCATTAGCCATCTCGATTTCCTTACATTTACATAAAAACTTGTTTCATACAAATTACATACCATGTTTTCATTCAAGTATACAAACGTTCAATACAAAAACTGCATGAATTCACACCAACATTATGTTGACGATTTTACAAAAACTCACATGTATTTCAGGTAACTAAAGTGGATGTGTGCGCGGTTTTACTCTTGCTCTTGGATGTTGTTTATGTTGTTAGCTATGTGTGTCAAGACTCCTATGCCGTTCTGCTGGGTTTGGTTATTATGTCCCACTCTGCGTGGTGATATAAGGACCAAAACCTTTAAGTTCGTCTTTGAATAATGTTGTAAACTTTTCAGACAATGTTGTATGCAGTGATGTAAACAATCAACTTAACCTATGTTTTTAATTTTGTAATGTTATTGGCATTTGGAGTTATTTTTACGCGCATGTAGTATGTTTACCATTCGTATGCAATTAGAACCTTTCAAGATCACACCTCGTGCTTCCGCCTTTGAAAGGGGTCTGACAGATTGGTATCAGAGCTGCGATTGTAGTGAACCAAGATTCCTTCTAGAGTCTAGAATACAATCTTTAGGATCCTCTCACGAAAACTATTTTTCAAAAGTTTTCATTGCATAAAACTTTCCGCGACATCCACTACCTGAAACTATTTTCAAGGAGTCAAGTAAGGACACTATGAAACTTAGGGTGCACTGGAGTAGCACTTGTCTTTGACTAGAAATTACTTGCAACTATGTGTGACAATTAATATATGCATATACTAGAAGTAGAATACACAGGTATACGTGACTTCGCCTGAAAACAGTGGCCTGTCTGAAGGAAGTGATCCCATTGAAAGTACAAACCATCATACACAAACACATCCTCACCAAACAAAGTGACAATCCAATCGAATGGCCACCCGATCGGATGACCATCCAAACGGATTGCCATCCGATCGACTGGCCATCCGATCCTTGGTACTCTTGCACCGTTTTACGCGCCATTCATCGTTTATGCTATCGTTAACTGTTCAGGCTAATCTCTTTCAAGCGCTCCCTTCAATCCAAGATAGTGTTTACTTGTTAAACACAATCTGTGAGTATACTCGACCCATTTTTGCTTTATGCACTTTTGGGTGTTACATACGTTACTTATTCTAAATCACATCGAACACACAACGCAACACTATTTATATGCTGACCTCTAATGCATGTTATACGTGACTCGATGAATGCCTGTTTGTTATGTTAACACATTGATTGCTGTATACCTGCCTTAGCAACGATAGTACTATAGTTTGGACTCAGCACCTGTTCATTCAGGGGTTGTTAAGGACAACTACTTCACGTGTTCACAGTGGTGAATATGTGATGCGCACCCGCTACTCGCAGTCAACTCGCAGTCATTGGTATTGATAGGATCTTTGTCGATAACTTACATGCTTCACATTATACGTTATACATGCTGGTTATGCGTAAACGATTTCGAACTCTATATGTTATTATTAAACTTGTATGCTCACCTTTACACTATGTGTATTGACCTCTATTTTAACGTATGTGACAGGTGTTTAGGATGCTACCTGCTGGGATGCTTGCTTTGTGGAAACGAGTTAGGATGAGTCTAGAAACAAACAAAGACAATTTATTTTTATTTGAAATCTGAGTTGTCAAAACAGTTTTATTTGTTTTGGAGATAATATGTCTGTAATAACTTGCTTGCTTAATGGGTTACGGTATGGGACGTAATGTTTAACTATTAAGTAGTTGTTATGGAATTTCTCTCGAACAATCTGTTTCGCTCAGTGCCATGCCCCGATGTTTCCGTCATCGGTTGGGGTGTGACAAGGTGGAGTTCCAAATTGACCTTACACCAGGAGCAGCTCCGATTGCTCGTGCACCCTATCGTCTTGCACCTGGAGAGTTGCAAGAATTGTTCAATCAACTACAAGAACTGTTGGATATAGGCTTTATCCTACCCAGTTCCTCGCCTTGGGGAGCCCCAGTTCTGTTTGTGAAAAAGAAGGACGGGTCATTTCGCATGTGTATAGATTATCGTGAACTCAACAAGGTGACGATCAAGAATCGTTACCCTTTACCTCGCATCGACGACCTGTTTGACCAGTTGCAAGGGTCGAGCTTCTACTCGAAGATTAATCTAAGATCGGGCTATCATCAGATGAGAGTCCGAGAGGAGAATGTTCCAAAAACAGCTTTTCGCACGCGGTATGGCCATTACGAGTTTTTGGTCATGCCATTCGGGTTAACAAACGAACCAGCGGTATTCATGGATCTCATGAACCGCGTATGTAAACCATATCTTGACGATTTTGTCATCGTGTTTATCGATGACATTCTGATCTATTCTAAGAGCAAGAAGGACCACGAATGACACCTGCGTCTTATTTTGGAGCTCCTAAGGAAGGAGCAGCTTTACGCAAAATTTTCTAAGTGTGACTTCTAGATTCGAGAAGTACACTTCCTCGGCCACATCGTTAACAAAATGGGGATACACGTGGATCCTGCTAAGATTGACTCAATCAGGAATTGGGCAACACCAAAGAATCCTTCGGAGGTGCGACAATTCCTTGGCCTCGCTGGGTACTATCGAAGATTTATTGAGGGCTTTTCAAAGATCGCTCAACCCCTCACCGCTCTAACACAGAAGGGTGTCGTGTATTCCTGGGGAACGATACAGGAAGACGCTTTCCAGCTTCTAAAGCAAAAGCTTTGCAGTGCACCGATTTTGTCTCTACCTGAAGGTACCAAAGATTTTGTAGTGTACTGTGACACCTCTATTCAAGGTTTCGGTTGTGTGCTGATGCAACGCGAGAAAGTGATAGCTTACGCCTCTCGTCAATTGAAGACTCATGAGAAGAATTACACGACACACGACTTAGAGTTGGGGGTTGTGGTGTTCGCGCTCAAAATCTGGAGGCATTACTTGTACGGTACTAAATGTACTATTTATACCGATCACAGGAGCCTCCAGCATATTTTCGACCAGAAGGAATTGAATATGCGACAACGTCGCTGGGTAGAACTCTTAAACGACTACGATTGTGCAATCAAATATCATCCAGGCAAAGCAAACGTTGTAGCTGATGCCCTTAGTCGAACGGAATCAAAACCCTAACGTGTTCGCGCCTTGCAGCTCACTATTCACTCAAACCTCCCTAATCAGATCCGTTCTGCTCAAACCGAAGCGTTGAAAGAGGGAAACATTGAAGCTGAGTATTTACGGGGCATGGAGAAGCGAATCGTAAAGAGATCTGACGGCATTTACTATTTCATGGAATGAATATGGATTCCTCTGTATGGTGACCTTAGAGATCTTGTGATGGACGAAGCGCACAAATCTCGATATTATGTTCATCCGGGTTCGGATAAGATGTATCAGGACCTCAAAGACTTGTACTTGTGGCCGAAGATGAAAGCCCACATCGCGACTTATGTAAGTAAATGTTTGACTTGTTCAAAGGTCAAGGTAGAGTATCAGAAACCCTTAGGCTTACTTCAGCAACCAGAAATACCCATGTGGAAGTGGGAACAAATAGCCATGGATTTTGTCACTGGGCTACCTAAAACTCAAAACGGAAATGATACCGTCTGGGTGATCGTTGACCGTCTCACAAAATCTGCACACTTCCTCGCAATCAAAGAAACTGACAAGTTCTCGCAGCTGGCACTGGTATCTATCTAAAGGAAGTGGTTTCCAGGCACGGGGTGCCAACCTCCATTATCTCCGATCGTGATCCGCGTTTCATATCTAATTTTTGGCAAGC
Organism: Helianthus tuberosus; assembly: GCA_030545235.1. Classification (NCBI taxonomy): domain Eukaryota; kingdom Viridiplantae; phylum Streptophyta; class Magnoliopsida; order Asterales; family Asteraceae; genus Helianthus; species Helianthus tuberosus. The sequence continues at coordinate 34,260,952 of CM060358.1, read as the reverse complement.
GATGCACAAATCATTTGGCTCACGTCTCGACATGAGCACTGCCTATCACCCTCAAACGGATGGTCAGAGTGAGTGAGCGAACCATCCAGACATTGGAAGACATGCTGCGGGCATGTGTTTTCGATTTTCGTAAAGGTTGGGAGAGACACTTACCCTTGGTGGAGTTTTCCTACAATAACAATTACTATACCAGCATTCAGGAAACTCCGTTCAAGGCTTTATACGGACGGAAATGTCGATCTCCACTCTGTTGGGCCGAAGTGGGTGACAGCCAAATCACGGGTCCGAAACTTATGCTCGAAACTTCTGAGAAGATTGTTCAAATCAGAAATCGTATGGCGGCAGCGCGCGACCGTCAGAAAAGCTACGCTGACAAGCATAGGAAACCTTTGGAGTTTGTTGTAGGCGATCACAATATGTTAAAAGTCTCACCCTAGAAGGGTGTGGTACGTTTTGGGAAACGCGGCAAGCTTAATCCGCGTTATGTAGGGCCGTTCAAAATTCTGGAACGAATTATTAAGGTGGCGTACAAACTCGAGTTACCTACTGAGCTGGATAACGTTCATGATGTTTTCCATATTTCACAGTTAAAGAAGTGTTTGTCCGACGAAACACTTGTAGTACCATTTCAAGAGCTAAAAATTGACGACAAGTTGCAATTTGTCGAAGAACCAATCGAAATTATGGACCGGGAAGTCAAGGTTCGTAAGCATAGCTGAATCCCAATCGTGAGAGTTCGTTGGAACTCAAGACGTAGACCGAAGTTCACGTGGGAACGCGAGGATCAGATGAAGCTCAAGTATCCTCACCTTTTCCCAACTGAACAACCTAATTCTGGTACAACTAATGAATTTCGGGACGAAATTCCCTTTCAAGTTGGGGATGATGTGGCACCCGGGGAAAATCCACAGTCATCCTGATTTGACATCTCGCCGCTGTTGGGCTACTTATCAAATTTCAGGACGAAATTTCTTTCAAGTAGGGGATGATGTGACAACCCGAGTTTTCAAGGTCTTTACTCGACACGTTACTTGTTCCACAACTGTGTTTTCGCAATTCGTTTGCATTGTAACTTGTGCACCTTTGATATATGATTGATATATAGTATTATTGTTTGGTTGGTGGTGGTGGAAACATTTGAGTTGTTTAAAGTTATAGACTTAACCCATACACCCTTACATTTGGGTCTTCGTCACAAACCCGTACTCGACGAAACATTGATTATTCGTCATCACCTCCACTCGACGAAGAATGGAGCTTCGTCATCACCTTTAACACGACGAAGGATAATCCTTCGTCAAAGGAGGGTTGTTCGCCGAGATGGGCTTTTGGCCCAAGTGAGGCCCAAACGTGACTCGGATATAATTACCTTATATCCACATAACTGTACGTAACGTGAAAAGTAGCGAAACCCTAGACCCTCTCTAAACCAACAACAACAACATTATTCCTCTCTCGAAGATCTTCGTGATTTTCATCTCAATTCTATTGGTTAGTCCATTATACCATTTATTGATTTAAACTTCCTGTTGTACTAGGTTGCATAATCCCATGATTGAGTGGCTTGATTTCGTTATTACCTATTGTTTATTAGATACGATTGCATGATAATAGAAGTTTGGATGAGAACATTGGGATAATCAACGGGTAGGTCTAACATAGAAGCATGAGTAACAATGATTGATGATCTAGGGGACTATACATGGTTGGATTGTTATGGTCGTATGATGCTTGAGAACTGTTGTGTTTGAATGTATGATGATTGTTCAGTATTGGGGTTTTGATATTTTATTGTTTAATCCGATAGATTGGAACACACATGATAAGGATCTGATGTCTTGTAATCAGTCATGTTCACTGCACGGTTTTGATGATTCTATTGCTGTATGAGTATTATGTTGTATGTGTGTATAGTCAAGAATAAATCAGAACCGTAAGTGATTAGGGTTGTTGATAATCGTGACGAACAGTGAGGAAGGACGAAGAAAGATCTTCGACGAAGAACCCACCTCGACGAACAATGTGATTCTTCATCGGTGAGGACCTCGACGGATAATGGGGTTCTTCGTCAATGAGGACTTTGACGAACAATCAAGGTTCGTCGTCATCATATCACGGCGAAGATTGATTCTTCGCCATAGGGGACTCTTCGTCGATAGGATAAACAAACAGTACAGATGTTTAGGTTGAGTGTGGTTATGAATAACTATGTGATGAAACTATATTATTACCTGTTAATGATATTAATTGTGACTGAGGGAACATAATTTGGCTTTCATGAATAAGCACACTTAACTGTTAGGAGCTGTTATGAATCATATATGTGAAGTGTGGATTTGTATGAGTTTGAATAGCTGATATGTGTTATTCAGTGATCGTTGCTTCGAATGCACACTACGATTATAATTTATACGTGAATTATGAGAATGTAAACTGATTGTGTATACATGAATACCATAGGCTTTGTCTGATTAAGTGTGAACGAATAACTAGTCATACCGAGCAAACCAGGGTGAGTTCACTTCTCTCAAAACAAGCATGCGTCCGGTGGGAACAATCAAACTGACAAACTTGTAAACGGATTTTCGTAAACCCATATCCTTGTAGGGGATATGAGGCGGTTTTCAAATACCCACATCCTTGTAGGGGATGTGAGGCGGATTTCACAAACGCATATACTTGCAGGGGATATGCAACGGTTTTCAGTAAACGTTGATGTTGGATAATACACTCACTTTCTATCACTTAAGTCCCATCATACTACCGGGTTAGTTGCTTGTAGGGAAACGGGGTTATTAGTTGATAGCGCTATTAGGTTTGGCACCCTCACGACGTACCTTGATAGGACGGGCGTGAACTAATAACGTTAAATCATGACCAATGTTTGATAGAGCATTGGAGAAGGGCAAAAAGGGCCGTCTGCGGTATCAAGTTATTATCAGCATAACATATCATAAATCACTACTTGATATTAAATGGTTAAAACAAACTGTGAACTCACCAGCGTTGTCTGATACACTTTTCTGCATGCTTGCAGGTCCTTAGGTACAATGTTATGGAACTTGCTGTTTGGGAAGCTGGAGTGGTCATGGGTCGTGACATTTGGAACGCTTCTCGATGTTGCATTGCTGAACACTTTTATTTAAACAAACTATTATGCTTCCGCTGAACATGTTTATTTTATTAAATGGTGTTTGAATTATACAATTTCATTTAATGAAAGGTTTTATCTTATCTTATATGTCTATGGTTCAATGTGATTAGTGGCTAGATCCTGGTACGTCACACGTCTCGCGGGGGTTTCCGCTTGTGGTATTTTTTGGGGTGTGACAGGTGGCCTGGATGTAACCCATCGATGCCCTCTCAACACCCAATTAGAGGTTTACACCTCCTCTGGTCCGAATTGAACCCGTGACCCCCCCCCCCCCCTCAGCCAACGGTCGGTTTTCCGACCCGAGCTACTCGGAGCCTGCGCCATCTTCAGTTCTTCACTCACAAATAAACACCCCCTCCCCCCGGATGAAAGAAATGAGGATGGTAAATATAATTAAGATTGGGTGTTATTCATAAAAACATAAAAGTCCAAGGACCAAAAAAGAAACAAATCTCAACTCACAGAAAACCATATACTGCACCTTGAAGTCTCCGTTACGCGATTTCAAACTCCGATCTCGCATCTTCTCTCGCTTCATGGATTACGAATCGGATCCATCCTTCGATAAATCGGTAACTTCTCCTTACAGATCTCCTACGTATTTCACACATCACAACTCAATTCTCATATATTTCATAAGATCTGTGTACGATCCATCTAATCTAGTGTTCTTAGCCTGTTTCAATCGATGTTGTTAATCGCTGTTAGTTTTTGTTCGAATTCAGTTTGTTTGATTTCCGTAACTGATTTATTTTTTCTTCTGTTATGTAATTGTTTGTGATTTAAGTCGATTTGTGTCTAGAAGTGCGATTTAGGTTGTGAAATATGTTTATGATTGTGAATTTGATGTGGAATTGTGTTAAGGAAGTGAAATTGAGATTTATTTATGTATCGAAGAACGTTTGATTTTGTTATATGTGATTGCAAGTGATTGAAGTCTGAAGAGCTTGAATATTCTTATATCTGGAAACTGATAGCTGTGTTGTTATTTTGTTATCATAACTGATGATTTCATTTTCTGTGTTGTGTAAGTGATCGCGATTTAAGCCGATTTATGTCTGGAAGTGTGATGTATTTAGGCTGTGAAACGTGTTTACGAGATCGCGATTTAAGCCAATTTATGTCTGGAAGTGTGATTTAGGCTGTGAAACGTGTTTACGATCGCGATTTAAGCCAATTTATGTCTGGAAGTGTGATTTAGGCTGTGAAACGTGTTTAGGTAGTTAATTTGAACCGGATCAGTGTTAAGGAAGGGATATTGAGATTTGTTTACGCTTCCAAAAACATTCGATTTTGCTATATATGATTGCAAGCAATTGAAGAGCTAGAACATGTATAATCCACTATTATATCTGGAAACTGATAGCTGTGTTCTTATTTGATTTCCGTAACTGATTTCATTTTTCTGTGTTGTGTAATCGTTGGTGATTTAGGCTGTGAAACACGTTCACGATCGTGAATATAACAAAGAACAGTGTTAAGGAAGTGAATTTGAGATTCATTTATGCTTTAAAGAACATTCAATTTTGCTATATTTGATTATAAACAATTGAAGAGCTTGAATATACATGATCCACATTATATATGGAAACTGATAGCTGTGTTCTGATTTTGTTTCTGAATCCTTAAACTGTTCATATTTATTTGAGCTCTCTTATGGTGGAATGATATCAATCCTGAATCAACTAGAATGTGCTATTTGTGAATTCTGAATACTCATGCTTTATTGTTCTCACTAATTTGATCAGCAATTTGTGAACAAGAATGTCGAAGCCACCGGATTCAACCCAGGTTTGATTGTTTTGCTTGTTGTGGGCGGGCTACTGATAACATTTCTCGTTGGCAACTATGTACTCTACATGTACGCGCAGAAGACTCTGCCGCCACGAAAAAAGAAGCCAGTTTCCAAGAAGAAGTTGAAGAGGGAGAAACTGAAGCAAGGTGTTGCAGTACCCGGAGAATAGACCCGACACCCGAAACAAAACCGCGCATAAACTTGTCAATGTTTCAGTACCTACAGTCTTGTTGTGAGATGCTTGCATTATTGTTAGTTTTGGACTTTTGGTTCTGTTTACCTAATCATGAGTGGTTTAGTTTTGACATTTTGTTAGTTTAGACCTGATCCATCATTGTGTTCTAGCAGACTAGCACTAGTCACCCGAGGGCTCGTGAACCATATGGTAATAATAACGTTCGTTTGTGTTGCATACGACTCTTGTTCTTATGAAAATGAATGAATCGAAACCTCTTTATTTAAGACTCATCGTTATGGGCACATGTTATCTTTATGGCACATGTTATGAGTCGTTTTTAAGAACGATAGGTGACTTGCAAGAGAAAAGGGTATATCAACATGATGTGAATCGCATTTTTGTTAGGGATGGCAATTTGTTTCGGGTTTGGGTTGGCATCATCTCATCTGAACATGTTTTGTCTATTTAATCGTGTCAAAAAATTTAACTCTGACGTGTCCGGACATGACTCACTTACCCATTTATTTAAACGGGTTGGTCAAGTAAGTCTAAGGGGCTGTTTGACAACTTTTGAATGGTTAAGTGCTGAACCAGTAAGAGGTCTGAACCATTAAGAGGCAGTATAATGCTTAACCGATGCAAATGTTTAACAAATTCAGATTAGAGGTCTTAACCATTCAGACTCAGTATAATGCTTAACCATTCAGAGGCAAATGTCTGAACCATTCAGACATCTGTTCGCGAAACAAACAGTCTGAACCATTAAGTACTGAACCAACAAGAGATCTGATCCATTAAGAGACTCATTAAGAGTTGAACAAACAACCCCTAAGTTTAAGCAGGTTGACGGGTAAACTTGTTTATCTGCAACTTAAACCGAACATGTCTTGTGCAAAATCTCTGGTTAGACAGGTCGACCCAGAAACTTCTGACGGGCCAAGAATGACCTAGAAACGCCATAAGCGTAGGAGGGTCAAGACATCACGAGAGCTGCGACACGGCAATCTTGTCGGAAAATCGTGACAAAGTGGTTTTGTTTATATTTAGTTTTGACCGGACCCATCATTATGTTCTAGTAGCCAGCCCTAGTCACCCGAGGGCTTGTGAACCAAGGTAGTAATAACTAGGGGTGTCAATCATGTCGAGTTGATGGGTTAACGGGTTGACGGGTTGGTGGGTTGAAATGTTCAACCCGAACCCGACCCATATTATTATTCGGGTCAAAGATTTCAACCCTAACCCGGCCCATATAAATTCGGGTCAACCTGACCTGTTTAACCCATATTTTTAAATCAGTCATATAAGTTGATGAGCTATAAACGAGTTGTTGCGTTTTAAGCGGGTTATCGATAACATGTTTAATGATAAGTATGAGTGTGACGAATAAATAACATAATGTATCAAAATTAACATTATTATAACTAACCATGTAAAATAGAAACGGAAAAAATAAAAACAATAATATATAAGTTTTTTTTCTAAATAGTTAAACGGGTTAATGGGTCAACCCGTTTTTAATACGGGTTAACCCGAACCCGATCGATTTTTTTAAACGAGTCGTGTTAGTCGACCCAAACCTGTTTTTTTTTTCGTGTCGGGTTGACGGGTCGTGTCAAGAATCGCCGCCCCTTGTAATAACCTTAGTTCATGTTGCATTCGCCAGTTGTTTGGAATTTTTGGACACTTTGTGTCTTGAAACATGAATATCACTTAAAATCACTACCTTACACAAGAGATTAGATACGTATCAACAAAAAAATCAACTTTGTGCAGAAGTTATTTTTTCAATGTATTTTACTGAATCAGTTGGGTTGTTGTGATGCGAACGAGATGAGCATTTTGGTTAGGGATGGTAAGTTGTGTCGGGTTTGTGTCAACCTCATGTGAACACATTCCGTTTAGTTAATTGTATAAAGAAAACTACCTCCTTAACCCAAGAGCCGCGTTATCAAAACAAGCTGTTAAGGTAGTGTTTTGTTCTTAAATCCTAATTTTGAACGATTTGATGGGCTGAGCCACGTACCCACAACCACCGAACACAGTCCGTTCATGAAACTGGTTAGACGGGTCGACCCGATTACATCTAATAGTAAACTGATTATTTTGTTGTTGGGAACATGTGGTGGTGGGATTTCTATCCCCTTCCACCAACAAGACCAAACAAAATTTGCATCGTGTTAAGTTTTGGACATTTTGTTAAAAAAAAAAAAAGAGTCAAAATTTGCATAACTAAAAGTCATCAAAAAGTCAATAGACACTATTAAGATTCTTAATGGGTTCATTTCGGATGATTATCAATCCAAGAACTATGTGTGGCAAGAATGGGTTGATTTGGGTTTAAAAAAATTGTATATAGGTTTATTTGGGCCAACTAAAATTATACAATTTGAATGCATGATGATTATCAACTCGAACCGCCAACTCAGATACAAAAAACTAAAAATAAATTGCATATGGGCTAACATTTATTTACCCCTACATTAGCTGGGAGGAAGAGTAGCGAGAAACCAAAGTTGACATAGGATGAACAGATTATGCAGAATTTGCTAGTTAAGTAAAAGTCCATTAGACCCTTAATTCATAAGCGATTGCCTACATGTGTGTAGGTAATCCCGGTCTCATACCCGACTCTAAAAATGTTGTCACACACGCAACCCAATACCAGTCAGATATTTGTCGGGTAATTATCTGTTAGTATCGTATGTTTATCGAGTAATTATATGTTTGGTATCGGATATGCACATTAGTTAATTAAAATTATTCGTTGACATTTTTAAATAAATTTCTAACTATTTGAAATTTTATATAAACCAGTAATATGACCCGCAGGCGATGCGCTGCGGGCTCGTTGCAAAAATCGAATGAATCAGTCAAAACGTTATGAGATGCGTTAATCATATGAAAACCCGTGTTTCAACGTATCCAATTTAATTCAACGTAACCTGTATAAGCATTGCATTTGGATCAAAATGTAAAGTAAATCAAATTTGTATCGTACAATCATAATATATTTATATGTGACCTGACCCACACATAGGAATCGTACCCAAAAAAGAAAAACAAAAAAAAACATGTATAAAGAAAAAATGACACGTATACTCAAAATGGATTAATTATAATATAAAAGTAAACCACATAATGACAAAAGAAAACACATTCACATCAAGGGGACATCATGAGTGTTTTGCAAAGTAAAATTGTACCTGTCGCGCAATGTTGAAGTGGGGGGGGGGGGGTCAAAGCGTAGAGTGACTCGAATTTATATCGTTGAATGAAAACGTATTAAATTTAAACTAACTCGTTTTGAAACAAAATTTAGGCCGAAATGTTGACCATCCGAAATGTACATAAAATAAGCATAAAAATGTATTATATTTGAAAATTTTTGTTTTGAAAAAAAGTTAACGTCAAACCGTAGACAAACTCGAATTTATACATACATGTACGTAAAAATACGCACGCAAAAAATAGTTTTTAAAAAGTAAAGGAACGAACGGGGTAAACTCAAAACTTCTGAAACTTGAGAGTCAAAATGACATTTTATAAAGATTTTAAAGACAACAAAAAATTAGTTCATTAAAATAGACATTAACTATCAAGTGCTATGGAAGAAAAAATAAATTAGTTAAATACCGGAGGGTTAAAGCATGCCAACAGAAGAAGATGATAAGGGGCTAGGATTGCCCCATGCAAAAGTTGGAGGGGTTTGGTGGAAAGAAGAAACCACCGACTTTATATTTTCAGATTATGTATAATTTCAAGTAAATAAGAAAATGAAGATATTCGTATGTTACTACTATCCAAGAACAAACAACAATCAAAATAAAATGTTTACAGGCATGGTATGGGTATGGGTATGGGTATGGGTATGTATGTTTCGTGTAATTGTGTAGGGTATCATCTAATACCATATTCGTCTCATACCCATGAATTTAAAACAAAAAAATAATCTTATACCCAAATGCCTGTCCCAAATGTTTCGGGTTTCAAATTTACCCGTCAGATTAGGGTTTGTTTACCATCCAACTAAACCTATCAACCCGAAAATCCGACACATTGACGCCGGTCATGAATGCATTGAATTATTGTTGGGTTCTCTGGGATGTAGATTTGGGTTGATTCGAAAACTTTTTCTTAAATGACTTTCAAAATAGATGGTTGTATGGTGTCATAAAACACATGCGGTAAAAAAGTTTTTTTTTTTTAACGGCAAACGAATCCTCTAAATGGGCCACTGCCGAAATTCACCATGTCGGGATACACTCGCCTTCCGAACCGGGGAAAACCCTTACCTAGGACCAAAGCCCGTGAACACTTGCCCAAAGGCACGACAGTGCGGTGAGGTAAAATCCGCTCAGTTCAAGGATTAAACTAGCGATCGCCGCCTACTCGCCTAGTCTACTATCATCACCATGTGCCGCAGAAACTAAACTAAATGTTGAGGGCACGAATTGAACCCGAGTCACTTGGAACATCACGTCTCTCTCTTATTACTCCACCACTAGCTCATTGGCATATGTGGTAATCTCACGTATAAAGTTTTAATATTAATAATTTATCAAAGTGGTCAACTGAATCTCGAAAAAGGCAAAACCTATAAAAAAGTAAACACTCAACAGACTTGTCGTAATCTCACGTATAAAGTGATCATTTAGTTACATACTTAACATAATGGTAATCATGATGCAGTTGTCGATATTTATGTGATCGTTTTGTATTGTTCCAAAAAGTTGTCCACCCAAAGGCTGTGTATCATGGGGTGTGGATCGGGGGCGCGAGGCACATAATGCAGCCCCAGTGCCCCCGTATTCGCGAACGGGACGTGAGAGTTGGATTAACGACCGCGGATGTGGGGGTTTAGGTGATCGTTGGGGTTGGGGCTCGATTTGCAAGAAAGGAAAAGAGCCGTCAGCTAAAGAGATATAAAAAGAAATTTAAAATCTTAAATTAAATCTATAAATACGAATCAAAATTTTATTTTCTTCATATCTCTTGTATTTTCTCTAATCACTCTCCAATTTGTTTTTGAACTGTGGATTTTATCATCATCGTAGGACAATGAGGTATTCCAAGGTGCTGTTTAAGCAATGGTTCAATTTATAGTTCACCATGTCGAAAGTTAACGTCGGATTACAAAACGAGCTCATATTAACCGAGTTCCGGAGGCTGCTAATGATTGTCTGGTACACAATTATCTTTGTAACGATCCCGTGTATAATGAAGCTATTTTAGGCGCAATTTTCGTATGAGACGAGTTGGTGATTTAGAAACGGGAGTCAACCAATAGGGTGGTGGTCCATTGGCAAAGGCAAAGCCTTTAAACACCTTTGGAGAGCGAGGTCTTGGGTTCAAGTCTCACAGACAACAGGAATAAAAGAAATTTGATGTTAAAAAAAAAAAAGAAACGAGAGTCACATTTTTCAACAAATGTGTCAAATTGCGTACAACACTTGCACCAACTCATGAGATGAATATTTGAATGTGTCAGAAAATCTCACAACATAGTCTTCGTAACTTTTGCAAAGTTATGATTAATTAGACTAATGGGTATGGGGGCCGGCTGAGGCCCGGCTAGGACCGGCGCCGGTCCCCCACACCACCCCCTCATGTCCGGCCCGGCTCAACCGGCTCCCCACAGCCGGGTTAGCCGTGCCTCTCTCCTCTCTCCTAACACACATACATCTTTACATACATACATATATATATATAAAGGGGTTCATCCCCCACCCCCTAGGTTCATCCCCTTCAAGCCGAGCCTACGTGGCGCCTACGTGGCGGCTCATCCCCTCCAAGCCCATCCTCTCCATACCCTTTAGTCTTAGCCGGTGTTACAAACTAATTATTATTATTATTATTATTATTATTATTATTATTTAACTTGCATTGCAGTTATTGTATTGTATTTTTTTTTAGTAATTAAAAGAAACTAGAATTATTACTTGCCGCAAGCCCGTAATGTGACATGGCGCGATACAAATAATGACAATTTTTAAACACAACATCTTCAAAGTATAACTGCTATTATAATAGCTACAATAAAACATAACACATTTAAAGTTAAACTGCTATTACAAACGCTTTTAAAAAAGATACAATGACAACCTTTTTCTCTAAATTACACGACTAAACTTAACGCTCCCAACCAACGCTAATGCATCTCCGTGACACAACTGGTTATCTCGTATGCGTTAAGCGATTGCTCTCCAACTGGCATGGCCGATCGATCTCGTTTTAGAACCCACTTTTCCTTCGCCATTTGTTTTTTTTTTTTTACCCCGGCCTTCTTTCTTCTTAGAAAAGAAAAAAACATGGGCTGATGCAAAACTTATTGAAGTAGGGTCGAATGATTAAGCATTTAGTTGAAAATTCCAGTAAATCTGAGTATTAAGAAGTGAAATCAAATTCTACTGAAAGTAATCTTTCTATGCCCACACATCATTTTATCACTGTATGAGTTATGAAAATCTACTTCTGAAAGGCTTAGAGTAAACAAAATAACAAAACCATCATGGCTGGAGGGAAGGTTGCAAGCAATGAACTACCATCCTTAAACCCTGCCACGCCAAAATGACATCCTCATCAAGTTTTCAATCAGATGATACACTGATAGCCTATAAGGAAAACCAACGTACGACAAATCCCGTACGCCCTGATTACTATTCTCAACATAGCCGATTAGTGTCTCATGGCAACACTAGCTAATTTGCAACATACTTGTGATTCTATGGCTTATACCTCACGTATGTGAGTAAAATCTACTTCTTACAGGCTCAGAGTAATTAAAAAAAAGATACCATCATGGCCTTAGGGAAGGTTGAAAGTAATCAACTACCATCCTTCAACCCCGCAATGCCAACATGACATCGTCATCAAGTTGACATCCATCATATGTCCCAAGAAGTCAAACTTTGTGGAGGATAGATTTAAACAACGAATCTTAGAGGGGTACGATCGCAGCAAGACATAATACCAAGCCAAATCCTAAACAGCGTCACAACTTTGTCATTTGGAAGAAGACTGTTTTCAACTACGTAGGCTAATCAAATGGTACATTAGACAACAACAACATGATAAGGCCAACAAAGAGCATGCAAATAACATTGCACACCCAAATGGCCATAACGTAGGGTCAGCGAGTTGTACACCAGCCAACAACTGTAACACCCCGGAAATATAAATCTTTATAATTCTAATTATAAAGTTTAAATAAACAAGAATATTATTTAACTAGGAAATTATAACCTAGTTAACTATAAGTATAGAAATAACTTGAAATAGGGTTAACATAACCAAACTATATGTTGAACAAAAGTGGAGGGGCCTAAGTTGTAAAGATTGAAACTATATTATCAATTTTAATAAAAAACAAAACCAAACACCCCATTTGGGATGTCTGGTCGTACAAGAACAAGCAGGGGCGATCCCCACTCTCCAAAACCCTAAAACATCACTAAACTTTCAAATTGAAGGCTCAATCCAAGCTGAAATCGAAATTAAAGCATAGATTATTGATCCTCATCACAAGAGGATTACAAGGTATGTAAAATTTGATGAAAACTCTCAACTCGAAATTCTCATGAAATTGGGATTTTCTGAAATTTATGGTTGCATGTTAGTTTTATGATGAATTAGGAACAATACAGTGTCTAGGGACAAGCCCTAGACCAATACAAGTTGAAATCATGTAAAATATTAGTAAAACCCATGAACACCATTGTATGTGATTAGTGGGTTATGTAGAACTTGATAAACACTAGGAAATTGGGTGTTGTTCTAGTGTAATTTGACAACTGTAAAGTGACTTCAGAATTTTAGAAGCCAACGATTGTGTAAAATGGGTTGATTTATGTGAAATTCGGGCTAGATGATAAGCTAGGAATTTACTATATAATCATGTAAAAATTCTGCCTTTAAAGTGTTTGTTGAAATGCCTCAAAGAAGGCTTGAGACTAGAATTTTGAAGTTAAAACACCTAATTGTGATGTTTTGACTATTATGCGATATGTGATTAAAGAGAGTTCTAAACATGATGTAAATGAACTCTATAGGAAAGGATACCGGAACGTCAAGTGGACAAGCCGGCGGTGAATTGAGGTTGAAGGGCGTGCACTAAAGGTATGTAACTTAACTCGTTACATTTCATAATTTGATAACTAGCAAATGTGTAGTTGAATTGTAGAATAGAAGTCAAGTTGAAATAAAGCGATGATGTTCGCTATGTTGAATAATAGATAAAGATTTGGTTAGATCGCGTTGGTAGTCATCATAATGGAGGATTCCATAGATGAGCCAAACGGGCCGAATAATCAAATGATGCGCGGATAATGTATTGTAGTATGATTACTCGGTCGTTGATGTTGTTCATGAAAGACATATTAAAATACTTGAAAACAGTGTGTTGGTTGTTAGAATGACAAATCCTAGAATTTGGTTTGAGCAAAATAACCAAAACAATCAAACCATAGCTTTGCAGTGTCTACCGTAAATTAGGGTATACACCGTAATTTACGGTAGAAACCAAAAACTTACGGTGGTATACTCCTGTGTTACGGTGGAACCAGAAGTTCCCAGAAGCTACCGTAACTTACGGTGACTACCGTAAGTTACGGTAGAGCCTTGAAATTCATGTTGAATTTTGCATATTTTGTTAAATCGAATCCGTTTATAAGCGTAGTTTCGATTATGTAATATTTCTAAGGAACTTTAACATTAAGATTTGTTAAAATATTTAGTTTTCAGGTTGGGCAAGGATGTGGACGATGATCGAGCATGTTTGAAGAACCGAACACAATTTTTGAAGCTTCCGCAATATCTTAACCTTTAATAGACTATGTTTTATGAAATGTAAACAAATTGTTAAACAACTTCTAAATGTTTCGGATTAGTCGTTAGTTGACTAATGTTTTTGTTACTTTTGAACCTTACTTATGATATTTATGTTATAACTTAGATATCTTTTATATATAATGGTATGAATCATTATTAAATTCAAGTAAATATTAGACGGGTGTTACAAGTTGGTAATCAGAGGTTTAGGTTGTCAACAAAGTGTTCGGTTCAAGCTTGATCGATCGTCCGGTAAGAATTAACTTATTATGTTAACAAATTGTGTCTTATATAAGAATGAGAAAGGAATTGATGTGCATGGGAAGAGCGTGTTAACACACTCAAACCCGGAAAGTGCATTAAATGGGAACGGTTAAAGCAAGTTGAGAACTTCGCTAAACCGAAACAAATGAAGCAATGTTATGAATGAAATGTTTAACGTTTAAATGTAAACATTTCAGTTTCAAGATGTCTGATGGAAACGATGATAATCCGGTGCAAACAAGCACCGAACAAATGAAAGAGATAATTACCGAAGATGCAGGGAAGGCAATTGAAGGAAGTCTATCCGGGTTTATAGACAAAATTCTAAACACGGTGTTGTCGCTTGTTGAAGAGCGAGTCAAAAGGTTGGAAGATAGTGTCAACCTTATAAAAGGAAAATCAGGAGAACGCAAGGGGTGTTCGTACAAGGAATTCATGGCGTGTAAACCGCCAATCTATAACGGGGAGGTTGACCCGATAATATGCCAAAGATGGTTAAGTGATGTCGAAGGGGTGTTTGAATGGACCCATTGTGAAGTAGGCGACTTTGTTGCTTACGGAACGGGTCAATTGAGGGGCCAAGCCAAGGATTGGTGGGATAACAAAAAGAAGGAAATAGGAGCCGAAGCGGCAAGGGTCATGACTTGGGATGAGTTTAAGGTGTCGTTCCTTAAACATCATAGTCCCAAAGCGGTTATCAACAAGATTAAGGAAGAATTCATCCAGTTAAGGCAAAAGGGTGAAACAATTGATAAGATCACGGGCATCTTCATGGATAAGCTGAGATTTTGTGACGGGTTAGTCACCACTGAAGAGCAAAAGATATACTACTATTACAACATGCTGAGTGCTGAATACCGGGAATTTACGACTCCCTCAAAATATGAAACTCTCACAGAAATCATCAACACCGCCCGGGAGCGGGAAATTGAGTTAAAGAAACAAGTTGAAAGGGGCGAGCGGAGGGCACAAGATGTGAATCCAAGCCCTATAAAGAAAGCTAGAACTGCTGAATCGGGGAAGAAGGTAGAGGCTAAAGGCGGGTCGCCAAGTTGTAAAGTATGTGGAAAGGGGCACAAGGGTGAGCGCCGCTTCAAGGACAAGCCGTGTCCGGTATGCGGGAAAACGGGGCACACTGCATCGCTATGTCCCGGAAAAGTTTCTGTTTGTTACAAATGCTATCAACCCGGCCACAAAAAGTCAGAATGCCCCGAGTTGGTTGGAAAGAGAGACACAAAAGAGTCTCCGGCAGAAGCTCCCAAAGCGAAGGCTAGGTCCTTCCAACTTACCGCGGCTGAAGCGAAAACAGAACCCGATGTGGTCTCAAGTATATTCACAATTAACTCAATTCCAGCACGTGTATTGTTTGATACGGGTGCGAATAAATCCTTCATTTCGCATGGATTTATTCGACATCCTTCATTTGTATTAACAAAGTTATCTATGCCCTTAGAAGTAGAAATAGGGGACAACAAAAGTTTTATAGTTTGTGACATTTGTCGAAGCTGCAAATTAAGCATAGACGATGAGGAATACTTGATAGATCTAATCCCGATGTCAATGGGGGAATTTCAAGTAGTCGTTGGGATGGATTGGCTATCTCAGCACCATGCGAAGGTCGTGTGTTTTCGCAAGGAGATAAAGCTAATATCTCCGAGCGGGAAACACGTCACTATCTATGGCGAAAAAGGAGGCAACCCCATAGTATGCTCAATGTTGAAAGCTCACAAGCTTATGAAGCAAGGGTGCAAGGCATTCATGATATACGCAAATGAGCCCGAGAAAGAATCACGGAATATTGAAGATGTACCGGTAGTACGAGACTATGAAGATGTGTTTCCGGAGGATTTACCGGGGATACCGCCTGAACAGGAAGTAGAGTTCGGGATCGAATTGATTCCGGGCGGCAAACCCGTAGCAAAAGCACCATACTGACTCGCACCGTCGGAATTACAAGAGTTGATCTCTCAGATTCAAGACCTGCTTGACAAAGGATTCAAAAGGCCGAGTGTGTCTCCTTGGGGCGCACCGGTATTGTTCGTGAAAAAGAAAGACGGAAGCATGCGCATGTGTATCGATTACCGGGAATTAAACAAACTCACGGTAAAGAACCGATACCCGCTTCCGAGGATAGATGATTTATTCGACCAATTACAAGGTGCGAACTGGTTTTCAAAAATTGACCTTAGATCAGGGTATCACCAACTAAAGGTCAAGGAGGAAGATGTGCCGAAGACGGCTTTCCGCACGTGATATGGACATTACGAATTCCTCGTGATATTATTTGGGCTAACTAATGCACCCGCGGCTTTCATGGACCTCATGAACCGGGTTTGCAAGCCAATGTTGGATAAGTCGGTCATCGTGTTTATCGAAGATATTTTGGTGTATTCGAAAAGCGAAGCTGAACACGCACACCACTTACAAGAGGTGTTAGAGACACTTAGACGAGAAAGGTTGTATGCAAAATTCTCTAAGTGTGCCTTTTGGTTACGAGAGGTACAATTTCTTGGCCACATCATAAGTGCAAACGGAGTATTGGTGGATCCGTCAAAGATAGAGGCCGTGTCAAAATGGAATCCCCCGAAGAACCCTTCGGAAATTAGAAGTTTTTTGGGGCTCGCGGGATACTATAGGAGATTCATTCAAGATTTCTCCAAGATTGCGTCACCGCTAACAAAGCTAACCCGGAAGGAAGAAAAGTTCATTTGGGGTGTCGATCAAGAAAGAGCGTTTCAAACGCTAAAAGAAAAGTTAACTCAAGCTCCGGTACTGACATTGCCAGACGGGGACAAAGACTTGGTGGTTTATTCGGATGCTTCACTATCGGGACTCGGATGCGTTTTGATGCAACGGGGCAAAGTTATAGCTTATGCCTCGAGGCAATTAAAGATACACGAGAAGAAATATCCCACACACGATCTCGAGTTGGCTGCGGTGGTATTTGCCTTAAAAATATGGAGGCACTACTTATATGGGGTAAAGTGCACCATATTCACCGATCACAAGAGCTTGAAATACTTCTTCGATCAGAAGGAGTTAAATATGCGACAAAGGCGATGGCTAGAAACGGTGAAGGATTTCGATTGTGAAATACATTATCACCCCGGAAAGGCAAATGTGGTGGCGGATGCTCTGAGCAGAAAAGCTGACTATGTCCCAATACGTGTAAGATCGATGCAGCTCGTGGTGACCTCGGGTATACTTGAACGTATTCGAGAGGCGCAATTAGAAGCAGTGAAAGAGGAGAATTGGAAGAAAGAAAGAATAATCGGTCAGTTGAAAGATTTGTCGGATGGGGATAACGGGTTGAAGACTCGATCCGGAAGGATATGGGTCCTAAATACTTGTGGGGTGAAGACGTTTCTACTTGATGAAGCTCATAAATCCCGATATTCAATTCATCCGGGTGCGACCAAGATGTACAATGATCTGAAACAAAATTATTGGTGGCCTGGAATGAAGAGGGATGTGGCGAAGTATGTGGAAAAATGCTTGACATGTCTACAAGTCAAGGCGGAGCACCAAAAACCATACGGCAAACTCCAACCGTTAGAAATTCCGGTTTGGAAATGGGAACATATTACAATGGACCTATTAACCAAATTGCCTAAGACAAATCGTGGTTTCGATGCCATATGGGTAGTGGTGGATAGACTGACGAAAAGTGCTCACTTCATTCCGATTCGTGAGACTTATACGTCAGAAAAGATGTCAGAAGTTTACACTAATGAGATAATAGCACGTCATGGGGTACCGGTATCCATCGTGTCTGATAGGGATACCCGGTTCACTTCAAATTTCTGGCGAGATTTCCAAGAGCAAATGGGAACCAAATTGTTCATTAGCATTGCGTACCATCCTCAAACAGATGGACAGAGTGAAAGAACAATACAAACGTTGGAGGACATGCTACGGGCGTGTATAATCGACTTTGGAGGAAGTTGGGATGTTTACCTACCATTAGTCGAGTTTTCGTATAATAACAGCTACCATGCTAGTATTAAGATGGCACCGTACGAAATGCTCTATGGTAGGAAGTGCCGAACCCCGGTATGTTGGGGTGAAATGGGTCCACGTGAACTTGCCCACCAAGATATAGTACGAGCCACTAATGAAAAGATTGATGTTGTACGGGCTCACTTGAAAGCGGCTCAAGATAGACAAAAGGCGTATGCTGACAAAAGGAATAGGCCAATCGAATTCCAGGTTGGTGACAAAGTCATGCTCAAAGTATCACCATGGAAGGGTGTTATCAGGTTTAGAAAAAGGGGAAAATTAAGCCTGAGGTTTATCGGGCCGTTTGCGATTATAGAACGGGTAGGAAAGGTAGCTTACCGCCTTGAACTACCGGAGGAACTAAGCAGAATTCATAGCACATTTCATGTGTCACATCTTCGAAAGTGTCTAGCGGATGAGACAACTTATATTCACTACGATGATATCGAAGTGGATGATCGCTTGAATTATATCGTAAGACCCATAGAAGTTTTAGATCGAAAGACTAAGCACTTGCGAAATAAGCAAATTGATCAAGTCAAGATCAAGTGGGAGCATAGGAAAGGTTCGGACACTACGTGGGAGTCCGAAGAGGAGATGCGACGACTCCACCCTACATTATTTGGTACGTACTTTGGTTTCGGGGACGAAACCTTTTTAAGGGGGGTGGACTTGTAACACCCCGGAAATATAAATCTTTATAATTCTAATTATAAAGTTTAAATAAACAAGAATATTATTTAACTAGGAAATTATAACCTAGTTAACTATAAGTATAGAAATAACTTGAAATAGGGTTAACATAACCAAACTATATGTTGAACTAAAGTGGAGGGGCCTAAGTTGTAAAGATTGAAACTATATTATCAATTTTAATAAAAAACAAAACCAAACACCCCATTTGGGATGTCTGGTCATACAAGAACAAGTAGGGGCGATCCCCACTCTCCAAAACCCTAAAACATCACTAAACTTTCAAATTGAAGGCTCAATCCAAGCTGAAATCGAAATTAAAGCATAGATTATTGATCCTCATCACAAGAGGATTACAAGGTATGTAAAATTTGATGAAAACTCTCAACTCGAAATTCTCATGAAATTGGGATTTTCTGAAATTTATGGTTGCATGTTAGTTTTATGATGAATTAGGAACAATACAGTGTCTAGGGACAAACCCTAGACCAATACAAGTTGAAATCATGTGAAATATTAGTAAAATCCATGAACACCATTGTAGGTGATTAGTGGGTTATGTAGAACTTGATAAACACTAGGAAATTGGGTGTTGTTCTAGTGTAATTTGACAATTGTAAAGTGACTTCAGAATTTTAGAAGCCAACGATTGTGTAAAATGGGTTGATTTATGTGAAATTCGGGCTAGATGATAAGCTAGGAATTTACTATATAATCATGTAAAAATTTTGCCTTTAAAGTGTTTGTTGAAATGCCTCAAAGAAGGCTTGAGACTAGAATTTTGAAGTTAAAACACCTAATTGTGATGTTTTGACTATTATGCGATATGTGATTAAAGAGAGTTCTAAACATGATGTAAATGAACTCTATAGGAAAGGATACCGAAACGTCAAGTGGACAAGCCGGCGGTGAATTGAGGTTGAAGGGCTTGCACTAAAGGTATGTAACTTAACTCGTTGCATTTGATAATTTGATAACTAGCAAATGTGTAGTTGAATTGTAGAATAGAAGTCAAGTTGAAATAAAGCGATGATGTTCGCTATGTTGAATAATAGATAAAGATTTGGTTAGATCGCGTTGGTAGTCATCATAATGGAGGATTCCATAGATGAGCCAAACGGGTCGAATAATCAAATGATGCGCGGATAATGTATTGTAGTATGATTACTCGGTCGTTGATGTTGTTCATGAAAGACATATTAAAATACTTGAAAACAGTGTGTTGGTTGTTAGAATGAGAAATCCTAGAATTTGATTTGAGCAAAATAACCAAAAACAATCAAACCATAGCTTTGCAGTGTCTACCGTAAATTACGGTATACACCGTAATTTACGGTAGAAACCAAAAACTTACGGTGGTATACTCCTGTGTTACGGTGGAACCAGAAGTTCCCAGAAGCTACCGTAACTTACGGTGACTACCGTAAGTTACGGTAGAGCCTTGAAATTCATGTTGAATTTTGCATATTTTGTTAAATCGAATCTGTTTATAAGCGTAGTTTCGATTATGTAATATTTCTAAGGAACTTTAACATTAAGATTTGTTAAAATCTTTAGTTTTCAGGTTGGGCAAGGATGTGGACGATGATCGAGCATGTTTGAAGAACCGAACACAATTTTTGAAGCTTCCGCAATATCTTAACCTTTAATAGACTATGTTTTATGAAATGTAAACAAATTGTTAAACAACTTCTGAATGTTTCGGATTAGTCGTTAGTTAACTAATGTTTTTATTACTTTTGAACCTTACTTATGATATTTATGTTATAACTTAGATATCTTTTATATATAATGGTATGAATCATTATTAAATTCAAGTAAATATTAGACGGGTGTTACAACAACCAACATCAAATAGCCATAAAGCAAAGGTTTGCACAACCCAAATGTCCATAATGAACATCCAAAGTTGTTTTCGTTAGTGCATATTTAAGGGTTGTTTTTATGGGTTTTGCTTTCACTCCAAAGCTTTCAGTTTCTCTCTCTAAACAAACGAAAAAAATAAGAAAAACAATAATGTTAATTAGCACAATCCAATCTAAAGAGTGAAACCAAAGAACATAAAAATCGTAGTTATATAAGACAAATCAATATACACCCAAACTGTTGAAAACCAAGAAACAAACAAAAGCATAATCATAAAAGTATAATTTTGAGCATAAAAACACTGAAATACCTCATAGCCCCCTGAAATCCCATAATCAAATCATCGAACTAGCGATATTATCAACCAAAGTAAGGAACAAAGTTAGCAACATAATTAAGGCAGCTAAAACGTGTACACGCAATCAAGAAGATGCAATAGTTGGTCGAAGATGCCATTTGTTAAAGACGAAGACTAATATCGATGGAGTGAAAATCAGGAGCCGCAATGGAAAGCAAGAATTCATGTATGTTGAATACGAAGACCAAAATCGCAAAAAGAGCAACTTGGAAAGACACATGCCTTCAAGTAAAGAAATTACAACAAACAAAACGCAGCAAAGAACCAACTTTTGTACACTAAAGCACTAATAAGTGAGGTAGAACCCGTAACAACACAACATTCACGGGTTAGTATAACGATACACATATAAGGCTCAGATACGTAAACAATTTACATAGTCATTGGTTGACAAGCATGTTGACACAATGGTCATGTACACTTATACACAATCACATCACTAGGTCGGATGCCCTGCCAAGATACGTATCTCAAGCGGATAAATACGCCATGGCTGCATAGTCAACGACGCCAATGTGAAAAATTGATAAATGACATGACGATGATCAGCAACCCAACAAAATTTTCATTTCTTTCCAAACCTTTGCATACACGCCCGAATTTATCATCATAGCCCCATGATAAGAAAATGAATGTGTCGTAAAAACATCAAACAAAGAGAAAAGCTTAGCCACTTTAGCCATTACAGTACACAACAAACTATCATCTTTTCTCAAACCAAAACCATTATCACAGTTTACACATTAGAGCTTTAGTGTGAGTCTTAGGTTTGTATCCTTGGCTTGGTACCACAAACCGCATTCATATGTAAAAGTCAATTTATGACCATAGCCCCTCATCTTTAAGAAACAAATTATAAACACACACTATAAATTCAACCAACACCTTATGCGAATAGTTTCTTGGTTGGGTCATCCAAACAACACCTTGTTTTTACAAAACCACGCCACATTATAATATAAGATTATGCAAATAGTCTCAGATGAATATTATCCTTACACCTTCACAATCCCTTAAAACTAATAGCCAAACAAAAGACTATTTAAGCAACAGTCGTCTACAGATTAATTTACCAAGCCAAGGCCAAAGCCACATAATAAATCCTATTGAACCACCTAGCTGAAAATACATGTACATCAGCCAAGAACAACATAACCCAAATGGCCATAGTTAACAAAAAAAAAAAAGCCACAAAACAAAGGCCATAAGCAATAGGCGGTTGCAACATAAGTTACTACACCAAGCCCAAAGCAACATCATAGCCAATGGTCTTTGATGAGCCATAAGCCATCTTCAGATACATAACAAAAAAACATCAAAAAGACCAACCACATCCGTAAAAACATAAAAGATCTCTCTTGAACATTATCATCACACCTTCATAGACCATTAGAAAACTCGAAAGGTCTCATCCAAACGGCCCAAAACACTTGTAAACCAAAACCAAGGTCAAACAACATCAAATGTTCAACAATGAAACCCTAACATCAGATGTTCAGTAATGAGACCCCGATTAACATAAAACACATAGACACACACACAGACATGCACCAACAGATCGTTAACATATGCACAAAACACAGACCAGAAAATAGAAAATAAGTCGTAAGTCGTTGTCTTCAACAATGTAGTACACCCCCAAAAAAGGCATACACCAACAAATCGTTAAAACCAATACAAAACCCCAACATAAAACTATAAACAGAACCTCCGAAGCGTAATACATCATTTCTAACGGCGCAAAAAACATGTTAAAATTCCAAACGAAGACAACAACAACAATCTACCTCTAAACATCGCAGAGGCGAACGGTCGAAGCAAGTCCGGCCATCGCAGGCGACAGACATCAAAGAGACCGTGGAAGTTCGTCGATCGAAGAGAGAGTGAAAGAGTGGAAACTTCCGAGCGAAGTCAAAACCCATTAAAACCACAAGTAAAAAATACACACTAAAGAAAACAACTCACAAAGCCAAAGTTACGAACCTCAGATGCACACTAAAGCCGTAATGCGTGAGGTACAACCCATAGAAGCACAAATATGTTGCCATTTGATAATATATAATAATTAGATTAGTATTTGTATTTTTTTGGCCACATTTTAAAAATAATTTTAGTATTTTATTACAAATTATAATATATTAAATAAGCATTCTATAACTAATGACAATTATTAATTGATTTTAGTGAAAGATGAAACTGTTTCTACCTACGTAAGTATAAGTCGGTAACATGACAATATTTTTGTTTCAACCCTTTACATTTATCATAATACATAGTCTAATATACCTCTCTCTCTCTCATCGGCTGAGGATTCGCCGGGAAGCTCGACGAAGAAAGCATATTCCGGCTAGCTTGCGAGGTTTAATCGGTTCGTTCATGGAACTAATCTAGATCTAACCTTTCAATCTAGTCTGTGTACGCCTATTCCATTCGCCTTTTGGGTTTTTGCTCAGTTAAGTTAAGCGATGTGTGAGAGAGACGAAGAAGGAAGTTGGAAGGACGTCCCAGGGAAAAGGAAAAAGCGAGGTTTTAGAGTAGCGGGATCTTCAAACAGCAAAGGGCAGATTACGAAGTTTTATGTCACTAACCTTCCTAACGGTGTTATACCGTGGGAGGTCTCTGATTTCGTTAAGGTTTTTGGGGATGTGGCGGGTGTATACATAGCAAGGAAAAAAGATAAAGAAGGGAGGAAGTTCAGTTTCATAAGCTTCAGGAATGTCGTCGACGTTAAAGAGATGGAACGAGCTCTTAATGGTACAAGAATGGGAGGTTTCAAGCTCAAGGTTAACGTGGCAAAATTTGCCATTGAAAACTCGGGTCTACATGGAGAAGCTACAGTGAAGGACAAGGGTAAGACCAAGGTGCATGTCACTCAGCCGCATGTTCACAATAACTACAATAATGCTTTTATCAATAACGGTGGGGGAAAGCTGTTCAAGGACCTCTTCTCCAATGCTCGTGGAGAAGTTGGTGAAACGAGTAATCCAAGGTCAGTTGAAGAAGGGAATGGGAATATTATCATTGTCCCGGACGACACGTCGGCCTTCAAAGAACTCAGGGGTAAAGCTCTTGTGGGAAGATGTATGGATTTCTCCATTCTTAGAACTCTTAACAGTCTTCTTGCCGATGCCGATGTTAAAGGAGTTTCGCTTAGCTATCTTGGAGGTCTTTCTTTATTATTAAAGTTTGTGGATGATATCGGATGCACTGAATTTTTGCTTCGACACTCGGTTTGGGAACATTGGTTCTCATCCTTGGACAATTGGAATGGTCAGTCTCTGCCGTTTGAGAGGCTGGCTTGGGTTAGGGTCCAAGGTCTTCCAATTCATTTGGCTGAAAACTCGGTATTCGATTCGATAGCGGGGCAGTTAGGCAAAATCGTTCATGGGTCACATATTTCGGCGGATGACGATAACCTCTCGTCGAGTTGGATTGGTGTGTTGGTCGGAGAAGGAGATCGGATTCAGGAGCACAAGACGGTGAGATGGAAGGATAAACTTTTTCGCGTTTGGATTGAGGAAGATTTAAGTGAATGGATCCCGGATTGTGTAAAGGAAGTGGTATGCCCGGAAAAGGAAGATGAAAGTGGATCGGTAAGGGGAGACAACGGAGACATGGCCAGTATGGAATTTGATTCGCCGGAGGTTCAGTTTCAGACGAGAAATAACGAAGGGAGGGTTGCTTTGAATGAAGAGAATATCCTAGGAAATTCTAATCAGAAATTTAATGCTGGCGGCGGCGTTTCGGATCCCAAGTATGTGGGCGGGCAGGAATCTCCACGTGGGTCCCTTGACAGACCTATTTTGGATCCTAGTAGAACAAATGAATTATATTTTTTTAAATCAGCTGGAGAAAGTGGTAGACCCAAAAGGAAAGCCTTTAGGCCCAGGCCCAGAAATAAGGCAGCAACTCAACTCGATAGCTCTAGTCCATTATCGAATAACAGGCCCATAAAACGGAGTAGGGAGGATGGGGATGGTGTTTTCTCTTTTGATCTTAATTTTAAAGCAAACGAAGAGCAGGTGGCGATGTCTCCGAGGAGGTTTCAAGGAGTCGAAGTCGGTAGCTCGGGGACTTTGGAGGTGCAAGATAACTTGGCAGAACCTGTCGACCCGGGTCCGAGTCAGGCTGGAACACAGACAGGTTTTGTGCAAGACTCATTCGAAGCTTCTGTTGAAGATGAAGTAAGGGCCACAGTGAACATCGGTAAGATGGTGGGAGTGGATCTGGATAACCATAACAGTCTCATCGGTAAGACAATTAGAGGAGAAGGGATTAATGTGGTGTATCAATGAATTTCATGTCTATTAACATAAGAGGTATTTTGGGGGATGCCAAAGCTGAGTGGGTGAAGGAATTGAGGCTTTCTAACAAGATAAGTGTTATTGCTCTTCAGGAGTCTAAAACCATGGGGGTGTCTTCTTCTGTTTTGTCTAAGCTGTGGGGCAAAAGGAAATTTGAATTCGCGTCGGTGGACCCGGTGGGCCTTTCAGGGGGTTTGGTGTGGATATGGGACCCCAAGGTTTTGAAAATCGACTCTTTTGTTCAGCAGAGATACTTTTTAACTATTAAAGGCTCGGTGGTGGGCAGCGGAGAGCCGATAAATTTAGTTAACGTATATGCTCCGCAAAACACATCGGATAAGTTACAGCTGTGGAATGAGATCTCAAACGTCATTGATCCCGATGTTGGTTTATGGGTCATAGTGGGAGATTTTAACGTTGTTCGTTCGCAGGAGGACAGGAAGAGATCAAAGTTCCAGCCGATATGTTCCGAAAACTTTAACAGTTTCATTTTTAACAATGGGTTGTTGGAATATCCGATGCAGGGCAGAAAATTTACATGTATTAGGGACAACGGGAGGAAGCTCAGTTAGCTGGATCGGTTTTTGGTTTGTCCCTTTTTTTAATAAATGGCCGTCAGCATGTTCTAGAGTGTTGCCGTCTCGCCACTCGGATCATTGCCCTGTCACTTTAGAGTTGGTTGACTTGAAGTTCGGTCCCCGTCCATTCAGGGTTTTTAGTTCTTGGATTGGGAAACCTGGTTTCGAGGAGGCGGTGAAAGAGGCAGTGGAAGGTTTTGAAGTTTTCGATCCGCCTGATAAGTGTCTTACTGCCAAATTCGCTAGAATTAAAAATTTCCTTAAGAAGTGGAGGGATGATTTTTTGGCCAAAGAAAACGAAGTCGTCAACATTGCTTTAGCAGACCTGGAGGAAGCAGAATTAGTTATGGAATCCATGGATCTTTCGGAAGAGGAGGAGTGGGTTATGTCGGAAAACAGAAAAATTATTAAAGAAATTGAAGACAGGAAGTGTTTGGATTTAAGACAAAGAGCTCGGGTCAAGTGGGCGACAGAGGGTGATGAGAACTCCAAAATTTTTCATGCGACGGTCAATAACAGGAAAGCCTCTAATAGTATCCATGGCCTTTCTATCGACGGAGAGTGGTGTACCAAACCGGCCAAGATAAAGAAACAAGTTCTTTCTTTCGTGATAAATTCAAAGATTCGATGTCGAATAGACCCGATCTTTTTTGTCATAACATCAAAAAAAATTCGGAGGAGAATGGTAATATGATTGAGGAACCTTTCACGGAACTTGAAATCAAGAACACCATTTTTGATTGTGGAGATGATCGGTCTCTGGGTCCCGACGGTTTTAATTTCAAGTTTATTAAGTATTTTTGGGATTTGTTTAAAGAAGATTTTGTTAGAATTTTTGCTTGGTTTTACAACTCGTGGGAGATTAGTAGTGGCTGTGGAAATTCTTATATCGCTCTTATTCCTAAAGTTCCCGACCCAGTCTCTTTAAACAATTTTAGGCCAATTAACCTGGTTGGAGTGATTAGTAAGGCTATATCCAAGGTTTTGGCGAATCGGATGAGGTTGGTTCTAGAGGGAGTCATATCCGAGACTCAATCGGCTTTTTTAAAGGGTAGATTCATATTGGATGGGCCACTCATTGTCAACGAATTGATCTCGTGGATCAAGAAAAGGAATTCGAAAGCTTTCTTGCTCAAGATTGATTTTGATAAGGCATACGATAACGTGAATTGGAGGTTTGTGATCAATACTCTTCAGCAAATGGGCTTTCCGAATAGGTGGTGCAAATGGATAATGGGCGTTTTAGAGTCGGCTAGTTCGGCCGTTCTTGTTAACGGAGCGCCTACTTTTAATTTTAAATGCGAAAAGGGAATAAGACAAGGAGACCCGCTTTCTCCTTTTTTGTTCCTAGTTGTTATGGAAGCCATATCGTGTATGCTTAATCGGGCTAAAGAGATGGGTGTGATAAATGGGATTTCGACTCCGAACAACGGGCCGGTTATTACCCACCTTCTTTACGCAGATGATGCTATTGTTATGGGGGAATGGTCTAAAACGGAAGTGGCGAACATTGTTAGAATTCTTCGGTGTTTCTTCGTGTGCTCGGGTCTTAAGATCAACATTGACAAGTCCAATCTTTTCGGGATCGGTGTGGACATGATAGAGACTGGAGATATGGCTAACGAGGTTGGATGTAGACCGGACTTCCTCCCTTTTAGATATCTTGGGCTTAAAGTGGGAGCCAACATGAATAGAATCAACAATTGGCAGCCGGTTTATGACATTTTCCAGTCCCGTCTAGCTAACTGGAAGTCTCATCTTTTGTCGATAGGGGGTAGGGTGGTCATTATCAAATCGGTGCTGGAAAGTTTACCTAGCTATTATTTTTCCCTCTATAAAGCTCCGAAGAAGGTTATATCAGATTTGGAAGGAATGATCAAAAAGTTTTTATGGGGAGGATCCGTTGAGGAAAGAAAGATGCACTGGGTTAGTTGGGAGAGAGTTTCTCGGCTCAAAAAAGACGGGGGATTAGGGATAAACAAGCTCAATGATATTAACACGTCGTTATTAGTCAAATGAGGATGGAGGTATAAAACGGAAAAGAATTGCCTTTGGAAAAGAATCTTTGATGCGCTTCACTATTCTCGAGTCGGATGGGAAAGTATTCCATTCAAAAGGTCTTTTTCAGGTGTATGGAATAACATTGCTAAAGTCTTCATTAATACAAAGATTGGAGGTAATCCGATTCGGAACTTTTTGAAAGGAGAAGTCAGTAACGGACGTGATATTGCATTTTGGTTGGATTCTTGGGCCTCTAACGAGCCTCTCAAAATCAGGTTCCCGGATCTTTTTCGTTTGGAATCAAATAAAAAGTGTGTGGTTGCGGATAGGATATCGATGCAAGGTTCGGAAAAGATTCTCACGTGGGGATAGAAGGAGCAGTTGACTGAAGCGAGCCTCGCGGTCAGCCTGCAGTCGCTGATTGATTGTCTGGATAATGTGTTGTTATCAGACTCTTTTGACAGGTGGAAATGGACGTCCGAACAGTCCGGTAATTTCTCGGTGAAAGCTGTGAAAAGGAGCATTTATTCGGAATCGGTGAGCTACAACGGTTACGTTATGGAATGGTGTAAATGGCTTCCGGCCAAAGTTAACATCCACTCGTGGAGAATGGAGCTTGACAGGATTCCAACCAAGACGGCCTTGAAGAAAAGGAACATACAGGTTGGTGATTCGGTGTGTCCGCTTTGCGGCTCGGAAGAAGAAACAACGGACCATCTGTTCATTGCTTGTTATGTTGCTTCGAATATTTGGAACGGGATAAGTGCTTGGTGTAAGATCCCAAACATTTATGCTTTCTCCATTAAAGATCTCCTTGAATTGCACAAGACTCTCGGGGTTTCGGAGAAAAAGAAAGTGGCGGTACAAGGCATTTTGAGGATTGTTTGCTGGAGTTTATGGAGAGCCAGGAACAACTTTATTTTTTCTAGTACTCCAGTTAGCATAGATAAGATTATAAGCGAAGTTAAGGCTTTGGGTTTTGTTTGGTTTTCAAATAGGTCGAGATTCAAAGAGATAGGTTGGGTAGATTGGAGATCATTTGTTAATATGTAATGGGTAGTTTTGTCTGTTGTTGGTTGGTTTGCCCGATTTGGGTCGACCGTCTGTGAATGAAAGTAATTTTCAAAAAAAAAAACATAGCCTAATATACAGTACCAAGGTTCCTCAATAAACATTAACGTATAGTTCATTCAAAAATAAATATGTTGATCACCTTTTAGACCCAAATAAACATTGACGTGTAGTTCATTCAAAAATAAATACCCAAAAGTAAACAACCAAAAAACCATCACATAAGTTAAGACATGTAAGAAGGCTTGAATTTCTCCAACAATAAAAACCTTGAAAGTACCATAGAGTCCACAAAATAACCAATCAAATTAATACAAATGTAAACCGTCGTCTAAAATTTAGCTTAGGGCTGTTTGGTAGCCTTTGAATAGTCATTAAGAGGCTACCTCTTAACGGAACCATTAAGAATTTTATCAATGAGAAGGTAGAAGAATGTGACATGTGATGATTTACCATTCAGATGTTACCTCTTAACCATTCAGACTTGAGGTTACCTCTTATTCATTCAGAGGTTTTAAATCATTAAGAGGTAGCATCTAAATGGTCATTAAGAGGCTACCAAACAGCCCCTTAGTTGTTTCTCAAAGGACTAAACTAGAAAAACCATACAAACACTTTTATTTTAACTGTAGTCTGTAATGCATAACAGAGTTACCGAGTCCATAAAATAGTCTATCAAATCAATACATATATAAACCATCGTCTAAAATTTAGCTTAGTTGTTTCTCAAAGGACTAAATTTGAAAAACCATATAAATACTTACTCGTTTTATTTTAACTGTAATACATAATAGAGTTACCGAATTACTCTTAGCCATTCTCTCTCTTTTCCATTATATCAACAAAACTTACGTACACCTCTAGTCCTCTACAAGTATTATATAAGAGTGTGTATCCTTTTTTTGAACGGTTAACCGAATCAATCTCGAGTACTCTCGGGGCACCCACTAAACCAAATGAAGTACTACAAAAGTAAACTGAGTCCACCACCAATCCTAAGGAAAACCCGGTTATGTGTATCCTGAATCGTGGTCCTGATTACAACAATATTTTATGTTAACACAAAAAGTTGTCATTTATTAAAATTGAATGGCCAAAAATAATCTTAAAGATTCCCTGTAGTCCTGTACGTCTCTAGGTCTTAATTTCCCACTACCTTTTCTATTTTATTTTAGTCAACTATTTTTTAATCCCACTCGTGTTCAATCTCTACTCAACTAAACTTTTCCTTTGTATCTTCTGTCCCACTTGAGAAAAATAAATGTTTAAATAATAAATATTGTAATAGATTCAGATTTAGATGTTACATATTTACCTAGATTCAATCTTTTAACTTTGTAACTACACCACTTAATGTGACTAAATTAAACTTATGAATTTCATATTGATTTCCCTTTTATATTATAATCCGTATTTTCTTAAAATTTAAGTACACTAAGGTCCAAGTGATCATTTTTTATACTTGTGCATTTTATGTTAGCTATCAACTTTACTATTTTTTAACAAGAAAGATGCGGGACGCCAAAATCACCCTGTCAAATGAATCATCCTTTCATTCAAAGAAGAGAATGTGGTGACCTAACTCACCCAAGAGGAAACCCATAACTGGGAAAACCTCCTGACTCGCCATGAGGCTACTGGCACTGCTAGACCAAATGGCCTTTGGTCTCTAGTTTATAAATATGTTGCTATTGTAAGGCCACGTGTAGTGGTAACACCACATAACACCCTTTATGAGGGTTATGTGTCAAATGGCCAAAAAAAAAAATACGGAGGTTATAGAGGGGTTATATAACATGTGTGTAGGGGGGATTATATAGATATGAGGTTATATATGTATGTATATATATATATATATGTGTGTGTGTGTGTGAGAGAGAGAGAGAGAGGCAAATGTGTTCAATCCATTTATAATTTTCGCGAGGGATGCTGGTTTAAGTGGCATAGCGACCCTCGAGGCGGTGTGGGGAGGCGTCATAGGGTGTTATGGATGGGTTAGGCGCCATATGAAGCCCCTAAGAGAAAGTAAATACCCTCTTTCTTCTCTTTCTTTTGTATTGAGTAGGGGGCCTCTCTTGAATTGATTGTATGTAGGGATGTTTATCAGAATTCACGTTGGGTTATTGGAATTTTGGATTTTGTATGGTGGGGAAAGGAGATGTTAGTTGTGCTTTCAACTCATATCTTTTGAGTGTTGTAAAGTGGTAACATTGTAGAAAACAATCTTGCCCCCTCCCCTAGGTACCAACTAAAGGTTATCAAGTTGGTGAAGACTTTAGGTGCTTGCACCTTAACTGGAAACAAGGACCACTGGTTGGTAAAGATATCATAAGTTTTCACTTCTAACCATGCCAAGGATCTAGGTTTGAACTCTTGTAGGAACTTGACCTCAATCGGTAGTTTTCTTTGTTAAGCATTTTGAGACTACTTTAATAACTCAATAAGCTTATAAACAAATTAACTCGTATTTACAACTAATTTTGCGAGCTAATTACTTTGATTTTGAGACTACTTCAACTTCTAAATAAGCTTATGAACAAATTGACTCATATTTGCAACTAATTTTGCAAGCTAATTACTTTTTTTGTGTATCCTATACCCGACTGTAAAATTGTGTCTTATAACCGGCCCAATACTCGTCGTGTATTTAACAAGTAATTACCCTTCGGGTATCGAGCATACCTGCGGGTATTGGATATACCCATTAGTTTGTTAAAAAATATTCGTTGGGATTTCTAAGTATATTTTTTACTATTATAATTATTGTATTAATTTATTTATATAAGTATTAAAAATTAATATATAAAACATTACATACATATAAGTTTTATTATAAATAAATAACACCATTATCTGTTTATGTAATTTTATGTACAACAGTTTTTTTAGGTCGCGCGTTGCGACGAAACTGAGCAAATGATAATGTAAAACAAACGTGATTTGAAAATAAAACATGTTGTTTAGAAAGCCAAACTATTAGAACGGTTTAGTTTATTATCGTATCGTTTTATGATACCAAATAAATACTTTATTTAGAGTACAACTTCGTTTTTGACAAAACTTATGACAGAATGTTGGGGGAAAAGATCAAGCATAACTACATACTTAAGTTTTTTAGAAAAAAGTTACAAACGTAAATTATTAAAGAAGTATCAAATTTATCGATAAATTAATATATGTTCTAAAAAATGAAAAAAAGAATTATTAAAAAGTGGTATAAGAAATATATGGTTTGAAAAAATGGGAAAAAATGAAAAATATGTTATTAAAAGTAAATATAATAATAAACTATTATAATATATTATATAAAAGAAAAAGAAAAAACTATATATTGTTATAAAAATAAAGTTACTATTCATCGTCTTCGTCAACAGATACCAAATAAATACTTTGTTTACAGTATAACTTCATTTTTAACAAAACTTATAATAGAATGTCGGGGAAGAATCAACATAACTGTGTACTTAAGTTTTTAGAAAAGTATCAAATTAATCGATAAATTAATATATGTTCTCAAAAAAGAAAAAAACTTATTAAAAATGGTATAGGAATATATGGTTTTAAAAAGGGAAAAAATTAAAAATATGTATTAAAAGTAAATATAATAATAAACTATTATAATATATTAAATAAAAGAAAAACAAAAAACTATATATTATTTTAAAAATAAAGTTAATATTCATCGTCCTTCGTTAATAATATTTATATAATATAATATAATGGTTCACAATATAAAAAATATAAGTAATACTACCTGGTACACGTTCAAAAAGAAAAATTATTTTCAACATAATTAACCTACTAAGAAAACACTAACATACATAGATTAAAAGGAAAATAAAACTTTTAAAAAGTTTGGGTAAATGGCTCAAGTAAAGAGGTGTGTGGTTTTGGGTAATCAAGTTAAGTATCACCTAATCTCATATCTGTAAATGTTTTTAGCACTTGTCTCATACCAGATCTCATTCCCGCTGGGTTTTAGGTATACACATCTCAGATGTTGCGGGCTTCAAATACACCCGCAGGGCTTGGGGTTTTTGTCATCCCTATATAAGCTTGGGTTCGCCCATTGCAATATTCCTAGGAGATATGGCGTTTCACGTCGAGTTCCGAAGCAAAACAACTTAAAAACGTAACTTATGTCGCATACTAAGTTTCTCTCTACTCTCTTAATCTCCCTCTCTCATAAATCGAAAATCAACAAAGTATTTTGATTTCTTTCTTCCGTCTCAAAGAGGAAGGGGTGCAACCCTAATATACCCGAGATTCCACAAATCTCATAATGCCACCTCATCATTACCAAATACTACTCTTAAGACACCTTAATAAGTGGCAACACTACCATAAACCATGAACCCCACCACTTTTACTCTATTATCTCTTTTCTCTCCATGTCTCTCTCTATCTTTTGCATACCCACTCAAATACCAAGTTGGCAAGCACCACCTAATGATCATAATCGAACTCTACTACCTGATACACCATCGACGGTGTTATTGATCGGATAGGAGGAACCCGGGACCCCTAGCCGAGAACGCCTCGTCCCCTGTTAGCCTTTCGATCTTCCACATCGGAGTCCATGAAGGTTTATAAATCCCATTACAAACACTTTAAACCAAATCGCATCTATATAAAAAAAGGCAATAAATGTTGAGTTTTCATTCGGGTTTTTCGGGTCGGGTTGTTCTGTTTTCTCTTTTTTTTTTTGTGGGAAAAATTGACCCGATAACCAACCTATTTAAGGTTCAGGTTGATCGGGTCCAGGTTATTCAAGTTCGGGTATTCTCTAAATCGGGTTGAGATGGATTCATATTCGGGTCGGGTTTCAAGTAAAAAATGATACCCCTACACATCTACACCTTGCATGATTTGAATTAACTCCCAACCTTTTAGTTATTGAAGTACACCACTAAACCACTAGATGACGCCTTAAGGACCAAATGCAATGGTCTAACGCTCCATGCCAAATCAACATAACCGCATGAGGGTTGCAAAGGAGGGAAGAGCCGAGGAATAACAAGCGTTAGGGGAGCACGGGAAGATGGGGTCCACCAATACAACCCCCATTTTCTTATTTTATTATTATATTTTATTTAATTCCTGGTTAAACCATTTTACACTCATGTAGACGGGTAATTTTAGTTAGAGTCACAATGTCTATATGTCAGTGACGTAACAGTAATTTCGCAAGGGTAAAAACGTTAAACACTTTATCCAACCCATCTTTATAAAATCCATATTTTATAAATTTTAAAAAACTACAAAAATATATAAAAGAAAGTTTTAAAAAATATATAGCAACTTAAAAAACAAAACAAAATAAAAATAACCAACTAATCACAGTTAATTAAGTCAAACTCAAACACGAAGTAATTGATCCCATGTTCTTGCTGGTTCTGATTTAAACCTGCCCAGAATCAATGGCACTTCTTTTAATTCTTCACATCCATCACCTTCATTACATGTACCTTCGTCTTCTTCTTCATCATCATCTTCATCTTCCTTTTCAATCTTCAACTCTTTCATTGTATCTTCTACTTCTTCTTCTTCATCACTTTTCTCCACCATTGATTCCCTAAATATGTTCGCCAATGAAGACGACCTGTACGGTGCAGATCTACATCTCGTCAACAAGAACGCGTTCTTCGGCGGCGTTCGTGATATCAAACTTTCATTTATATTATCAACTTCTGTTGTTGTTACATGCTGTACATCAACTTCTTCTGGTTCTTTTTGGCGTTCTTGTTTGTTTTTTCCGGAGTTTTTATAACTCCGAAAGAACGAGATCAGTTGTTGTTTTTGTTCTTCTTCTCCTTCTTGGTGGTTTTCTCCTTGTTGGTGTTGCTCAACATGTTGCTTCTGTTGATGTTGTCTGTGTTTTCCGGAGTTTTTATAACTCCCGCATCGAAAGAACGAGACCAGTTCTTGTTTTTGTTCTTCTTCTCCTTCTTGGTGGTTTTCTCCTTGTTGGTGTTGCTCTTGTTGGTGAGGATGTTGCTTCTGCTGGTGTTGTTTGTGTTTTCTGGAGTTTTTATAACTCCCGCAGCATCGAAAGAACGAGACCCGTTCATTTTCTTGGTGGTTTTCTCCTTGTTGGTGTTGCTGGTGTTGGGGTGCGTTTTCTGTGTTTGTTCTGGAGTTTCCGCATTTCCAGCATCGAAATAAAGTTACCCATTTGGACCAAACGTTTGTACACGAGAACGGTTTGATGGTTCTAAGGCAACGGCAGAGGCGGTTGCGGTTGCGGTGGTGGTGGTTGGTTGCGGTGGCGGTGGCTGTAGCTGTGGTGGTTTTGTGGTTTTTTTTCTTGGAGCGGCTGACACGGACTTGGCCGATGCACGTGACTTTAGGTGAAGATGGTTCTTGTGTGGTCTCGATTAGTGTGTTTTTCTTTCTAACGAACATAGGGCTGGCACGTGACCTTCTTCTGCTCTTGTTTCCCACGTTGCTTCTTAAAAACCTCATCAATGGCGGTGGGAACTTCTCTGTTGTTGTTGTTGTTCTTCCTGGGCTTGATATGGGTTTTGTTGGTTTATTCATTTTGTGCTTTAAATTCAAAAAAAAAAAAAAAGAAAGAAAGAAAGAAACCTCACTTTTTTTTTCACTCAAATTTTTTTTTTGAACGGCGGCGGCGGGATTGGGCTCAGTGGCATGCCTCTTCAAATTTTTTTTTTTAAGAACACAAAAGAGTGTGTGTTAAAGGTGTGGTTTGGTTTCTCTCTCTAGCCTCAACAATGGAGGTTTTAGAGAGAGAGAGAGAGAGTGAGTGGGTAGGGGAAGTGGGAAGGGGGATAATGGGTTGATGGTGGTTAATATAGGAGTGTTGCTTTGGTTTGAAATAATTACTGTGTGACAAAGATCTACCTTAATATATGCTAATATGTTGAGTTATAATAAGATTATATAAATTGTGGTTAGTCTGTTACATATGGGAAAATATATATGAATTTTATTACAGCTAATAATATTTTGGGCATTACGAAAGTAATCAATGATTCTGGTGATATTTTATTGTTATAATGACCGGTTAAATAAAGGAGTTATATAAAATAGTTGTAAGAGTAACTAATATTTTTTTGAACGGTAAATTTGGATCACTGACGTACCACTGGAGTATAATCGTGTCATCAGCGGAACCACCTAATCATATTCATCTCCACTAAGCATAATGCCTATACACCGTTGCCGTTTTAGTCTACTGAGTTAACTTCATCCATTATTTTTGTTAAGGAGAATGGCAATCAATCATTTTATATGTAATTATGTTAACTAGAAAAGCAATTCGGCCATATAATGACCGAATTGCCCTTCTCGTTAACAGAAATAATAGATGAAATTAACACAGTGGACTAAAATGGCAACACTTAAACTTTTTTGGCCCCACAGGAGAAAACTGAAACCTTTAGACTAAACTGGTAAACTTTGAAGGTAGAGTTAGTGCCGATGTTCAGAATGCTCGATAAGATCTACTTTTAAAACTTTGATGTATAGCTCGTGATCTTAACAATGAAAGAATATTGTCTTCAATTATTCCTTCATTTGGTAGATCCTCTATATGTTCGGGAGATATCACCACACATGTATGTTTCAAAATCATGTTATGTAAAATAATACATGTGTGTGATTTTTCTGATCTTCATGGATGCAATGGCCTTGCAAGTTGTGCGAGAATGTACCACCCGCCTTTTAAGACCCCGAAGGTTCTTTCAACGTCCTTTCATGTCGCTTTGTTTGCTTTGATATACAGGCAACGTTTTGCATCGTTTTCAGGAGGGTATATCCCATCCGCAAGATAATAACCAAATCTATACTGGACTCAATTTAACACGAATGGATAGTGTGGAACCGATCCATCCAAATATTTACTAAACAAATACAATTGGTCGAGGACGTTGATGTCGTTGTTTGACCCAGGGGGTCAAAAAAGGCATGCTAAACCCACAAATCTTGTGATGCCTCCGCTTCAAACATAATCATCGAACCATTATGATCACCCCTCATGAATTGATCTCGCCATTCTCGTGGACAATTCCTCTAAGGCTAGTGCATACAACTTGCACTCCCCAGCATTCCCGGAAAGCCATGACATCTCTCATGTGCCGAAACAAACGTTGAATCTCGTGGTAACTCGGCCTACGAAGAAATTCTATACCATAGAAACTAATAACGCCATCACAAAAATCTTGCAAGCTTTCACGTGATGTTCTCTCGAACATATGCAAACAATCATCAAGCGAGTCAAGAGAATTACCATAGGCTAGTTGTCGTATAGCTGACATGCGTTTTTGTAACGACGTAAAACTTTATTGCGAAGAAATGCCTCTCATTATGTCAGTCACTTTTTTCGTCGCCACCTCTCTGCCATGGTCCAAAATCGGTGGAGATCGATTTTCGGGTGTTCTCTCGAGGTGATGTCGATGGTGTTCGATTCAAGGGTGATTCATGTCCTTGGATTTAGCTAACAGCTGTTGAATCAAGGTATTGCAACTTGGTTAGCTAGGTTTTATTGTTTCTATTTGGTTTGCATCTAAACTCCTTGGTGAGCAATCCAAAGTTCAGTTTGGATTTGTTTGTATACACGTTTCCGCTATTCTAATTAAAATTTTGAACACACATTTAACAAACCTAACAAGGGTCCGAGTTCTGCTTAGGAATGGGCTAAAGTTAGGGAGTTAATGAATATGCGTCATAATATCTCTTTATTAGAAGCCAAAGATAGGTGGATGTGAATTAGTGGCCAGAATATGATTTTTTCGATTAAAATCCTTTGTAGAGAGACTGTGGGGGCGGGGGGTTGTTTGGAATAATTAAACCTCACTCAAAATTAACTACTTTGCGTGGAGAGCTTACATGGGAATGTTCCCATCAAAGGAAGCGATGATGGCTAAACGGATCCTGATAACTTCTACTATATGTTGTAGGTGTGTTTATTTCAAAGAACGGTGACCACATCCTTGTGGTTGTCGGGTGGCAAATTTTTGTCTGAATGAAAATATTGATGTAGCGGATGTGTTGGATCATGTTAAAACGCGGGTCTAGTCGAAGGTTTGGAAGAAGGTGATTAGTATTGTTGTATTGGCTACTCTTTGGAGATAGCAAAAAAAAGTAGAAACGAGAAAGAATTCAATGGAAATAAAATGATAGAGTTATTAAGTAAGAGTTCTTTTTGGGATAAAGAATAGATCCAATTTTGATTCGTTAAAATGAGAGTTGCGGATTGATTTTAATATTTGCAATACGTTGTAATTAACATAGACAAATCCAATCTTTACGGCATCGGAGTTGGCAATGAAGAGATCGGAGATATGGCTTTAGAGGTGGGATGCAACCCGGATTCAACTCCGTTCAAGTACCTTGGTCTCATGGTGGGAGCCAACATGAATCGCATTAACAATTGGAAACCGGTTTACGAAG
Source organism: Helianthus tuberosus (assembly GCA_030545235.1). Taxonomy (NCBI): domain Eukaryota; kingdom Viridiplantae; phylum Streptophyta; class Magnoliopsida; order Asterales; family Asteraceae; genus Helianthus; species Helianthus tuberosus. The sequence continues at coordinate 34,222,451 of CM060358.1, read as the reverse complement.
TATTTCGAGCTAGACTTGCTAATTGGAAGTCTCATCTTCTTTCGATCGGAGGAAGGGTGGTCATCATTAGAGCGGTTCTAGAGAGCCTTCCTTGCTATTATTTTCCGCTCTACAAAGCCCCCAAAAAGGTTATTTCGGACTTGGAGGCCATGATTAAAAAATTCTTGTGGGGAGGCTCTTCCGAAGAAAGGAAAATGCACTGGGTTAATTGGAACCGTGTGTCGCGTCATGTGAAAGAAGGAGGATTAGGTTTGAATAAACTTAACGAGGTCAACATTTCGCTTTTGTCCAAATGGGGGTGGCGATACAAAACAGAGAAAAACAATCTTTGGAAACGTGTTATTGACACGTTTCATTATAATCGGGTCGGGTGGGAATGCATTCCTCTTAAGAAGTCTTTTTTTTGGAGTTTGGAACAATATAGCAAAAGTTTTTTTGAAAACTAAGATTGGGGATTCAAATCTTCGGAGAGAAGTTGGTGACGGCAACGACATAGCATTTTGGTTAGATTGCTGGGTTGCGTCGGAGCCTCTTAAAATGATTTTCCCGGAATTATTCTCGTTGGAAGAGGAGAAAAGATGTCGTGTGGCGGACCGGTTCAATCGGATTGATGGTGAGCAGGTTTTCACGTGGAACTGGAAATCGGTTGTGACCGATTCGGGGTTGTCTAATAGAGTTGTGCAGCTCGAGAATTTACTAAACAACATTCACGTTGCGGATGGATGCGATAAGTGGAAATGGACTCTAGATTCGGCGGGAGTGTTCTCGGTTAAATCGGTTAAAAAGCTTCTTCGCGAGGATTCGCCGAGCATAAGTGGTCATAAAACGGAGTGGTGTAAATGGATTCCTCCCAAAATTAACATTCATGCGTGGAGAGCGGGTTTGGATAGCATCGCTACAGGTGAAGCGTTGAGAAAAAGAAACATTCAGGTGGGTGACTCTATGTGTCGTCTGTGTGGATCGGACGAAGAAACCGTAGAACACTTGTTCATTGGTTGCTTTGTTGCGTCTAACGTTCGGAATGGTATTAGCACGTGGTGTAACATTCCAAGTATCTTTGCATTCTCAATTAAGGATTTGTTGGATCTCCATTCGAATATTGCCGGGTCGGAAAAAAAAGAAGATAGCGGTTCAAGGTATTATAAGGATTGCGTGTTGGAGTATTTGGAGGGCAAGAAATAATTTGGTGTTTTCAAATAAATCGGTGAGAATTGACAACATTACTAGTGAGATCAAAGTGTTGAGTTATCTGTGGTGGTCGAATAGATCAAAGTTTAAAGGAATGGAGTGGAGGGATTGGTGTGCTTTTGTAAATATGTAATTGTAGTTTGTTTTTTGGTTGTAGTGTTTTGGTCGGCCCAGTTTGGGCCGGCTTGTTTGTGAATGAAGTTTACCTTTCAAAAGAAAAATATACTTTGCTCAACAGCTTTTAATTGGTTTTCGTTCTATTTTTAATAGATCTATGACATTAATTAAAAAGTTAACAATTGTTAGTTATTGATTTTTCATCAAAACAATGGTAATTAAATGAAACGTATAATTTTTAGGACTATACAACATTGTTTTTCTTTAAATTTTTAAATATTTAGAATTGTAATTTAACTAAAATCACCCATTTAAATATTTAGTATTGTAATTTAACTAAAATCACCCATTTGCAAGTCTGCCTGGAACACCAATATACTATACCAAAATAGACGAACCGCAAAGTTTGGGATTGTCCAAAAAGAAATCTTGAATTCAACTCTCAACACGGTTAGCATTTGGGGTAAATTCAACCCGGTTAACATAAAACGATACGTTTTACAATTCCGTAAGTCTTAAGCCTAAAAATATAGGTATGAAATCGCTTGGACTACAAGAGTTTTACGGATTAGGCCATCCGTAGTCATAAAGCCCCTAGTGGGGCGTTATGCGACACGTGTCGTGCCACGTCACACAGGGGCTTTATTGGGCGTTATATCACTAAAGCCCGTAGTCATAAAGCCCCTACCCATCAATACCTAATTATGAATTTTTGAATTTATTAATTAATTATAAAAACCCTTGCTAATTTTTGATTGGCCAAATGAAGTAACCAAACATACATAACGCCGCGAAAAATCTCGCGCCCTCCCCCCATTTTTGAAACATAGCGCCGATGGTTTTGGTGTTCCGGGCGTTTTTGGGGCGCTATCTGTGCTTTGGGCGCCATATGCAGCCCCATAACACAAGGTCTTAGCATGTGAAGTTCAAAGTTTACCTAGTTGTCAAAAGTGACCCAAGTGAGATTTTCCTGAAAAAAGTTTTTGCACATCCTCTATTCAAATTTATATTTCTTTTGTTATCACCCGTCCAATTTTCTCACACTCTTCACAGCTAATCACAACTTAACACCTCAACACCAAAGTCAAACACACACACACATTTTCCAATCACACCTCAACACCAAAGTCTTACACACACATTCTCCTATTAGGCTGGTGGGTATGGTGACGGAAGGAAGCCGACGACGGGATGAAGACGGAGGGGGCGGCGTGGGAGGATTGGCGTCGCCGAGGGGGAGGCCCACCTGTTTGGTTCGTCGCAAACGGCACAACTCGGACGGGGAGGACGGGGCGGAGGGGGACGGAGGGGGGGGCGGCGTGGGAGGACGGTGGTGACGTGGCGGCGCCGGGGTGGAGACGGGAACCATACCGAGCAGCCTTAGGCCAGGCACGGCGGTCACTTTTAGGACTGTGATGGCCATTTTCAACGCGTGATGGGCCACCGCTACCATAAACGAAAACGTGTTATAGCACCACGAAATCTGATTTCGTTAATTTCTTCACGGCCGTGATGGTTTTTTTTGTGAGGGTAATTGTTGGTTGGGGGGAAATTGTTGGGTGTGGTGGTGAGTGATGACCATTGCCACCAAAAAAGGTTGTGAGTGATGGAAAAATGGTTGATGACATGGCGGAACTTGATTGGTGCTTGTGAGTGATCGAATTCTATCACTAGTGACCACCCCCTCCCCCCTTACTACGTGACAAACATTACGTGTTTGGCCTCCATCGCGCGTGATAGAACACTCACGGCAGTGTGCTATCACCCATCAGTCATCACTTGCCCACCCCGACCACCATTAATAAAAGAAAAACTTAAGACTATGGGGTATGGGGCGGGGGTTGGATACAAACGCCCAAGTCACCACCTCGGGTGGGCTTGGGTTTCGGCGTGGCCCTTTGGGCGGGGGTTTCAGCCCGGGCATTGGGCGGGCCTAGCGGTCTTCCGTGACCGGCTCTCATTGGCTGGGTTGGCTAGGCTATAAGTGGCTATGATTTAAATTTAAAAAACAACCCTTTGGCCAAGCCAAACCCATACCCCAACTACATTTATAGTAATTGAAACTGACCAACCCACGCGGGCTAGCCACGCCCCGCCATACCGACCCAACATGCAACTGACCAACGATACCCCTTGAAGTCCACGTGTCAACCTATGCCCCAAACCTTCGCCCCACCATACCCCACGGTCTAAAGGATGTTGTTCAGTTTTTATACATGCAAGGCTTTTTTTCATTCATAAAGTCAGGTCCAATTGTTCAAAGATGTATAAATTTGCCATATTTTCTTCATTTCATAATGACAGTTCATGAATCAAAACTTGTAATCAGATAGTATTGTTTTTTCTTGTGAAAAAAAATGAAAAAAGGTATTGATATTTACAATATTATTTTCTATAATTTAGGTTGAATTTGCACGATTGGATGTAATCAGACAACTTTTTACTTGAAAAGGCAGCAGATTTGTGTGTCAAGAATATTTATTATTTTATTACTTTTTCCATTGAAGTTTGTACCTATGTGATTTATATTATTATTTTGTTTTTTTTTTCTATTTTCACATTAATTGTTTAGATTTTTACAATGTTTATTTTTTTTTAAATTAATATTATTTGTATAACTAATGTATAGGTTTATAATTGTACACCTAGATAGACCAATGTTTTATAACCGATTAATCGTACATGTCATCGAATAAAAGTTAACCATGTGACGATCATAAATAACTTAATATACGTTATCTATAAAAGAATGAAACCAATTTATCCTTGGTGTGAATTCAAATTGTTAGTAAAATATGAGGTTATGGTTAAGTAAAAAATGAAGATAGATAGTAAATGAATAAGTAAATAGGATTTTTGAAGAAGAAAAGCAAAAAAATAAAAAAATAAAAATAAAAATTCCGGTCGAGCTACCTAGTCCGGTTTGCCGGACACTGGTTCAACTAGTCTGATAAATTCAAGGACTCAAGTGGACCGATTATGTAGCTAGTTCCCGTCCGATTACGAAAGAAGTGGAATAGGCGTTACTAGTTATCAAGCCACTTGATTTATTAGATTTCTTTTTCTATTATCATTAGTCTTTTTTTTTTACTCTTAGTGTCCTACGTTATTTTAATACTAGTATTAAGCCTCTGCGTTGCAGCGGTTGTCATAAAACTGTGTTAATTAGTAGCAATCCTATACCATTGTCAGCGACCACAAACACCGAAAAAACTCGTAAATACAAAATAAATAAAAACGGGAATTAATAACGCCGAGCGAAAAGCAGACGTAAAATCTTTGAATCACGCTCGCTTGTTGCTGAAACCGAAACGTAAAACATAGAAAAAAATAACTAAGTCCATCCAGGACCCACGCGTTGGACGAACTTGTCAAGACGAGCCAGTCAAACGGGAAAAAGATATACGAAAAAATGTTGAACCCCAAACGCACGTTGCGGTGCGGTGCGTTAACTCACAAAATTTAGAACGAAACGAAAAACTTGGGAAAATGAGAAGCATGGTGGACCAAAATTGAAAATAAAAAAGAGTTGAGATTAAATTGCAAAAGATGAAAAACTTTGGGTTAAAAAGTAAAAAAAAACAAAGGGTCTAAATTGCAAAATTGAAATTATTGATTAGTTTTAGATAAAGATAAAGATGAGTGATATCTATATATTGGTTATTGATTAATATTAATATTAATATTAAAATAAATTTATTAAACAAATATAAATAAAATTTATTTGATTGAAGGAGAGAATGCCATGTGGTATTTTTTTTATTATAAGTTAGATTAGATAACATGGATTAGATCATTTTCATTTTTTTTTTTTTTTTTTTTTTGAAAGGCATTAGATCATTTTCATATAAGTGAGTTTAAATGACATTTTGTGTTGACTATATAAATTTATCATGCTCAATTTGAGATAAAAAGTTATTTATTTGGTAATAAACAAAAAAAACAGAAATAGAATGTTATCTATCATACAAGCAATGTAAAATTGAAAACTTCTTGTAAGGTTATGTTTGGACTCACTTTAACAAGATATACTTGGTTGCTTTTATGGGACTATGTATGGTCTTATGGATTTGACAACACCAACGAAAAAATCATTTGAAATTTTAAAATCATTATAAAAAATAACAATAACAACAACAATAATATAATTATTATTTATGAATATCTTTGAAAGTTTTAACTATATAATTATTATTTATTAACTAGAATTGATTCCCCATATTGCAGGGTTGTTTTTTTAACGTGATTTGAGCGTACTGATTTTTTTTTTTTTTTTGTAATTGCTTAATGATTAAAGGGTAGATCAAAGGAAAACGTTCATAAAAATAAGCACGAAAATTTATTATATTTGACATCACTCATGAAACGTAATCTTACTTGAATTTATAAAGTATAACGAAAATGTAGTATATTGACCCGATTCGTTTCTAAACAAAATTTACGTGAAAATGTAGACCAACTGAGAACGTCTATAAAATAAGCACCAAAACGTATGATATTTGACATGAATCATTTTCGATAAAAAATATGTTGAAAAGTAAAACAACCTGAATTTATACCCAACGTGTACATAAAGATAATCACGTAAAATTCGAGGGGGGTTAAAATGACATGTTACAAAGTTTTTAGAAATTTTAGAGGGTTTAAGTGTTAATATTAAAAGTTGAGGAGCGAAATTTATAAAAAGACAAAAAAAAATCAAGTTTGTTAGTATAGCTAACAACTTGATCAATTATATATAATAATATGTATGAAAGTTATAACTCATTTAGTATATTATTTTTCATGCAAGACTTTCCAAGTATTAAAAAAATATTATTGTACTCTTGTGAAAAGGGGTATAAATAACATAAAACACCATAAATCTTGATATGAAAAGAGCAAATTTCTTAAAACCAAGAAATGGCTCCCACCTTCTCCTTTATAGCATCTATTTTCCTATACAATCCAATAAAGCATTTACATGGTTGAGTTAAGTTTTGGTATTTTTACAAAACTACCCCCACTACCCTTTGTGCACATAACCTTTAGCATCCCAAAAACTGGTATAGTTTAGGAAATTCCACTAACTATGAAATGACATATCATATAGGAGTTTACCCAACACTCCAATCAACAAGAAAACAAAATGTCACCATGGGTTTCAGAATTTATTTCCTTTCTTGCACTCAATCAAGAACTTGTCTTTTGACCCCACAATAAAACAGGCCCCTTATCAAAACCAACAACACTAGAGGCACCATCAATTATTTGACAATCGAACTCTGTTAGTGGAATAGCTTAGGATTTATCAAAACAAATTCTGGTTAAATCGGGTTAGTTCGGGTCAAGTAGTGTTACGTTGTAACCAACTTCACATAATATAGAGCCTCTAGCGGTTCGATTTCAGCTTCTATAGTTTTTTTTTTTTTTTTTTTTTTTTTGCCTTTTAACTATCTTGAAACTTGAAAGTCAAAATGTCAAATGTATATCACCAGCTACGGTTTAGCTGATCTTATTAGTAGGGTTTCGTGAGTTTTCAATAACATGTTCTAAGAGTTACGAAGAAAACTACACAAGGGGGCGGTTCCCCTAAGAAGCCTATTTTGCCTAAGTTGCCTAAGAAGCAATCTACACCATTTTTTTAAACAACCAATGGACCAGATTAGATCCCTAATATTAAACTAGATAAGTAAACAAAATAAAACGCGCGGGGGTATTTTCGTCATAAACAAAAAAATAGTACTGGACAAAAAGCAAAGCAGTTACGATTCAAAAACAGTTCTTCTTCACTCTCTCTCAAAACTTCCCAATCGCTAACAAACGTCCCCTAAAATCGACAATCAGACAGACGAAAATCGAACAAACAACAACAAAAACAGCATCAACGATGGATTCAGAGAGTACGTTCCATTTTTTTTTTGCATTTTGGTGTATTCGTTTCAATTTTGTACGGTTTTTCTAAGTTTCTTCGAAATCAAATCGATTACACAGGTTCTAAGAGATCTACAAGAAGCCAGAAGCATAAAGAAACAAAACCTGATGACGATTTCGAAGGTTTGTTAAGGATCTGTAAACGAACAGATTTCTAGGGTTTTAATATGCCTAAACTGATTCATGTTCTGCATTTTATAAAACAGATCGATCGTTGTGTTTTAATGAAATAGTGCTGGTTTATTTTTTGTGCTGGTTTATTTTCTGTGCTGGTTTATTTTCTGTGCTGGTTTAACCTATGTGCTAGTTTAGTGTTTTAGAAATATCTAGCACAAAGTTGTGGTTGGTTTTCTGGTTTTGATACAAATATGTGCTAGTTGGTTATCTGTGCTGGTTTAACCTATGTGCTAGTTGGTTTTTTGGGTTCCAAATATGTGCTGGTTTACTATCTGTGCTAGTTTATTGTTTTAGAAGAAACTAGCACAAAGGGTTTAGTGTTTTCTAGTAAACTAGCACAAATTCTAGTTGGTTTACCGTCTGTGCTACTTTAGTGTTTTAGAAGAAACTAGCACAAGTGGTTTTTTGGGTTCCAAATCTGTTGTGGTTTACCGACTGTGCTACTTTTAAATTCAGGAGATAAGTAATATAAGTTTCAGTTGCTTTTTTGTGTGTGAAAACAGAGCTGTACAATCCCAAACCACTACAAATTGTACAACCAGGAGAACCAATCCCTACTTTTGATAATGAACCTTTGCATCCCATTCCACTCAAAGTTGTAAGACCAACAAAAAAGGAATATTATATGAGTCCGAAATTTTGGAATGAAGTAGCAATCTGGGGGCCAAGCTATACCAATCATCCTACTTCTGGTGGTGAACCTTCAGATCCCATAAAAGAAGAGATTGATGAGAAACCTGAAATCTCAGTTGTACAACCCAAAAAAGAAGAAGATGGTGAAAAACAAAAGATCCCCATCCTACAACCTAAACATGAAGAAGATTAGGAAAAACCTATAATCTCAGTCAAGAATTTTGGAAGGAAGTAGCAATCTAGCCAGCTCCTGCTATGATCATCATGTTTATGTTGTTTGTTTTAGTTTTCTAATGTTATCAATGCTGTTATGTATTATGATCATGTTTTTCTGAACCTTATGTAACAATGATGTTTTGAATTATAAAAATCATGGTTTATTATGTATTAAATGATCAAAATGGTACTGGTTATTGTTTTTTTAATATATAGTACACTTTATAACTTGTGCTGGTTACTATGTTTCTTCTGAAATTACTTGCAGGCTCATCAGACAGTGACTTCGAACAACCGGAAAAGAAACAAAAAACAGCACTAAAAGTTGTTGCCACAAACCTTGAACCTATACGATCAACACTTTTCAAGGAATTTGATAAGAAAAAAAGAATTAGAATCAGGAACAGCCCAAAAAACCTTGCTCAATTCATGCAAGTGTTATCTGACGAACAGAAAGCAGAAGTAGATAACATGGGATTTGAAAGCATGAAGAACTTTGATATAACAAAAATACCAACTAATCTGGGATACTGGCTCACTAACAATTATGAACCTACAATCAACACACTGAATCTAGGTACACATAATGTAGTGATAACACCTAACCTAGTACAAGAAGTTCTTGGCATACCAATGGGTAAAGTGAAGGTTACGGAGACTAAACCATCAATGAGTGATCCAGTTGTTGCAGAGTTTAGAAATCAATTTGAAATTGATGATGAACTGCCAAAAATGCATCATATTATTCATGTTGTGAAAGAACAGAAGGAGAGTGGAAGGCTATTTCAACTGAACTTTCTTGTAATGTTCAACTCAATAATGGCAGAGCTCACACACGGTGGCAGCGTCAACATGAAATTCCTTCCAACATTGCAACCTGATGTAGATATTAAGGATGTTGACTGGTGCAGCTACGTGATCGACTGCTTGAACAGAAAGACAACAAGCTGGTTCCAATCTAAAGCAGCACACTACATCAGACCGATAACATTTCTAGTGGTATGTTGTAGTTATCTAAAAATGATCTATATTTATTGTTTTTTATCAAACATAATAACAAAAACTAACTTGTAAATCAATCAGTTGGTTTATGCTCATGATACATACCAAAGAACAAATCCAACACAGAAGATGATACCAGCTGTAATGTATCATAAAAATGATACAATTAAAAAGCTTGGTCCGGTGGTGGAAAGCAATAAAAGAAAGAGAAGTAAAAAAGATGGGAAACCAGCACAGAAACTCACCTTGACAACACAAACACCTACTCAAAAGGTGGTGAAGAGTAAGAAGAAAACAAGTTTGAAAGCAGCAACAACTGGTGAAACAGAAGAAAATGAAAAACGAAAGAATTTGAAGGTAAAACTGAAGATGAAGAAAAAAGCACCAGCTGAACAACCTCTATCCACATATCAAAAAATCTCAAAGGAAACTGATGAAGCTAGAAATCATTACTTTAGTGACTTCCCAGAATCTCTAGACATTACACAAAGTTTGGACATTCCACAATCCCAGGAAAAACTCTCACAAATTCCACCTACAAATCCAACAAGTGGAGTGGTAATTTCTATTTTATTGTGTTTATCTGTAGTATTACTGAAAAAAGTGCTGGTTTAGATGGTTATTGAAAAAATGTGCTACTTTTATGACATTTGTTGAAAAATGTGCTACTTTTATGACATTTAGTGTTTGGGATGTTAAATTGTGCTAGTTTATACCTAGTATATGTTAGTTTAATGTTAGAATTTGGAATGTGAAATTGTGCTGATTTATATGCTAAAGTGTGCTGGTTTAAATGGATTGTAAAACTGTGCTAGTTTGAAATGTGCTACTTTTATTGTAAACTTTTATCATGTGTATGTAAAAATAAAAATGGAAAATGTGCTACTTTTACAATTTGTGCTACTTTATAAAAAGAATGTGTTACTTTTACAATTTGTGCTACTTTATAAAAAGAATGTGCTGGTTATCTTTTCAGGAATGGATTTGTCTGATAAAATCCAAAACAAAAGAGCTGGACATGCATGTCAAAGAAACACACGAAATGATTGCAAAATGTTTAACAAAGTACAGAGGTGAGGAGGTTGTGGATGTTGTGGATGAGTGGAGAAAAAGATTGGTAGTATATGGTGAAAAGTACAATTTCGAGAAGCAAGAATCAGAAGCAGGGAATGAAGAAAAGAAAAAAGGAGGAAGTGGAGAGAAGACAGAAGGAGGGAATGAAAAGGAAGAAGGGAATGAAGTTAAACTTACCCAATCACAAAAAAAAATGGTGGTCTCACAATTTGATTCAACTCCTTTCAGAATCACCAGTTCAATGTGGCCAGAGATTATAAAAAAAATAGAAAAGGCAGAACAAGCAGCAAGCAGCAAGCAGCAAAAAAGATGGTGCTGATCATGGAGTTGGTGGTGAAGAAGAAAAGGATGCAGGTGGAGAAAAGGCTAAAGATGGTAAACCTGATGGGGAAACAACAAAGAAAGGAGGTGAAGATGCTAATGAACCACCAAAGGGAGAAAGTGACACTGCTGGTCAACCAGCAAAGAAAGAAGGAAATGAGGCTGCTGGTCAACCAGCACAGCAAGGAGAGGTTTTTAAAACACCAGAAAAGGAAACCAAAAAAGACAGTGAAAAACAAGAATTCATAGGTGAAGACCTAAACGCCGGAGACCAGAAGAAAAAAAGACAAAGCAAACGTACAACTCAACCTGCCGAACCTTTATGTTCACCATATATGCAGCGAGTTATACAAATAAAAACAAAAACTGAAAAAATTGAACAAAGGATAGCCGAATGGATGTTCTCGACAGTTGACGACCCCTGGTAAGTATAAAAACCAACAAAATCTTAATTGGATAAAAATAAGTATTTAAACTAATGTGTATTACAACAATGCAGGGTGTTTATATTTGAGACAGCATTTAGCACAAACCTTTCAAGGGTATTTCTGGAGTCGCTTCACCCGAACTTATACATACATGTCCAAGTCCTAACAGCTTGGTCATTGGTACTAAACAGTGAAGAGGTCTACAAAAGCAAAGGTTCACCGGCAAGAGTTTTCTGCCCATGCAACATGCTGGTATGTTTTCTAATATGTGCTGGTTTTAATAACAGATTAGAAAAAGCACATTTAACAAAATGTGCTGGATTATTACACATTGTGCTGGTTTTGAAATATTAATGTTTTATTAATAGCTGGTTAGTCTAATATATGAAATGCTATTATTGTGCTGGTTCATAACACATTGTGCTGGTGCTGGTTTATAACACATTGTGCTGGTTTCTGTGCAGGGAGAAAACAATTTCAAACCAAAACTGAACAAAAAGACCTGCACACAAAATTTCAGAGAAAACATTGCCGCGACATTGATGACTACCGGGTATGAAAGTATTAGGAAAGTGGACATGTTGTTCATTCCAATACTACAAAACAAGCACTACTACATTGTATGTTTTGATTTCAAGGGAGAAGACATCAAGATTATAGACAACATGAAAGGGAAAGCAAAAGCACAAAAAATGACACGTGCTAAAAGAGTGGTAATATATTGATGCCCATTAATTCTGTGCTGTTTATTTTAATTATATTTGTGATGCTTAGGGATTTTGATTTTGAAAATTTTCAAATTACAGAAAGAAATTGTATGTGATTACCTTGAAGTTGAATACCCAACAATGCACCCAAAGATGTCGCCCTTGGAACCAGAAATAATGAAAATGTCATGGCAAACGGAAAAGAACTTTGTAGATTGTGGTGTCTTTGCAATGAGACACATGGAGACATACACAGGGAAGCATGTGAGCAAAAAGGAATGGGATAGTGGGCTGTCGAAAGAGTCACCGGAACAAGACAAAGAGTTGGTTGAACTGAGATACAAGTATTTAAGCAAAATACTTTTATCCGACATCAACTTAGCGAAAGGTGAAATGATGGAAATGTTAGAGAAGTATGAGAAGATGGAGCCTGAAAAGAAAGAGGAATGCAAGAAAAATGCGGAAACGAAAATCAATGACAGATTGAACAACAAATATTGATTGTGTTGGTTGAACAATATAACATTAGTTTGGTAGTTGTCTGTAATATTTTGTGCTGGTTTAACAATTAATATGGTGCTGGTTTAACAATTACATTGTACTGCTTTAACAGTTATATTAGGAAAGTTAATTTTATGCTGGTTTTACAATTAATATTGTGCTGGTTTCACTATGACAATATGTGATGGTTTCATAGAAGAAGTTTAAAATTGTGCTGGTTTTATAATTGTGCTGGTTTTAAAGAACAAAGTTTAAAATTATTAGTTTGGTAGTTGTCTGTAATATTTTGTGCTGGTTTAACAATTAATATGGTGCTGGTTTAACAATTACATTGTACTGCTTTAACAGTTATATTAGGAAAGTTAATTTTATGCTGGTTTTACAATTAATATTGTGCTGGTTTCACTATGACAATATGTGATGGTTTCATAGAAGAAGTTTAAAATTGTGCTGGTTTTATAATTGTGCTGGTTTTAAAGAACAAAGTTTAAAATTGTGCTAGTTTTAAACGGTATATTGAAAGTTGAAAAATCAAATTCTTGACAATTGCATTTAAAAATCAACAAAAACTAATAATGTGCTGGTTGAATGTTGTAAACATAATAAGAATACAAGAAATCCAAACTGAAATGAAAAAAATAACAAATCCAAATATCATGATTTCCAAAGACACACGACTAACTGCTCTTCTGGGAATCAGCAACAGTAGTCTTCATCTTACAAGTCCGACTATTATGTCCATGACCTCCACATATCAAACAACCTCTAGTTTTAGGTTTCTTTGATATTCTTGAAGATGATACCTCACGAAAAGACTTTAAGCGTTTGTTTGAACCACACCCCTTGTTTCTAATACCACTAGGTGGAAGAATGGTAGCAGAAGACGATGAACATGGCTGATCAGTACGAAGAATATTAGCTAATCTTGCATTCTTGTCAAGTGATTCTGCAGGAAGGTCAGCAGAATCAACCTTCAACTTCGACTCGATCACTTGGTCTCTATACAACGATAACAGGTCAATATTTGTAACAAGACGGTTAACAATATGTTCAGTTGCAGTCATTATCTCACGCACAATGCTGGAAGCACGTTCAACTTGATTACCAGCAGCATTTTGATCAAAACTCGAAACTTTTGTCTTTTTTGGAACAACATCTCTTGTCCAACGCCCCATAACATATTTTTTAGGGAACTCCTTTATACCACAAAGACGAAGAACACAAAAGGCATGCCTACATAGCAAACCATACTGCTCATATCGGTTGCAGCTGCATTTAATTACCATATCCTTAGGAGTAAAAAGAACCTACACAAATAACAAATGCTTTATATTGTGCTAGTTTATAACAAAGTGTGCTGGTTTATATATGTAAAATTCTAATTGTAAATATAAATCACTGTGCTACTTAAAATGTATTGTAAAAAGCAGAACATGTTTGTGCTACTAAAGGTATAAATAAATACCTCATGAAGGCCGGGAAGATTGACCTGTAGAATATAAAACTTAATTGAATCACCAACTTCTTCTTCACGCCTGCACATACAATTCTTGCAAGCAAGTCGAATTTCTTCTTGAACATCAAAAAATATCCCCCGAGTATAAATCTTTACAGCTTCCCGTTCCAATTCATAATTGGTTTTCATGGCAGGTTCTGTGTATCTGGTATCATGATCACGTTTGCTGCGCTTAAACCTCTGAGATTCCATTGCAGTATCAAAATGGCTCAAAAACTCAACTAATGACAATTTTGTGTTGGTTAATTGACCAAAAAAATGATTTTCACTCTCAGACCTAGATGTTGTACGCATAAGACCGGACATATGTTCATGACGATAGTATGCAGGAATCCAATCTGATCTGAGGTTGTACATATCAGACAGCCAGCTGTTACTAGTAAGGTTGTACTTAATCATTAAATCACACCATTGTGTCTCAAACTGTGCTGGTTCAAGAGCATCAGTCCATACAACAGCACATATATCATCTTTAAAAACCTCATCTTGTGATAGCTCAGTACCAACCTATAACAAAAAAAATAATTAGTATATTAAAACAGCAAAAAAATCCTAAAATGTGCTGGTTTATATGTTAAAGTGTGCTAGTTGATGTATAAACTTAAACTATGATGCTTAAACTGTGATGGTTTAAAGAAAGTGTGCTGGTTTAAAAGTGTGCTGAGTTATATGCCAAAGTGTGCTGGTTTAAAAGTGTGCTGATTTATATGCTAAAGTGTGCTGGTTTAAATGGATTGTTTAAAGTGTGCTGGTTTATATGCTAAAAGTGTGCTGGTTTAATTTATGATGGTTTAAAAAATTATAACATTGTAAAACTGTGCTGGTTTAAGAAAGTTACCTTTTCAGAAACTTTAATCATTATATGCCACATACACAAACGATGTCTGGTATCTGGGAAAACATCTCGGATGGCAATTTTCATTGCAGCGTCTTGATCAGTCACAACCACCTTAGGTGCAACACCAAAAGCCTTCAAAAAACTTTGAAGAAGCCATTTATATGATTCAGCAGTTTCAGATGCTAACAAAGAACCAGCAAACGTGACATTGTGATGATGATTATCGATTCCAGTGAACGGAACAAATACCAAGTCATACCTAAAAATTGAATTGATTATATTACAACTGCTTGCTGAATTGTGCTAGTTTAATAAAAATATGAACAAATGATCTACAAAAAATGAATAAAATACCTGTTCGTACGGAACGTAGCATCAAAAGACATAACATCCCCAAAGACCTCATAATTCAGTTTCATTTCTTCATCAGCCCAAAATAATCCAGCAAGAGAACCTTTTTCATCACAATAAAATTCACAAGAAAAATTCGGCAAATACAGCTTCTTCTTCATAAGACGTTGGACAGCCATGTCCACATCAAACTCTCCAATGAACAAATTAATATCTCTTTTAAAATTTTTACAATCAGTAGACGTCACTCCAACCTTATCAAATCCACCACGAATCTTTCTCATAAGGTTGAATGCCCTAACTGGACCAATATTCATCTCAGAAAAATCAGAAAGCAGTTGCTCTTCAGTGAATGTCAACTTTCTAGACGAAGCTAAAAGATGATAATCCTCTTCATCAACAAAAGAATGATTATGCTCCTCAAATACATGAGAAATTCTATAAGTATTTTTTGGAGTTAAAGACAAACGGATGTGTGCCTTACATCCGGTACGTTTAGAAGGTCTCCTCCTTCGGTCATTTAACTTTTTATCAGCAACAACACTATCATTTACCGTGTCAACAGCACAGGAAGTCGCTGAACCCTCTTTCGCACAAACAAAGTACTTTCTAATCACAACACCATTTTTTGAAGATTGAGTATGCTTTCGACCCTCAAACCCAGATAACTTAGCATACTTCTTATAGAAATTAAAGGCAGAATCAATTGACTGGAAATGCATACCAACTACAGGTTTGGAAGAATCTGGAACAATAGGAGTATAATACTGATTACCAGTAGTTGGACAGATACGAACTCCTGAACAAATCAAAAAACCAGAACAAATAAAAGATATCAGCACAAACTTAACAATAACCAACACAAAAAACAAGCACAACTTTACCAGGCAAACTAGCACAAAATAAAGATATCAGCACAACTTTACAAAACTACACTTTAAAATATGATGTAATATAAAAAAACCAGCACAACTTCAAAAAACCAGCACAACTTTACCAGGCAAACTAGCACAAAATAAAGATATCAACACAACTTTACAAAACTACACTTTAAAATATGATGTAATATAAAAAAACCAGCACAACTTCAAAAAACCAGCACAACTTCAGAACTACACTTTTAAATAAAAACCAGCACAACTTAGATCAAAACTAAAAACCTAAAAAGTAGATGAAATTAAAACTAGAAGGTATTTTACCATCGACAGTAGTAGACATCATTAAAATAGAGGAGGATAAATCATCAAATCAATGAATGAACAGAGGAGCTAGGGTTCCAGCAAATCGATGAAAACGATGAACGATTCAGCAGGATTGATCTCAATCTCGCAGGTACCGGCAAATCGATGAAACGATGAACGATTCAGCAGGATTGAGATTGAGATTTGCGATTGAATTAGATGTGGTCAGATGATGAAGCTCAATGAATGAATGAATGAAAAATATGAAAGAAGGAATGAAAATCGTGTGATTAAAACTAAGTACATATCTGTTTGAAATTTGCATTTTCCAATATTACCCTTTCACCTAAATTAATGAGATTGCCACATGTAAGCTCAAGATTGCTTCTTAGGAAACTTAGGGAAGATTAAATTCTTAGTTGAACCTCTACCATATTAAAAGTATATAACTATTCCATGTTTATTCTATTAATTATGAACCTTATAAATAGAGAGAAAGTTACATAACCCTAACTAATAAGGGGCTTTACATATGGATTAGGTTATTCTATTAATTATGAACCTTATAAATAGAGAGAAAGTTACATAACCCTAGGGGAGTGCATGGTTCGGTTCGGTTTTTGGGCAAAATCAAAACCGAAACCGTAATGTTGGTTTTCGGTTTTTCAAAACTGTTCGGTTTCGGTTTTTACACCGGTTCGGTTTGGTTTTTCAGTTATTTCGGTATTTGAAACAAAAGCAAGTAAGATTAAAAAATAAAAAAAGTATAATTCAAAATTTAAGAATCTTTCTTATCTGGTTACATTTAAGTTAGAGAAAAATGTTCGGATAGTCCCTGTGGTTTGCTCATTTTTCACTTTTAGTCCCTAACTTTCTAAAATTACACATATAGTCCCCCAAGTTTTTGAATTTCGTTCCCGGATAGTCCCTGGCGTGGATGGAGGTTAGTTTTTGCTGTTAAGTGTATGCGAAATTACTAACATGCCCCTACTAATAAAAATATTATTATTTATGTATTTATTTATTTAACCTAATATTAAAAACATGTAGGGCCCACTTTACACACCCTCTCTACCCATTTTCTTTTTCCCTTTTTCTCTCCCCTTGTTACCGGATCTTCACCTCCGTCACAACAATAAACCATCCACACCTCCACCACCATAAAACCTCGGCTGTCACCTCCTCCACTGTAAGGACCGTTTTTCCTCTTTTATATTTAACTTACAAAGGTAATAAAAAGATTTCGAAATAATACATTAATACATACTTTTGACAAAAATTTGGGCATGACCCGTCCGTAAAACGGATATACCCCTGTTTTAAACAAAAGTAAGACAAGTACCATTCACAATTCGTTCAACAAAACACTACTTAAACCTAGACATCAAATGTTAAAATGTATGTCTACTAACAAGTTGTACAAAATAGAAATTTTGACCCAAAACATTAGTGCAACTAGCGGAAGCGCTTGATATAACATATCATGAACATGTGCCCGCTCCAATTCTCCAAATCACCTAAATCGAGGATTTACCTACATTCAACAACAAAGCTTTAAAAAGTTAGTCATTATACTTATCACACTTACAGTAGCATCGTTTTAGTTCCATTCATTTATGTACTTTCATTCCTCTTACGCATACGACTACCCAATTAATTGGGTATAGCATATACTCTCATAATGAGATTCAAACATACACTTACGACCCGGTAACATCGGGTTGATTTCTTTTAACATAAATCCTCCGTTCTATCCGTTAAACGGATTGAACTTCATACACTCGTTATTGCATTCATGACCACCCGTTCTAAACGGATGGTACCTTATTCTTACTCGACTTGTTCAATTCGAACTGGTCGACTTGCATAGCTTGTCATAACCTTCGTTAGCATAATCAAATCCACAAGGGATTTGCTATCCACTTACTAATCACCATATTCATTATAACTAGTATTGTTCATTATAATTATTAACAAAATTTAAGTAAGGTTTTGTATGCAACGAAACATACCTCGATCTTGCGCGCCTTCCGTTTTCTTGGTGCTTGTACCTTCTTCCTTTACGCCTACATTGCAACATTCATTCTTTCATTTAGTCTATCAATCCATTCTACCATTTTTCCGTAATACATATACATTTATCTTTTAGGCATTTTATCGAACACTTGGTAAGCATCATAGTTAAAGTACAAGGTACAAGTCTATAAAGCATATTTCTACTAGTTTATCATCACACAACAATTTCATTCATTCGAATTCACATAGCTATTTCATCCTACATTAATTTCATTCATTATTCAAGTATCACAACAAGCTTACACACTAACTTCCTAGTTTTATGATTTCTCACAATCATCATACCCTTACTAACTTCTTAACAAGTGGGTTTTTGCTATAATCTTTCATGCAACCTAAAATCAACATGATTTCTGTCTTAGGAGGTAATCCTAACTTAGATTTCTTGCATTTAACACAAGAATTCAAGATTGGGTTTAACCCCTTATTTAACAATTCATGATTTCAGAAAATCTAACTTACCACTTCAGATATTAGGGTTAGCTATTCGAATTTGAGAGCCCATGCATTGGAAATTCCTACGAATTTTGATTGAATTCTTGATTTCTTGTAGTTAGGGTTTTCACCCTCCCCTTTTCCTGCTCCTTGTTCGATCAACCAAAACACCAGATGTGGGTGTTTTCTTTTTGACTATTTATTTAAAAACCCCCTTTTGTTTATTAGTTACACAACAAACCCTCCCACTTTGAGAGAGTATTTAACTTAAGCTTTCTCACTTAAACTAATTATCATTTAGTCATATTTCATTAACCAAGTTAAATTCTTTACTTATTATTTATCATTTTTGGGGCGTTACAAGTCTACCCCCCTTAAAAGAGGTTTCGTCCCCGAAACCTGGACATATAACAAATTTAAACGTGTACATACCAAAAAGAAAAGGATAGTGCTTCATCATTTCATCTTCCGCCTCCCACGTGAGTTCCGATCCCTTTCGGTGTTGCCATTGAACCAACACTTGTTTAACAGATTTGTTGCGAAGATTCTTCACCTTGACATCTTTAATGGCTATTGGCCTTTCGACATAGTTTAACCCCTCGTCCAACTCGATGTCATCGAGAGGCACTATTGCTGTTTCATCCGCAAGACACTTCCTCAATTGTGATACGTGGAAGGTATTGTGAATCCCGTCTAGAGTAGACGGCAATTCTAATCGATATGCAACCCTTCCAACTCGAGCCAAGATTTTGAACGGTCCAATATATCGAGGACCTAATTTGCCTCGTTTGCGAAAACGGATTATACCCTTCCATGGGGACACTTTCAGCAGAACGTAATCTCCGGCTTGAAATTCAATAGGACGCCTTTTCTTGTTTGCGTAAGCTTTTTGCTGATCCTGGGCTGCTTTCAGTCGAGCTCTTACCAATTTTATCTTTTCATTTGTTACTGCTATTAAATCACTTGGCGCAAGCTCTCTTTGTCCCACTTCACCCAGCATACGGGAGTTCTACATTTTCTTCCGTACAGTAATTCATAAGGAGCCATTTGAATGCCACTATGGTAACTATTATTATAAGAGAATTCTACACGCTCTCAACATATCGACAAGTGTTTGAATGGTTCTTTCTAACTGGCCATCAGTCTGAGGGTGGTAGGCGGTGCTTATGTGTAACCTCGTGCCCACACTCTCGTGAAACTTTTGCCAGTAGCGGGAGGTAAATCTGGTGTCCCGGTCCGAGACAATTGACACGGGTACCCCGTGTCGAGATATGATCTCGTTCATATAAATTTCTGCCATTCTCTCGGAAGAGTAAGCCTCTTTAATGGGTAGAAAATGAGCACTTTTCGTGAGTCGGTCAACGATTACCCATATTGTATCATGCCCCTTTTTTGTTCTAGGAAGCTTGGTTACTAAATCCATCGTTAGTTCCTCCCATTTCCATACCGGAATTTCCAAAGGTTGTAATTCCCCGTATGGCTTTTGATGTTCTGCTTTGACTTGGGAGCATGTTAAGCATTTCGCGACATACTTAACAATATCGCGCTTCATGCCCGGCCACCAATAATTTGCCTTCAAGTCCCGATACATCTTTGTAGCCCCGGGATGGACCGAATATCGTGACTTATGAGCCTCGTCGAGTAGAGCGGTTTTGACTTCGCAGAATCGTGGTATCCAAATTCGGCCGAATCTCGTCTTGAGTCCGGTTGAATTTTCTTCTAGTTTATCGGTTACACCTTTTAATCTTTCTTTCTTTAAGTCTTCCGCTCCAAGCGACTTTATTTGGGAATCACGTATCGTCTCGAGTAATCGTGGCGTAACTATTATCTTCATGGATTTTACTCGAATGGGAGACGGATACTCTTTTCGGCTTAACGCGTCGGCTACCACATTCGCTTTTCCCGGGTGATAAAGGATATCACAATCGTAATCTTTGATAAGTTCTAACCACCTCCGTTGCCTCATATTTAAGTCTTTCTGCTCAAAGAAATATTTGAGGCTTTTGTGATCCGAGTAAATTGTGCATTTCACGCCATATAGATAATGCTTCCAAATCTTTAAGGTAAACACTACTGCTGCCAGTTCCAAATCGTGTGTTGGGTAGTTTACTTCATGCAGTTTCAATTGTCGTGAAGCATATGCGATAACCCTTCCCCTTTGTATCAAAACGCAACCTAAACCCTGGTGTGAAGCGTCTGAATAGACCACCAGGTCTTCAGTCCCGTCCGGTAATGTCAAGACCAGGGGACACGATAATTTCTCTTTTAATACTCGGAAAGCTTCCTCCTGTTCTTTACCCCACACAAACTTCTCTTTCTTCCTCGTCAGTTTTGTTAAGGGTAAAGCTATCTTCGAAAAATCCTGTATAAACCTTCTGTAATATCCCGCGAGGCCTAGAAAACTTCTTATTTCAGTCGGGTTCTTCGGGGAAACCCATTTCATTACGGCGTCAATCTTCGACGGATCTACTAAGACACCCTCCGAATTGATCACATGACCCAGAAACTGCACCTCTCTGAGCCAAAAGGCGCATTTTGAGAATTTCACATAAAGTTTCTCCTTACGGAGAACTTCAAGTACTTCACGCAAGTGACTTGCATGTTCGGCCTTGCTTCGCGAGTAGACTAAAATATCATCTATGAACACGATCACAGATTGATCTAACATGGGTCGGCATACCCGGTTCATAAGATCCATAAACGCAGCCGGCGCATTCGTCAATCCGAAGGACATGACTAAAAATTCATAATGTCCATAACGGGTTCTGAATGCGGTTTTCGGAATATCTTCTTCCTGTACTCTAACTTGATGGTACCCCGAACGCAGATCTATCTTGGAGAACCTACTCGCCCCTTGCAATTGATCAAAAAGATCGTCAATTCTAGGTAAAGGGTAGCGGTTCTTGACGGTTAGCTTATTTAATTCTCTGTAGTCAATGCACATGCACATCGACCCATCTTTCTTCTTAACAAATAAGACAGGCGCTCCCCAAGGTGACACACTCGGACGTATAAAGCCCTTATCTAGCAAATCTTGTAATTGTGTCATTAACTCCCGCATCTCGGTGGGAGCCAGTCTATAGGGAGTCTTCGCAACCGGCTTCGCACCTGGATTCAATTCGATGCGAAACTCTATTTCTCTTTCGGGAGGAAGTCCCGGCAATTCCTCCGGAAATTCATTCACGATCTCCACGTCTTCAAGCTTCGGAAAACCTTGTTGAGCATCTACCACGTAAGCTAGGTATGCCTTACTCCCGTTAAGTGTATACTTAACGGCTTGAACGAGGGTACAAAGTTTCGCTTCCACCTTTCTCTCGCCTTGTATAGTTAATCGTTTTCCACTTAGGGACTGGACATGTATTGTTTTAGTTTCACAATTTATCTTCGCGTGGTTTTGGGACATCCAATCCATTCCCACTATTACTTTAAATTCCCCCAAAACCATAGGTATAAGGTCAATGTCAAAATCCTCATTTTCTATAGTTAACTTACAACTTCTACAGATTTCACGCAACAAATAATTTTTACTATCGGCTATTTCTACTTCTAAGGGTGCCATCATTCTTTCAATTTTAAAGGAAGGGTGTTGCACTATTTCACTCGAAATGAACGACATGGTGGCTCCGGTATCAAACAATACGTATACTGGCAAGGAATTTAACAAGAAGATACCTGAGACCACATTCGGGTGAGACTTAGCTTCTTCGGATGTAATTTGGAACATTCTTCCTTTCGCCCTAGAGCTATCCTCACTCTTTCCTTCTTTCTTCATCCCTTGCTGAAGTTTAGGACACTCTGACTTAACATGCCCTTTTTGGAAGCAGTTGAAACAAGTCTTCGGGTTGCTAGGGCACTTGTAGGAGGTATGTCCTTCTTCACCACATTTGTAGCACCCCTTCTTACCCAAAAGGCATTTCCCCCGTATGTAGCTTCCCACATGTCTTCAAAGGAGTAATATTACCCTTCGACTTATCTTTCCTTCCCTGATCTTGGAACCTCCCTTTTTAGATGGACTTGCATTTGTCCCCTTTTCTAACAACCTCTTTTCACCACGATCTTCTTGCCTCTTAATTTCAATTTCTCTATCACGTGCCAGATTGATAAGCTCGTCAAGGGTTTCACACTTTGAGGGAGTGATAAACTCCCTAAATTCCGCCTTTAGTATACCATAAAAGCGATTGATCTTCATTCTTTCTGTCTTCACAAAGTCTCCGCAAAACTTCATCTTATCCATGAACGTGTTTGATATTTCGTTTATTGATGCGTGTGAAGTGTTATATATATTCGGTGTATATTTTAAGCCCTTTAACACTTTTTAGCCAAGTTTTAAATTTATAAAACACGATATTTTACTAACACTAAACACACATATGGGCAAGTGCACCCATCGTGAGCGTAGTATAGTGTTGGCAAGATACCGAGGTCGTCCAAGGACACAAGAGCTTTTAGTACCGGTTTATCCTCAACGTCTAATCAAATCAAAAGTTTAGAAAAATGTTTTAAGCTAAGAAAAATAAAAACTAACTAAAATGCTGAAAAAAAAAATAAAAGAAAAACAGATAGACAAGATGAATCACTTGGTTCCGACTCATGTTTAGTGTAACCTTTGATTATTTCCGCACTTTTGCACTTATTTAAGAGATTATCTTAGTTATTGTAGTAGGCCCCTCTTTTGAAGGTGACGTTACCCTCAACCCAGTAGTTTGAGTCAGCAAGGATACAATCCTAAAGGGTCGGATTATTGAAAGATAATTAATTAAGTTATTAATGCAAATTATGGTAGGCCCCTCTTTTGGAGGTGACGTTACCCTCGACTAAGTAGTCTGAGTCAGCAGGGATACACTCCTAAATAGCCGAGTTATAGTATTAATAGTAGTTAACTTATGAGGGGATCAAAGAGTTTGGACCCCCGCCATCCAATACCGTTAAGTATTGAAGGAGGTCCTACTAAATTTGACCCAGGTCCATTGCAGGACCTCTAAACGCTGAACAATGGCAAGACTCTTACCAAACCGTTCCCTTAACCCCCGACCAGGTAGCCAACATATCTTCATATAGACCGTGGAGATATGAATGGTGAAAATCTTTTATTTTATATAGACAGTAAAATAATGCCAAGACACCACGGACAAACGATAAGGAAGAATCACCTTCAACATAAGAAACTAGTTATTAAAGTCATTAATACAAAACCAAGTAAAAAGTGCGAAAAGATTAGAAATAAAAAGTATTACACTAGACACTTGTCTTCACCAAGTGATGTAAGAGACTTAGGCAAACATGGCCTTGATTGTTAAGAACTCTTACGATCAATCTTGGATCCCGAGACGACTCACACACTCTATGATGGTGGTGGATGATGGTGTTATGGTGGTGGTGGGTGGTGGGTGAAGTGTGAGAGAGGGGGTGCCAAGGGATGGTTTGAGCTTGAGCCAAACACTCCTATTTATAGCCTGTACAGAAGCCTGGACACGGCCCCGTGTCCACCCTTTTCTCTTTCTTCATTAATTGCTCTTGTCTTTATTAGTTGACCACGGCCCCGTGTCCGCTGGGCACGACCCCGTGTGCAGAAGCATATCTGTACTATGAAGATTTGCCTGGATTCTGCGAATCTTATAGTTGACCACGGCCCCGTGCCCGCTGAGCACGGCCCCGTGGTGGGCAATAGAAGCTTCTACAACTTTGTCTTTTCTGCTGACACTTGAGCACGCCCAGTGTTCGCTGGACACGCCCCGTGTTGAGCTGAGCACGCCCCGTGTTCAGCTGGGCACATCCCCATGCTCAGCTGGGCACAGCCCCATGCTCAGCTTCCTTCTTGTTTTTGCTTTGGGAGATGCTGTCGAGGAGTCGGGCATGCCACGTTACTTCATTTTCTTTGTATTTATGTTGGTTTTGGCTGTATATTTGTTCCTTTTGTTCGTTTAAGCTCATTTGATCCTGAAAATACAAAAGGAAGACAAAAGCACACTTTTTCCAACATTAGTACTAAAAAAAGGTTAGTTTTATGCCTCATTTGATGTAATTTATATGTTGCATTTTATGCACATCAAATACCCCCACACTTGAATCTTTGCTTGTCCTCAAGCAAAACTCTTTATAATGTGGCTTACACTCCCAAATGGAATGGGTAGAAGAGAAGGTTTTAGGGCTTGTCATAGAGTGTCGGGATTTCCAAGATTCTTTATTAGGTTTTATTTTTATTTATTTACAATCCTATTCGTCATGATTTATTTAAAACTTTTCATAAGATAAATTACTTATTAGGGCGTAACATGCCTCTTTAAAATTCTATTTATATACAAGTTCACAAACCTCACGGGGGATCACTCAACACTCGGCCGAAAATGTATTTTAGTGGATCACTCGAGAGCGGCATGGAACTTACTCCTACCATAAGTTTGCCAAGCAATCAATCCTCCTCCTTTTTAACTATATACCTTTTTAAATATCAAGAGGACTTTTTGGGTGAAGGGTTAGGCTTGGGTTAAAGGTAGGTGGTTGGGTTAGTGGTTAGTAGAAAAGGCTAAAAACGTAACAAGCGTCGGTTTTCGTAAGACTTTTTTTTAACTCTTATTTTTGATGAAGCTATTATTCAAACAAAGTTATTTTTGATGAACTCGTTTGTTTATTTTCTTTTACTTCATCATCAACACACATTTTTTTTTGGAAGAGTCATACGAAAAACCGAACTAGTTACTAAAACAAAGGGTTAAAAATGAAAAAGGTTTTGGTGGGTGAAAGGGTGTTTGGTTTGGGTTATGAAATGAAAAGGTTTAGGCTCAAAGGGGCTAACTAGGGGGATTTTGGGTAGGTGGTAAAAAAAAGAAAAATAATGGTGTAGAAATAAAAAGGGTTAGTCCTAATGCCTCCATCATTTACTTACTCGGGTTTAAGTTGGTAAGGACCGGGAATGTATCATCGTGGCAAGTTCTAGAGTTGTAAGAACCAAGCGGCTATTCACACAAGAAACGAAAATGAGCATTTAGTTTAAAGATATGTATTTGTATGCTCAATAAAGGCTCAAAACTCACTTTTTGTGGGAATGGGTTTTTATGTGATCAAGTATATATAATCAAATTTTAACTAGATTTGTCATGCCTTTTCATAATTTTCTTATGTTGGTTCTTTTTATCACGACGCTATCGGTTGTAAATTTGTAAAAATATAACCTTTTTAAACTTGTAATTCCCAATTTAAACCAAGACAAGTAAAAAAAATGAAATTTTTGAAAAAATTTGGGGTGATTAGCGGTTCCAATAGAGTTTTGTGTAAGGCTTGTATTTAGGACTTGCAAAATTCAAGGTTTTAGTGTTAGGATCTGAGGCTCTCATGATTGTGTTTGTTTGTGAGATTTAAACAAATCAAATAAATATGAACAGTTTTAAGTGCAGCGGAAATGAATAACAAACTTTGTAAACACAATCAAAGGAGAATATAGCTTGATAAACAATTGCTTTTCATAGAGTCGAAAGATTACAACAAAAGCAAAAGGTTACAATGCAAGCTTACATACTAAACTCCCCCTCAGCCTGATACTCCAGAGTTGGTTGCACAAGATGAAAGGATTGAATTGAGGAGAAGAACTCTCTCAAAACGTATCAAATGTAACAGTACAGAGTACTGTCATATTTATAGGCAAACCAAACCACTGATGTACCTCAGCTGACGTCACCATGATAGTGACATCTAACATCCTAACAACCTATAAACACTGATCTATACAAAACTACTGATGTCTAACAACTGATTTATAATACAATACAAAACAAGTCTAACACTGTTCACGTTCCACTGTTGTAGCCTAAGCACTGATTGCCTGAGCATCAGTGCTTTCATCAAAAGGTGATCAGTCTTTGAATGAGCAGTGCTTGGGTCTTCAGCAGTACATAAGAGACAGCAGTAGATAGAGCTCAGTGTTTGCCATTTAGCAGACTTTAGCTGTTTCATCAGTGTTTGGTTCATCAGTTGTTCTTCAGAGCAGTACTTAAAGTGTATCAGCAGATAGATAACCACTGTCAAGGGGAGAGCTTAGAGTAAACGTCTGCTTATTGTGAATCCACTGTTGTGACCAGGTTTTGGCTTTACATTATCTGTTCCTCTGGTAGGGTTCAATCCCAACAATCTCCCCCTGGAACAGATAATGCCAAAACCTGTCATTATTCTGGATCTTTATTACTCATCAGTAGTTCCCTTGCTTTTCTTTTAAATTCTTCTTCAAATGCTTTGGAACTTGTATCATCTTCATCCCGGCACAGTGTAAGTTCAAGGAGATCCTGCAAATCTTGAACACTAAGGCCTAGTGCTTCTTTCCTTGATATGTACTTCACATCTCCATTGGATCTGACTATAGTCAATACGTGGGTCTTTTGGTCAGACATCCACTTTAGTACTTTTGAACCCAATGGATTTCTCGGGAGAGATTTATTTAAAGATGAGCTTTGGGATATTGGCCTTGAGAAAAATTGTAAAGCAGTATCCTGAACTTCAGACATTCTTTTGAAAGCTTCTTCTATGACTTCATTTGCTGCAGCTATATCTTCTGCAACCTCTTTGTCAATCAGCTCTTGTCTTTGTTGTTGATCAAGCTCATTGTCTGGGATATCTGTTGAACTATGTAGTGATGCAGGCTTGGTTAACACCTTCAAAAGGTTTTGAAGCTTTTCTAAGCTCTCTTCTTTTAGACCCATTTTCTTGATGGCTTCTGCGAAGTACTCAGTTTCCTTTTCTTTAACCTCTTCACTGGTCAACTGTTCTTTTTCTTCTTGGTTTGTCACAAAAGTAGACCGGAACAGTGTTTTGAGGTTTTCTATCTGCTGTTCAAGCTTCATTCTTTGTTCATGCTTCTTTAAGGTGCTTGAAACAGTTATCTTTCTTTTCTTTAGCCTTTCATAGGCTTCATCAGTCTGCTGTTTTGACCATTTTGATATGGCTTCAGCAGTATCCATTTTTGCATCCACCAGCTCCTTTTTCTTTCTTTTATACTCAGCAGTTAGGTCAGCAATGAGCTTTTTGTATTTTCTCCAGTTTGGAGCATTCTTCTTCTTTGTAGGATCATTCTTGATTTTCTCAATCCTTTCTGCCTCATGCTTTAGAGCGACTATTGGCCATTCTTCGAACTGTTGTTCTTTAGCAGGATAGAACTTCTCTTTCATGATGTAGGCTAGATATTGTTTTCTTAACTTTTTCTTTTGATCAGCCTTTTCTTTGTTTAGGTCTTGTACAAACTCTTCTATCTGCTTTACTTTTGTGAAGTAGAACTCCAGTCTTTTAGCAATGCCATCTTCGCTTAAACGTTCACGTTCACTCTCAACTTTAGCTCTTAGTTTAGCTTGCCTTGCCTTGATTTTGAGGTAATCATCCATATCATCTGGTGGCATGTAGCCTATGAGTGAGGAGAATCTTCTTTTTGAAGGATCTTCTTCTGTATAGAATTGCCTCATCTCATTTTTGATAGCTTCAAGTTCCAGTGGATGTTGTGCAGCATTAGGATCATGTATACCCTCATCGGCAGAGATTGGCTTTCTTTTTCTGTTGAAGAGCTTTGGTTGTGATGTAGGGAAGGTGAGAGCAGTGGTGGATGATTGACTAACAACTGTTGAAACAACTGGTGTTTCAACTGTTGTTGTCATTACACCTGCTGATATGTCAGCAGATGTCTTCTGCTTTTGAGCAGGGGATGACGGTGGTGAGGTAGTTTTTGATAATGGTGATGGTGGTGGTGACTCATCATCAGGAATGAAAACCCTTCTCCTTTTTAATGTAGGAGAGGCTGATGATGTTTTGGGTGGATCAGTGGTTTGAGATTGAATAGTAGTGGTTAGTGATTGTGATTGACTGACAGTGGTTGAAACAACTGGTGTTTCAATCACTGTTGTCATTACAGCAGATGTTGTAACATCTGCTGTCTTCTGCTTTATGGCAGGAGGCAGTGGTGGTGACATGATTGTAGATGATGATGGTGGAGCAGTAGTTGTAGTGGTGTGTGTTGAAGATGTGTGTGTTGATGACATGGCAGCTGTTTGGCTACTGACAGCAGTTTTTGTAACTACTGGTGTATCAGCTGTTTGACTAACAGGTTTTGAGACCTGTTTTTCTTTTTCTTTTTCAGGCTCAATACAAAGGCCATGTTCTATTCCCATTTTCTTCATTTTTCCCAACAGCTTGATATTCTCCTCCTTTTTGGCATTATCTGAAGGGGGGTTAACAAGAAATGATATGGAAGAAGGAACTTTGCCAGAGGCGCTTTGAATGCTAGCCTTTATAGCCTTGACATCTGCTTGAGTGTCTTTAAACCTTGATTCCACCATGTTGGTCAGCATTTGTACTTGAATAGCATGCTTTTTATCAGCCATATGTTGCTGTTTTTCAAGCATGGGTTGGAAAATATTCCAAAGCTCATTTGCAGCAAATGCATGTTGTGCAGGTGCTTGAGCAGGAATAGCAGTGGCTTGTGCTTTTTGAGCTTTTAAAATCTCTTGCACCATATTCTTTATTTCAGCAACTGATTCTTCAATTTATCAACTTTGTCCGTCAATTCCTGATATTTTGAATCATCACCTACTTTAGTAGGATCATCTGAATCCCCACCAGCAGTGGTTATATCAATGTGTGACTTAGGAACAGAGTCCCAAAAATCACCCATTGATGCCCCTTGTTCTTGGTACTGGGGACTTCTTTCTTCTGCATTCGATAAACCTTTGATGGTACCAGTGGTTAGATCCAACTCACTGGTGGTTACCGAAGTTGCCATGGAAGAAATTGCCTTCAAGGGAGTCTTACTTATGAAACAACTGTCCAACTGAAGATCTGTTGATCCACCAGTTGTAGTTGTTGCTCCACTTGAACTACCACCGAGAGTTACTTGTAACTCAGGGGGTGTAACCTCCTCAATTGTTGCTGGGATAGCAGGAGTAGTAGCATCAGACCCAGTCACTTGTGGGGGTATACTCTCAGTGACAGGTGATAGAGAGGAACTGATTTGTGTCTGAGCTATAGCAGCTGCATGCAACAAGGGTAACATGGATTGTGGCATTATGATTGGTGAGGGTATAGGTGTTGAAAGAGACATGTCATTGGGATCAGGACTGTGGAAGATAGAGCCAAGTGGATCTAGAGCTTCATAATTTGGTGTCCCGGTGATTACAACCTGATCCATTTGTGAGGATGCAGGAGGAGTTTTAGGCATGGGTTGAGATCTTTCTTCCAACTGCTGTGAGGAAGTAGCAGCAGCGGTTTGTGGTGACTTTTGTGTTGTCACAGGCAGTTGCTCTGGGATCTCATCTTCCAGAGTTGCCTTTGTTTTGGGTTTGGTGGGTTTTCTGGATGTTTTTCTTTTGGTCTTTTTGGTGATGTCAGGTGTGGGTTTCAAAGCAGTGGTTGTGCTGATTTGATCACCTGGAGCAGTGGGCTCAGCAGAAGTTACCTGAGGATCAGTGGCAGTTTCTAAAGTCTGCTCAGGCACCTTTGCTTTTAACTTTATTGGTGCCATCATTCTTGAAAATGTTTCAATTGTTAGACTTTTTATTTGAAAATGGACACCTTGTTTGGGCAAATTTTCATCCTCTTTTTCAAATTTTTGTTTAAAGTAATAGCTTAGAAATCTTGGAAAAAGAAGAAATGATTTGCTATCAACATTCTTTACCATGTCATTGAAGATCTC
Organism: Helianthus tuberosus; assembly: GCA_030545235.1. Lineage (NCBI taxonomy): Eukaryota > Viridiplantae > Streptophyta > Magnoliopsida > Asterales > Asteraceae > Helianthus > Helianthus tuberosus. Next base: position 34,192,118 of record CM060358.1, on the reverse strand, counting down.
CTGGGAGTAGTTGTAATCTTTATTGTTTAAAATAGCATAGCCCAGGCATTGAATCTTCAATGGTATTTCGTTAAAAGATGTTGTTTTATTTGAAACACACATCAAGAGTGTGTGAAATAAAAATCTGGGTGCAGACGGGAAATAACCTTTTTGTAAGGTATCTACCTTTGATTGTTCTGCATATCCCCTTTTCAGAAAATCAGCTTTTAACTCATTTTTGTCAAAGGAAATTTTACCTTTCAGATCATCGAGTTTGAAGACCTCTGATATTGATTGTGGGGTGATTTGAAATGCTTTACCCTGTATCGAGGAGTTAATGGCTATGACTTTACCGTCTTGTTTTTCAAGCGTCGCCTTTTTCCAAAACTCTCTCTGGGTTTGCAGATAGATGGGAGCATTTACTGTCAACAAAGTTTTATACTTTGATGCAGATATTGTATCAATGATGGAGTCGAAAGTGTGGTTGTCTTTGAGTTTTGTGAGTAAACCCAAATAGTTGTGAGATTGTTTGTATGGTATTTCGATGGGTTCTTCGGCCGTTTGAGCGACCTCTTTTGAAGGTGGTGGTGATTTTGGTTTAGATTTTGATTTTGACTTTGGTTTTGTCATGTTTGCAGAGAAGAACGAAGAATGATTTTGAAGATTTTGAGAAGAAGGGTTGGAAACTGCTATGAGAAGAGAATTTTGGAATTCAATTCGACAGTGTAAAACCCTGTTTGGGGGTTTAGGGCAGGGTTTTATTTAGGGAAAAAGTGATCGCTGATGTGGCAGCGGTTATTATGATCTGAGGGCTAAAAACTGACCACGTGTCAAACACTGATGAAATGGATGAAGGATGAAGAACAGTTGTTTTAAGGGCCACTGATGTATCAAGCATTAGTGGTTACAACGGTAAAAATTGTGGACAGTGGATGATTTTTACTATCAGTGGATAGCATATCAGTGGATAGGACACTGATTTTGAACATCAGTGCTTGTCAAGAAAATGAGGGATCAGTGGTTAACTTTTAGCAGTGGACAGTGTTTAGAGATCAGACGTTGGAACAAAACAGTGGTTAGGGTAAATGGTACAGATCTGAAGGACAAGTATTCCAGCAACAGTTTTGAAAATTTTCATTCAAGGTTTTGCCAAATGTCAATTTTGAATGACAGTGGTTTAGTACCCCAGATGATGAAATTTTTTGCTAAGGCAACTCATTTCCGTTTAATATTCAATTAAAATATGAGTACCCTAGTAATTCAAGCACAGTTAGCAATCAACCTTTGATAAATATTTAGGAACAAACCTGAGTATGACATGATCTTGACATATGTACCATTTCCTTTTGACCCATTTATGAGGACAATAATACCAACAAAAATAAGGTACTATATCCTGACAGGAACTGAAACTATAGCCAACAAAAACAAGCAAAAGTTTCAGATATATTATTCAAAAAAAATGAACAATATATCCTGGTTATTCAAGAAAATCCTTTGGGAAAAAAAATATTTAAGGAAATTTCTGAGAACAGCATCAAAAAGGATCTGGTACTATTAAAATAGAAAACATAATCATATCATTCTCAAGTTTTATGAGATTGGTCAGTGGTTTGACTATAGTGATAGAAACATTTTGACCACTGTTTGGTACCATTTTCTATTACAGTTGATTGCAAACATGAGGACACGTGAGTTTTTAAGATCCTGTTGTAGATCTAGTTACTATGTGAAGATTTTGAAAATTTGTCTAGTCCTTTTGTAAGTTCAATCACTGGGAACACGAATGTCACCTGAACTTTCTTAAACCAATGAGCACAAACAGTTGCTTAATGACCATTTTTACCCCAAGTTTAGACTCTAAAGTGTTTTAAGTTTATACTCTTTTCTTCTGAATTTCAAAAGTTTGGAGATAAACACACTTCAGAGTTTTATGAAATTTTGTCCAAAATCATTTTGTAGTAATGTTTTTGAGAGACATGGTCATGTTTGCACAAATTTTTCAACCAATCTCATACTACACATGATACGGACAATGTTGACCCCTGATCTTCTTAATGTATTTCTAACAAAGTTGACTTGTTCCTTTTGAGGATCTCAACCTGTTTTTCAACACATAAGATCGAATTACTAAAGTTCTAATTTCCCTCTTTTTATATTAGCAAAACATCAATGTTTTTATGAACATAGGTTTTGTTAATATGAGGTTCATACTTTAGTATTTAATGAGAACATCACAGATTATACATCAACAATTGAAATCAATTTAGAAAATAAGAAATAATCTCATAGTTTAGCAGATATTGTTTTCAGATCTAGAAACCATGAGTGTCATGTGCATGAATTCACTTGTTGTGTGAAATTTGTGTGTCATATGACATCTTGGTTGATTTACAGAGTTTTTGATTAACCACTTTGAACATGATTTACTCGATACTCTGTTTTTCAACTAAATACAACCAACCTTAGTATCAATGAATTTTGAGCCGAACTGTTATGTCAAATTGATTGTTAGATCGAATTTGACTGTCCAAGCTCTGATACCAATTGTTAGGATCTGAGGCTCTCATGATTGTGTTTTTTTGTGAGATTTGAACAAATCAAATAAATATGAACAGTTTTAAGTGCAGCGAAAATGAATAACAAACTTTGTAAACACAGTCAAAGGAGAATATAGCTTGATAAACAATTGCTTTTCATAGAGTCGAAAGATTACAACAAAAGCAAAAGGTTACAATGCAAGCTTACATACTAAACTCCCCCTCAGCCTGATACTCCAGAGTTGGTTGCACAAGATGAAAGGATTGAATTGAGTAGAAGAACTCTCTCAAAACGAATCAAATGTAACAGTACAGAGTACTGTCATATTTATAGGCAAACCAAACCACTGATGTACCTCAGCTGACGTCACCATGATAGTGACATCTAACAGCCTAACAACCTATAAACACTGATCTATACAAAACTACTGATGTCTAACAACTGATTTATAATACAATACAAAACAAGTCTAACACTGTTCACGTTCCACTGTTGTAGCCTAAGCACTGATTGCCTGAGCATCAGTGCTTTCATCAAAAGGTGATCAGTCTTTGAATGAGCAGTGCTTGGGTCTTCAGCAGTACATAAGAGACAGCAGTAGATAGAGCTCAGTGTTTGGTTCATCAGTTGTTCTTCAGAGCAGTACTTAAAGTGTATCAGCAGATAGATAACCACTGTCAAGGGGAGAGCTTAGAGTAAACGTCTGCTTATTGTGAATCCACTGTTGTGACCAGGTTTTGGCTTTACATTATCTGTTCCTCTGGTAGGGTTCAATCCCAACATTTAGCATCCCCCCCACACTTAAATTACACATTGTCCTCAATGTGTCCCAAAAATAAGTTTTTCGGTTGATTAAAATGTGTAAAAGTTGGTTAAAAACAAGTTTTTATGTCACTGGGTAGCTGAACACGGGGTGGTGTTGGCTGAGCACGGCCCCGTGTCCAGATTGCCAGTACCAAAAATAAACAGAAGGCTGGGCACGGGGGCGTGTTCAGTGAGCACGGCCCCGTGTCCAGTTACCTGAACTGGGCATTTTCTGCAGAACCTCGGGCACGGGGCGTGTTGGGGTGAGCACGGCCCCGTGCTGAACTTGCTGTAATGAAGAAAAATTGTCGGGAGGCTCTGTTTTTGTGCATGGGGTGTTGGTTCAAGCTTCCCTTAGCATCCTTCACCATCCCGAGTGTGTTTTATTCCTGAAAATTAAAACTAAACTAGAAAACATAAAAGTTAAACTAATCTAAAACTAAGGATAGTTTCGCGGAATGCCTCCGTGGTGCGCCACGTTTATAAGGGTCCTTGGCTAGACCCACCTTATCAGGTGGTTCTGGCTCATCTTCAATTAGGGGGTCGTCATTGCCGAATGGATATTTCATTGATCGCTCAAGGTCGACACTTTTTTTGAATGCCCCTAATTGAAGAGGTAGATTGTTGTACTTCCGGTTTTTCAAAGCTTCGTGAGTTTTTACAAATGGTCGTCCCAACACTAGAGGAGCGTCATCGAGGATGACAAAGTCGGTGGGGACTACTATTTGATTTGTTTGAACCAAGACATCCTCAACTACACCGATTGATTTTATTACCTTCCGATTGGATAGAAAAATGGGTATTTGAAGTGGAGAAAAATCACTAATACTTAATTTTTCAAAAATGTAGTTAGGCATTATGTTAACACAAAGATCTTTATCGATTGTGACATTACTAATAAATGAATTTTGAAAGAAACATGGAACCGGTGTAATGTTAATTTCAAATGGGTCTTCTTTTATTAGCGAGGTTTGATCATTAGTTAACTTAACACTTACCGTTTCGTCAATTTTAGTGTTAGTGTTTAACTCTTTAAAAAACTTAGCATGAGTTGGAACTAAACAATGATTTTGAAAAGAAGGTGACAAGAGATTAATTTCTTCAAAATTAGACTCTTCTTGAATTTTAACGTTATCGGACTCACCTTTTTCGTTGTTTAACTCATGTGTCGGTTTTTCACTTATTTGTTCTTCCATTTTTACACTTTCAGTTATCTCTTCTTTATTTAATTCTTCTCTTGTGCGGGACTCCTCTTCCTTTGCGCGAGATTCTTTTATATAGCAATCGATAACTCTAAGGTGTTCTAATATCCTATCGGTCACTTCGGTTATAGAAAAAGAATCGGGATTTTCAAAGCTTGAATCCGGTTGTTCGATCCTTTGTTCCTCATAATACCCATATGAAGTAGATGGTTCACACCATTGTTCTTCATTGTAAGCATATGATGGATAAGGGTCGTAATTTTGTTCTTCGTAATACTCATATGAGGTGGGTTGTTCACGCCATGGTTCCTCATAATAAGCATACGAAGGTGGTGGCTCATATCTTGGTTCCGCAAAGTATGAGTATGAAGGCTCATACCTTGGTTCATCAAAATATGAGTATGAGGGAGGAGGTTCATACCTTTGGTCTTCATAGGATGTGTATGAAGTTGATGGCTCGTACCTGGGCTCCTGATAGTAGGTGTATGAATTGGATGGTTGATATGAGTGACTATTTTGAACCGAGTGTGGGTTACGACAATTAGTGCAATAATTACTCCTATAATCATCTTCCTCATAGGTGTAGTTGTAACCTCCTGAGTATTGATCCATAAGAATCACTCAACAGACCACAACCAAGTCTCGAGATCAGAAAACAAAAATAAAAACGGAAACAGAGGCTGGACACGGCCTCGTGTTCAGTGGACACGGCCCGTGTTCAAGGTCTGTATCTGGGCGTTTTAATTTAATTTACTGATTTCGTTGAGCACGGGGCGTGTTCAGTGAGCACGGCCCGTGTTCAAGCTACTGTTACTGGGTGTTTTTATGAAAATGTGCAGCACGGCCCCGTGTTCAGTGAACACGGCCCCATGTACAGGTTACTGTAAATGCAAATCTAACTAAAATGCAGAAAAATGTGCGCGCGTTTTAAAAAGGTTTTGAAAAACTGATTAGGCCGTCGATTTTAAGCTTTCTTAAAATCCTTGTGTCCCCGGCAGCGGCGCCAAAAACTTGATGCGTGTGAAGTGTTATATATATTAGGTGTATATTTTAAGCCCTTTAACACTTTTTAGCCAAGTTTAAAATTTATAAAACACGATATTTTACTAACACTAAACACACATATGGGCAAGTGCACCCATCGTGAGCGTAGTATAGTGTTGGCAAGATACTGAGGTCGTCCAAGGACACAAGAGCTTTTAGTACCGGTTTATCCTCAACGTCTAATCAAATCAAAAGTTTAGAAAAATGTTTTAAGCTAAGAAAAATAAAAACTAACTAAAATGCTGAAAAATAAAAATAAAAGAAAAACAGATAGACAAGATGAATCACTTGGTTCCGACTCGTGTTTAGTGTAACCTTTGATTATTTCCGCACTTTTGCACTTATTTAAGAGATTATCTTAGTTATTGTAGTAGGGCCCTCTTTTGAAGGTGACGTTACCCTCAACCCAGTAGTTTGAGTCAGCAAGGATACAATCCTAAAGGGTCGGATTATTGAAAGATAATTAATTAAGTTATTAATGCAAATTATGGTAGGCCCCTCTTTTGGAGGTGACGTTACCCTCGACTAAGTAGTCTGAGTCAGCAGGGATACACTCCTAAATAGCCGGGTTATAGTATTAATAGTAGTTAACTTATGAGGGGATCAAAGAGTTTGGACCCCCGCCATCCAATACCGTTAAGTATTGAAGGAGGTCCTACTAAATTTGACCCAGGTCCATTGCAGGACCTCTAAACGCTGAACAATGGCAAGACTCTTACCAAACCGTTCCTTTAACCCCCGACCAGGTAGCCAACATATCTCCATATAGACCGTGGAGATATGAATGGTGAAAATCTTTTATTTTATATAGACAGTAAAATAATGCCAAGACACCACGGACAAACGATAAGGAAGAATCACCTTCAACATAAGAAACTAGTTATTAAAGTCATTAATACAAAACCAAGTAAAAAGTGCGAAAAGATTAGAAATAAAAAGTATTACACTAGACACTTGTCTTCACCAAGTGATGTAAGAGACTTAGGCAAACATGGCCTTGATTGTCAAGAACTCTTACGATCAATCTTGGATCCCGAGACGACTCACACACTCTATGATGGTGGTGGATGATGGTGTTATGGTGGTGGTGGGTGGTGGGTGAAGTGTGAGAGAGGTGGTGCCAAGGGATGGTTTGAGCTTGAGCCAAACACTCCTATTTATAGCCTGTACAGAAGCCTGGACACGGCCCCGTGTCCACCCTTTTCTCTTTCTTCATTAATTGCTCTTGTCTTTATTAGTTGACCACGGCCCCGTGTCCGCTGGGCACGACCCCGTGTGCAGAAGCATATCTGTACTATGAAGATTTGCTTGGATTCTGCGAATCTTATAGTTGACCACGGCCCCGTGCCCGCTGAGCACGGCCCCGTGGTGGGCAATAGAAGCTTCTACAACTTTGTCTTTTCTGCAGACACTTGAGCACCCCCCGTGTTCGCTGGACACGCCCCGTGTTGAGCTGAGCACGCCCCGTGTTCAGCTGGGCACATCCCCATGCTCAGCTTTCTTCTTGTTTTTGCTTTGGGAGATGCTGTCGAGGAGTCGGGCATGCCACGTTACTTCCTTTTCTTTGTATTTATGTTGGTTTTGGCTGTATATTTGTTCCTTTTGTTCGTTTAAGCTCATTTGATCCTGAAAATACAAAAGGAAGACAAAAGCACACTTTTTCCAACATTAGTACTAAAAAAGGGTTAGTTTTATGCCTCATTTGATGTAATTTATATGTTGCATTTTACGCACATCATTTATCGTTTCGTTTTTCTCTCGGAGGCGTAAGAAATCCTCCTGAATCTTATCAATGGCTGACTAAGGACAGTGGTACTTCATAAAAGGTTCCTTGAATTCCTGCCAAGTCATCTCTTGCAACTTGTCCTCCCCAACTTCCTTACTATGTGCATCCCACCAATCTTTCGCTTTAAGAGTAAGTTGACCAGTAGCAAACATTACCTGGTCTTCCTTATCGCACCGACTTCGTATAAATACCGCTTCTATGTTTGAAACCCACCTTTGACTTGCAATCGGATCGATTTTACCATCATACATTGCGGGATTGCACGCCATGAAGTCTTTGTACGTGCACCGTTGTTCTTTGCTTTTACTTTTAGATCCTTCAATCAGTTCCTTTAATTCTTCGATCTTGCTAGTCATCATGCCATCCACAACTCCCAACACCCGACTTTCTACTTCTTGAGCTAATCGTGGAAGATTAGCTTGCATAACCCCTTCCGCCACTTCTGTGACCTTGCTAATAAATGCTTCTTGTCTAGTAGTATCATCTTCATCCTCATTAACGTTTCTCGTATCGGCCATCTACACATTGTCATGTTTACATTTAGTACGAATGTCAAACCTTCATTACATCATGGTGCATTAATCCGTGTTTGTTTCATTCACATCCTTACATTCTAAGCTTTAATTGTCTTTTAAACTTTCATCATTCGTTCGTGTCATTCAACACGTTACTTTCAAATTTTTATAATTCTGTCCATCTTATCCACTAATCTTGGTCATATATATCTTACTAGGTCTTGTATAGGCCCTACACGAACATTCATTAGGCTTTGAACAGCTTAGAAACATCAAGACACGAAAATAAGACAAAACAAAAAAAAATTCAGCGGATTGATTTCTGCTAGCCGTCGGCGAAGGCTTCATGCCCCGTCGGCGATGGGCTTCATGCCCCGTCGGCGATGGGCTTCATAAATGGGCGTCGCCCACAACAGCCCGTAGGCAGGAAGTTAAGCCGTCGACAAGCATAAGGGAGTCGGTGACGGCTCACAGCCCGTCGGCGACGGCCTTCCCTTGGCAGAAACGCTGGAAAACCATTTTTTGGGGTGTTTCGACTATTTCCCGGGTCCGTTTTCAGCTACACGGGTCCCGGAACTTCTTATTTTACCCACCTTACCACTTCATAGCCTGCTCAAAACTTAAAATTTATACCGTATCACACTATGCATTCTCATATTAAACTAATATTTAAAATTTTACCTCATTGGCGAATCTCAGAGCGAGCACACTTTCAAAAGAGCTGTCAGTTTGAGTTCAAGCATCACATCTTATGCTCGAATCCCTCAAACCTTGGCTCTGATACCAACTTGTAAGGACCGTTTTTCCTCTTTTATATTTAACTTACAAAGGTAATAAAAAGACTTCAAAATAATACATTAATACATACTTTTGACAAAAATTTGAGCATGACCCGTCCGTAAAACGGATATACCCCTGTTTTAAACAAAAGTAAGACAAGTACCATTCACAATTCGTTCAACAAAACACTACTTAAACCTAGACATCAAGTGTTAAAATGTATGTCTACTAACAAGTTGTACAAAATAGAAATTTTGACCCAAAACACCAGATGTGGGTGTTTTCTTTTTGACTATTTATTTAAAAACCCCCTTTTGTTTATTAGTTACACAACAAACCCTCCCACTTTGAGAGAGTATTTAACTTAAGCTTTCTCACTTAAACTAATTATCATTTAGTCATATTTCATTAACCAAGTTAAATTCTTTACTTATTATTTATCATTTTTGGGGCGTTACATCCACCAACCCCCGCCGCCTCAACATTAAGTTGAAAATGTTGACTGATATTCCTTAATTAATAAATAAATATTTTGTTTCTATATCTGAAACTGTTGATAGAAGCAAAGGTCTACTTGATTTCATCAATTTGTGAGTGTGTTTGGGGTTCCTTATTTTGAAGAAAAAAGGACTTTTGAAGGGGCAAAAGGACTTTTGAAAGTGTTTGTCTTTCCTTTTGAAGGGCAAAAGTCCTTTGCAAAAGTCAAAAATCAGGATTTCCTGGCTTATTTTTGGCAAAAGGATTTTTAGAAAAGTTGAAAATAAGCTAAGCCAAACATGCCCAGAATCTGTCTTCGAATCCCACACACACAAATGCTCCGCCGCATATATTAATCGCTTCATTTTCCCCTATTTTCCTCCTTCCCACACACACAAATTCAACACTTTCTTCTCTGTGACCGCCTTACCTACCACCTCCTCTTCACAACCGCCATACACAAACCCACACCTTTCTGATAATGGAAAGTATATAGAGAGAGAAGACCAAAATTACAAGTGATAAGCATAGACTGGTGAAGCAGAGTTGAGTTTCACGAATAACAACCATGACCAGGGCTCCGTGGTGTCGGAAATAGGTCTCCGACACTATTGTTCCTACCGATGGCCCCCCATCTCCGTCGTTCAGAAGAGAGAGAGCGAGAAGTGAGAGAAAGTGAAAAGGGAGAGAGATGAGAAAGGGGCGGTGACCGGGAAGAGAGGGGGCGGTGACCGGAGGGTCACCACCGTCACATCGCCACGACGATCACCATCTCCGCCGTTCAGAAGAAAGATGAATTGAACTCCGGTCACCACCGTCACAACTGTAAACAATCTCCTGGTAACTCGTGTGTTAGTTTCTTTGACGGATGAGATGGTCTTCGATTTCATCATCTATTTTCCGATCGAATCTCAGACATTGTTGATTTTTGTTGAACTGAGTTACGATTCAGTAAACATATCTCAGGCATTATAGGATGGGGATGTTAAGACTTTGACCAACATCATCATCATAATTCTAAATAAAAAACTTGGGCCCCACTTTAATTTATTTGTTTTATATTAAGGGCATTTAGGTAATTTCACATACACTTAACAGCAAAAACTAACCTCTATCCACGTAAGGGACTATCCGGGAACGAAATTCAAAAACTTAGGGACTATATGCGTAATTTTAGAAAGTTAGGGACTAAAGGTGAAAAATGAGCAAACCACAGAGACTATCCGAGCATTTTTCTCTTTAAGTTATTATACTTAATCTTTTTAACAAAAAATGTTTACATAAACCTAACATTCTAATCTATTTTTATGTTTTTTCAAAGTTTTTATTAGGACTTTTTCTTTTATAATACTTTGAAGATTGTTTAATTTTTATATTAAATTTTGTTATTTGTTATATGTAATAAATAAATCATCTCAATTATAAATAAACATCTTAATGTTTTTATCATAAGTACTTAATATTCAAGAATAAAATTAATAATTTCTAATAGCATGGGTTAAACACTAAACTTAAACATAAAAATATATGTTTTTTTTCGTTTCGGTTTTTTTCGGTTATTGAAAATGGTTATCCGAAAAACGAACCGAAATTTTCGGTTATTAAAAATCCGAAAACCGAACCACCGGTTTTTGTTTCGCCTAAATAATATTAATAAATACCAAGTATAGTTGATAAGTATAAACAAAATTGTTGGTACTAATCCCTGTTTATATTAGGTTTGTGAAATTAGAAGACCCGTGTATAATTGAAGCTCAAACCCTACTAATAAGATTATATTAGGTTTGTACGGAGCCCAACATTTTAGCTCAATAAGAAAAATGAGTTGGCTCAGTTCGACTCGGTTTTCAAACGAGTCAAGTCCGAGCTCACCCTGGCTCGGCTCGTTTACAGCCTTAATTAGGTTGAGTGCTTGAAAAAATAATCGACTCGAGCCCGCATTGAGGGGTGTAAACAGGGCCGGCCTAGAGCAAGTGTCGAGTAGGCGACCGCTCTGGCTCCAAATCGAAATAGGGCCCGAAATTTTTTTTAAGAGTTAATTGCAAAAATCGTCCCTGAGGTTTGGGCACATTTGCCATTTTCGTCCAAAATGACACTTTTGTACCATTTTGCCCCCCACGTTTGTAACTTTTTGCCATTTTCATCCAAACCACTAACTTAGTTTATTTTTATGTTAAGTTGAATGATATTTGGATGAAACTGGCAAATATAAACCACAGGGACAATTTTGGCAATTTACTCAAACTATTTTTTATTTCTTTTATTTAATTATATTTGTCACATATATAATAAAAAAATATACATGCAATTTTTTTATGAAAAAAAATAATAGTTTTGCCACATATTTTTTATCAATTTTCATCCAACCACTAGCTAAGTTAATTTTTTTTCTATTAAGGCGAAGGTTGTTTTAAATTTTATAAATTAATACAGAAATTAATTTCCAATTTCTTTATATAAATCAGTTTTATTAAGAGAAAAAACTGGTATATACTTTTTAATATTTTTGCTCTTAAACTTTTAATAAATATATGCAGTTTGAAATATAAGAAGAAAAATAAATCATACATTTTCTATTAGTTTTTTTAGTTCTTATCCGAAGAAAAAGAAATCATACATTTTCAGTTAGTTTTTTTAGTTCTTATCTATTTTTAGTTTTTAGTTTATTTTTATGTAAATGTATTATTTTGCTTGTAACATATTCTATTAATGGGTGACCACACTATTTGAGTATTTTGGTCAAGGAAATGTAATAAATCGTCACGCTAGCTGGTTTTTCTTTGTAGTGAGCTTTATGTTATAACTCAAGCATTATGTAACTAAAGGTTGTAGGATGATACAACCAAACTTTGTGAATTTAGTTCAAACATCTAATATTGTCATTAGGAAAAAAAAACAAATTGGGTAATTTTAACAAACATTTTCATAATTCAGGTAAAAAACAAAAAAAAAATTGTAACAGACATATAAAATTTAAAGTTAATTTATTATAATTGAAGAACTAAAAAACTAAAAAATATATATATAAGAACTAAAAAAGTGTAAAAACTTTTTTTGCTTAAATTTCGAATTATATAATTATATTAAAAATTTAAGAACTATAAAATATTGAGACGTATATAAGTATATAACTAAATATTTATAAAAGTTTTTGACAAAATTTTATAAAGGTTGAAAGTTGATAACTGTTTGAATAAAATAATGTTATAAAGTAATAAAAAGTGAGCAACTTTATGTAATTTGAGTTTGGGCTATGGTACTCCCAAATCCTTCAGAAATCATCACTAAGGATAACAAATCAAATAACTTTTATAAAAAAATTTCATAAAACTCAGGTAATAAAAAAAGCAATAGAATATGTTACAAGCAAAATAATACATTTACATAAAAATAAACTAAAAACTAAAAATAGATAAGAACTAAAAAAACTAACTGAAAATGTATGATTTCTTTTTTTTCGGATAAGAACAAAAAAAAACTAATAGAAAATGTATGATTTATTGTTCTTCTTATATTTCAAACTGCATATATTTATTAAAAGTTTAAGAGCGAAAATATTGAAAAGTATATACCAGTTTTTTCTCTTAATAAAACTAATTTACATAAAGAAATTGGAAATTAATTTCAAATTGCATGTATATTCTTTTTTATTATATATGTGACAAAATTAATTAAATAAAATAAATTACAAAGAGTTTGAGTAAATTGCCAAAATCGTCCATGTGGTTTATATTTGCCAGTTTCATCCAAATATCATTCAACTTAAAAGAAAAAATAAACTAAGTTAGTGGTTTGGATGAAAATGGCAAAAAGTTACAAACGTGGAGGGCAAAATGGTACAAAAGTGTCATTAAACCTCAGGGACGATTTTAGCAATTAACTCTTTTTTTAAAATTTGTATATATATCTAAAAAATTTTGTATGTTGTTAAAAAAATCTAAAATGGCCTGGGTTTATGAACCAAAAACGTTTTTGGGCCTTTTTTCAGAATATTGGATTTGTGATTTTGTGGCCCAATTACCTGGATTTGAATCTATGAAGATTTGCGAATGGGGCACAATTCTTTTATCTCGCAGCACAGGGCCCTTTTTTTTTTTTTGAGATTTTCGGAGACGGCCCTTGGTGTAAACAAGCCAAGCCCAAACTCGTATAGGCTCGAGCGACTTGTTTAAATTTGAGAGAGCTTGGCTCATTTGGAACTTAATTTTTAAAGCTCGTGAATAGTTTTTAAAGCTCGAGTTTAGCATGGGCTTGACTCGTCTATTCTTTTTAACTATTTAGTTTATATATATTTTCATCTTAATTAATTATGAAATTTATGACAAACTAATCAATGGCTTGAAATACAATTAATGTGGTGAATTTAGTTAAAACCAATTGTGTGACCCCTTCACGAAAAAGATATCAATTTCGTGAATACATGTACATTTCAGACATGAGATTCTCCTTGTATGTTATCGGACCGGCCATTTAAAGTAACTTTAAAGCTTAAACTGAACTCGAGAACACGGTCCATCAAGTATACACGATCGGGTTGGGAAGGTTGGCGGTTGAACTAGTAACCTGGTTTAGTCAGTCGAACCGAATTTTTTATTTTATTTTGTTTTATTATATTTTGTTTTATCTTATCTTAGGTTAAAAGTCACTTATCATGTATTCACCTAGTGTGTGATTTGCGTGGTTACTTTGAATTGTTTATGTACAATACAAAAAAAATTAACATAGATCATTGTAACACCCTAGGCAAATCTCACATGGGTCGTAACCAGTAGAGATTCTTGGTTTATAAGGCAAACCCCACCTCTTAAATCACCAACGCATTTTGGGCTTATTGCTAGTGGATGAGAGGAGAACTCTACAATTTCGTGAGCAAAACGGACAATATTGGTGGTATGAGAAGCCAAAGAAGCTCTATAAGTTTGACATAGAAGAACAACGGAACCAGATTTTAAAGATCATTTGCTACAACCTTTTGTGAGGCAAAACTTTTGTGAACAATGATACAGTGTTTAGGAGATGTACATTAGTTGTGTTTTCTTTTATGTTTGATTGTGAAGCAAATGCAAACATGAGAATACTTGAACAATTACTACCTTATGTATCACAGTTAAAACAATATGTATAAGTGTTTATTCAACCACGAATCAAATCAAATGATCCTATTGCAAAACTTTTGTGAACAATGATACGATGTTTAGGAGATGTACATTAGTTGTGTTTTCTTTTATGTTCGACTGTGAAGCAAACGCAAACATGAGAATACTTGAACAGTTACCACCTTATGTATCACAGTTAAAACAATATGTATAAGTGTTTATTCAGTTCTCTACTTAAAATAAGTATTTAGCGACCCTCCAATATCATTTTGTGCATATCTACAACTATAGATGATTGGATCATCCATTTTAAATCTTATCAGGACGCCATTAGACCATATAGACTACTTAACAACGATCCCCAACGATAAAAACACAATTTTAAATGACGAAATATTCCTTAAAAACCATAAGTAAAAAAGAAAAAAAAAAGTCTCTTACATGCATAAAATCTCATCATCAAATACCTATGATAAAGATTTAAATTTCTAAAAATGTACAGTATTATCATTGAACAAAATGTAGCTAGGTTAGCATATGCACAACAACATTTCAATCAAAGTCAATTGCCCTTTTGATCCCAGCCATTGATCTTCTGTTACCATATATCATCTTGTTATGAGCTTCATCTAACACGCCTTCTGTTTCTTCATCTGAACAAGATAAGGTTTCAGTTTCAGAAAAACCATCTTGTTACAACCGCGATACAAAAGTTTGACTCAAAAGGTCAAAAGTGTACCTGAGGGGCATGTTACAGATAAGTCACTGAGGCGTTTAACGCATTCCTTTAATGCTTGGAGCTCGGATTCTTTCTCCACGAGTTTGGAATTAGTGTGTTGCAGTTCGGACTCCAAGTCAACGATTTGACTTTCCTGCTGTTCGATTAGCAAATGGCATAGTTTCTGATCAAGTTCATATGGCATTACACCATTACACTGATTATATTCCAAATCAAGATCTTCAGTTGTAGTTTTGTTCTGGAAACATCAACAAAAAAAATGGTCAAACATATGAAGTAAGATTGCTTATGACTTATAATTACAAGCGATTAAACTCCTGGTTTAAAAATGCACGCATCAGGAACGCATAACGTGCCATGTGCACGATGCGGTGATGAGATCGCATCAACTGCATACAACCTCCTAAAGCGTTTTATTTAAAATTTCATATTGACTTTGTAATAAAATTGTTTATAGAACCGATCCCATCTTGCCACCTTGAATAAACCATATGTCGATTTATACGAATTCCCATTTATTATAAAAAAAATACCTGAAGAGAAGACGATGTGGTGGACACTTGAAGCTTTAGAAGCTCGGATTCAAGTTCAGCTTCTAATTGCTCCATTTCCACCACATCTCTATGCGGTTCTTCTGTTATAATGCTGCTTGCATTTTCACCTTCATCATTCATGGAAAGACCGTAAACTTCAATATTATTGTTCGCCTCACTGGATTTCTCGGAAACAGATTGTTTGATATTCGCGGTATTTTCAACCTTCGAATCGCATGATGATTTTCTTTTGGAAATTTCAGCTTTTAGTTCTTGAACAACTTTAGCGGTCTCGTCTACTGCTGCATTTAGCCTCTCGATTTCGGCTTTCCCGGCTGACATCATGTACATTATGCCAACTCCTACTCCATAACCGAAAGATGATTTGTCTGATAACAATTATAACAAACCAGAAACAGTAAATTTTCAGAATTACAGATGGTTATGCACTAAAAGGCAAAGAGACAATAGATAACAATATATTCATCTTCAAAATAGCTCATAACAACCAATATTGTCCAATATGCCCATAAAGAGCTTATAGATTCATTTTTGGTTGCCCAGGTGGAGACTTTCAGAAAGTCACCCACTTGGTTTTAAAAAGCGTGAGACTCAACGTGGCGATACGGTCCCGAGCTGAGGCGCTTGGTGCAAAAACGCACCACTTTTAGTACGCAAGTCGCAATTTATTCAATAATTCTTTTTATACTTCTCAAAGGTTTCTAGCATCATTTGCCTAAATTTAGACATAAGTAAGCTCTATAGTCTATATAAGGTTTAATATCAAAATAACTAGGGATGCAAGCAAACCAAACGTTCAGCGAACAGTTCGTGAACCGTTCGGCGGAAAGTTCGTTTACGTTCGTTCGTTTAATTAATGAACGAACATGAGCAAGAAATTCCGTTCGGTTAGTTAAATGAACGAACACGAACAGATGTCTCGTTCGTGAACGTTCAGTAATGTGTTCGTGAACATTCGTTCATGTTCGTTTGTTTATGTTGTTCATTAAAGTTTTCTTAGCATTTATTTATTTTATCCAAACTTTTTATATTCCTTTAAATCTTTGTTTATCTCATTATCCAAACAAATAAAATAGGAAACCCTATCTCCACCTTGTTTACGCACTGCTCCACTTTCCTTCTCATTATTCACATCGAAAAATCCTATCGACCCTCGTTCAACGATTAGGGCTTCAAGGCCTAGCGCCGCTCCCTCTCACCATCCACCTCTAGCTACCGTCGTCTTCGCCGATTTTATATGTATTCGTTTGTGTTCGTGAACATGTTCCTTTCCTTAATGAACAAACACGAACAAAAAATCTCGTTCGGTAAGTGTTCATGAACCGTTCACAACAAACACATTAGATCCTTAACAACAAGGCCTTGTAAGTGTTCATTCGGTTCATTTACAGCCCTAAAAATAACCTATATGTACTACCTACCTAAAAGACCTATTATACAACATCTTGATGCACAAATCTACTGTATAATATAGCTATCATCTTCTTCATTTCACTTTAATAAGGTCAAAAAGGCATAACCAAAGTTCCCTATAATTACTCTAGCCTATTACATAATGAAATCAAACTTAAAGAAACATAAAATCAACAGGTGAAAGAAACTACCTTTAACATCAAAAGACTGACACTTTGCAAACCCATTTCTCCCTACACGCCTCTTCTTCAAACAAACACCAAACTTCTTCTTACCATCATCATTAACATTAACAACTCTTCTTTCATTATTCAACCGATAACCCTTCATTCCACCACTCCTCCCCACCTTCTTCCTTACATTCTTTGACCCATTTGAAGCACTACAAAACCTAAAAACCGGTGACATTTCTTCAGCATTCTTTGGTGAATCTGTGGGTAAATCATGATTATGTGAGAAAAGATTTGTGGGTTTGTTGTGATCTTTGTAAAGAATGTTTCTTGCAACATACCCAGATCCTGCAACTGCTGCTGCTAGCAGAAGTTGCCACATTGTATGATTTGAGGTTGAAGAAATAAAGGGGTTTGGAGATTGATGATGAAGTTGAAGTTGAAGAAGTTTAAAAGGTGTGAGTGAGTGAAGATTGAGAAGATTTCAGGAAAGAGTACTCATGGAAGTTGCAGGAGCACATGATAGTGTTGAACAAGGGGCTGAAACTCACGTGCTTCCTGTGTTTGAAAATGAAAAATGCTACACTTTTGGGGGGAGTTTGAAGTTTCATTAGTTTTTCTTTTTCACTAAACTATGTGATTTCTCTAAACTAAGATCGGAAAATGTTAACTTTCTACCCACTCAATCATCCCTTCTAAGGCTGGCTAATCGTGTCCTAACAGGTTTAACAGGTTTCTGACGGCGCGCACAACATAAGTTTCAAACATGATTACGACTCGTTTAACTACTTTCTACCTCATGTTTATAAAACAGTTTTATGTTTTATGTACAAATATGAATAAATGATAGATACTAACATTGTAATTTTAATTTTTTTTAAAATTAGAAAAGTCAAAGGGTGTATTTTTCAGTCAAATAGGTCTAATCGTGTCTTAACAGGTACCCAATTTTTGCCCAAAAACATTAAGAGGTGGTCACCTCTCATGGGTAGAAGTAACTACTTTTTTAATAAAACATAAATGACATTCATTAAATAAAGACATTACATTAAACTAAATTGAAAAAAAAACAATACATAAAATTAAAACTAGTAAAATAAATTAAAAACATAAAAATTAGAAATTTTATGGCCAGTTATATTTTTTTTTTTTGCGATCTCGCGTTTTCGGGCTAGTGTGATTTCCAACATCTCCGGTGGAACATTGTCATGTGGCCTGTTAAACGTCTCCAAATCTTTATCAAACAAAAGTGATCTCACCACCTCTCGATGTTCATCCGCCAACGCCGTATATTTTTCCTCTGGTTTCTTTTTAATGTCCATCAACTCTTTTTTCATAAATTTGTATTCTTCAAACTTGTCGGACAAACCAATTGACCTTTCAGTCGTCGTTGCGATTCCTTTATCTTTTTTCTCTTTCTTTTTTTGCCTTCTTGGAGAGGAGTCTAAGTTTATGTTGGGTATACCACTAGTGAATTCGGTATTCAGTGTACCCGCTTTGTAGTTACCCGAATTCAAAGACTTTCTTTTTTGCCATGAACTACCACTTTCTTCACCCAACAATTGTATCGGGCCCATTTCTCATGTTTTCTAACCACCTCCCACACCTCAACATAAGGAAAGCCACCCCGATGTCTTTTTTGGTAATCTTTTAGCGCTTGTTTTATGGCATAAGCATCGTCACTCCCGCTATGACATAAACGATCCTACAATAAAGATAAAAATTATATTAAGGTAAAAAACAACAATGTATAAAGGTAAAAAATAAAAAGTATGTAAACGTAAAAAAATATACCGCTTGATACCAAAAACCGTTGAATAAGTTCAACTTTCCTTGCATAGGTTTCCATTTTGAACAGACTTGATGAACGTTTCGGGTACTTCCTCCAACCGTTGTATTTTAATGTTCGAGAACTTTTTCCAAAAATCATCAGATTTTTGTTGATTGCCTTTTGTCTTGTTTAAACTACAATGAACATATGTCTTGGCTAACGCCTCTTCTTGTGTCTTCGTCCAATTTTGACGATCCGCCCTACCGCCCTTTCCTTTCGGTTCATCTTCGGCTTCTTCTTCGTCTTCAAGTTCTTTTTCTTCGACATAATCTTCATTTTCGTCTTCATCTAAGTTTTGAGTCTCGGGCACAAATTCTTCTTCTTTGTTATCATCGTATATCAGAAGCATGTGTTCAACATTATCTCTTGGTGATTGAGTTGGTGGACTCTGATAAGCAAACGGGTCAAAAGAGTTTTGGGCATCCATAGGATATTCATACAGACCGGGTGCAACCGTCGTGGGACCTTGTGGGAGTGAAAATGATTTTGATGGAAAATTGGGTTGGGGTTGGGTGTTGTAGAAACCCGGTTATGTAGTTTGTGGGTAAAAATATAGACGTTGAGAGTGTGGGGAATAACCGAGTTGTGATTGAAATGGCACACTTGAACCACTCGATCCGCCTCGTCTACTTTGCGAGCCGCACCCCTCCCCTTCAAACCGGAACACGAAACTTTTTTTCTTGCCATCACCCTTGTTTTGTCTATCCATAGTGTATGAGGAATTTGAGATTGTGAGTATGTAGATTGGGTGAAAAATGAGATGGATAAATGGAATTTAAATAGAAAAACAAATTAATTTTTTTAATGAGTTAACGGCTATAAAGTCGTTTATAAAATATCCCCAACCATCAAAAAATGCCTCCCCTCACGCGGTAAAGACTCACCGATACAAACTCCACTCTCGCGGTAAACTATCTCGGCGCCAGTGTTCCCCGACGGTAAATTTACCGATGCGTTTCCCGCACCCACCCCGTAAACCCTTAGTTTAATAGTTTATTTATTACTAGAGTCTAATAGTTTCAGATTTTGTTTCAAATTCATTCCAAACAATTAGGATCGTTGTAAGAAGGGGACGGTGGTGCAGTCAGTGACGGGCTTAGAAAAATTATTTTCAAGGGGTGCAAATGAGGGTTCAACTAAGCTTTCAAAGGGTGCGATCGAGTTTTTTTACCTAGAAAATACACTAAAAAATATTTAAGCCCCCCCCCCCCCCCTCATACTATAGTCTAATAGTTTTAGGGTTTGATTCATTTTTAGTCCAAACAACTAATATCGTTGTAGGAAGGCGGCGGTGGTGTAGTCATTGGCGGACCCAAAAATTATTTTCAAGGGGTGCAACAAGGGGTTTAAACAGACTTTCAAAGGGTGCGAACGAGATTTTTAACTAGAAAATACACTAAAAACTTTTTTTTAATGAGTGCCCCCTCCATGGCTCTACCTGGGTCCGCCCCTGTTGGTGCTATTTTAGTGTTATTTTAGACAAACCAAATAGACGAAAAATTATAGTTTACTCACTCTTAGTTTTTTTTATCTAAGAAATTAAATACTTGTACAAAGATTACACATAAACTATATACTTATTAAATCTTAAACCATAAATGATAAATCACATAAATATTTAGTTAAACCTAAAATTAAGGGTGTAAAAGGTTTGTTAAGACCGGTTTCGATAAGAATTGTTGGTCTGGTCACTAACTATGGTTTTGAAAAACGACAAATTAAACTGTTTGGTTTAAGTGGGTCGGTCAACTGGTCGGTTTGACTATTGAATGGTTTTGAAAAATGACAAAGTAAAGGCTTTAGCGGCACCGCTTCTAGTGACACTTTTTTTTGTGTGCCGCTCATTCCCACGAGGGTTGTTAGTGGCGCTTTTGTTATGCCACTTAGTGGCATTTTTTAGTGTCTATGCACTTCATTTTCAACCCCAACCCGACAAAGCCACCATGTACGAACAAAGTCACTTGTAAGAACTTGGTAAAACCCGAAATCACATTTTTACGTCCAAATCATTTGTTTAAGAGTAAATTACACAGATTGTCCTTTAATTACACCCTAAATTGCAGTCCCTGCCCTTTCCCTTTAATTTGTGCATTCCATGTCCTTTAAATAACAAATTTGCACACTCCTTGTCCTTTTCTCCAAACCCCATCCAACAACCCAGTTAAATACACCCATGTGCCTCTCACATGATGGGTAAAACTGTAAATAGACCTTCCACCTACCCTTAAAAACCCCAGAGTCTTCTTCCTCCTCTGCTTTGTAATGTGCAGGTCTTTTCCTTTCTACCCCCATCTACACCACAACCACCGGCCATCTACACCCCTACCATCTACACGAGCTCCGGCCACCCACCCAACTACCAGCTACCACCATCGCTACCAACTTTGACTCACACCCTCATGCTACAACGGTTGCCACAATCGGATTGGCACAAAAATGTTGCACAAATTAAGACCTAGAGCATCAGATTTGGAACCGTAACCGTTTTTAGACCCTCTGTAGAACGATGAACTATTGATTCCGTCGACTGATTCAACACTCATCACCGCAATACAAATTAATCTGGGCGGAATTGCATCTGAATGACGACGGCTTGTCTGTGCAGGTAGTGCGGTGGGGCGGTGGGCGACGGATTTTCTAGGCGGAATCAGATCTGAATGGGGATGGGATCACCGTTATATCTTCTCAACTCGTCGGTATATCTCCGAACGGAATACACACCGCTCGTATTATTTTGCTGTGTTTGTGGCCTCTTACAATTTTGGGTGTTTGATTAGATTTTTAATAAGGATACGTCTCTGCTAGGTGTTTAGTTTCAATTATTTTACAATGTTGGGTGCTTGAATTTGATTTTAAATAAGGGCACATAAGTTATATAAATTTATTAGTCGGAATTTTGTGGAAGGGGAATATTATTTGTTTTTGATTTGGATGTGCTTGATCACCAAATATTAAAGATGTTTTGTGTAGATGTCAATACAAATATACAATACTAAAAATGTCGAAAGTGTGTTAACAGAAGAAGAAGTTTAACTGAGTGGTTTGAATTCATGGTGGTGGTGGTGGTTGTGGGTGGGGGCTTAGAGGAGTGCTGAGAAATAGAGTTGATGGTGGTGGTGGATTGGTGGTGGTGGGTTGGGGCAGAAAGGAAAAGAGAGTCCCTGAGTCTTCTTCCTCCTCTGCTTTGTAATGTGCAGGTCTATGTTTAGTTGGGGTTTTTAAGGGTAGGTGGAAGGTCTATTTACAGTTTTACCCATCATGTGAGAGGCACATGGGTGCATTTAACTGGGTTGTTGGATGGGGTTTGGAGAAAAGGACAAGGAGTGTGCAAATTTGTTATTTAAAGGACATGGAATGCACAAATTAAAGGGAAAGGGCAGGGACTGCAATTTAGGGTGTAATTAAAGGACAATCTGTGTAATTTACTCTTTGTTTAACTTTCATAATCAATCTTTATGCTAAAATAACCCAAGTTTCCCCAAAAAAAAACCAAAACCTCTATAATCACATATATATTTAGATTCCCTGTAGTGGGGCGTTTTTTTTTTAATTTAAAAAAAACGCCGAAAGCCCCATAACCATTACATATGGACGTTTTCGAGCGTTTTTTTTTTTGAAAAAATGTGGGTTGGCGTTTTTAAAACAACGCTGAATTTTGTATTGGGGCTCGAGATGACCGTTGCCAAACGGTCAATTGTTTATTTATTTTTTTTTAATTCCAATATTCACCTACTATATATATTACTCACTTTTCCATATTTTTTATAAAAAAACTCAAACTTTCTCTACTACTTCTTCTATATTTTATAAAAAGATGTATCCATTCCGACCCCCATTTGGTGTCCCCTCAAGACCCATGAACCCGAACACAACCCAACCGCAACACACGTTTAACCTTCAAGACATGGACCCGAGCATGTTAACGTACGCGGCTTACTTGAGTGGCGCCACTCCGTTCGTGCCTCCCACCTTCGGCTTTGGTCAAGCCGGCGGGTCGCAACCTTCACAACAACAAGCCGAACCCGATGTGGATATCGTGCCGGAGACACAACCCGAACCGGTGCCAGAGAAATCGAAACGCGGCAGAAGGTCGCATAAGAAGAAGGAAGCGAACGAACCTCGACGTAAACATTCTTACCTTAATTGGACGAAGGAGGAGGAATTCACGTTAGCTCGGGAGTGGCTCGACGTTTCGGAGGACCACGAAATTGGTAACTTTTATATTTTTTTTTACTTATATTTTTAACATACAACTTATATTTTACTTTTATTTTTTCAATTTGTAGCAAACTTTCAAACGGGCCCCGTTTTTTGGAATAGGGTTCGTGCACTCTTTTATAGCACGTGGGGTAAAGGCGAGCATCAGGACAAAGATTCCATTTCTAGCAAATGGACCGACATCAACAACAAGTGTCACTCATTCCAAGAAGTGTACCAACGTAACTACGATAATCGCCCGAGCGGAGAAGGTGACGTCGGGGTTTTAACAAAGTCTTTGGAAGAGTACGAGAGAACGAAATGCCCTTTCCCGTACTATAAGTGTTGGGATCTACTACGAAAAAGTCCAAAGTGGGCGGTAGTAGGTACCATGACGTCTAGTAGTAGACGTCGAGCTAAACGGTCAAAAACATCATCCTCCGTTGACCCTGAAACACCGACTTCGGAGGCCCGCAATGTCGATCTAAATGATGTTGTGGAGGTTGACGAAGAGCAACTTGAAGAAGAGTTGGCCCGACCGCCCGGTAGAAGAAAGGATAAGCGAACCGGGAAAAAAACGGTGGAGTCGTCTTCCGATCTCGAGTTGAAGGAAGATTTCGAGGAGATGAACCGTCGTCTCCAAGACATTCGCGACCTCGGCCACCAACGTTGTGAGATTATGAAAGAACGAGTGGCCGAAACCAAAAAGTTTAACGAGATGCAAGAGGCGAGGCAAATGGAAAAGGACATTGAGTTTTTGTCAAAACCGATCGACCACCTCCAAGGCGACGCGTTGATCCTTGCGCAAATGCATCGCCAAAAAATTCGGGAAAAATATGGACTCTAGAGCATCATCCTTTTTTTTAACTTTATTTTTTTTCGGTTTTTTTATATTCTGTTTTTTTTTTTCGTTTTTTTTTATTTTATTTCAAGTAGTGTATTTTTTTTTTAAATTAATCAAGAATTTTATGTTTTAAATTTAAAAAAAAAAAATAATTGTGAAATGATTGCATGGACGTTATTGGGCATTATTCCCACTACGGCACTTTTGCAATAACCCCCAATAATGTCCCCATGCTGACTGGGCTGCCACATGGCAGAAAACGCCCCATGGTGGTGGCATTATTGATAAAACCACTATACATGATCTTATGCCCGATTGTTATCTAGATTTCAAGCATGATGATGTCATGATTATCCCCAAACATTCAGCAATTTATTCCAAGCTTCAAAAGCTGAATTCCTTGTTTTCTTCACCAAATTGCAAGAGAGAAATTGGAGTTGAGGAAGAGAATCTTAATTCCTAGTTTTCGATTCTCTTCCTCAACTTCACTTTCTCTCTAGCAATTTGGTGAAGATGACAATTGTGATGCTATGGTTCCATCGCTTTCCTTTTATAGAAGGGTTTAGTGGCCCAAACTCCTTCATGGGTTTCTTTTATGGGCTGCTTCCATAAACCTTATTTTTTCCTTATTTGTAAAACTTTAGGGTGTTACATAAACATGTATTGATGTTTGATAGTGATGACGGGGGTAGCCCAAGACCAAATAAAGTGACTTAAATACATGAATGCTCAAAAGGTTAAAGGGTTGAAAACCCGGGAGCCAAGATAAAGCAACACGTGAACAGTAATCGGTCATATCTCTGATTACCCCAACAACTCTCCTAGCCGCAAAAGTAAGACAAGTGCACAGAATGCAGTCTTTTACCCGCAGGTCAAAAGACTTCAACCCCCAAAAGGGTAAGTCCCCCACTGCAAGCATGTTCACTAGTCAATGGTTTCCTCTTTGAGCGATAACCTTCCCTATAAATGTGACATTTCATTTAGTGCTCAGGACATTCTGGATCAGCTCTGATTCTACGTGAATCTCTGGTCATTGCTCTTAAGTACTTGTTCTATGCAAGTCACTCTTCATCACTTTCAACACACACATTCTTATTGCTCTCACATTCGAGACTGAACACATTTTAGTGGAGGATCCCGAGCAAACAACAAAATCAAACTAGTGAACCTCTCTCCACGTCTTGCAAACGTGGGGGGACCCCACGACCTGCGTTAGGCAAAACTAAACCTTTCAACATTTTTGCCTAACCAGCCCAGCTACTACCATCGGTCTAGTATTTGTTGCATCAACAGATAGGATGTCACTTAGCATGGAATGAATGCTACCCTATCTTGAAGTATGGGATCATAATGCCCTTAGTTGACCTATTATATCACTTTAATTGTTTTGTTTAAACTTAATGTACTGGATAACCTTAAATATTCATTCCACTGCGAATGTATGGATTTAATCAGTTGCTATGATTTGATTTTTGGATCCAATTGTGAGGTCTCGAGGGTTTGGAGATTTGGAGCCTTAGGGGAGGCGGGCTGGAACGTTATTGTTCCGTGATGGGGAGTTTTCAACGCGTGGAAAAACCAAATTCCCACCGCCACTGCAAGTGTCACGCGTGATAGTTCAACGGTAAACCCGATTTCGTTATTTTCTTCACGGCGTGATGGTTTTTTGTGAGGGTAATTGTTGGTTGGGGGGAAATTGTTGGGTGTGGTGGTGAGTGATGACCACCGCCACCAAAAAAGGTTGTGAGTGATGAAAAAATGGTTGCTGACATGGCGGAACATAATTGGATATTTGTAACACCTCGAAAATTCACGTCCTATAATGTGTTGACACGTGTCATAAAGTCTGAACGTGTGAAAAAATGTTATAAAAGGACTAAAGTTGACAAACGTGGAAAGTATGTGATTTTACGGGTTCTGAATGTCAACAGTGAATAAATATAATGTACATTAACCCTACACGATGCTCATACCTTCAAACGAATAAATCATGGATCATACGAAGCTAAAGGTGAGAGATTACAAACTACAGGGGTTAAATGTGTCAACATGTTTAAAGATATACCTCTGAGTGACCTTTTGATAAACCCGAAGCTTTGTAAATGTTAATTATGCTCACTAGAATGCACGGTTCAAATTTTGTAAAGTTTCGTTAACGTATGAGAAAGTTATGATCGAATTCGTGTGCGAGGGGTTAAAGCGTCAACGTTGAAAATTAGGCCTTTTCGGGTAACAATAAAGTTACCCGGGGACTTAACGAAATGGGTATATGTCTTGAAGCCCCTATATGTCAATTATAAGGGTTCATACAGCAATAAACGAGTGTCTTTACAAGATTTGAAGAGCCAAGGATCAAACAGCAATTAACAAGAAATGTTTTGGCTGAACTGGACATGCTAGCGTAGCGCGAGCATGATGCATGGAGGCGTCGCGCTACGCTACTGCTTGATCTGGACAGAAATTGATTTTGTTTGATTTCTTGTCTAGTGCAGCCCTTGTAACCTCATTTTCGAATTGCCTCTTCATACTTGAACCCTAAACAACCCCTAGAACGACTAGGACACTTGTTGATTAGTTGTGGTTGGATTGTAGACTTAGATGTCAAAGAATTGTGGTGTTTAAAACACTATAAAAGGGCCTTAGTAGCAACCATTGTTCCTCACACCATTTTCAAGCAATCTGATCATTGGAGGAGCTCTCAAGCAGATCAAGGGCCTTCCTAAGCAACCATTAATCACTTGGTAAGTTGCCTAACCTTTCTAAATTAATTATAGCTTAGTAATTAGCTTAAAAGTCAACATATCGTAATAAACGGTTGACTTCGTGATTAAGTAACGATAACCCAGTCGTATCACGAATTAAAAGTACCATTAGATAGGTAATTATATGGGTATTAAACCCTTATAAGGGCAAGTACCAATTCCAGACCTAACTAGGTCGTTTGTCGGGTCAAACGTTGACCGAAAAAGTCAACAGAAATACAAAATGCGATTTAATGCACAATTAATGATCCGAAAGGTGTGTAACCTGTTTTAACCTTAATATAACATGGTAATAAGTATGAAAACTTGTCTACGCTTGCCCGACTCGACAAATTTCTGTTTAAACCCGGTTCGGAACCGAAAGGCGCAAAACCTTGACTTTTGCTTTGACTTCGCTTCTGACCCGTTTTAGTTTGATTCGGAAATGCCTTAGTGCTTCATTAGAGTAGGGTTGCATGATAGTATAAGTCTCTGTACTTGTTTCGTTGATTATCCAATTAATATGCAAGTTTCCGTTAATCGCTCATATGTTGACCATTATGCCCTTATTACCTTAAACCATGATTTATGAAAATGTAAAAGTGTAGAAACCTTAGTTACTGATATATAAACTTGTATGCAAAGTTTGACATCAGTTTGACTTGTAGATTAAGAGTTATGCTCATTGTCGCTAAATTAAAGCTTTATGTTAATAAAATGGCGTAATTAGCGTATAGCCTAGTTAAACATACTTTTTGATATCAAATCTTTTACCCACTGATGTAATATATTATTTTGGGATTTTTAAAGATTTTTAATTAATTTTAGGCTGAGCATAACTCATAGTCGTAGGCTTAATTCGGTAAATGTCGGTTTTGCCCTTACGGGCCATAAAATGAGTTTTACATATCTAAACGACTCCAAACCTTTTGCTACTGATTAGTTATGATAAATAAATTATTTTAAGCCTTCTGGAAATATAAAAATATCAGATTTAAGTATCGAACCCGGTAATGGCCTTTAATCGCCTTATTTAGCGTTTTTAGCGCATAGTATGTTTTAAAATCATATTGGACATACCCGGGTTGATACCTACTGATATAAGAGGAAAATTATAATATGTTAACAGTAAGCAAAGGTTGATTAACTCAGACTTCGTTTTTGAGCTTTTCGGCTTATGTGAAATTACCAAAATGCCCTTCGGTGCATAGTTTGGTTATAGATGATATATTTCACATATATACTTTACCCTACTGTTATAACTCATCAAATTGAGTATGTTTGCTGTTTACATCAGACCTGTAACTCAGTTAAACATTTAAACTCTTTTACAACCTTTAAAATGACCAAACTACCCCTACGGGGCATAGTTTGTGTTTAAATTAGTTCGAGGCATAATGAAAGACATCCTACTGATGTCACAACATATTGGAAGCATAATTAACTTAGGAAACCTGTTTAGGACCCATATGGTTACCCGTTACGCGTTATTCGCGTTCGGATCGGTTTATATAACTAGTTTATATAAGTTAGCCGAAACGGGTCAAACCTTATCGGTTTTATCTCAAAATCCAGAATGTGTATGAAATACCCATATAAGACAAGTCTCTGAACATGTCGGGTTTAAATCACATTCTATTCCGGTCTTCGCTTAATCGTGAGTACGAACCGTATCTTCCTGTAAGACTAACCGGTCTAAGCTTAGGCTTAATTAAAGACCCGTTAGCATTCTAATTAATTATTTATACCATCATTCCAGACTAGAGCTTTCCGGTAAATTGTACCTACGCTTACTTAAGTGAATACGGCTGAGTTATAAATGTCTGCTATTTAAGACAGGAGCTAGCTCAGGTAAATACTCTTAACTTATTTTCCCTATACGGGCTTGGGATACGGTACTATAAAAGTACCGCTTGGTCGGGTGTATGTAGTCATTTAAATCGGATTGTGATTGATGTACTTACATAACCTGTTTAATATGTATTATTTTATCATTATTTGATGTATGGCCCTTGGGGGTTAAATGACCATGTCCCGGATATCCTTGGCATCATTTTACGAAATGGCCACGACCTAAGCACGGGGTGTAGGCATACACCTGACAGTTACATTATGTAAAAACTGGTAATCCACTCCGAGGTATCATCCTTGTGGGCATTATACCGGAACTGGTAATCCACTTAGGGGATGATAGCCCGTGGGCATTATACCTGTGGCGTGTCTGTTAATCTAGTCCGACCCTACAAACCGGCCCTAACGGACGACAAATAAGTAAAACTGTATACAAGATTATATACAAATAATTTTCCCAAGTTATAAAAGATTAATTTTGCCTCTGTGCATTTTAATCAAAGTGTCAAAAGGTTTGTGCCTGGTGCATCTAAATCAATTTTCTTAAACTCTTTTCAAATGAGTCGGTTGAGTGTATTTACCAGTGAAAACTGACGTATTTTCCAAAAAGGTTAAGTGACAGGTACTGAACGTAATTGGCTGGAAGCTCAGGGCGCTAATAAGGAATCTTGCAAGTTCTAGGCGCCTAAAGTCTGTTGAACAAATGATATGTTTTAAGATCCGCCTGTGGATCCTTTACTTCCGTTGTAATACTGAATATTACTTCATATTCGGAATGTAATAATAAATATCCTTTGCTTCCGCTGTGCATTCATATATATTGTGTTGTTTGACTATTATGTTGCCAACCACGTCACGATACTCCCCCACCGGGCCCACCGGTGACACGTGGAAATCCGGGGTGTGACAATATTGTGAGTGATAGAATTCTATCACTAGTGACCACCTCCACCCCCTTACAACAAAAGACCATTATCTATACTATATTATAATACATGAGGGAAGGATTCCCAAAAGTTAAGAACTTCTTCCCCCATTATTTATAAATAAAGCCCTAGAATGAGGGTAAAGTGGTCTTTTAAACCATAATTATTTTTTAGTCCCTCAATCTATTACATTTAAATCATTGACATTTAACATAATTATGGGTAATTAGTTACACTCCCCCCCCCCCTCTTTAATTCTTTAATGTATTCCTGCGATATCTTACAACCCGTAATGTTTTAAAAAAATCCGAAGGTACCATGACGATCGGCACATTTTTTTAAACGTTTCGATAGTTGTTTTTTTGTTTCGCCGTGCGTTCATAAAGTACAAATAGCCGATGCGTAAATGTATAATTGATTAAAGCCAACATTTGTTTTTTACCCAAGCCAGCTTTGACCATTACCTAGCTACCGTGCATTAACATTTGTTTTTTACCCAAGTTTTTTTGTTTTGAACGACATTAATAAACTAAAATATTCCATAATTTTACTTGTACAGAGTCAGTTTGTTGTGGCATGTTTAATATAGTATAGATAAAACTCACAACAAACTTCCTATTAAACATGCCACAACAAACTAAACAGGATATGTGCATTTTAAAAACTTAAAACTCACAACAAACTTCCTAAATAAATGGATGACCAATCTAAAACTAAACCCTAATGGACTACTATAAATACTTAGCAAACACTCACAATTCTACATTTCTATTGCTAAACAGATTTAAAATATGGAGCCAGTTCTGAATTCACTTGATGCGAAAAAACAAGCATGCGATATTGAAAAATCTAAGGTCGGTTCTATTATAAGTTTTGTTATATCGCAATAATGAATAATTGTTTTCTTTTATTTACTTTTATGTGAATACTAACTTATTTGATTTTTCAGATTCAACACACCAATTTAAACACCCCAGTTGTCGAACAAGCTTTTGTTAGTTTTTAAGTAATATTTTCGCTTATAATCTTTCATATTAACAAGTTCGTTATGTTATTATTTGGTGTGTTTATTGTAGGATGATGGTGATAATAGTGTTGAAATTATTTCTTATGGTGCAATGTTCAGTCCATACAAGTCTAATCTTCAACGTCAATTTAGTAAAGAGGTAATTTTAAAATTTATTTAATCTTTTTTAAAAAATTTTATTCAATATTTTTTCTTTTTATAAAATTTTTTTAATCATTTTTTAACTTTTTTATTAAATTTTTGTTTTTTTAAGGATCGGAAGTATGAGAATCAAAAGAAAAGATCTAAGAGACTCTCTGAATGGAAATGGGTCTAGGTTATAAATTTAGATGATTATGAGGACGATGAGAAAGAAGATGAATTAGATGATACTGCTGATTCGAGCACAAACAAGAAAAATGGATCAAAAAAGAAGAGAAAATAGATGAAATATATCAAGTGTTTTTATGTTTTTTTTCATTTTCAGTTGTTTTTGTTTGATCTAGACTATCCCATGAATAATAAAGTTTATTTTATATTTGAAGTTTATGTTTTGTGTTATTTTATTGCACTTATAATTTACATCTCGATTGAACTAATATACTTTAGTACTTAATCATGTTCGTATATGTTCGTACTTGATCATTTCCAAA
Organism: Helianthus tuberosus; assembly: GCA_030545235.1. Classification (NCBI taxonomy): domain Eukaryota; kingdom Viridiplantae; phylum Streptophyta; class Magnoliopsida; order Asterales; family Asteraceae; genus Helianthus; species Helianthus tuberosus. Next base: position 34,160,969 of record CM060358.1, on the reverse strand, counting down.
GAGATAAATTCGATTACCAATAATGGCCAAAACATGAAAACTACCTCTTGGTTTGGAGTAATTCAAGATTGTATTTACAAAGCACACTAAACTTATTCAATTTAACAGTCATGTTCCACGAGGATTTCGTATATATCCATTAGTGTCTTCTATAAAAAAAACTGTTGGACGACACGAGATATGAAAAAATAATTATATAATATTATAGATTTTTCGAATAATTTGTATTTCTTAAATAAAAAGATAAAGTTAATAAAGATATAAACTTTTACATCCTATTTTTTTTTATAAAAATTGTTTTATAAAAATATGATTTTTTAAATATTTATAAAAATGAAATTTAACATTAGTTAAAGGTGTTTAAAACGTACCTACAAGTCACCTACTATTTTTTACTTTTTACTTTTTCAAAAATGAAAATTTTAAAATTAAAGTTTATTGGATGAGTATGATGTGGATATTTAAAAAAGTTATGGACTTTAAATAATAAAATTATAAACTTTATCATTTCACCAACAAAATAAACTTACTTTATAACGATAACAACTTATCTTTTATTTTTTGTCATTTGTTTAGTATTTTTTATTAACAAACGAATCTTTACATGTTTAAAACAGTTTTTCTATACTTTATTTATTATTAATTTTTATAACAAAACAAAACTTTGATATTTAGTAGATAGAAGATAAACTATGTTCCAAAATTTTAAATAAATTAATACTAATTTACGATATTAGTAGATAGATAGTAAACTATATATCCCAAAATTTTAGGAATTATTTAATACTAATTTACGATATTTAGTAGATAAATAGTAAACTATGTCCCAAAATTTTAGGAATTATAAGTCAACTAATTAGGTCCTCCAAGTTAATTATATGGGATGAGGCATCGATGGCGAAACGGTCAGGCGATAGAGGCAGTTGATCGAACATTGCAAGACATTATAGGTGTTAGGCTCCCATGTGTAACACTTATGACATATATCAACCACAATAATGTTATCATATACAAATAAGAAAACTACCAGTAACGAGTGCCGCAATCCAAAGTGTCGCCCCCGCCGCATCGCGCGGGCACCCTACTAGTAGACTAAATTGTTAGGGTATTTATTATTAGTCATTTACGATTATTTAGGGTGATTATTGGTTAATTAGTAAATTAAGGTAACTAGTGGTAACGTGGTTCGAGTTATGGTCAATTATAGCCAATGATCTTCAATTACTGTCAAATAGGATCGTTTATGGTGCATTAGTTGATTTTTTTTAGAGTAAATTACAAAAATCGTCATTTATATATGTCACTTATTGCAAACTGTGTCTTTTATCTTCAATAATTACAGAAAACGTACTCGATGTTTGCAAACCCTTGCAAGTTATGTCCTTTAGCCCTAACTCAGTTAATTTTTTGTGGTTAAATCTGACCAAATGGACCCCACATGAGGGTATTTTGGTCATTTTACTCGCATGTGAGGTTCATTTGGTCAGATTTAACCATAAAAATACCCTCATGTGAGGTCCATTTTATTCGTTAATTAGAGTTGTATATTAAGGGTGCAAACAAGTCGAGTCGCTTATGAGCTACTTGAGATCGGATCAATAAAAACCTCGAAACAAATCGAGCCCGAGCCTTGTATGTGAAGATCATTTAAGCTCGTTGAGCCTTGTATACTTTTAACTAGTATTGCGCTTCTGTTAATTTTCACCTTTCCCAAATTAAATTTATCAAGCCCAAGTTGAACAAGTTAATCCAGCTCTTATATTAAATAGTGTACATCTAATTTCATCATATAGCGTTTTGACCGAAATTGTTTGTAGTGTAGAAAAGATAACAAAAAATAGAAGTTTGTTTTGGGAGTGCCAAGTCTATACATTGATCGAAAATCATAATAATTGATATCAGTAACACTTCTAATAGTATCGATACCGGTATTGTTGTTGTTCAGCCGGAATCAATTGTTCGTCACGAGTATTGATGTTGTTCGGCCAGAATCGGTTGTTCGTCACGACAACAGTACGTTAACGTCACTTGTTATTGCATATAATAAATAAACAGTATATATTGAATACAACTCCACTTTCAACATTATTTGACTAGAATCAGAACATAATTTACAAGACACCATAAAAACGAATATTGGTACCGCTATCAAAGTTGTGAGGACTGTACGGTTTGGTTCGTCATGCTATAGAACAAAAAAACAGTAATATATTGTTTTTAATGACAAATTTCCTTTAATCCAAGTCGTCTGTATGACTTGAACCCAAGACTTCCCCTTCCCAAACCCAGGTGTTTAAAGGTTTTGTCTTTTCTAATAGACCATCACCCCATTGGTAAAAAATAGTTATATGTAATCCGTTCAAGTTTTTACAAACAACATTGATGATAACAAGAACGTCGCAACGGCATATTCAGATCTGTAAGTCATTCATTATATTTTTAGAATATTTAAAAGTGTAAACAACATCAATTGATTTTAGAATATTTAAAAGTGTAAACAACATCAATTGATTTTATAAGACTATTCACATCAAGGATGTTTGTAGGTGATTCTTGGCCTATGTGGAGGACATTTGTAAGAGGGATGGATTAGTGGGTGTTGTAGAGGATGACATGAAGGGTGTTCATTCTTAAGGATTCTTGGGGAAGAATGGGGGAATGGTGGGTCCTTTCTTTTTTTATTTAGTTGTTTGTGGGAAGGATATATATGTTATTGTTGTGGGTAAAAAGTGTTTGTGGGAAGAATAAGTCAAAAGCTGATGTTGCATGTTGATTAGGCTGTTTGTCGAAAGGATAGCCTTTCACTAATACGGATAGTCTAAAGAACATATCTTAAGGGAACAAGATTAGCCACTACCCTTCCATCGAACCCGAAACATTTCTAACCAAGACTGGAGAAAAAATGGCTCAGGAACCAATGATTCTGAGCTAGATAAAAACAAAATATGCTAAAAACTAGTTATAATATTAAGAGTAAATTATTTTTTGAGCCCTAGTGTTTTAATGGTTTTAATTATTTGCGTTCAAAATAAAAAAGTTTAACTCTCCGAGTCTCTAACCGTTCATTTTTTAACGTTTTGAGTCCCTGTGTTTTAGTGGTTTTAACCACTTGAGTCCAAAATCAAAAGTTTAAGTGTTAAAAATTGGACTCAAATGTTACAAAATGAGTGGTTTGGGACTCAAGGCCTTCAATTTTTTTTTATTTTGGATTCAAGTGGTTAAACCCACTAAAATACATGGACTCAAAACGTAATTTACTCTAATATTAAAATGATAAAAAAATAAAAATAAAAATTGGTAAGCAAAACGGCAGCATTTTATAACAACCCACCCAAGTGAGCAAAGCGGCAGCATTTCTTAACAACCGCTCAGTTGAAGTTAAAAAAAATAAAAATAAAAAAATAAGACTTAATTTTCATATTTAATTAATATGATTCCATGGTATGTTTTTTCAACTTTAAATATGCTTCACATTTCCCGCTTATCATAATCATTTTAAGAGTTTGTTTGTTTGTTTTAATCAGAAAATGAGGAGTGAAGGAAATTGCAAGGTTTGTGTGACTGGAGGTGCAGGTTACATTGGTTCAGCTCTAGTTCACTCACTTCTTCAAAATGGTTACATTGTCCATGCTACTCTAAGAAACCTGGGTACGTAACCTTTGTTTCGGTAAAGTGGTTTAAAGTAGGGTTGTTCACGAGCCAAACCGAGCCAAGCCAGGGCTAGCTTGGGATCGGATTTGAAACCGAGCTGAAAATGGGCTCGGCTTGGTTTTAAACCGAGCTGGCTTGGTTTGGCTCAATTTTAAAAAGAAAAATTAAAAGATTGCTCTTAAAATTCAGTAGTTATTCAATAAGTCAAAATAATAGATTCAAAATAAGCTCAACCTAATACATTACAGGCCAAAATCAAGTTCAACAGCAGAGATTCAACGAAATACAATATAAGTTCATGAGCATAGTAATCAACCTTTAAATATGTCATAGATGTCAAATTACACTCTTAAATACATCAGTTCTTTTTGTAATATATTATAATGTGGGAAAGTTTAACATACAATATTTCTTAACGTGTGATGCGTACGATATTAAATAGCGCATGTTATAAAAATCAAACCCTAATCATGTATGAACAAAAACACATAATCACACATGAACAAAATCAGAAATAACGCATGAGCAAAATCAGAAATCACAAATGCGCCGGGTAAACCCTAATCACGCATGTTATAAAAATAATTACGCATGTTATAATTTTCTCGCGTACGCATCTCACTTTAAGGAATATTGTAGTTTACACTTTCACATTGTAATGTATAAAACTAAAATATATTAAAAGTAAAAAAATCTGAGCCAAGCCGAGACGAGCTACCAAGCGAGCCAATTCGGCTTGTTACAAGCCGAGCTTGGCTCACTTTCTAACCGAGCTGGCTCGACTCAGTTTCAAACCGAGCCATATCGAGCCAACTTTTTCCAAGCGATCTCCAAGTCGCGAGCTTTTTGGACAGCCCTAGTTGAAAGATGCATGCAACTATTTAGTTGATATTATTTTCATGGTAGGTGATGAATCAAAGGTGGAACTTTTGAAAAGTTTTCCATGGGCACAAGAAAGGCTACATTTGTTTGAAGCTGATATTTACAAGCCAAAAGAGTTCGAAAAGGCAATACAAGGTTGTGTCTATGTTTTCCATGTTGCAACCCCCATGCAACACACAACTGGCTACAAGGTGTAACATTCTTGAAATTGTAACCAATAATCAAGATTCTCAATGCCCAAAAAAGGTTTAAATCACATTTTTTTCTGTTTATGTTACATATTTACAGTACAATAATTTTGTTGAGGCGGCTGTTAATGCGGTGAAAAAGATCATTGATGCTTGCAAAAAATCGGAGACAGTGAAGCGCCTCATCTACACTGCTTCGGTTGTTGCGGCTTCGCCTTTAAAAGATGATGCGAGTGGTTATAAGATCACCATGGATGAAAGTTGTTGGACATCTCCTCATCTCAATGTCTCTTACACAAATGATTTCTTAGAGGTCTTACTTTTATCTAAGAGTAAAATGCCAAAATGGTCCCTGAGTTTATATCACTTTCAGTCCAAAAATAAAACATTTTATATCTGGGTACCTGAGGTTTCATTTTTGTTGTCATTTCCATCCAATTGGAAAACTGGGTTAGAAATTTCTATCATTCCTGTCGTTTTTCTCATTTAAATGATGGAGTTCTTGATGAGTTCAAACATAAAATGACAATTATACCCTCCATTTAAATGATGAAAACGACAAAAAGGACAGAAATTTGTAGCCTAGTTTGTCAATTGGATGGAAATGACAACAAAAATGAAACCTCAGGGACCCAAATACAAAAGGTTTCATTTTTGGACTGAAGTGGCAAAAGTGACATAAACTTAGGGGCGATTTTGGCATTTTACTCTTTATATAATGCCATTAGATTTATATATGCTATCCTTTTAATTTTCTTAATATTTTTAAAATTCTTTTGACTATGTTTACCGTAGGATTACACAAACTCCAAAACAAAATCAGAGCGAGAAATACTGAAAATTGAGGAAGAGACGGTGAATGAGTTGGAGGTAGTGACATTAAGTTGTGGGCTCGTGGGTGGTAGAGGACGTCTACCATACCCTACAGTCACTGTGTTGATGTTCATATCGCAAATTGCCAACAATTGCACAAATTACCAATCATTAAGGTACCTAGAAGAGTTGCTAGGGAAAATTCCAATTGTGCACATCGAGGACGTTTGTCGAGCACATATTTTTTGTGCAGAGACGCCTTCGGTTAATGGAAGGTTCTTATGTGCTAGCTCGTATGTAACAAGTGCAGATATTGCAAGGTATTATCAGAAAATGTACCCGCGATTAAACAAAGAGTAAGTTTTGAAATAAAAGTGTATCTAATTCATAAAAAAATAAATATATGCCAAGTTATCATGAAGTTCTTGTTTCAGGTGTCTAGAAGAACATGGGAGAGAAATTAAATGGGGATCGAAGAAGCTAGAGGATAAAGGTTTTGCTTACAATTATAGTACCGAGAAGATCCTTAATGATTGTCTTGAATTTGCAAAGAGATCAGGCCTTATCTAGATATAACTAATGTTTAATAAGCTTGCATTCATGCATGGTGTGTTCACTTGAAATTTCTACAATGATATAGTTGTATGAAATTTCAGAAAGAGTGATGAACGTGAAAGCATTTATGTGGCAACTATAAGCATTCGTGTTTCCAATAACTAGAGTATGTATTTGCCTTGTCAAAATTGTTTATCAAGATTCCTTCTATGGTGCTTCTACTCATTGGTTTTTTTTTTTTTTTTTTTTTTTTTTTGTTTTTGTTTTTTCTTTTACTTTTCTCTTATCTTTCAACTTTCAGGATTAACCCCTCAACTTTCTAAAGACTTTAGACCATGCGTAGTCGTTAGCCCAATAACGCCCCCACCTGCCATGTGGCAGTCCAGTCAGTATGGGGTAGGGGTGAGCAGAAAACCAAAATAACCGAACCGTAACCGAAATAACCGAAAAAATCGAACCGAAACAAAAACCGACGGTTCGGTTTTCGGATTTTTAATAACCGAAAATTTCGGTTCGGTTTTCGGATAATCATTTTCAATAACCGAAAATAACCGAACCGAACCGATAAGTTTTAATAGTATACCAAATCTATATATTTTTATGTTTAAGTTGTTTGTTATTATAAATATTTAACAAACAAGAATAAAATTAATAATTTTTAGTACCATGGGTAAACACTTAAACAACTTAAACATAAAAATATATAGATTTGGTATACTATTAAAACTTATCGGTTCGGTTCGGTTATTTTCGGTTATTGAAAATGATTATCCGAAAACCGAACCGAAATTTTCGGTTATTAAAAATCCGAAAACCGAACCGTCGGTTTTTGTTTCGGTTCGGTTTTTTCGGTCCGGTTATTTCGGTTACGGTTCGGTTATTTCGGTTTTCTACTCACCCCTACCTAGTATGGGTGCATTATTGGGCGTTATTGCAAAAGTGGCATAGTGGGAATAATGCCCAATAACGCCCCTTCCAATCATTACACAATTATTATTTTTTAATTAAAAACTTAAAATATTTCATTAAATAAAAAAATAAAATACTAGAAATAAAAATAATAAAAACCGACTAAATTAAAAAAAATACATTAGTTTTCGTCTTCGCTTTCTGCATCCTCGCCAACTTCGACTTCCTCGTCCTCCGTTTCTTCTTCACCCTCAGGTGGGACATACCGAACCGACCATGCGTGTTGTACCAAATCAACCGTTAACGCGGAATGGTACAGTTCGTAACACAATTCTCGTGCATTATTCACTCTTTCTTCCATTGACACCTGCGGATGCTCCTCCTGAACGGCTTCCGGTACATAATTCTGGCATATCGCCTTTCCTTCGTCTTTCAAAATCATGTTGTGCATGATTATACAAGCGTACATAACATCTCTCATTTTTTGCTTGGTCCATGCACGACAAGGATTTCTCAAATATTGCCATCGTTGTTTAAGAACCCCAAAGCATCTCTCAATGTCTTTTCGTGAAGACTCTTGAACCTTCTTAAAGTGTGCTCTTTTCTCGTCGATAGGATCACTAAACGTCTTCACAACAATCGAATACCTAAGATAAATTCCGTCGCACAAATAATATCCATGAGGGTAGTAGTTTCCGTTTGAGTAAAAAGACGCTTTTGGAGCTCTTCCAGAAATCCAGTCCTCTAACAACGGAGATTGTTCAAAAACATTTATATCATTGCATGACCCGACCACGCCAAAGTATGCCGACCAAACCCAAAGGTCCTGTGAGGCAACCACCTGAAGAATAACAGTAGGTCTTTTGCCACACCCCAACCGATGGCGGAAACATCGGGGCATGGCACTGAGCGAAACAGATTGTCCAGAAGTTTCCATAACAATTATCATTACCAATTAATTTAAAGTAACATGTCCCATACCATGTCTTAATAGGCAAACCAATTATTACAGACAAATCTAGTCAAGTAGTTCTGTTCCGACAACTCAGATTTACAAAATAGTTAAATTGTTTATTGGTTTCTAGGACTCCTTCCCTAGCCTCAATTTCATCACCAGCAAGCTAAGCATAGAAACAACTTAAGCACCTGTCACATACGTTAAAGTAAAAGTCAATACACATAGTGTAAAGGTGAGCATACAAGTTTGATAATATCATATAAAGTTCGAATTTCGTTTACGCATAACCAGCACGTACACATAGAGAAATGAAGCACGTTAGTTATCGACATAGATCCATCGATACCAATGACTGTGGGTTGACTGCCAGAGGCAGTTCGCAATACATGATTACCACCGTAATCCATGCAAGTAATTGTCCTTAACAACCCCTGCGAACAGGTGCTGAGTCCAAACTATAGTACTATCGTTGCTAAGGCAGGTAGACAGCATTCCATGTGTAAACATAACAAACAAGCATTCATAAGCCACGTATAACATGCATTAACGGTTAGCGTTCAAATAGTATTGAGTAGTGTGTTTGTTGTGATTTGAATAGTTGTAACGTATGTAACACCCAAAAGTGCACAAAGCAAAAAGGGATCGAGTATACTCACAGCGGTTGATGGATTGAAGGGAGCGCGTGAGAGTAGGGTTAGCCTGAATAGTTCGATAGTAATACGATAAGTAACGCGTAAAACGGAAACAAGTGTGAGTGGATCGGACAGCTGGTCGATCGGATGGTAATCCGATCGGACGGCTGACCGTGCGGTTGACAGTCCGGTCGGACGGTAGTCCGATCGGATGGCTGTTCGAGTGGATTGTTTCTTCCTTTGAGTGAGATGTGTTTGTGTATGGTGGTTTGACTTTTGAAGTTTTTGTTGTAGCATAAGAAAATATTGAAGTATCTTTACCGTTCAGGTCGGTCGATCGGACGGTTGTTCGATCGGCCGGTAATCCGATCGGTTAGTACTTCAGCGAAGAACAAGTTCTCAGCAAAATGGCACTCGATCGGTCAGCAGTCCGATTGGGTGACATTCCTAGTGCATTGAACATGTTGAAAATCGATCAAGTATCTAAAGCCAAGTATCTCATGATCCGAAGAGTAATCCAATCGGACGGTAGTCCGATCAGACAGCAGTTCGTTCAATACTAAAACTTCAAATAAGTTGACTAAGTGTGGGACCCATGTGCTAGCCGATCGGCTGGCCAGTCGTTCGGCTGTCTATCCGTTCAGCTGGCTGTCCGTTCGGACAGCAGTCCGATCGGACAGCCCCTTGTCCTGGTCGGCCTGTTCGTCGAACACTTGGTCGTTTTGTTTGTTTGTCGTTTTATAGAAGTATTTTGACAACGAGTCAGACAATAACGACCTCGTCCTTACTGGGTTCTCCTGATCGGACAGGAATCACCCAAATTCGATTGGTGAACGGTTCGGGACGGTGTCTAATGTTTAACCCGTAATCGGTGAACCTCGTGGATGGAATTCGGATCTTGAGCCACACAACCACCAGAAAGAGTAGTAGGTCGGCACAAGCCCCGTTTCTATCGGTTTGAAGGTATTGAGTGTAAAAGAGTTTGAAAGAAAGTTGGAAAACCATCTTTCAATCCTTTTCACCGTGAGTATGTTTAGATCTATGAAAGATCTTTATTTGTTTATGTGGAAATCAGTTAGATCCAAGTTATTCTTGGTGGATTGAGGCCAAAACATGAAGTTCTTCAAGAACACATGATGACGTCATCCTAGAACACCTTGAATCTTGATGATTTCATGGTTAAAAGTTAAGATTTAAAAGATAGAAAGGTGTAGGAGTGCGTGTAGATCAAGAAAGTACAAGATTTAGGACAAGATCTTACCGGAATCGCGAGAAATCTGAAGAAAAGTGAGGAACACGAGCTGGTCGGACAGAGGGTTTCCAAAAGTGGAAATGATGACAATGACAGTGGTATTTATAGGCTTCCAAATGAGGAAAGTGCTGGCCGATCGGCCAGGCAGCTTGATCGGACAGCCTGTCCGATCGGACAGCAGTCCGATCGGCCGGCTGGTCAATCGGCTGGCAGCCTGATCGATCAGTTGCCTGATTCGAGTGTTCGGTGCGACGATTGTTGTTGATTCGATTACAATTGCGATCGGTTCGATACGATAGAGTTTCCTAGTCAAATTACTTTTAATCCCAATCACTCATATCTCGCGATATCTCTTCTCCACTAATTATCATACCATTTCGTTTGTATTTCGAGTTCGACTTCGATTGAGTTCGATTGCATTTCGAGTTTCGATTGATTCCCACTACATAAATAAACACGCACAGGTAACACATAAGGCACACACACACGTATAACAACATTCCAATTCGCGTATTTCGGGTTTCGATTCGATGTCTATTTGATTAGCTTGGTTTGATTATCGATTAGTTAACTTTATCCCATTGTTACTTCCTATAGTTCACAGTCGTAAGTCGAATAATTCGTGTCGATTATTGTAATTATTGACACTTACTCCACATAATACAACTAAATTAATCACACAAAAGAGGTCTACTACAAGTCAAGTCGCGCGAAATCGGTCGTTAACTTTGACCTTGACTTTGACTTCTCGAAAACACGGGGTGTTACAGCCTTTTTGGTCACCCCGTGTGTGTTGACCTCGCCATGCGGTCGGGCAGTTATCCTAACGCCAATGCATGCAATCCAAGCTCCCGATCATACCAGGCAAACCATGCTCAGCCGAATGTACCTCGTAAATCTTTTGAAGGTCGTCCCATGCGGGCGTTCTAAGATAACGCGCACCATACAAATCAATAATACCTTTATAAAAAAATTATACAAACATAAGCTTAAAAAAACACTTGTAATGTTTTATGTAAAGTATAGGAATTGTACCGCGACAAAAATGCTCCAAGATGTCTCGCGTTGTTTTCTCGGTCATTTTTAAATACTCGTCGTTGATGTCGGTTGTGTTTCCGTAAGCAAGGACTCGTAGCGCCGACGTACACTTTTGAATACCGGTAAATCCAAGTGTCCCTTTCGCATCCGCTTTTTGTTTAAAATAATCGTAGTTGGTTTCCAAGTCGTCGACGATGCGTAGAAACAAACGCTTACTCATTCGGAAACGACGCCTAAAAACTTCTGGGTTCGAAAATGTCGGCGCCTCATCAAAATAATCTTTCATCAACCGATCGTGTGCCGTGCGTCGGTCTCGTTCAATATAATCTCTTGTTTTAGTTTCAGGTTCGGGCCGGCGACAATGCTTCACATATCTCACCGCTAGTTGACAAGCACTCGTAACCGCCTCTTGCTCGACCTCCTCATCGGTGGATTCACCGCCATCCGCAAAAAACTCCCTATAGCAATAATTCACGATAGACGAGGAACTAGGGGAATCCATGTTTTTTTATAAAATGGTAGTATTGTATGAGAGTGTTTAAGAGTTTTGGTTTGAAAATTTTTAGAAGTGTGTGTATATATATATAGGTGAGAGGTTAAAAAAGAAAAAAAAAAGAAAAATAAAAGCTAGCCGTTACCCCCAACTAGCCGTTGCAACAAGTCCCTATTGGTCAGTCAAATGCCCGTTCAGCGTTATTCAAAAAACGCCAAACACAAATTCAGGCGAGATCACGCCCGAAAACGCCTAGGGGGCGGCGTACGGGCGTTATTGGGCGTGTTTGGGCGATATATTTGATGAAAAACGCCCGGTTACGGGTGGTCTTATTATAGAGTTTTGACGTCCTTATTTTGATGTAAGTGTCGGTATAAATTTAAGTTTTTTTATGTTTCGACATCATTTTTTTAAATGAGTAGGCTAAGATATTATACGTTTTTTTACTTACTTTTATGTACGTGTTTAATTGGTATGTTTTCATTAAACGATATAAATTCGAGCTACTTTACGTTTCGACGCCACATCAACGCATAGGAAATTTACTAGTTTTTAACAAATTAAGTTCAAAACATGATGCCTACATACCAATTCCTATGTTTTTTCACACTTCTCATGAAAGATGACCTTTTTATAGAAACCTAAGACTGTATATATATTTTTTGAACCGCGGTAAATTTATATAGAAGTTTGTTGTTTGTACATTAGATCAAAATCATGAGTAGACATCCTTAAAATGAAAGTACTTCTGTTTGGTTTTAATAAAAGAAACTAGGCTATCTATCCATCCATGTGACATATAAAATTCAATAAAGTTAAAAACTACTTACAACTCAAGTTACATATTACATGTTACACTTAACAAAAAAATAAAATTATAATTACGATTCAAAAATCTCTTAGATCTTAAGCATTTTTTAAAGGGGAATTGGCCTGTAATAATCCCAACTATACCTTATTGGATATTAATAATCTCATCTCAGAGTATTTCCTCTACCGGTCCCACCTTTCACTTATTTTTCCTACAATGGTCCCCAGTTAAAAAAACTTAACGGAGTTAAACTTTTTTTCTAAATTACAAACATATTTTTAGGGCTTTTGATCAGAACGATGACACGAGTCCATTGATGTAAAACTTACTTCGAAATGGTGCTCCAAGTGACTTGATTTTGATTAATTGGAAATTTAAACACCCGAATTGAAGCGCCGTTTTTATCGTTTGGAGCACCGTTTCGAGGTAAGTTTTACATCAATGGACTCGTATTGTTGTTCTAATCAAAAGCCCTAAAAAATCTGTTTGTAAGTTGAAAAAAAACTACTCCGTTAAGTTTTTTTAACGGGGACCATTGTTGGAAAAATAGATGAAAGGTGAGACTGGTGCGGGGGAATATTCTGAGATGGAATTATTAATGGCCAATAAGGTGTAGGTGGAATTATTACAGACCAATTTCCCTTTTTTAAACAAATAATCAAACTCGTATAATACAAATAACATTTGTCATAGCCAACCTTGGGTGGGCGGGGAGGACCACCGGTCAGGGCCCGATATTTTAAGGGGCACACTTTTTAATGAAAAAAACCCGATATGTATATGTAAAAAAATTTTAATAGGGTAGACCCATACACTAACATAGGCCCCCTTACAAAACTATTTTTATGGTTTAGATTAGTTATTAGGGTAAATTACACTTTTCGTCCTTTATGTTTGTATCAGATTACAATGGATGACCTTTAACTTTAATAATTACAGTCACAATCCTTTATTTGTAAAACCTATTACACACTACGTCCTTTAGCACAAACTAAGTTAAAATTTTCAGTTAAGTCTAGTCATGTGACATGCACATGAGGGTAAATCGGTAATTTTACTCATTTATTAAAAAAATAAAAAAGATTATATATACACAAGCATAAAAACCCTCTCTCTACACCTACCATCGTTCTTCACTCTCTCTCTCGTCTCTACCATCCAAATAAACCACCAGTGCCACCTGCGGACCACCGCCACCACACACCCTAATCCGACCACTTCACTTGAAAACAAGCGTCTGATGTGCCACCAGACCTGGCACCTCCACTCACCGGACCACCGACATCGATTCCTATAGCGACATCGAAGATATAGGATTCTGGAGATGTCGGATCGTTGTCACCGGATAGATCTGAGCCGAAACGACTTAATGTGATCTGAAAACAGGTTCCGTAAGTGACGACCGTTCTCCAGCTTTCTGTTCACTCATTTTCGATTGGGGGTATGTGAATGTATGATTGAAGTTTAAATCTGAGTGATTTGTGTTGATTTAGAAATCTTCATTTTCTTGGAAGTAAACGAAAGCTTCTAGAAATCTTCATTTTTTTAGAAATCTTCATTTTTTTTTTTTTTTTTTGTTGTCTTCTTGTAAAGCATTTAAATTTGACACCTTACTCTTCTGGAGTTTTAGTTAGTGTTAGTGATGAACCGTTGATTTTTGGTTAATCTTCTAGTTGATTACCTTACTGCCTTCTTCGATAATTGGTTATTCAGCTAGATTACATTGATTTTTGGTTAATCTTCTAGTTGATTACCTTATCTTTGAGATATTTGGTTTTGTAATTATCTTCTCCTTTTTTTTTTCTAATTAGTGAAGAAATTGGTGGAATTAGCAAAGAAATTGATTTGATTGTGATCGATTAGTGGGGAAATTGATCTGGTTGTGATGAATTTTGAACCTGATTCTAAGCTTTTTGAGAGAGAGAGAGAGAGGAGGAAACAGGGTATTTATATTTGCTTTTATAATAAGTTATTAAATACTATAAATAATTAAGTAAAAAGACTAAACTGCCCTTGTATGAATAGATTTGACTGAAAATTTTAACCTGGTTAATGCTAAAGGACGTAGTGTGTAATAGGTTTTACAAATAAAGGACTGTGATTGTAATTATTGAAGTTAAAGGTCATCTATTGCAATCCAACACAAACATAAAGGACGAAAAGTGTAATTTATCCTAGTTATTAACCTCTTTGACATTAGGTTTAGACCTTTAGTGAGCCCAATACCCAATTTCGTTAAGACCTAAGAACGCATTTTTTCGAGTTCAAACAGGGTACACGAATTCTCAGGGCCGGCCCTCATATTTGTCAAACTCGGGATAAACTTTTTTGTTATAACCATGCTACAAATAATATTTTTTTGTTATACAAGCTCCTAATATTTTTTAAAATAGCAAAACACTAAAACTTCTTAAACCATGTGTAGTGGTACACATAAATAATGTCTTCACCTATCAGCGTTGTGCGACACGTGTCATCCTAGTCAGCAAAGAGGCTTTATAGAGCGTTTTTCATATATGAGTGTAGTGGGATAATGCCCAATAATGTCCCATCAATGATTACCCAATTATTATCTTTTAAAACAAATAATATTACTTGGAAGCTTCTTGTTGGACAAACAAAAATGAAGGAACAATGCACCGGCGTTCTTTAAACCCCCCCACCCCCACAATTTTTTGAAAACAACACCCAAGGTGGCGCTCCGGCGGCGTTAAGGGGCGTTTTTTTTGGGGGGTGGGGAGGGGGGCGCCCAAAAAACCCCACTATGGGTGGTCTTAGAGGTCTTAGAACAACACAGTAAAAATATAGTAAATAAAGTTGGGGAACAAAATAACTTATCACAAACTACATGTTTAAGATTCCAAATCAAAACTCCTTAACAAACATTTCAAAATCATCAAAAAAAATAACCCTTTTATAATTTAAGATCTTGGCTTTTCCTTCTTCTCCTTGAAGAGAGCCAAAAGAGAAACACCAGAAACCTTAACCACCTTGAACCTTACTCCGGGAATATCACCAACGGCATGACCCTTTCGCCCAAATCCGGCGATCAAAACTTCATCCTGACACAATAACATTTAAAGATTGTTAATATAAAAACACTCGACATGATAAAAATACTTTCTTTCTAATACAAAAAGGATTAAAACTAACATTTTCTTCGATGTAGTTCAAGCAACCATCGTTGGGAACAAAAGCGGCAATCTTCTTGCCGTTTTTGATGAGTTGAACTCTGGCACACTTTCTGATAGCAGAGTTAGGCTGCTTAGCTTCAATACCACTGTGAAGATAGAACAACAAATTGTCAAGATTACAATTAATAAAGTGATAAAGAAATCTGAAAATTAAAGACTAAAATGAATTTACATTTTTTCAAGAACAATGCCCTTAGCATGAGAAGAACCAGCGAAAGGTTTCTTCCACTCGTTACCAAGATGGGATTTCTTGTATGACTTGTCGGCCCACCTTTGCCTCCTGCGGTGGGACTTCAACTTTCGACCGGCTCCCATTCCATGTGTCTTCCTAAAATACAAACATTTAACCTTAATTAATAAACCATAATCACAAAAGCATTTGTTTTTTATTAATTAACAGTACCGTATTCAAAATCTTTATAATCAGGTTTCAGTTCATAGTTGTTAATGGTGAATGGCAACAAGGTAACTAAAATCCAGCTACTTTATAACTATATTTAACTGCTATATATATTTAAAAAAAATGGACTATTATCGCTATCTATCGCTACAACCCTAATAGCAAGCCTAGACAGCTAGACCTATACGCTACGTAGCGCGCTTTAGCGATCGCTATGCTCACTATCGACAACTATGACCATAACTTCGCATTGACCAAAAACGGTTCCATTCCCTTTCTTTTAACCTACCTTAAAGATGCTTAAGCTCCTATCGATTAAGTTCCTACCTTGGTTTTAAAACGTGCGCATTATGTGTGCATAACGCGCGATGCGCCCGAGGCACTAATTAAAGCGCATTGCCACTTCTGATGCATTGCATTTACGTGATGCGAGAATATTGTGCACATGCGCTCTGATGCACGCAACATTGTTTCTAATGTTTTTTCAGATTTTATGAACCGAGTTCAGTTTAGTCGATAATTAATATCTTAGTATGCTTGATTATTTTACTTTAAGTATGTTTTATAGGTTTTTATATATGAATATTTTTAATAATTTTATATAAAGAGCTCGCATCACATACGTGATGAGTTCGCATCAACATCAAATTTTTTGGACCAAACGCATCGGAGCGCATCACGCAACTTAAAACCAAGGTTCCTATTTTATACTATTCTTGAAGACTTTATTTTGATTATTTTTTATGTAAATAAATACAAACTAGTTACTTATTTTGTTTAATTCACTATCCTCTTACTTAGAACATGAAATTCAACATTTTTTTATGTAATAATGTAATATAAATTCTTAACTACTCTCTACCCCCTACAATTTGCAGAGAAATCACCTTGTTTTTATCAATCAGAATGCCATTAATTGATATCATCTCAAAACAAGCTCAATATTTTATCCAAACATTTGCAAAAAAAAAAAAAAAAAAACTGTTTTTGAGTATGTAACGGATCAAATTCGAAATGTAATACTATAATATTTTATAAGCTAATTGTATTTTGATTATCTTTGTTGAGCATATCTAATCTTCAAATGTTATATCAAACAATTAAATAACCAACACCAACATGAAATCAAACAATAATCAAATAACCAACATTAAAAGCCTAATCTTTGCAACGACATTTAAACAGCAACCATTAAAACATCAAAACATGCTTAAGTTTCAAAAACTAAACTAGCAAAGGACATGATGAAGCAGATCAATGGATATGATGCATACCCCATGTTTGCGAGATTGAGTGTAGGTTTCCGGTGAGATATTGAAGAAGAAGCGGCTGCCTTTGTGATGAAAACCCTACTTCTTGTTAGGGATGGAGAGTGATTATTGTTTTATATGGGTTTTTTTTTTAGTCGTAAAATGGGCCCAACTCACACAATTTATTTCATTGGGCTTCAGGTCAAATGGGCCTCATAACAAAGGATCTAAAATGGACCTACGTAATCACATCACACTGTCGAACCATCTTCAGGTCAAATGGTTTGAACTTTGACAAAAACTAGGTTGTTCACGAGCCGAATTGAACGGACTTTTGCTCGTGTTTGGCTTGTTTACAAACCGACCTGAACGGAGCGGCTCATTTAAAACCGAGCCTCAAATCAAACAAGCATTTTATGAGCAATGAATGTTCTGAGCGAGCGTCGAGCGATTTTGGCAACTGTGTCACCCATTTAAATTTGTGGTGTGAGATAGTGACAATGTTGGGTCTTAAGTTTTTATGTCTTTAAAAACAGACACATTTCATACATGCTATCTTTCTTACGAATAACAATGTTGTGGCCGATGAGGTGATTATTATATTGCACAAACAATGACGTTGAAAGCAGGAGACGATCGACTTAGAGTAATAACATGAGGTGATTATTATATTGCACAAACAATGACGTGATTTGGTTAGTACGTATAGATATGGTTGTAAATTTATATATAGTGAAACAAAGTATAATAGAGTGTGTATATAAAACTATAAATTTAATTTATATTTATGTATATATGTATGTATGTGTAATCTATATTTGTGTATATATTATTCGTGTTTATCTATACTATATTATAAGACATGAGTGAGCGACATTTTAAGATAACAAAAAAATAAGAATTTTTTTCTTCCTAAGTTATAAATACACCATTAAAATGAGGGTAAATTAGTCTTTTAAACAATAATTATTTTTTAGCCTCTCTTTTTATTACACTTAAATCCCTTAACATAAATATGGGTAATTAGTTACACTTTTCCCCTCCACAACAAACTTATAGTTCTTTTACGTATTCTTGTCATATCTTATAAACTATAATGTTTTAAAAAAGTTCATAAGTACTGTGACGGCTTACTCATTTTTCTTGGCGTTTCGATAGTTGTCATGGTTAGTATTGACGTGTGTATTAAAAGGTACAAGTAGATGATGCCTTAGTATACAAATGATTAAAGCCCAACGTACTTAGTCATTATCCTAAAATTTTAATAGTTATAGAATGTCAAGTGATTAAATACCATCAATTTAATCATCTCATAAAGATTACACTTTAATCCCTCATTTTTAACAAAATTATAGATAATTAGTTAGTAGTTACATTATATCCCCTTGTAAAAAACTAACTCCCCCCCCCCCCCCTCGACTTTTACACGGTCATAACTTTTTGGTACGTTAATATTTTTTAATTACATCATATAAACGAGTATTTTATTCTCTTTAATTTGAGCATAGTACTACTATAGTTTTTCTAATAAAAAACTGATATGTTACGTGAACCAAACAAATGATGTTGTGTATATGCCCGAATGATGTTGTATGCTATTATACATGATTTACATTATACTGGGTCACTTTGATCACTTTCTTCGTATAGGTGACTTCTTTTTTCTATTGTCTATTTTTCTATATTTTTGGACTTGATGTGTTGGTTTGCTGTTCGTTTTGAAGCCAAGGGTCTCTTCTGGAAGTAGCCTCTCTATCCCTAGGGATAGAGACAGGGAGTAACACCCCGAAAACGGGTTTGATAATCGAACCCCGTTAATACTAAAAGACGGGTAAAGTACCGTTAGTAGTAAAAATAACCCGGTAAATATTTGGATTTAAATAAGAAATCCTAATAATAAATACAAGCGAATCAAAGTTTTAAGGAATTGAGTTTATAAGAGTCCGAGTTAACGGGACTTAAAATAAAACGGGTTATAACTCCCGGGACCCACCAAGTAACTAGGAATACTAACCTAGTTAGTTAGTATCTTGACATAATAGAACAAACATGGTTAAAATACCCTTTAAATAACTTGTCTGAAGTAGAGGGACTAAAGTTGATAAACTAGAAACTAGTTTTAATTTAATAAAATGCCAACACCAAAACACACACTCTAAGTGTGTGTTCTGGTCGATACAATCACAGGAGCCAAGGGCTCTCCTACTCAACCCTAAACTTCAAGAAATTCATCAAATTGAAGGGGCAAATCAAGCCCGAATCGAAATCCAAGCATGGATTAGTGATCACCTCAGTAAAGGGATCATGAGGTATGCGAAATCTTACTATGTGGTTCCATCTTAAATTTTAGATGAACTTGTGAAATTCGAATCTGAGCTTGCATGCTCGTTGTTTGGATGAAATTAGGGATGAAACTATGTCTAGGAGTAAACCCTAGTCATTTAATTGTTGAATTGATGTTCATGGTTACGAATTCATGATCATACACTCATGTGTCAAGTGGGTTTTGTAGAATTATGCTAAACACTAGGATTATCTTTGTTAACCTAGTGTATTTGAGCTCCATGAAGAAAATCCAGAATTTTTGATATAAAATTTGACATGAACATGTGACACGATGCTTAAATCTTGGCTAAATAGTTAGTCAATAACTTGATTTTGAATTATATGAAATCATGCACATTAGGTGTTTGTTAAAATGCCTAAATGAGAACTAAAGTGTTGGAATTAGAGTGAAAATGTGTATGTGAATGATATGGCGATTTCGCGTAATATGGAGTGATAAGGGTTCTAAATACTATGTTGATCTAGACTTAATGTTGTAACCCATGTGATCAAGAAGTAGTTAACTTTAGATAAGCTAAGTTAACTAATCATGAAGTCGAATAGTAGCTTCGGCATAGAAAATAAGTGAGGTGGAATAGTCGTGATTTTTATGACTAATTTAACCGCCTTGTAAATGATTGAAAATAGTTTGACGCCTAACGAGCTAGGTGGATGCTTGGGAAAGGAAGCGGGTCAAACAAATCAAGGATAGAGGAAAAGCGTAATTCGAATGCAAAGTAAGTATATCTTACACTAGTCATATATTTAAGAATATTCTTTCGTCGTATTAGTTACGATAAAGACAAATACCTAATTGAGATTTGGTGTTCCGGCGTGTAGTCGTACGGAACAAGATAATCAAATTTGATAAGAAAACATAATGATGGCTAAAAATGAGTTAAATCGGTAATTCGATCATATTATGACGAATGAAACATGTAATTTTAATGGTTATCATATAAGTTAAATCATAATAACCATTATGGGCAAATGGTAATTTGACAATATTTGACAATTTGACGATGGTAATTGGTCATTTAGACCAAACAGGTCAAAAGGTGAAATTATCACCCTTTGACAATATCGACTAATGGGATGTCAAGTTGTATGATTTTAGGAAATAAATAGCACACGGATGCTTACATCGCTATCACTTAGCAACCACTAAGGAAATGTATTGAAACGGGTCAATATATTGATCCGAGCCAGGTATGTATAATAATACAACTCATCATGTAGAATTTGAAGTTCTATAAGAAATAGACAAGGTTAAAATGTAGATATTTGGTTATCTTTTAGGTAAACCGAATAAATTTAGTCATGATTACGACATTTTAGAGACGTAATGGTTTCAAAACAAGACTATAGTTAAAAGTCAGATTTTTGGGTCAAATAAGTACTAAAAGTCCTTCGTCGTAAAAGAAGGACTAAAATTGGCTAAAACGCCCTTGTAAGCGAAATTGAGCAAACGAACCATAAAGGTTGTTTGGAAATAAGTGTTAGGATGAAATAAATACTTTGAATAAGTATGTAAAGCAAAAGATGTAAAATATTGGTCAAATGACTCTATAAAGGGACTTTGCCGTAAAATAATGATTTGAAGGGTAAAATTTAGAATATATAAATCACCACATTGAATCCACCACAAATCTAGTTGTGGTGGGAGATCACTTGATAAGAAATGTGGACATATGTATTTAGAAACGAATGAAAGCTACTTGATGTAACACCTCGAAAAATCACGTCCAACGAAGTATTGACACGTGTAATAAACCCTAATGAAGTCAAACGTTGAATTTAAGGGACTAATTTTTCGAAAAATCGAAAACTTTGATTATGAAAGAACTGGAAGTATTATCATACCTAAAATAAGTTTCTAAATAACCTTTTACGGTTTTATATTCACAAATGAGCCACTTGTTAATCAAGTGTAGTCGTTTATGTGATTAATTGAAAGTTTGCGCAATAAAGGGGTAAAAGCGTCAACATGTTAATTCTTACCTCTGAGTGACCTTTTAACAAACCGAGAGCCTCATGATATTTGATTATACTCTCGGGAATGCCAATCATTGGCCATCCAAGGCTTTTATGCCCAAAAGTGAAGTTACGCGCAACTTTGCAAGTATAAGGGACTAAAAGTGTCAATATGTTTAATTACACCTCTGAATGACCTTTCATCGAGCCTGAAGAATTATGATGTTTAATAATACTTTCAAGAATGCCTAATACGGATTTGATGAGGCTTCAATGATATTAAATGATGAATTACGCAAGTTTGCGCATTAGAGGGACCTAAAGCGTCAAACTGCTAAAGTATACCGATTCGTATGTTATCGGACCTTCCAGAATATGACCATGAGTTATACATACCCTAATTATCCTTTATATAGCTTAGATATAGGCTTAAAGGTGTTTGGGGCGCAAAAATAAACTTTTAAGTCATACAGGGACTAAAAGTGTCAAAAAGCGCACAAGTTTGCGTTTACGCGCATATCTTACATTCTGAGTATCCCCGTACACCTAAAAATTTATGTAAGCACTAAAATATTTTAATTTAGTGTTTGGATTGATAAAATTCCATTCGTCGCGTCGTTTGAATTGTTCTACGCGTCCGTCCGTGTTTCGTCGTAATTAGCCGAACAACGTGACCGTACGACCAAACAAACCGACATCCGGCATATTTTTGAGCATGTTTCATGTTCCCCATACTTAGGTATCATTTTAGAGCCTTAAAAATGGTTTAACGGGCCTTAGATGAGTCGGAAATAGCATTTGGAAGTGCACGGACTAAAAATGTCAACAAATGAAACTTGTTGGCTGACCAGGTCCTTACGGACCTCAACACTGAGGACCTTACGGTCCGTAAGTGTTGTCCAGATGCAGCAACTCGTAAATTTTTCCTGTTCAGCCCATTCAAACATCAAGTATTGCCCTTTTTCACTTCCATGCGCGTCCCCTACTAATTTTAGGGCTTAGGGACATGTGTTAATGATCAGGGATCACTCCTAGTCTTGTTTGTCATGATCTTGTTGGATCAAGAACACTATATAAAGCCCCCTTTGTTTGCTATTTTGATCATTCCTTCTCAACTCATCATCTGATCATTTCTGGAGCTCAAGGTCATCCTCTAAGCATTCCTGGTCGTGCATTAGACCTTGGTAAGCATCCTTGATCTTCCTTAATTGAGTTTTACATAGTTATTAGCTTAAAAGTCAAACCGTCGTAATTAAGGTTTGACTTATTGATTAATCACTAATGGTCCAGTGATTAGTCAAATTGAAGGTAGTTATAAGTTGGTATTTATGTGGGCAATAAACCCTTAAAAGGGCACCCTCAGATTCCCACTCTAACTAGATCAAATGTCGGGTCAAAGTTGTTTAGAAAAAGTCAACAGAAGCTTAATTTGCAAATTAACATGTAATTAGTAATGTAGAAGGCATGTAACCTATTTTATCACTCATATAACTTGGTAATAAGTATAAGAACTGATCTAGGCTTGTTTGATCCGACAATTTTCTGTTTAGACCCGGTTCGGAACCGAAAGTCGCAAAACTTTGACTTTTGCTTTGACTTCAGTTCTGAACCGATTTAGAAGGGTTTGGAAATGCCTTAGAGTTTCCTTAGGATCAGGTTACATGATGGTATAACCCTCTGTGGTTGGATCGTTGATTGACCGATCCGTTTACAAGTTTCCGTTAAATGCCTAATGTTGACCAATATGCCATTTTGACCATAAAACGAGAACTTTAGAAATGTGAAAGGATATAAATCTTTGCTACTGAATTATAAACATGTCCCTAAAATTTCACATCAGTTGGAGGTCCAGATTAGGAGTTATGCTCATTAGCGTAATTATAACGCATTTTAGTAATTAAACGGCGCAATTAGCATAAAGCCTATCTAAACCCAATTTTAGACACCAAACCTTTTACCCAATGATGTAATATAATATTTTGGAATTTTTGAAGATTTTTAATTATTTTTAACCTGATCATAACCTACGGTTATGGCCTCGATTCGGTAAATACTGATTATACCCTTTTGTTCATAAAATGAGTTCTACATAATATTTTGACACCAATCCAATTGATACTAATTTTATAAAATAAATAAAGTATTTTGAACTTTATAACCTGATCAGAAAACTCAGATTTCCGGTATAACCCGAAAATCGCTTAAAATGACTTTTTACGCGTATTAAACGCATAGTTTGGGTTTAAAACCATATTGTCATATAAGACCTATTACCAACTGATATGACCTATTAAAAATAATTTATTTTACTGAGGTATTCGGACCCGAATCTCAGAACTTCATTTAATCTCTTTTATAATCTTTTAAATGACCAAAATACCCCTACGGGGCTGATATTGTGATTAAACTCGTTTTGGGCATAATGGAAGGTATCCTACTGATATCACAACATGTATAAGGCATATTAACTTAAGAAACCTGTTTAGGACCCATATGGTTACCCGATACGCCTCTTGCGCGTTCGGTTCGGTTTATGTAACTAGTTTACATGAATTAGCCGAAACGGGTCAAACCTTATCATTTTCATTTCAAAATCCAGAATGTATTTAGTTTACCCATTTTATACAAGTCTTCATACTTGTTGGGTCTAAAACACATTCTATTCCGGTCTTCGCTTAATCATGCGTTTGAACCGTATATTTCCTTAAAACTAACCGGTCTAAGTTTAGGCTTAATTAAAGACCCGTTAGTATTCTAATTGGTTATTTATACCATCAATCCAGACTAGAGCCTTCCGGTAAATTGTACCTACGCTTACTTAAGTGAATACGGCTGAGTTATTAAAATTCTTGCTATTTAAGACAGGAGCTAGCTCAGGTAAATACTTTTAACTTATTTTCCCTTATACGGGCTTGGGATACGGTATTATAAAAAATACCGCTTGGTCGGGTGTAGAAACCTTTTAATCGGAGATGATTAAATTGCATAATCCCGTTTTAATCTGTATTGATTGATAACAAATAACTTTAGGGGTTAATGACCGTGTCCTGGATATCCTTGGCTCATTTAAAAAGTGAATGGCCATAACTTAAGCACAAGGTGTAGGCATAACACCTCCTGTTGCGTATGTAAAAGATATACTCACTCGTAAGGTGTCTTCTTGTGAGTTATATTTATGGTGTGTCGATTAATCTTGACCGGCTTGTATTGTATAATCACCGGCCCTAAATGTTGGACAAACATGTAAATCGGATACAAGATTTTTATTAATAAGATTGTCCCAAGTTATAAAAGATATTTTGTGCCTCGTGCATTCAAATCAATTTTCAAACTCTTATCCAAAATGAGTCAGTTAATTGTATTTACCAGTGTAAACTGACGTATTTTCCAAAAAGGTTAAGTGACAGGTACTGAACGTAATTGGCTGGAAGCTCAGGGCGTTAATAAGGAATCTTGCAAGTTCTAGATGCCTGAAGTCTGTTGAACCGTTTTTCTTTTATTTGACCCGCCTGTGGATCCTTTACTTTCCGTTGTAATACTTTGATATTACTTTATAGTCGGATTGTAATATATTTATCTTTTGCTTCCGCTGTGCATTTATATATTGTGTTGTTTGACTATGATGATATCAACTACGTCACGATACTCCCCTACCGGGCCCACCGGCCAAACGTGGAAATATCGGGGTGTGACAGGTTGGTATTAGAGCCAACATTGAGTGAATTAAACACTCTCCTTATGTGTTTAATCTCAATGACACAGTAGCACATTCCTTAACCTTCTGAGTCTAGACTTAACATAGGAATGCTCTCGATCCTAATCTGAAAACTATAGCTTCCAATTTCTTATATATATTGGATACGTCGCCAAGCGAAGAAGCCGTATTAGAAATCCTCCACATCCGGAGCCTAGAAAGGCTGAGCTTCGTACTGCGGCTAGAATGAAACGAGCATCCAGGGAGAGAACATTCAGAAATAAAATGAAGAAGAAACTCCTCTTACTGAAGATCGTTTCCTTAATAGTCCTTATAAGGACATATTTATCTTTCAGTCCCTTCGAGGACACATTATTCCTTTCAAAGACCCGCTTAGGGCAACTCTGTACTTTTATTTTCATATAATGGATTGATTAAATTAAGTTTTCATTCTAAACATGAAATATGAAATAAATGGAAAATAACATCCCTTAGAAGGGAAGTACCTACGGGCTATAATTAACGTCCTCTGAGACTAAAGACAGTGGTAGCCTACAACTCCCTGTCAAGAAAAGGTAATGAACTTTGATTCAAACCTTAATGCCTCGATTCTCTGAAATCATGGCTTATATCATCCTATAAGATGATCATATTATAAGCATCCCTTAGAGGGGAAGTGCCTACGGGCTATAGTTAATGTCCTCTAAGACTAAAGACAGTGGTAGCCTACAACTCCCTGTCAAGAAAAGGTAATGAACTTTGATTCAAACCCTAATGCCTCGATTCTCTGAAATCATGGCTTATAAATTTAAACTTGTCTACGTGACTAGGCCATTTGTGCTATTATTAACTTGTAAATTATGATTTATGATAAAAATCCCGAATAAAATAAATATCATCCCTTTCCTACCTGTATACATATTGAAAAGAATCTTAAAGGTAAAACCTAGCCTACATGTCATTTTAAGACATGGCCAAGATGGTAAGACCTATTCAAGA
The DNA here is from genome assembly GCA_030545235.1 of Helianthus tuberosus. Classification (NCBI taxonomy): domain Eukaryota; kingdom Viridiplantae; phylum Streptophyta; class Magnoliopsida; order Asterales; family Asteraceae; genus Helianthus; species Helianthus tuberosus. The sequence continues at coordinate 34,134,951 of CM060358.1, read as the reverse complement.
GATTCAAATCCTTGTTAACACCTAAGAACGTGTTAGCACTCTTCACAAATGTGATTCGATAAATTCACAACAGTCATTCTTATATTGGATTCTTCCAATTTTCTTATCTAGCCTAGTGATTTAGAAATCATGGCTTAAATCATCGAATACAGATGATTATATTTTAAACACCTAAGAACGTGTTAAACACTCTTGACAAAAGTGATCTGAGAAAAAATCACAATAGTCATCCCTATATTGGAAATTTTCAAATTTCCTGATTCGTCCTAATGATCTAGAAATCATGGCTTATGTCATCCCATAAGATGAACATATTATAAACATCCGTTAGTGATGAAGTTCCTACGGGCTAAACTTGTTGTCCGATAAGACAACGACAGTGGTGGTCTTTGACCTCCTGTCTAAAAATATTGGACCATGTCCAAGCATAATAGTCGGTATGATCCAAACGATCTTGACTAATAGCATCTGAAAAGATGATCATATCATAAACATCCCTCAGAAGGGAAATGCCCACGGGCTATATCTATTGTCCTACAAGACAAAAGGCAGTTGTAGTCTTCGACTCTCTGTCAAGAAAAGTAACCGACTAGGCTCAAACCTTAAATGCCTCGATCCCAAACGATCATGGCTTATAAATTCAAATCTGTCCTTGTGACTAGGCCTGTTGTGCCGCTACTAAAACTGTTATTGTTTTTATAATTAGGATAAATTATAATAAAAATCCTAAATAAATATGATTAACAAAGTAACCAAATCTGGTCTCTATTTACCGTGGTTAATGAATTGCCATAAAAGACAATTCTATGATAAACTCCCAAATAAACTATTTTCATTGTCGTATGTAACAGTTAAATTAAAATGGCTGACTTGGATGAAATTAATAGTCACCCAAGGGAGAACAATTATAACGCCCGAATTAATATAATGGGTGCTGAACTGAAAGCGTTAGTAGACGACGCTGTTACAAAGGCCTTAGAGCGGCAGTACGAAGAATATAGTGGGACTCGAAGTAGGACCCTATCTACACCGCATTCAAAGCCACCTCCCAAGAAGGATGAACCCAAGAAAGAAGATGACGATCGTCACTCTTCAAATCATCATAGTGATCCGTCTCAAAAGATAATGCTGAATCAAGGACCCCGTGATAAGGGTTGCTCCTACAAATACTTTGTTTCGTGTAAACCCAGGGATTTCACTGGGGAAAAAAGAGCCATCGACTGCATGACATGGCTCGATGAGATGGACACTGTTGTTGATATTAGTGGATGTGCAGAGCAAGACATTGTGAAGTTTGTTTCACAATCTTTTAAAGGAGAAGCTCTAGCTTGGTGGAGGTCACTAATCCAAGCTACGGGGAAGATCCCGTTATATAATCTGACATGGGATCAGTTTGCTGCCCTTATCAAAGAAAATTACTGTCCTCAACATGAAGTTGAGAAAATCGAGACTGAATTCTTGACATTGGTCATGAAGAACCTAGATTGTCAAACATATCTTACAAGTTTCAATACCATGTCTCGGTTGGTTCCTTACTTGATCACACCGGAACCAAAGTGAATAGCTCGCTTTATTAGGGGTCTAGCCCCAGAAATAAAGGCAAGTGTGAAAGCATCGAGACCTACTACTTTCAGGTCAGCGGCAGATCTGTCGATATCTCTCACACTCGATGTGGTCAGAAACAAGGCTGCCAAAGCCTCTGAATATGGAAAGCGTGAAAGAGAGGAGGAGAACTCTCATCGATCTGACAAGAAGAAGAAGGGAAGTTCTGAGCATAAGAAAGATTCCGAGTTTAGGAAAAACTCGAGTCAGTTCAATAACAAGCCCAAATGCAGTAACTGCAGAAAACAACATTCTGGAAAATGTACGATTGACCCAAGGGCTAAATTGTGTGGAATTTGCAAGACCAAGGGTCACAAAACTTTAGATTGCAAGGAATTGAAGAACGCGACATGTTACAATTGTAATGAGGAAGGGCACATCAAACCAACTGCCCAAAACTTATAAGGAAGCCTGGAGAGGCCAAGGGAACAAATGCATGAGACTTCCAGAGGAACACCCAGGAGATGGTGCAGAATGATAACTATATAGCAGGTACCTTTCCTTATCAAGCAGTTTATGCAGAAATTTATTTGGTGCTGGCACATATGATTCTATAACAAACAATAAATGTTGAGAATTGTTGTCTCCGCCTGACTAGGACTCCGGTCATTTAACGCGGGATAGAAATTGGCCGATGATACTTTAGAGAATAATCCAACAAACCTTAGATTGATATTTTATATCTATTAGGAATCACTCTTTTCTGATATCCTTAGGGCAAGCTTTCAAGCTATCCAAATTCATCAATATAATAAAGACAGATGTGATTTTCTGATCCCCTGTCAAAAAGGTGATGGACTAGGTCCAACCCTTAAATACCATTGATGGTCTTTTACGACCTAGGCTAAGTGATATTGATATGTTTTTAAAATAACGTTCATTAAGAATGTTAGTGCCATATTGGCCTGTATAGTTTAATGAAACCATGGTTAGTATATGTTAAGGCCATCAGGGTGATGAATAGCAGTTGTTGGATTGCAACTAAGTAAATGGTTCATTTGGTAATAGGAACCATTTCTTCTGTTCCTGTCAGAAATCTTCAGTCATAAAATTCTAATGTACTCTCTCTCCAAATAAATGCATTCAAATGTAATTGATATCTCTTTGATCCCTATTGATTTCAAATACCAAATGGTATGACAAAAGCACCATATGAGGATTGGTGTATCTTAATATGTTCCATAGATTGCTTCCATGCCTGATCAGTATGGAGGTTTAATGCATGGGACCACAAAGATATTCCAACGGTCATATGGTACTAAGGTCAACTAATGGTATTCAAAGATGATATCCAGAATGGAATTGTCTAAGTAAGTGTCTCTAATTAAGAAATCCGTGGACTCGTAACATAAATGTGTCACTCATTCGACACCAGCAAGGATGGATGAACTGGTGCCTGAGATTTGGAAAATCTCTGTAACCTCCTTGTATCTTGATTATCTTCTCCTAAGACTACCCTGTTTACCTCTCGAGAGACAAGTAGAGTTAAGATTAACATCCCGCTTAGGGATGGAGTGTTGTAAGAACTCCGTGTTGATCATAGAATAATCAAAACCCTGATTAAGTAAACTTTAGGATAAGAGATTCATATAGCCTAACTCGATATTCCGAGAGTTTGATAAGAAAGACGGTTCATTTTGCTTATGCATTCATTACCGCAACCCTATTTTAACAACGATTAAGAATCACCATCAACTACCCATGATCGTTGAGTTATTCAACTAACCATAAGGATTAGTTACTCCTTAAAATTAGTTAAGAAGTGGTTGGAATGACCATATCACCTTAAGTTAAGCTTTTCTATAATAGTTCTTATATAAGTATCAAGGTGGCTCCTTTGAAGACCTTGTATGGATGGAATGTTAAACATCTATTGTTGGGACAATAGATTGGTAAGCCCGCTTATCAGGATCTGAAAGATTCATTGGAAACAACGAATAAGATCATACAAATCCCTAATTATCTGTAAGTTTCCAGTATTAGGCAGAAAATCAAGAATTAATGAAAGTAGCAACCCTCCTAAATTCTTGTTAGGGAATAAGGTTCAACAATAGATATCACCCAGGAAGGGTGTGCCAAATTTATTAAATTATCAGGTTAGTTAAGCTCTGAAATATAAAGTCATTCGAAGGATTCGAATGTATCAATATTAAATAGCTTACGAGCTAAGACCTAATTAAGGAGCTTGGTGGAACGCGCAATGTGACCCACACTAATGATTTAGCGACGTGTCACCAATAAGTCGAAAAGCACTATCACATAATGATATGCAGATCTATGATAGTATGAGCAACCTATGTCGATTAAGAATCGACAGGTTAAGGAGCTCCAAAAGAAAGTATGCACCTATTGTATAGGTCAACTGGGATACCCTTGGAGGCCCAAATATACCATGGAAGTTAAATCCATGATACGACAGAAAGTACTTCCTTTACTTTAAGCAAATCTCGAGGTCGAGATTTCTTTTAAGGGGGTGAGGATGTAACACCTCGAAAAATCACGTCCAATGAAGTATTGACACGTGTAATAAACCCTAATGAAGTCAAACGTTGAATTTAAGGGACTAATTTTTCGAAAAATCGAAAACTTTGATTATGAAAGAATTGGAAGTATTATCATACCTAAAATAAGTTTCTAAATAACCTTTTACGGTTTTATATTCACAAATGAGCCACTTGTTAATCAAGTGTAGCCGTTTATGTGATTAATTGAAAGTTTGCGCAATAAAGGGGTAAAAGCGTCAACATGTTAATTCTTACCTCTGAGTGACCTTTTAACAAACTGAGAGCCTCATGATATTTGATTATACTCTCGGGAATGCCAATCATTGGCCATCCAAGGCTTTTATGCCCAAAAGTGAAGTTACGCGCAACTTTGCAAGTATAAGGGACTAAAAGTGTCAATATGTTTAATTACACCTCTGAATGACCTTTCATCGAGCCTGAAGCATTATGATGTTTAATAATACTTTCAAGAATGCCTAATATGGATTTGATGAGGCTTCAATGATATTAAATGATGAATTACGCAAGTTTCCGCATTAGAGGGACCTAAAGCGTCAAACTGCTAAAGTATACCGATTCGTATGTTATCGGACCTTCCAGAATATGACCATGAGTTATACATACCCTAATTATCCTTTATATAGCTTAGATATAGGCTTAAAGGTGTTTGGGGCGCAAAAATAAACTTTTAAGTCATACAGGGACTAAAAGTGTCAAAAAGCGCACAATTTTGCGTTTACGCGCATATCTTACATTCTGAGTATCCCCGTACACCTAAAAATTTATGTAAGCACTAAAATATTTTAATTTAGTGTTTGGCTTGATAAAATTCCATTCGTCGCGTCGTTTGAATTGTTCTACGCGCCCGTCCGTGTTTCGCCGTAATTAGCCGAACAACGTGACCATACGACCAAACGAACCGACATCCGGCATATTTTTGAGCATGTTTCATGTTCCCCATACTTAGGCATCATTGTAGAGCCTTAAAAATGGTTTAACGGGCCTTAGATGAGTCGGAAATAGCATTTGGAAGTGCAGGGACTAAAAATGTCAACAAATGAAACTTGTTGGCTGACCAGGTCCTTACGGACCTCAACACTGAGGACCTTACGGTCCGTAAGTGTTGCCCAGATGCAGCAACTCGTAATTTTTTCCTGTTCAGCCCATTCAAACGTCAAGTATTGCCCTTTTTCACTTCCATGCGCGTCCCCTACTAATTTTAGGGCTTAGGGACATGTGTTAATGATCAGGGATCACTCCTAGCCTTGTTTGTCATGATCTTGTTGGATCAAGAACACTATATAAAGCCCCTTTTGTTTGCTATTTTGATCATTCCTTCTCAACTCATCATCTGATCATTTCTGGAGCTCAAGGTAATCCTCTAACAATTCCTGGTCGTGCATTAGACCTTGGTAAGCATCCTTGATCTTCCTTAATTGAGTTTTACATAGTTATTAGCTTAAAAGTCAAACCGTCGTAATTAAGGTTTGACTTATTGATTAATCACTAATGGTCCAGTGATTAGTCAAATTGAAGGTAGTTATAAGTTGGTATTTATGTGGGCAATAAACCCTTAAAAGGGCACCCTCAGATTCCCACTCTAACTAGATCAAATGTCGGGTCAAAGTTGTTTAGAAAAAGTCAACAGAAGCTTAATTTGCAAATTAACATGTAATTAATAATGTAGAAGGCATGTAACCTATTTTATCACTCATATAACTTGGTAATAAGTATAAGAACTGATCTAGGCTTGTTTGATCCGACAATTTTCTGTTTAGACCCGGTTCGGAACCGAAAGTCGCAAAACTTTGACTTTTGCTTTGACTTCAGTTCTGACCCGATTTAGAAGGGTTTGGAAATGCTTTAGAGTTTCCTTAGGACCAGGTTTCATGATAGTATAACCCTCTGTGGTTGGATCGTTGATTGACCGATCCGTTTACAAGTTTCCGTTAAATGCCTAATGTTGACCAATATGCCATTTAATGGTGGATATGTCTCATTTGCGGGAGGAGAATCAGGAAGGATCACATTGAAAGGAACAGTAAGAAACAGCGTTTTAAGCTTCGAGAATGTTAACTATGTTCCAGAACTGAAACACAATCTGTTGAGCATCTCTCAGATTTGTGATCGAGGAAATTCAGTTCACTTTACAAAGAAAGGATGTTATGTACTTAAACCTAGGATTGTCATTCCAGAAGATTGGTTCTTAATGTCAGCAGAGAGACGAGGAAACGCTTATGTGATTGATATGAACAAGAAACCGTGTGAAGAAGTTACTTGCCTATTCTCGAAGATTTCAGAACATGATGGTCTACTGTGGCATCGTCGTCTTGGGCATGTAAACATGAAGAATCTGAACCGACTGGCTAGAGGTCAACTAGTCCGTGATCTTCCAATCAAAGATTTCATGTTGGTCGAAAAATGTGTTGCTTGTGCGAAAGGAAAAGCTCATCGAAAACCTCATAAGTCTAAACCTGCACCCTCAACGAAAGCTGTGCTCGAATTACTTCACATGGATCTTTTTGGTCCAGTGAATGTGTTGAGTATTGGCAAGAAAGCTTATTGTCTCGTAATCATTGATGATTATTCACGTTACACCTGGGTGTATTTTCTCAGCCACAAGAATGAAACTGCAGTCTTAGTGAAACAATTCATCACTCTAGCTGAAAATCAAGCGAGTACCAAGGTGAAGGTTATTCGATCTAACAATGGGACAGAATTCAAAAACGTTACTTTGGACACATTCTGCACTGAAAAGGGAATTGATCGTCAGTATAGTGCACCACGAACTCCTCAACAGAATGGAGTAGCTGAAAGAAGAAATCGTACTCTTATCGAGGCTGCATGAACTATGCTGGCTGACTCGAAGCTTCCTAGTTTCTTTTGGGCTGAAGCTGTTAGCACGGCTTGTTACGTCCAGAATCATGCTTTAGTAAATAAACGTCATATGAAAACTCCTTATGAGATTCTGGAAGGACGTAAACCTTCGGTTTCACACTTTCGTATCTTTGGATGTCCATGTGTATTATTACTTATGGACTCTAATGGAAAGTTTGAGGTCAAAGGGGACGAATGTTTCTTTGTTGGATATGCAAAAGGCTCTGCCTATAGAGTATATAACAAAGTAACTAAAAAGGTCGTCGAGTCGTGCAACATTGAATGGCTCGAAGAAAATGCTACGGATGCTAGAGTTGGACCAGATTGGTTATATGATTATGCAAATTTGTTTAAATCATTTAACATTTTGTCAAGTGTTTCTTCAAATGCAGACATATCTACTCCAAAGAAACCGTTGTCTTTCGAAGATACTGAAGAAGAAGAACAGACAGAAGGAAGCTTTAGACATCACACCATTGATCCACCGGGAATGATTTTTACACAGCATCCTCTGTCTCAACAAATGTCTCATCAATCTCCTGAAAGTGCACAATCGAGTGGAATTTCACGTAATACAGCTGGATCAGAACTGTTTGCTGACCCTATTCCTGAAGAGTGTACTGTTACCACTCCTGTGAGTCACAGTCCGGTAGCACCTAATGAGGGGGAGTCAAGCAACATACACACATCTCCAGACGAGACGATACCTGAATTTGCCATTCCAACAAGTGTTCAAAGAAATCATCCTATTGAGAATGTGATAGGTCCCGTGAATGCAGGAGTTCAGACCAGAAGCCAATCAGGAACCATTAATTTGTGCTTATATTCTAGCTACATTTCTCAAATTGGACCTAAAACCATTGATGTAGCGTTGCAGGAACCAGGCTAGGTTGACGCTATGCACGAAGAGCTAAACCAGTTCGAGAAGCTAGGAGTATGGAAACTTGTGGAGTTGCCAAAAGGAAAACGCAAGCTTGGAACTCGTTGGGTTTTCAGAAACAAGCAAGATTCTGAAGGAGTTATTGTTCGAAATAAAGCACGATTAGTGGTCCAAGGATCCAGACAGATAGAGGGACTGGATTATGATGAAGTTTGTGCCCCTCTTGCTCGACTTGAAGCAATCCGGATTTTCTTAGCATACGCATCCTTCATGGGATTCACTGTTTACCAGATGGATGTCAAAACGGCATTTTTGTACAGATAAGTGAAGGAAGAAATTTTTGTTGAGCAACCACCGGGTTTTATTCATCCAGACCATCCAGAATATGCCTACAATCTTGACAAGGCATTATATGGGTTGCATCAAGCACCTAGGGCTTGGTATGCTACTCTGACAGAACATCTTCTGGCTCATGGATACACACGAGGCACAATAGATCAGACTCTGTTTATCAAAAGAGTGGGCAAGGATCAAATCTTGGTTTAAATTTATGTCGATGATATTATCTTTGGGTCTACAAGTGAGGAGCTTTGCAAAGATTTTGAGAGAGTTATGCAAAAGAAGTTCGAGATGAGTGCACTCGGTGAAATGACATTGTTTTTGGGTTTACAAGTTAAACAAGATTCACGGGGCATTCTAATTCATCAAGGGAAATATGTGGACGATGTGCTGAAGAAATTCAAGTTCACTGACGCTAAACCGGCAGAAACTCCAATGGCGGAAAGACCATTGTTAACTGAAGATGCTGAAGGATCCTCTGTTGATCAACGACTTTATAGGTCTATGATTGGATCGTTGATGTATCTGACGGCTAGTCGTCCTGACATTATGTTTGCTGTCTGCAATTGCGCACGATATCAGGCTAATCCAAAAACTTCTCATCTTACTGCTGTTAAATGAATCTTTCGGTACCTTAAAGGCCGACCCAGGTTTGGTCTGTGGTATCCGAGGGATTCGAATTTTGACCTGTTTGCGTTTTCTGATAGTAATTTTGGAGGCACTGACAAGGACAGGAAATCCACCTCTGCTGGATGTCAATTTTTGGGTGACAGGCTCATTTCTTGGCAATGCAAGAAGCAACAAACGGTAGCTATTTCCACAGCTGAAGCAGTATATGCTCTCAAGTGGTGTGGATGCAACATCAATTGCAGGACTATGGTTTGACTTATCTTAAGACTACCATATACTGTGATAATGATGCTGCCATACAAATTGTGAAAAATCCTGTTTTCCACTCAAAAACCAAGCACATTGATATTAAAGTTCATTTTATACGAGACTGTTTTGATAGAGGTCTTATCAAACTTGAGCAAATCGACAGAGATGCAAATGCTGCCGATTTGTTCACAAAACTTGTCAGCAGTTCAAAATTTCAAGTGCTTGTGGATTTTCTGGAAATGATCCGCTTTACTGACTAAGCATGTCTTTGTTTTATTCGTAGGTAAATTTGTTCATAAAGTTTTCTATTCTTAGGTAGTTTTTATTTATGCTCAAATTTAGGGGGAGAAAATTAGGAAAAATACAAAAACATTAAAAAATTGAAAAATACAAAAAGAGGCGTTGCATGACTGGGAAATGAAATAAAATTTCACATTATGGTCGAGGGCTGACTCATGTAAGACCAGTATCGAAATAGTTTGACTCTAGTACGATGTGTTGGTAGGCTCTATTCTTAAGACTGGAAACATTGGTTGTTTCTGTTCAGAACTAAAATAGTACATGACCCCAGGAAAGAAAATCACTTGGAATTAGCTCATGTCTATTTGAATGTCTGTATGTTGTCCCGATACACACAATTTTGGCCTGACTCTGAAATCTTCTTTGAAAAAGTCGTGTATCTCCTCTGCTGCATCCAGATATATGCTGACCTGGAGGTGCTAGGCAACGTCAGCTTCTGCTGCATCCAGATACATGCTGACCTAGCTGTACGTTGTCACTCTGTAGATCAATTATACACCCGAAAGAGGCCCTCAAGTGCCCAAAAGAAACCCAAGAAACCTATATCAAACTGAGAAAAACTCATTTGATCTGTATATTATACCATCTCTGCTTAAGATCTATTATGTTCTCTTCTCAATCTATTCCCAGTTAAGATTTCAGAGATCTGGATTGGACTTGTGAAATATGTGGTAGGGAAGCTACTTGCATGATAGAGTGTGTTGTATATAACTCCGGGATTTGATTAGTATTTGTTTGGGTGTTCATTGTTAAGAAATTAAAACATGATAAAATTTGTTACAGGCAGTTATATGGAAAAGGTCTAGGGAGGTGAGTTTAGATGGACAAATATACTGGCAATCGTCTAGATCATTCGATAGTAGATCAGTGTTGATAAGTGAAGTCAAGCCCGAAATCTCGTGATTTGATCCCTGAGCAATTTTGTTAATTTCCTATTTTATTTTTGTAAATAATAGTTTCTATTATTTATTTTTTGTTTTAGGTTTTTGCATTCATGGAATGTGCTCAGAAGGTTAAGTGGGCTATTGAAATTATATATGATATTTAAAGGATGTGTTTCATAAATGGATTAATTGATTTAATTAAAAATCCTTAACTATCAGTCTTAGCCCAACAATTGGTCTCGGCCCAAAGTATAAATGGCCCGGTTCACATTTGGGATGAGGTATATAAGACAGGTCTCGAGTCGAGACCTCATTTCTCACTCGAGACCAACTGATATTCTCTCTCAAAATTCCGGCAAGTCTTTAACGTTTCCGACGCGTTTTCCGGTATCGATTCATCAAACTTGTTTTCCGGTCTCGATTCATCGATTTTTAAAGGTATTTTGATGTTTCTTTTGAAGTTTTGCAGGAAGTTTGAAGATTTGATGCTGATTATATGAAGATTTGAAGATGAACTAGAACCCTAGTTTTGAATATATCTTGGTCTTCAAATAAATCATAGGGTGTTTTGGGATTTTGATCCAAAAAGTTGAGAAGATGAAGTTGTTTGTGGGGTCTCGACTCAGATAACACATAAGGACTCGAGACTGGTGATTATGAGTCGTAATCTCATGGTCTCGACTCGAGACCTCAAGGTTTCGACTCATAGTCTCGACTTGAGAACTCATAGTCTCGACTCATGGTCTCGACTCAATGACTCATGGTCTCTACTCGAGAACTCATGGTCTCGACTCATGGTCTCGAGTCAAAATTAATAGTCTCGAGTCAAAATTTTATTATCTGAGTCATGATGCTGTTGACCTGCTCTGATTGTTGACTTTATGATTTGAAAGTTTCATACAAATATATAACTGTAAATGTTTCTAATGCATTTTTGTTTTATACAAAATATGGATTTGAAATTCATTTCTACACACAATCAAGCAGGGTACTTGGCACCACCTCCGGAGAAACACAAGAAGATGTACACTTCGTTGATCAAGGGTCTCAACAGTTGTAGAATTGTTCATGCATTACGAGAAAATCCAGTAGTTTACGAGAGTCTCATTCAAGAATTTTGGAAAAGTGCAAGGATTGAAGTTGTTGAAGGAAAAGGAGTTATTGTTGCTGACATTCAAAAGAAGGCTGTCACTGTGACTGAACAGATGATTCGAGAAGTATTACAGTTCAATGACCAAGAAACAGATTCCATTGAACTTCCAGTTGGAACTGTGGAAGCAATATTACCTCGACTGAGTTATGAAGGGAAGTATCTGCCTCTGGTAAAGAAATTTGTGCATCCTTATTGGCGTCTTTTGGTGCACATGTTTATGTTGTGTATGACAGAAAATAGAGGAGGTACAGATCAATTAAATATCACACAGTCTGCTGCTCTTGTTTGTGTGATAACGAACGAGCCTTTCAATTATTCAAAGTATATTTTGGAAGCGATGAAGAGAAATGTGTCTGGAGTCAGAAAGGACAAGTTTCTTATGTATCCAAGGTTCTTGCAAATGATTTTTAATGCTTGCTATCCAGAGTTGGAGAGATCTGGAAACACATTGGAGTTGAAGCCCATGGGTCCAGCTTGTTTTGGTGCTCTCACTCCAAAGAAGGGTACTGAAAAGAAATTTGAAGGTTTAATTCCGTTAGAGAAATTTGGTCAATTTGCAGACACTGAAGATGTAGCTGCTAATCCAGTAATAGTGCAACCTGTTCCAGTGAATGATGCGCCAATCAATGCACCTGCAAATGCTATAGTTGCTGACGAACATGACATTCAAAGGGATATTGAAGATGAGCCTGAGACAGAGATTTTAACAATCAACTCTGATGATGAAGGCATTGAGATTATGTGTGATTCTGGAGAAGATGAAGAGCTTCCTCCTGAAGCTGATACTGCTGTTTCTGCTGTTCCACCTATGATTTCTGCTGAAAATTTGGCTTTGCTGTTAAAGTCTGTAACTGATAAGATGGGAAATCCTCCTTCTGATCTTTCAGTATCAAGTGAAGAGCCTAGTGAGAACCCAAAGGATCCTGATTCCCTGCCATTGAAGCGGAAAAGGAGGGATCCTCAAATCGGAATGTATGTTGAGCAAAACAAAGATCAATCCATGAATATTGCTGAAGATGATGATGGTTTATATGACTTCGATTTTGAGAAAAGTGTCACTAATACCACCACCACTACTGAAGATATCTTTGAGTTTGATACTGACACTCAAAGAAATGATGTGGATACCACCACTGCTGATGTTCAAGTTACAACTGTTGATACTGATTCTGTTATTGATACTATGCCACTTGGTATTTCTGAATCTGCAGGTCCTTCTAGAGTTGTTCATGACTTACCTAGCAGTTTAAGCGGTAAGAGACCTGAAGAACCGTTGAGGATGCCATTTGATGATGACTCAAGTGATGATGATGAGTTTATTAGCATGAGGGAGATGAAGAAACGACTGGTTGTGCTTGAGCAAGATTCAATTCACAAAGATGCCAAGATTATCCAACTTGAAGATACTATAGTGAAGAAAGATCAACAGATTGAACAGCTTCAAGGAGATGTTAGTTTGTTGTTCAATATGGTTTATGATTTACGTGGAAAGTTGGAGAAGAAATTTGGGCAAGAGTTTTCTGATCCAACTGACATTGAAAACAGAAGAAAAGCTTTCGATAAGGATGATGCTGAGAGAAGTGTTGCTATGGAACAATACTTCAAAAGAGTTATTGATCCAGCGGCAGACAAAGATAAGGCAGAAAGAATTAAAAAGAAAAGGGAGTTTGTAATTTTGAAGAACAAGAATCTAAATCCAGATGATGATGATGCTCATGCAACTCACCATTTAATGGATGTTGGTGAAACTCTCTATGATAAAGTTGGAAATCGTTCTGGTGTGGTTAGCTGGGGATTTGATCGTGATCGCAAAAGATGGTGGATAAAGAGAAAAGTTGGTCCTGTCGAGTGGTACAAACATCCAGGCCAGTTTCAGTCTTTCACTAAGGTTGATTTGACAAATTTTTCTAAAGCACCTTATGTAGATGATAAGCCTGGAGGTCCTGGATATGTGTTTTTCGAGAGATTGAAGAGGGAAGTTCTTCGTAACTTTCCTTCGATGCGCACGGCAGAATCCTTTGTTAAACCAGTTAAAGGCATTAGGGATCCATACACAAACAAGCGTATGGAGATTGTGCATTGGCCTGTAACTGACAAAGAAAAGATGATTCCGTTGGTGAAAAAGATTCCAAAAGGTGCTTTGAAGTCCTTACATTTCTGGGCTTATGATGAGCGTCTAGGACAGGCAGTGTTTGTTTGTGATGATGATGTGAATTTTCGATTGGTTGATAAAGTTGATGTGCTGAATCTTGCTCTTGAAGACCTGGAGGTGTTAGCTCAAAATCAAATTAGAGCTACTGAAAAGTATGAAGAGATTGCAAAAGGATGGACTGCTGCTGTTGTTTCAGCCATTCATATTCGCACAAAAGGTTTTGGTGGGCTCAAGGATCGGTTGGGTGGTGATCGTGAAAGTTGAAGTTTCAAGAATCTCCATGCATAAACCTAGGGGGAGATTGTTGGAACCTTAAGGTTTATGCATAGAGTAATAAATAGTTCAGGGTTGGTCTTGTAAATGTTTAACTAGTTATTTTGGGTCGATATGTATGGCTTGAGATAGTTTGGCTGGTTTCGAATGGGCCTAGTTTAGTAGTCCATGTGTTTTAGTATTTAAGCAAACTTCAACCATTGTGTTGAGGTTGATCAGTGAGTTGCGAACAAGAGAGGCCAGACGAAACTCATTGTGTGTCTTGTATCCGTCACCTTCAGTCAGTGAATGCAAGATATCTTGGTTTGTTTTAATTGCTTTTAGTGTTTAGGTTATATTCGTTCTTGAATCCACTTGTGTTTGATTTCCGCACTTACACAAGTTATTGTTTGATATCATTGAAAGATCCACACGGGTTTTACAACAGTCAAGTAAAATAAAAGGTAAATGAGTATGAAACGAAAGTGACGGTCCATGAGGCCTTACTAACGAAGAGCATTAATCGCCTATACGAGGCGATCATAAGGTAACATAAACAAAGTGTTGGAAGTCACATCGAGCAAAAGCACGATTGAAGGGTAAAGCTTTAAGGTATGAGGTTATACGCATATGTTTTGTAACCCAAATGATATTACCATACTATTCTGGTAATACAAACAAATGGTTAAGGTATGAATAACGCTCGAAGGATTATTGAGACCAAATGCATTAGGTATAAATCGAATGCACTACATGGAATAGGTTTCGGGGACGAAACCTCTTTAAGGGGGGTAGACTTGTAACACCCCGAAAACGGGTTTGGTAATCGAACCCCGTTAATACTAAAAGACGGGTAAAGTACCGTTAGTAGTAAAAATAACCATGTAAATATTTGGATTTAAATAAGAAATCCTAATAATAAATACAAGCGAATCAAAGTTTTAAGGAATTGAGTTTATAAGAGCCCGAGTTAACGGGACTTAAAATAAAACGGGTTATAACTCCCGGGACCCACCAAGTAACTAGGAATACTAACCTAATTAGTTAGTATCTTGACATAATAGAACAAATATGGTTAAAATATGTGACAACCCTCACCAACCAGGTATCCGTACGACTTAATTAATATATAATTACTGCTTAATTACTGTGCTTACTTGAAATTGTGGATAAACTGCTACTTGAATACTGATACATGTACTTACTTGCATCATACCTTATTTGCTGTCACTCTACTATTTACATACAGAACTGTAGTGACAACCGTGATGCACAAAAGCACAGTAGCACAATAACGGATAACCTACTAAACGTGTTGTTATAGCCAGCACCAGGCAGGTACTGCCTCTAAGGCCTGTAAGAGCCAAAGATAGTTTGCTACACTAGTAGAGAGTGTAGGGATACAAGGGTTGTAGAACTGCGTCACTAGGAGATAATTACAGTGACCGGATGTGCCTAAAACGTACTCTAAGTACAAAATTCAGCATTAAGCTACCTAATAAAGTGCCAAAACATGAGAAAAATGTTACTAGACACTTTCCAAAGTGTCGGGAATAAGTGGTGTCACTAAAAATAGTATTAACGACACTTTAAAGCTTTGTTAAGCACTTTAACGGATCACTATCCAACCGGACTTTACCCGGAACATAAAAATATTGCCATTCACATTGTTTTTCTTTTTCTAAACCAGTTAGGGTCCCCGGATACCCTAACACCCGTCACAATGCATAACATGCTAGTAAATGGTTACACCTTCTAATTACTTAACTAAATGGCTAACTAATGGTTGAAATGGAACCGGATACCCCCCCCCCCTCAACCGAACTCGTCCCCTAGGGGGACACCCTTTGTACTTGTTGATTATTTAAATCACATATGTCTAATATCAATTAGACATAAAATCCAATGGTTAATTACATTAGGAATTGTCTATAAGTTCTAGCATAAGCACACATGATCATTTCATCACAACACTTAACCACAAAACACTCTCTCTCCCTCTCTTTCACTCTCGGCCGAAGACACAAGCACCCCCACCGCCACCTTTCGATCTTGATCTTGCCATTCCAAGCTTAAACAAGGGTTAAGGATCTCACACAAAGGAGCTCGGTGCGTTCGGATCGTGAAGGACCTCACCTCATTGCTTTTATCCACCCAATCTTCGACTAGTTTCTTCCCTAGCCTCGAGCTAGTAGTAAGTGACTATAAACGCCCTCTTGATCTATTCTAAAGTGGTTAAAATAAACTTTGTCGGTTAAAATTTATGAACTTACAAGAATGCATACTAAAAGTTTACATAAATGATGAACATGTTGGTTAAAAGCATAAGAGTTGTGTAAAACTTGTAAGACTTGTTTTGTGGTGATTATTTAGTGCCGATCTATGTTGTGGTAGCTCGGATCATCATCTAACCCGGATTAGTCATGTTCATGAAACATGACATAGAATATGTTAAGAATGAAAAGGGTTAAATGATGAAACTCTACTACACACTAAACATGAACTTGTGTAAAATCGATTTTTCTTATGAAATGGTGTTCAAAACTAGTAGATCTACGGATCTACAAGCGGTACTTTCAAAGGACCAAGTGTCAAAGAAATCATATTTTCTAAAGCCGGATCTTACATGAACAAGAATGATTTTAGCAAACACACAAGTGTGTAAACACTTGTGTAACACAAAGTTTCGACAAAATAACTATTTTTGTAAAAGTTAACAAGAAGTTGTAAAGATGAAATTCCTTTAAAAACGAGACTTTCAAGAAACGAAGTTGATTCGTATAAAGATTCACTAAAAGTAATGGGATTTACTACATATTTTTGGGTAAACCACAAGTTCATGTAATTTATGCGATTTATATATATTTTGACTCGTTTGATGCTTTGGATATTGTTTTGGTTGAATAAGAAAACTGTTGATTTGAATTATAAAAGAAAATGATACGCTTGAAAGCGTGGCCACCTCCAGTTACAGGGGAAACTCTGGCGAAATTTTTCTAAAAACCTAACACTTGGGAATATTTTCACTACAAGTGTTGTAAATCTATTTTTGACTTGTTTTCAAAACGTAAGTTTCGCCACGACTTTATTTACGAAACATCGGAGGTGGGGTTTTCACAAAATAAAAACGGGGTAAATATATATTTGGTATATATATTTTTCATAAGCGTCACTTGTAAAATGTTTATGATTAGTTTGTGAAATATACGAATATTATTTTTAGAGTAAAAATAATATTACTAAGTACTAATGATTCCAAAAATAATACATACGCTTTCATAATTAATAATAAGTTACAACGGTATAATTATTACCACCCGATCTTTATCCGTAACTTACGCAATTCAGAAAATACCAATGAACGCGTATTTGTCAAGAATATTATTTCAGAAAAATTGTATGAAATAAAATATAATATTTTTGGGAAAAATGATTATATTTTGGAGTAAGAAATAAAATATATTAAGTGAGACTTAATAATGTATTTCGAATTTTACGAACACACATGTATTAAATCCCCCATCCTTGGGAAGGAAAATAATTACCAAGTATTTACAAAATATAAACACGAAATAGTTGTCTAACTATTTCCCCAAAAACTTAAACCTTAAGCTAAGGCACGGCCATCCGTCTAATAGAGTTAGTACGTGTAGGTCGTTGCACAGCTGCTTGATCAGGAGATATACTTGGTAGAGACGCACCACTGTGAGTTCATGTCCCCCTTTTCTCTAACAGTTTTCAGTTTTCTAAACTGCGGGGGTGAAATACATGTTACTATGGTTACGAATATTTCTTACATGGTATGGTTAGCGTAAGGAGGGTTATTATTCAGATCATGTGAGTGGGTAGGCGGAAACTTGAGGCCATTAATCCTCAGGGTAGGACCGAGGGGCAGGAGCGGTAGATCTATCTGGGTGTAGCGAGCCCAGCCCCAGGCCCAAACAGAACGGACCTCGGGGTGACTTTGTACCCAGCGCATAAATCTGCTAGGTTTGAGTCTTCCTACTTGCACTTCACACATATCAATGGCCTTGCAAACCATTGGTGATCTCTTTTTCCTTATTTGCTACATACAAGGGTTTTTATACATACAAAGGTTTATTTACTCACTTACACATGAACTCGCTCAACATTATTGTTGATTTTTCAACTTACATGTATTTCAGGGAATTAAAGGATCTGGCGCGGTATGACACGTTTTCCCGCTGCAGTAGTTTCGAGGTCATCCAAGTTTAAGGGATGTGACTTTTTCCTGGACGAGTCACAGTTCTTAAGCTGTGTTTATTTCCTGTTGGTGTTGTGTCTTTTAAACACTGTTTATGTTTGTTAGGATGTGATATCCGTTAAGACAATGTTGTGGTTCTTTACTCTTCAAACTTATTTTAATGGATGATCTTGCATGGTTTTTATTTCATATAGCTTGTTATGGTTAAGCTATGGTATTAAGAAGTCACGCCGAAATAACCACGCTTCCGCAAAGCCAGGGTGTGACAGCTTGGTATCAGAGCTCTGATCATAGCGAACTAGGATTCCTTCTCGAGTCTAGACTATGATCACTAGGGCTCTCACGAAAACATTTTTACATTGCATACCACTTAAGTCCAGATCCAAAACGTTTTTACAAACAAATGTTGAGCACATTTTATTTGTTAGTTATAGGCTCAGTCTGGGAGGCTGAGGCTCGGTCTGGGAGGCTGATGTAGTCGGCTAGTGGGACTAGGGAGTCAGTCTGGGAGGCTGGGAGGCTAGTGGGACTAGGAAGAGCAGTCTGGGAGGCTGGGAGGCTAGTGGGACTAGGGAGTCAGTCTGGGAGGCTAGTGGGACTAGGAGAATTATTTGATTGCTTACTTGGTGACTAATGTGCTTATCTGATTATATGATTGATTATTTGTACATATTTGTGTTTGTGTTACAGACACCATGGACTCGTCCGGCACAGGTGATTCAGACACCACAGACCCTAGACCCATAGTATCAGACGACTTAGAGTCTTCAGAGCACGAGGTCCACACATCAGATGTTACCAGCACAGACGAGGATGACTTTCAGCCCTTTGCGCTGCCCGACGCTGTCGATGAGCCCGCTGATGGCCCTTTTGCTGGGTACCTACCACTCGTAGAGATCCCTGCTCCCATCCCTTTGGCCGTTTATCCTGCTTACGATATGCTCCTCGACGCCGACATTGACGACGACGTCGATCTGTTTGATGATGAGCCCCTGGAGGTCGATGTTGAGGGCGAGGCCCTTCTAGCTGACGGTGGTCTTTTGTTACTCGCAGATGCTTCAGCTGAGGAGTCACCTGCACACTCACCCGCTCCAGACTCCCTCGAGTCTGTGGCCTCCGCACCGTCACACACTCGGAGCGCACAGCACTATTCACACGGTTCAGATCCTGACAGGGCATCATCTGCTGCCTCTTCTCCTAGATTTGTTTTCGATCACGACCTCGATGAGGATTCAGACCCTGTTTTTCCCCCTGGATTTGACCCGGACCAGGAGATAGAGTTCATCCACTTGGATCAGCCTATGGTTGACCCAGTAGACCCAGTTGACCCTGCATTCGCTGATCATGCAGATTTTGATATGGAGTTCGTTGACCCCGAGCCTGCCATGGCCCTTGAGCCAGTAGCTGCTCCTGACCCAGTGTTTGAGCATGACCCTGTTCATGCTGGCATGCCCATTGATCCTATGATTGCTGACCTACCCATTGATGATCACCCTGCTGATGCACCACTACTGGAGGGCGACCATGTTATTGCTGCTGATCATGTTGATCCCCCACTTATCGCTGATATACCTGCTGACCCTCTTGTTGCACCCCACCTTGACCCTATGCCTGTACAATTTGATCGAGCACTTTTTGAGGCACAGATTGACCCACGAGATGAGCACGCCCAGCATGGGTGGATTCCTGCGGATGATGAGCTTCCACCTATTCCTCCTCATACCACCGATGCACGTCACGTTGATTTCTCTTTTTCATTTGCACAGTACACACCTCCAGCTCGACCTGGAGAGGGTTCCTCGGCTCATCCCTTTGGACATATGCCGACATCTATTCCAGTTATGCCACAGTCTTCATCTTCTATTCCCCCTGCATCACCATTCTTTGTGCCACCTTTTGATCCAGCCAGCGAGCCGTTTCTCTGGACGTCACCGCCTGTTATGCCACCGACCGACCCCTACCACCCTTTCCATATGGGGTATTCTATTGAGGACGTTCTGATGTCGTTTGTTGTCCAGCAGGAGGCACTCACACGGTGCATTCAGGAGCTTGAGAGAGCTCAGCCACCCCCGTGCCAGTGTCAGGGTCAGACCCACCCTGCTTCTTCGCAGCACCCTCGACCATTGTTACCTGACTATGCTGCACGCCTTTTGGCACTTGAGCAGCAGGTTGCTTCTTGGTTGCGTACCCAGAGAGCCATGGAGGAGGACTGGCTCCATTTACGACGTTTGTTCTACACCCATTTTCCCCCTCCTCCACCACCATCAGTTTAGGGCATCTTTAGTACAGCACGGGTAGGCGTTGGTGAGAAGACGACGATTGCTCTGACCACACAGCATTTTTGGAGACTGCACTCTGATTCTGACTTTTGTTGACCATGTATATGGGATGTATTGACACTGATTTGATATTCTTTTGGACTGGGGTGATGTAGCCCTTAGTCGTTGATGATGTATGACACTATTATGTACTTGTGCACTCTACCATGTGGTCCCGATTTTGGCAATGCAATCGCAGTATTCTCATCATATGTGATGTTTTGATTGATTATTTATGTTTTATAACATGGGATGTTGTGTGATTAATATGATTATAACATGAGATGTTATGTACTATTACTATCATTATATACGTACGCTTTATTATGGCCTGACCAACGTGAACCCATCTTTTAGAAGATGCCGCCGAGACGTCAAACGTCGATGCCTACCAATGAGGCAGAACTCCAACAAGTCATCGCTGCTGCCATTGCACAATACGCCGCCTCGCAAGGAGGACCCAGCGGAAGCAGCTCAAACAACAATGGCAACAACAATCCACCTCATGGTAAATACTAAGTCATTAAGACATACCATGATCTAATTGGATATCTCTAGCAAGGATGCTAATGCCATTCATATGTTGTAACGTATGTGCAGGGTGCACCAACAAGCAGTTTCTAGACTGCAAGCCTGTCAACTTTGATGGCACCGGAGGTGCTGTCGCTTTTACTCGTTGGGCCGAGAAGACTGAATCTGTTCTCCGCATGAGTAAATGTGCCCTATCTTGGTGGAATTTGCAAGTGCAGACACTTGGTGAAGCTGCTGCCTACGCACTAACATGGACTGAACTGAAGGAACTAATGCGCAAAAAGTATTGTTCTCACGCTGAAATCCAAAGATTGGAAACTGAGTTCTGGCATTTGAAGATGGAAGGTCCGAAGATCGCGGAATATGTTCAGAGGTTTCACGACCTGTCGCATGTGGTACCCTATATGGTTACTCCAGAATTCAAGCGGATTGAACGCTTCATTTGGGGATTAGCTCCTCAAATCATAAGCATGGTGACCTCCTCCAAGCCTGCAACAATTACTGAGGCAATCGATTTGAGCGTGGCTCTCACTGAGGAGGCTATCCGCCTGAACAAGTTCGATGAGATCGAGACCAGGAAGAAAGAGACTCACGTCGAGTCATCCGGAGGTAACAAACGAAAGTTCTCGAACTTCAAACAAGGCGCTAGTGGTGTTGTTAAGAAAGGAGAGCCAAACGCGCCAGCTCAGGTTACAGCTGGTAGTGGAAAGAAAGGAAAGGGATATATGGGCACCTAGCCCAAGTGCAACACCTGCCAGCGTCACCATTCCGGCCGATGTGGTTTGAAGGTGTGTGAAGCGTGTGGGAAACCTGGCCACTTGAAGGATTCTTGTTGGGCCACTGTTGGCCAGGGAGGCCAAGGAGGATTTGGAAACAGAAACAATAACCGGGGTGGAATTGGAAATCGCCCACAAGGAAACAATGGAGGTAATGGGAATCGAGGCAACAATGTGAATCAAGCGGGGGCTGTGAATCATAACCAAAGGAATAACCAAGCTGGAAATGGAGGTGGAAACGGGCAAAGACCTGGATGCTTTAACTGTGGTGATATTGGGCACTTTAAGAGGAACTGCCCAGAGTTGAACCAAGCCCGTGGAAGAGTGTTCAATATCGAAGCGAGGGAAGCGCGCCAGGATCCCAATGTCGTTACTGGTACGTTCCCTGTAAACCAACGCTATGCATCCGTCTTATTTGATACTGGTGCCGACTATAGCTTCGTATCGTTAGAATTTAAGAATATGTTTGGTTTAGCCACTAGTAAGTTAGATATTCCCTACTCAATCGAAATGGCTAATGGGAAGTTAGTAGAAGCCAATGAAGTGATCAGAGGTTGTGCAATCGAGTTGGGAGAACGTGAGTTTGCTTTGGATCTACTACCAGTCCAGCTGGGGAGCTTTGACGTGGTAGTAGGGATGGATTGGTTATCAAGCAACAAGGCAGAAATTGTTTGTCACGAAAAGGTCGTTCGTATCCCGACCGAAGATGGCGAAACAATTGTGGTACATGGCGAAAAGCGCGATACGCCGTTAAGAATTATCAGCTGCCTCAAAGCGCGAAAGTGTTTGCAAAAGGGGTGTGCTGCCTTCCTGGCACACATTGTAGACAAGAAAGCTGCAGAACCGAAGATCGAAGACATCCCTGTCGTGAGGGAGTATCCGGAAGTCTTCCCGGAGGACTTGCCTGGACTGCCACCTCAGAGGCAAGTGGAGTTTCACATCGATTTGGTCCCAGGCGCCACGCCTGTGGCTAAGGCACCTTATAGACTTGCCCCGTCTGAGATGCAAGAATTGTCGACACAACTTCAAGAGTTGTTAGACAAAGGATTCATCCGACCAAGCTTCTCACCTTGGGGAGCTCCAGTTTTATTTGTCAAAAAGAAAGACGGTAGTTTTCGTATGTGTATTGACTACCAGGAGTTGAATATGAGACAAAGACGATGGGTTGAGTTGTTAAATGATTACGATTGCGAGATAAAGTATCATCCAGGGAAGGCGAATGTGGTTGCCGACGCCCTAAGTCGAAAAGAGAGGATCAAGCCCATAAGGGTTAGGGCTTTAGAAATGATTATCCAAACCGATCTTTCCTTGCGCATTCGTGCCGCGCAGAAAGAAGCTCTTAAGGAAAGAAATCTTGAAGAAGAATATCTCCGTGGAATGGAGAAGCTATTGGTGCCAAACGAGGAAGGAACGTTATGTTTTGAGAAAAGGATTTGGGTTCCTCTGTTTGGTGGTTTAAGGAAAGTTGTTTTGGATGAAGCTCACAAATCGCGGTACTCTATCCATCCAGGAGCGGATAAGATGTACCAAGATCTCAAGGATTACTATTGGTGGCCTAGTATGAAGGGTGATGTTGCTGTTTATGTGAGCAAGTGTCTAACGTGCGCTAAGGTGAAAGAGGAATACCAAAAGCCTTCAGGACTTCTGCAACAACCTGAGATTCCCAAGTGGAAATGGGAACAAATCTCCATGGATTTTATTACAAAGTTGCCAAGAACACCAAGAGGTCATGACACTATTTGGGTGATAGTTGACCGCCTAACAAAGTCCGCACACTTTCTGCCAATCAAAGAGAAGGATAACACCAGCCAACTGGCAGAAGTATACATGTGAGAGATCGTCGCACGTCATCGAGTGCCTCTCTCGATCATCTCTGATAGAGATGGACGTTTCATATCAAGGATTTGGCAATCCTTCCAAGAAGCTTTTGGCTCACAATTAAATCTGAGCACTGCGTTTCATCCGCAAACTAATGGGCAAAGTGAAAGAACTATTCAGACACTGGAGGATATGCTGAGAGCATGTGTAATGGATCTTGGTGGTAGCTGGGATAAACATTTACCATTGGTCGAATTTTCATACAACAACAGCTACCACACCAGCATTGGAGCCGCGCCATTTGAAGCTCTTTACGGACGCAAGTGTTGATCACCCCTATGTTGGGCTGACGCAGGTGATAGGCAGCTTGTTGGTCCCGAAATCGTCCAAGAGACGACAGACAAGATTGCGCAGATTCGAAAACGCATCGAAGCAGCTCGCGACAGACAGAAAGCCTATGCAGATCCAAACCGGAAACATTTGGAATTCCAAGTTGGAGATATGGTTTTATTGAAAGTTTCACCCTGGAAGGGTGTGGCACGCTTCGGAAAGCGTGGGAAGTTGAATCCGCGTTACATTGGCCCTTTCAGAATTTTGGAAAGAATAGGGCTAGTAGCATACAAGCTGGACTTACCTGCTGAACTGAATGGAGTTCACGATACATTTCATGTATCCAACCTGAAGAAAAGTCCAACTCAAGATACCGTTGT
Organism: Helianthus tuberosus; assembly: GCA_030545235.1. Lineage (NCBI taxonomy): Eukaryota > Viridiplantae > Streptophyta > Magnoliopsida > Asterales > Asteraceae > Helianthus > Helianthus tuberosus. Next base: position 34,110,751 of record CM060358.1, on the reverse strand, counting down.
CATTCCCACCGACGAGATTCATGTTGACGACACGCTCCATTTCGTTGAAGAACCTGTTGCGGTTACGGATTGGAAAGTAAGCAAAACCCGCCGGAGCAGTGTTAAGCTCGTCAAAGTTCGTTGGAATGCCAGGCATGGTCCTGAATTCACCTGGGAGCATGAGGACCGGATGAAAGAGAAATACCCCCACTTATTTCCTAAGAACCCTGCATCTACAAGCAGAACTTAAAATTTCGGGACGAAATTTTTCTAACGGGGGGAGAATGTGACAACCCTCACCAAACCAGGTATCCGTACGACTTAATTAATATATAATTACTGCTTAATTACTGTGCTTACCTGAAATTGTGGATAAACTGCTACTTGAATACTGATACATGTACTTACTTGCATCATACCTTATTTGCTGTCACTCTACTAGTTACATACAGAACTGTAGTGACAACCATGATGCACAAAAGCATAGTAGCACAATAACGGATAACCTACTAAACGTGCTGTTATAGCCAGCACCAGGCAGGTACTGCCTCTAAGGCCTGTAAGAGCCAGAGATAGTTTGCTACACTAGTAGAGAGTGTAGGGATATAAGGGTTGTAGAACTGCGTCACTAGGAGATAATTACAGTGACCGGATGTGCCTAAAACGTACTCTAAGTACAAAATTCAGCATTAAGCTACCTAATAAAGTGCCAAAACATGAGAAAAATGTTACTAGACACTTTCCAAAGTGTCGGGAATAAGTGGTGTCACTAACAATAGTATTAACGACACTTTAAAGCTTTGTTAAGCACTTTAACGGATCACTATCCAACCGAACAACTGGACTTTACCCGGAACATAAAAATATTGCCATTCACATTGTTTTTCTTTTTCTAAACCAGTTAGGGTCCCCGGATACCCTAACACCCGTCACAATGCATAACATGCTAGTAAATGGTTACACCTTCTAATTACTTAACTAAATGGCTAACTAATGGTTGAAATGGAACCGGATAACCCCCCCCCCCTCAACCGAACTCGTCCCCTAGGGGGACACCCTTTGTACTTGTTGATTATTTAAATCACATATGTCTAATATCAATTAGACATAAAATCCAATGGTTAATTACATTAGGAATTGTCTATAAGTTCTAGCATAAGCACACATGATCATTTCATCACAACACTTAACCACAAAACACTCTCTCTCCCTCTCTTTCACTCTCGGCCGAAGACACAAGCACCCCCACCGCCACCTTTCGATCTTGATCTTGCCATTCCAAGCTTAAACAAGGGTTAAGGATCTCACACAAAGGAGCTCGGTGCGTTCGGATCGTGAAGGACCTCACCTCATTGCTTTTATCCACCCAATCTTCGACTAGTTTCTTCCCTAGCCTCGAGCTAGTAGTAAGTGACTATAAACGCCCTCTTGATCTATTCTAAAGTGGTTAAAATAAACTTTGTCGGTTAAAATTTATGAACTTACAAGAATGCATACTAAAAGTTTACATAAATGATGAACATGTTGGTTAAAAGCATAAGAGTTGTGTAAAACTTGTAAGACTTGTTTTGTGGTGATTATTTAGTGCCGATCTATGTTGTGGTAGCTCGGATCATCATCTAACCCGGATTAGTCATGTTCATGAAATATGACATAGAATATGTTAAGAATGAAAAGGGTTAAATGATGAAACTCTACTACACACTAAACATGAACTTGTGTAAAATCGATTTTTCTTATGAAATGGTGTTCAAAACTAGTAGATCTACGGATCTACAAGCGGTACTTTCAAAGGACCAAGTGTCAAAGAAATCATATTTTCTAAAGCCGGATCTTACATGAACAAGAATGATTTTAGCAAACACACAAGTGTGTAAACACTTGTGTAACACAAAGTTTCGACAAAATAACTATTTTTGTAAAAGTTGACAAGAAGTTGTAAAGATGAAATTCCTTTAAAAACGAGACTTTCAAGAAACGAAGTTGATTCGTATAAAGATCCACTAAAAGTAATGGGATTTACTACATATTTTTGGGTAAACCACAAGTTCATGTAATTTATGCGATTTATATATATTTTGACTAGTTTGATGCTTTGGATATTGTTTTGGTTGAATAAGAAAACTGTTGATTTGAATTATAAAAGAAAATGATACGCTTGAAAGCGTGGCCACCTCCAGTTACAGGGGAAACTCTGGCGAAATTTTTCTAAAAACCTAACACTTGGGAATATTTTCACTACAAGTGTTGTAAATCTATTTTTGACTTGTTTTCAAAACGTAAGTTTCGCCACGACTTTATTTACGAAACATCGGAGGTGGGGTTTTCACAAAATAAAAACGGGGTAAATATATATTTAGTATATATATTTTTCATAAGCGTCACTTGTAAAATGTTTATGATTAGTTTGTGAAATATACGAATATTATTTTTAGAGTAAAAATAATATTACTAAGTACCAATGATTCCAAAAATAATACATACGCTTTCATAATTAATAATAAGTTACAACGGTATAATTATTACCACCCGATCTTTATCCGTAACTTACGCAATTCAGAAAATACCAATGAACGCGTATTTGTCAAGAATATTATTTCGGAAAAATTGTATGAAATAAAATATAATATTTTTGGGAAAAATGATTATATTTTGGAATAAGAAATAAAATATATTAAGTGAGACTTAATAGTGTATTTCGAATTTTACGAACACACATGTATTAAATCCCTCATCCTTGGGAAGGAAAATAATTACCAAGTATTTACAAAATATAAACACGAAATAGTTGTCTAACTATTTCCCCAAAAACTTAAACCTTAAGCTAAGGCACGGCCATCCGTCTAATAGAGTTAGTACGTGTAGGTCGTCGCACAGCTGCTTGATCAGGAGATATACTTGGTAGAGACGCACCACTGTGAGTTCATGTCCCCCTTTTCTCTAACTGTTTTCAGTTTTCTAAACTGCGGGGGTGAAATACATGTTACTATGGTTACGAATATTTCTTACATGGTATGGTTAGCGTAAGGATGGTTATTATTCAGATCATGTGAGTGGGTAGGCGGAAACTTGAGGCCATTAATCCTCAGGGTAGGACCGAGGGGCAGGAGCGGTAGATCTATCTGGGTGTAGCGAGCCCAGCCCCAGGCCCAAACAGAACGGACCTCGGGGTGACTTTGTACCCAACGCATAAATCTGCTAGGTTTGAGTCTTCCTACTTGCACTTCACACATATCAATGGCCTTGCAAACCATTGGTGATCTCTTTTTCCTTATTTGCTACATACAAGGGTTTTTATACATACAAAGGTTTATTTACTCACTTACACATGAACTCGCTCAACATTATTGTTGATTTTTCAACTTACATGTATTTTAGGGAATTAAAGGATCTGGCACGGTATGACACGTTTTCCCGCTGCAGTAGTTTCGAGGTCATCCAAGTTTAAGGGATGTGACTTTTTCCTGGACGAGTCACAGTTCTTAAGCTGTGTTTATTTCCTGTTGGTGTTGTGTCTTTTGAACACTTTTTATGTTTGTTAGGATGTGATATCCGTTAAGACAATGTTGTGGTTCTTTACTCTTCAAACTTATTTTAATGGATGATCTTGCATGGTTTTTATTTCATATAGCTTGTTATGGTTAAGCTATGGTATTAAGAAGTCACACCGAAATAACCACGCTTCTGCAAAGCCAGGGTGTGACAAAATACCCTTTAAATAACTTGTGTGAAATAGAGAGACTAAAGTTGATAAACTAGAAACTAGTTTTAATTTAATAAAATGCCAACACCAAAACACACACTCTAAGTGTGTGTTCTGGTCGATACAATCACAGGAGCCAAGGGCTCTCCTACTCAACCCTAAACTTCAAGAAATTCATCAAATTGAAGGGGCAAATCAAGCCCGAATCGAAATCCAAGCATGGATTAGTGATCACCTCAGTAAAGGGATCATGAGGTATGCGAAATCTTACTATGTGGTTCCATCTTAAATTTTAGATGAACTTGTGAAATTCGAATCTGAGCTTGCATGTTCGTTGTTTGGATGAAATTAGGGATGAAACTATGTCTAGGAGTAAACCCTAGTCATTTAATTGTTGAATTGATGTTCATGGTTACAAATTCATGATCATACACTCATGTGTCAAGTGGGTTTTGTAGAATTATGCTAAACACTAGGATTATCTTTGTTAACCTAGTGTATGTGAGCTCCATGAAGAAAATCCAGAATTTTTGATATAAAATTTGACATGAACATGTGACACGATGCTTAAATCTTGGCTAAATAGTTAGTCAATAACTTGAATTTGAATTATATGAAATCATGCACATTAGGTGTTTGTTAAAATGCCTAAATGAGAACTAAAGTGTTGGAATTAGAGTGAAAATGTGTATGTGAATGATATGGCGATTTCGCGTAATATGGAGTGATAAGGGTTCTAAATACTATGTTGATCTAGACTTAATGTTGTAACCCATGTGATCAAGAAGTAGTTAACTTTAGATAAGCTAAGTTAACTAATCATGAAGTCGAATAGTAGCTTCGGCATAGAAAATAAGTGAGGTAGAATAGTCGTGATTTTTATGACTAATTTAACCGCCTTGTAAATGATTGAAAATAGTTTGACGCCTAACGAGCTAGGTGGAGGCTTGGGAAAGGAAGCGGGTCAAACAAATCAAGGATAGAGGAAAAGCGTAATTCGGATGCAAAGTAAGTATATCTTACACTAGTCATATATTTAAGAATATTCTTTCTTCGTATTAGTTACGATAAAGACAAATACCTAATTGAGATATGGTGTTCCAGCGTGTAGTCGTACGGAACAAGATAATCAAATTTGATAAGAAAACATAATGATGGCTAAAAATGAGTTAAATCGGTAATTCGATCATATTATGACGAATGAAACATGTACTTTTAATGGTTATCATATAAGTTAAATCATAATAACCATTAAGGGCAAATGGTAATTTGACAATATTTGACAATTTGACGATGGTAATTGGTCATTTAGACCAAACAGGTCAAAAGGTGAAAATATCACCCATTGACAATATCGACTAATGGGATGTCAAGTTGTATGATTTTAGGAAATAAATAGCACACGGATGCTTACATTGCTATCACTTAGCAGCCACTAAGGAAAGGTATTGAAACGGGTCAATATATTGATCCGAGCCAGGTATGTATAATAATACAACTCATCATGTAGAATTTGAAGTTCTATAAGAAATAGACAAGGTTAAAATGTAGATATTTGGTTATCTTTTAGGTAAACCGAATAAATTTAGTCATGATTACGACATTTTAGAGACGTAATGGTTTATAAACAAGACTATAGTTAAAAGTTGGATTTTTGGGTCAAATAAGTACTAAAAGTCCTTCGTCGTAAAAGAAGGACTAAAATTGACTAAAACGCCCTTGTAAGCGAAATTGAGCAAACGAACCATAAAGGTTGTTTGGAAATAAGTGTTAGGATGAAATAAATACTTTGAATAAGTATGAAAAGCAAAAGATGTAAAATATTGGTCAAATGACTCTATAAAGGGTCTTTGCCGTAAAATAATGATTTGAAGGGTAAAATTTAGAATATATAAATCACCACATTGAATCCACCACAAATCTAGTTGTGGTGGGAGATCACTTGATAAGAAATGTGGACATATGTATTTAGAAACGAATGAAAGCGACTTGTGCTTGAAATATGCTTAAATACCCTTAACGGGTCAAAATAAGCATATGAGTGAAAATGGGTTTAAGAATGTATATGAACCTGTAATTGGAACCTAATATGTTAACCATCATCGAATTTAATAGGTTTATGAGAATTAAGGGTCAAACAAACTTGCTTGTTTGATAAAAAAATCGAATGGGTCAAAATTTGGTAAAAAGGGTAATAAGCCGAAGACTTAAAAGTCTGAATTTTTTTAAACCGAATGTTGGATTCTAACTCCATAAGGTGGAGAATCAAATTACAATCACGTAGGAAGAAACGGTAGGTCAAACGGACAAGCGGATCGAAAGATACGAAAGTTTTCGTGTCGAAAATGGCAAAAATAGAAAAGGCTGATACAGGGACCACCGTAACTTACGGTGCCCACCGTAAGTTACGGTGGGGCTGATATAGTTACGGTGGTTGCCTACTGAGTTATGGTGGAAGATTTAACTTTTAGGGGCTACCGTAAATTACGGTACCCACCGTAATTTACGGTGGACCCTGTAATAAAATATATTTTAATTAGTTTCGCTTCCCAGATTCGTTTAGATACGTTTTAAACCCCGTATGACTAAAGCATTTCATGTTTATGAAAATGTAGGTACTTTTGGATGCCGGAAGACGATCAAGCTCAACGAAGAACCGAACACGATAAAGATACATGCTTCCGCATATTGCCTCGTCGTAAATTTTAAACGACGAATTCGATTATGTTATGTTGAATAACTTATGAATTGTCAATGTTTTAATAAACCCGTATTTTTTTAGTATGTGTAGTCTTAACTACACAACTAATAGTGATATTTACATGTAAAACCGTTAATTAGCAACTAGGGTGTTACACAGGGTCTGTCTACATCCCATCCTCTACAGACCCTATGAGTAGCTTTGCTATTTGTGGGATTTACTGGGTATGGTTGTAAATGAACCAAACAAAAAACAGTCAATCTAATCGAATAATCCGAAGTGCTTAACCGAAAACCGATTGGTTAATAAAATAGAAAAACCTATGACTTTCGTTTCTGCTTTGGTTGAGGATAATAATTGAACCAACCAAACCATGCACAACACAATGAAATAGATTACCTGATTACTTTGTTTTTTATGTATATCTATCACAATGGTGCTACAATAAATATTATATGAGTAAGAAAACTACCAAAAACGATTATCGCAATGCGATGTAACACTCTCGTTGCATCGCGAGGGCATCGTGCTAATATATGTTTATATATATAGTAATTAAGAAATAATAATTCGAGCCGAATTGAGCCGAGCAGACTTTTGCTCATGTTTGGCTCGTTTACAAATCGAACCGAACAGAGCGGCTCATTTACAACCGAGCCTCAAACTGAACGAGCATTTCGAGCCATTTCCGAGCCAACGTCAAGCGAGCGAGGAGTGGTGAGCGGTTTGAATGGCCCTAATAAAAAAATGAAACCAAAAAACTCCTCTCTTTCCATGCTCTATCAGTCTATCTCTTCCCTCTTTCCCGAAAGTCGTTCAGCGGCGTTCTTCAACAAAACGGTCACCCCTCCCTCACTCATGTGCGTTAAAAAAAGTCCGAAACTAACTATTGCATATGCTTGATTTGTATACTTCAAATTATGTTTTTTAGACTATATTCCAGAATATGGTAAAAATATGACTTAACAAAAAAAAACACACACACTCTATGAATAGGGTGTTCAGAATTCGTTTCGAAATTCGTTTAAATTCGATTCGATTATCAAGAATTCGTTTCGATTATAAGAATTTGAATTCGAATTCGATTCAATTCGAGTCAAGTAAATCGAATACGAATTTATAATTTCAAATTTGATTCGATTCGAAATTCGAATAAAAATTATACATTTTTAATTATTATTTTTATGTATAATACATATATAACTTTTATTATGCTATACTATAAATTATTTTCAAAATTTATTCCAAGTATTAAAATTACCCATTACCAAACCCACTACATAGCCCATAACTAAAACCAAAGTAACAAATCTATCAATAGATTTCTAACCCTAAATATTAACTTGTAATGTGAAGTGGTTATTCCCGAATTCTCGTTTTGAATTTTAGACTTATAGTACTTTATTTGAAACTTTTTAATGTGATATCATGTTTTATTGCTACTTTAAAATTTATGTTTCATTTTGATAGTTATTTATATGTTTTTAAAGAATCTGAATCAAATCGAATTAATTCGAATTCGATTCGAATTCGAATTTTTAATCGAATACGAATCGAATTCGAATTGGGTTTTTTATTCGAATACGAATTCGAATCGAATTCGTATTCGTTTATTCGAATAATTCGATTCGAGTAATTCGAAAATTCGATATTCGATTCGATGAACACCCTAGGTCACAAAAGATACACTCAAAACGTCACTAGATCTTTTGGTAATGTGGTTATATTTCTAGTGCCATCAACTAAGAAAAAAATGGAGAAGATGAACTTATAATCATATATTCTTTTATATTTCTTTCTGGGATATGGTTAATAATTTGTGCCAATGATCTCTAGATCAAGTGGTGGAAGACTTGCATTTTTCTTAAGAGATGTAAGTTCAACCACTTGGTGCAGAGTGAGACATTGTTGGGCAATGATAGGAGACCCAGGGAAAACTGGGTTCGATCCTTGAGCCAAACGGGTTTTACCGGTAATTTCACCGTTGTGCCTACGGACGGGTGAGTTACCGGGATTTCCCCAGAATTGGTGGTGGACTCGGGTTAATTACTCTCGGAGTACTCCGTTTGATCTAGTGGGTGCCTCGAGAATGCTCGGGATTGATTCTGTTGTACATTAAAAAAAATTGCTTATATTTCCACTTAGGTGGGCCTTTAAGAAAATTTGAAAAATATAAACTTGTTAGAACATATGAACGGAATTTATAATATACAACAGAGTTAATAGAATATTCACCTTGTTTAAATGGAGGGACGAAATCCATGTGTTATAAAGGATAGTTCAAGGAAGAATGTCGCAATTATTTGAAATACATTACTCGAATTTATTTGGACCAACTTAGTTTTGTCAAAGTTCAAACCATCTCTTTTATTAAAAAGAAAACTAAAAAATAAAATAAAAACTAATAACAAGGCCTTTCGTAACTGTTAAGGTCGTTGACACGCGGGTGAGAGGTTGTTGTGTTGAACTATCATGTCTCAAAAATAACAAGAACGCAAGTTAGAAATGTGCGCATCCGATGAGGACATTTCACCTGTTTTGTTACAATATTAAATAGCTATAATCACATGTAACTTTACAAGTGACACATTTAACAACTATATTTTGCCTACCGATGATGGATTCGATAAAATTTATCCCATCGCAAAGTGCAAGCGCACAAAAACTAGTTTCAATAAGTTTATTTTAGTGCGATATACATTGCACATCACAATTGATCTATATGCATCTCTCTACAATGCAAGTTCTATCAATGATGATGTTATTCATAGATGTACTTGTAACTTTTAAAGAACAAATGTGTAAATACATAGAGATTTTTTGTTTAAAGAAATTAATAAAACAAGTTTAACCTACAAATAGGGTTGAAACTTGAAAGACATATAATTGAAGAGAGAGATAAAAAACAAAAACAAAAAATAAGAAGAAAGAAATGGATTTATTAGACCTACTCTATGCGATCTTCATAAATATTATTATTATTTTTTTATAAACTTAAATATTATAACATTCGGATAAAAAACAAATGCACACAAACCTGTCAAATGTCAATTAACAACTAATGATCCAGAAAGTCTAACGTATCAAACTTGAAAAGATAGTCGAGTCAAACCCACGTTTCTCTAATGTCACCTTCTCAAGTTTCAACAATCCAACCCACCACCCTAAATAATTTGTCACCATAACACATTGATTTTTTTTAAGGAAAACTTGAACCGGCCGGTCTGACAAAAAAAATAGGACCGCACCACAAAAAAAAACAGGACCGCACCACAACCCCTTACAACATACACAAAGGAAATTTACACCATTCACGCCACTCAATATCCCTATACTTCGATCTATATTTCAGCCAAAAAAAACCAAGCGGCCTCAAATCCTCAAAAATACCATTACTATCACCATTACCGTTATCGAATATTTTAGCGTTTCTCTCTTTCCAAATGCACCAAACCGACACAGCAACGAGGCCTCGGACAATTTCCTTCGAGCATCTATCCCCACCGAAATTATTATGGAATTCGAGGATGTCTTTAAACGAAAAAGCGAACAACGGCGGCAGTTTAATCCACGTGCAGAATCTGCTCCAAACGTTATTCACCACCGGACAGGCCGAAAATAAATGGTCCAGCTGTTGATCAGTTCTGTTTAAACATAATGGAAAACATGAAATAACATACCTTTGATTGCATCAGTAGAGAATCCAGTCAGAGACGCAGCCACGGATGTTCGACATAGTTGTCAGTTTGATCTGGTTCCTCCTTAGGGTGTAAGGTGATGATGGTGATGAACCGAGACTAGGGCAGAATCGGTTAGGGAGAGAGAGATACGATTTGTGATGTTAATGAGGGTTGTGTGTTTGTGTGACTGTCTAACCCTTTACCTCTCTAATAATCTTCATATATATACACCCAAGAGGAAACCCAATTAGTTAATAAGGGTAATATGGTCCATCAACAATTACCAACTAATTATTAATAGGTTATTAATATATTTTGATCTATATTATATAAATGATAATGATGGCTACTAGATTAAATATAAATAAATATTTAATCTTACATTCTCCCACTTAGCCGAATAATCATTTATCATGAGTATTAGATTAGTCTGATCAGAAGTTAATACTCATTTTAGCCTTAAACAAGTACTATAGCAGAGAAATACAGCCGTTGAATCATTATGCGACTCAGGACCCCCATTAGTCATACTATAGCCTTAATTTAAAACCTAACAGTTATGATCAAAATACAAACAAGCCCTTTAGCGTTTGATTTGTATTTATATTTGTCTATATGTCATTACACCGGCAGAACATATGTTAGAGACATACAAAATCAAACTGATGAGGAATATTAAAAGTTAATCATTCATAGTACGATATGCAGTTGTACATGGTCATCAATTAAAACCCGTCTCTTTTATGAGCACTCTTAATAAGACTTATGGGTAATAGACCTTTAGTTATAGGATCCTTAAGCATATCATGAATGTATTCGATACAAATATTTAGTTTCCTCAATTCGTTCATAAACGAATTATTAATTGCGTATCGAAATTTAATGCACCACCTCTCGAACTGTTACTGTTCAAGGAGACATGGTAGCTGACTTTATCACAACAAGTCTTCAATATATTAATTATATGGAGTTAATAAAGTCATGAGTCCACTGATAAATTTCCAACAACATTTAGTGACTATATTATGTCGTTATAACTTAGGTTGTTGATATCAGTCTATTATGACTCCTCCATGAGATAGGTTTTGTCTGTTGACATAAAGATATACCCGAAATTACATTTTGTCATCTTTGAATATTACAAAGTTAGAGTAATCAACCGGTTTGAGTTCTCACTTCTTCTTTAAATTATAGCCTCTCATTTCTTTTAAAGATATTGTAATACTCTATTAAATGCTTCACATTAATCTAGACATATCTAGTGTGTTGTAATGTGAGTAATATCTAAACGAGTATAGACTTAAACTTACATAAGGCTTCTAATTAATGAAGCGTAAGAAATAATCTCATTTATCCTATTATCCTCTAAAGGAGAGCAGTATTTTTTGTTACTTATGTAAGGACCAATTTAATGTTAAACTTATGGAACGGAAGTAATGTCCCATTTGGTCTATCTCAACATGTTATGATATCTATTATGTAAGAGATATCTTTGAGATCTATTATATCAAAGTTTGTGTTAACAATGCTTTGACTTATGTAACATCTACTTGTCGAAAGAATATCATCTATATAGACAAGTTTATCTTACTTGCTCCCACTCATCTTGAGGTAGGTACATTATTCCACTTGGTTGTTGATGAAAATAATTACGTTAAGATTTCATCGCATTATGATGTTTGCATTAAACCATACATGGATTTTATTGGCTTATAGACAAACTGTTCTTTAACTTTAAGTTTAGAACTTTCAGGTTGTTTTATGAACATGTAACTATGTCAGCCAATTGTTAGGGAAAGTTGTTTTAATGTTCATCTAATGTAGCTCAAAACTATTATAAGCTACTAGAACAGTGATGATCCTAAAAGAAATCTTTTGTTAGATATGTAAGAAAGATTCTTTAATGATTTATCTCTTCCTGAGTACAACCTTTGACAATCAATCAACCTTCTTCGTGTCTTAACGTTTATATTAGGATTTGGTTTAGTTGTGAACACTCTTAGGTAATTCAATCAAATCCCAAACGTTATACGAACATATAAAATCAGTTTTACTAGAAAACTGTTTTATTTCATTCAGAAGATTGATTGACACTAATGGCTTAATTAGAAGAGATAGGATCAGTAAACTTTTCCAAAATCCATTTCAACTCCAAATTAGGGAGGTTATGTAATCATCAAAGTTAGTATGTTTTAAACCTAGATGACCTCCTGAGTTGATTATAGGGTTAGTTAGAAGTTTCAGTTTTATGGATTAGCTCTTGGTTAAGTTGCTATCATTTTCAGGATTCTAAGTTTGTAAGAGTTGGTGCAGTATGGTGTACAAGAGGTGTAATCGGAGTTAAATTCGGAGTGAAATTTAATGGCACTCTTCCCCCCGCCTCTTGTATTCCTTGCAAGTCATGATAAGGACTTTGACTGCTCCCACTAACCTTAGAAAACTTTATGAACTCAGCATGCTTAGGGTCAATATGTAACGACCAACAAATTCTAATAGAGAAACACAAATTAATGACGTTAGTCATTGTAGTTTCTCTTGTTGAGGATTATGTTAGTTTAGATAAGAAATCTAAGTGTGCCCACAATTAAGCAACAATGAAACTTTTGTAAGAGTAGCATTAGATTTTAAGGAGATAAGTTATGATAGAACAGTGTCAAGATGGAAAGATGGAGCAGTGTCTTGTACAAGAGGTGTAAATTTAGTAAAATTTTCACTCCCCCACCTCTTACAACTATTGCAAGTTATGATTAAGACATTTAATGCTCCCACTGATCTTTTAATATCTCTAGAATGCTACAAGAGAAATTTCAATTAGGTATGTGACGTGGGAACCTATCATATATATATGTTAGACTTTACTTGATTTCCTTAATGTCCAGATGTCACAAAAACTTAGGGACATATTTAATAGAAATCATGTTAAGCACATATATGAGTAGATTTCTTATAAGACCGTGGGCCATATACGACAAAATTTAGATACAAGTAAATAGTCTTTAAATGATAAATGAATTATGTCTAAATATTCCATTTGGAATAAGTTCCACGAATGTCAATGAATGACTTATGATGGACCCATACTTATTCCTTGAGCCAAGTAATATTTAGGGCTATAACGTCATGATTGAAAATCACTTAGAATGAGATTAGATAAGAAATCATCCTCATTAACCATGTCATGATTTCTCATGAATTTTGGTTATAATGGATGAAATTTGTAAGTCTCATTTTCCTTTTGTCAAATTTTTCATTTGCATGATGACAAAAGTTGTGAAAGTGTAAGGTATCATCTAGTTTTATCTTAATAATGTTTCAATCCAGATATTTAGAACAAATAAGATGAGAGTTTAAGATAAGTGTGACTTTATGTTGACTATGCAAACCTCACAACCTTCATAACATTGCTTAATTATGATACTATATTCTGATTAATACTCAGAATATATGGACGGTATCGAAAAAACGTTGTTAGAAGACTGCTTATTATTGTTCGTATAGCCTTAACATTTAATTTTGTCACTAACTCTCATGTTAGTTATTTGTTGATTTCTGGTAAGGAAACGTTTAAAACTAGAGTCAACTAATCATGTGTTAATAGGAATATTATAATTAGTAGACTTAAATATCTTTAATAAATGACTATCTAATTAATTCATCCAACTGTTCTTTAGAATAATGGATAGTCTCGTTGCTTATGTCTAGTCGAATGACATAATGATGCATTGAGATTTTCCCTTTAAGAACCTTAGAGGTGGAATTAACAGTTGTAATTTGTCTATGGACCTTAGAACAATCCTCTTTTAAGGTTTTAAGTGGTTGTAAGGTGAGTAACAACTTATTTTTTCAGCTTCAAAAATTTATTTCTTTGTACATATGTTGTTTATCAACACACTCATTATACTTTGGTATGTTTGAGTGTTATAGTTGATTTATAAGGCATCAAATTGTACAAGTGAAAATCTTAATATGTAATGTACTGGAAAATGTACTTATTTCCATGCGTAAGCCCTTAACTTAATGGGTCATGGTATTGTACATTATTATGTATTCACATATACCACTTAACTTTATAGTTTAGAATTTTAAAAGAAGGCATGCTTCTTAGGAGTTCTAGTGATTATTCCATATATAAGATATTAGCTTTAGGAAAGACTTAATCTGAAATAACTTTAGTGATAGCATTATGTTAGAAAGTTCTTGATTATCATAAGAGACATCATGTTCAATTTGTCCTACTCATCATGCTCTAATTTTCTTCTTTATAATCTTTATCAGAAGAGAGCAATAGGATTATTGTGTCTTAAGAAATAATCAAGGATTTAGTTTAAGAGCTAATTCTAATAGAAACTTTAAATAAAGCAAACATTTTAGGTTTAGGAATTAGAGTGGATGAGATATGTGTAGAAGTAAATTATAGTGAGTAAAATTATGGGTACTAAGAATAAGACAGACGAAATGATCATAGAATTAATTAAGGATCATTAATATAAGGATCATTATGTGAAGAAATTGTGATATGTCTATTACTAACATCAAAATAATAGATTTAGTAAAATTCTACTTAAACAAAGACAAATCAGCTTTGGCCAGAAGTGTAATCATTTAAGTATGTGTGCAAAGTAATCGTGACAAATCAGCTTTGGCCAGAAATGAGACAATCACTTTAGTTATGCACTTGTCAAGCATGCTAAACATAAATGAATTAAATCAGCTTTGGCCAGAATTAAGATCATCTCTTATGTAATCTGATCTTGTGCGATTATGCAGTCTTAACTTGTACTATGTGCTTAATGAGTTGTACAAATTTTATGCGACTGTCTTGTGCGATTAGATCATCTCTTATGTAATATGATCTTGTGTGATTATCTTATGCGATCAGATTATCACTTATGTGATCCAATCTTGTGCGACATGTTTAAGGCTGTTTAATTTCGAATCCTCTCTTTAAGGCTGTTTGTTGTGATAACTTAACTAAAATTCGAAAATTATGAATTTTGATAGAGTTACATTGATCTAATTTTATCATAAAATTTCGAAAATCATAATTGTTTATCTCATTAACAGATTTCGAAAACAACTTATTAGATAAAATAAGATCAAATTAGGAAAAAACATTACATAATTCAAAACACATTCCAAAACATAAGGGAAATTTCGAATTTTAACTAAGAACATTAAGAACCCTAAAAAATAAAAACATAATTCTGGGTTCCGAAATCTAAATTTTAAGAATTTTGTTAACAGATTTCGAATATTAGGTTTGTCCATTATGATTTCGAGTCAAAACATTAATTCATTAACTTCCGAAAACAGTGATTTCGGCAACAAAACTCGAAAACAGTCGTGACTTTTCAAGGCTTTAACAATTCGTTTTCCAGATTTTTGATCCCAGAATAATGGATACAAAAACAGAACTGATTTATCAACATATGCTCTGATACCTCATGTTGATCAGTTCTGTTTAAACATAATGGAAAACATGAAATAACATACCTTTGATTGCATCAGTAGAGAATCCAGTCAGAGACGCAGCCACAGATGTTCGACATAGTTGTCAGTTTGATCTGGTTCCTCCTTAGGGTGTAAGGTGATGATGGTGATGAACCGAGACTAGGGCAGAATCGGTTAGGGAGAGAGAGATACGATTTGTGATGTTAATGAGGGTTGTGTGTTTGTGTGACTGTCTAACCCTTTACCTCTCTAATAATCTCCATATATATACACCCAAGAGGAAACCCAATTAGTTAAAAAGGGTAATATGGTCCATCAACAATTACCAACTAATTATTAATAGGTTATTAATATATTTTGATCTATATTATATAAATGATAATGATGGCTACTAGATTAAATATAAATAAATAAATATTTAATCTTACACCAGCTCTTCGATCACTTCGCCACATAATGCACAGGCATCCGACTCAACGTGAATGTTTCTCCTTACAAGTCCAGCTCTTCGATCACTTCGCCACATAATGCACAGGCATCCGACTCAACGTGAATGTTTCTCCTTACACATTGATGTTAAGGTTTAAAATGTCATTTCATTTTTATCACATATGATACATATTTTTCACAATATATACCATTAGTATCTTATCTATGTAGTCAAAAGCACATCAGACGTAGACTCTCAAACGAGATAAGGCCCAACTTAAACGCCTCAAACACACTCAGACAAAAAAAAATAACCTGGATTAGACAAAAATGACCGTACTAAAGTTGGTTGCACAAGCTTGAACGAGTATGCACCAACCTTATGGTTACTTCTATACAGAGGTAGCTTAGTGTAAAGTGGGGTTCCCCCTCGAATGTTTCGGTTAGAAGTGTAAAATTTCATATTTTTCGTCCGAAAATTTTAAAATTATATAGGATTGTCCCCCAATTATTTTGCCACTGCTTCTATAGACTTAACTACTTTATTTTAATTTCTTCACATGAAGCAATGTGGTATGAAAACCCCATTGTGGGGAAAAAAGCATTTTAAACTTCGGATTAAAAAGAAACTATAATATATATTATGTATTATACGTAGTATAGTACTAAATTATTAATTTCTATACCTATTATATATAAAAAATTTATTACGTTTTTCTTATCTCGGACATGCAATTTTCTTACATCTAGCCGCGACATTTGCGCTTTAGTGCAAAGTATACTTTATAACAAAATATTAAAAAATCAAAACAGAAAGAAAGGCTAAGGATCTAAAATCCATAACCTTGTTTGATGTTCATCCCTAACTTGCCTTCCATGTCTAAAAATCTTTACAAATCAAAATAATCTTAAATAAACAAAGCCTCAACTAAGGACTTACATCACATGTATAATGTGGTTGTGACTTGTGACAATGATCAGTCAACCATCATCAAACTCCACCAACTCAACAATTTAAAACTTATTGTTCTCATTAATCATATCCCACCAACAAAATCCACCACCATAATCAACGCAACTAATGTAAATATATTTTTGAGTAAACTGCCATTTTGGTCCCTGTGGTTTGGCCAGTTTTGCCACTTTAGTCCAAATCTCAAACTTATTACATCCAGGGCCCTGTGGTTTGCATTTTGTTGCCATTTTAGTCCAAAACTCCAAAACCCTATTTTTTTTACTGTTGCAACCTCCTATTTTGTCCTGTAGTGCAGGGGCATTTTGGTCATTTTGTTTTTCATTTAACATTTTATTAATTAAAATTTTGGTCATCTCTCTTCTCCCAAATAATCATCAGCAGCAGAATATCAAGAACATGTAGAATCAAGAACAAAACAGCAGCAGATTATTAGAACATCATCATCATCAAAACCCAGAAAATCCAGAAAATCAAGAACATCATCATCAAGAACATCATCATCATCAACCCAGAAAATCAAGAACATCATCATCATCAACCCAGAAAATCCAGAAAATCAAAACCCAGAAAATCCAGAAAACCCATCATCAAGAACATCTGTATCTTCAAGAACATCATCATCAAAACCCAGAAAATCAAGAACAGATCAAAACAACATTTGATTAATTCAGCGAGATTTTAATATTAAACGAATTAATTTTCGTGCATCCAAAGGTAATTTTCAGATTTTCAGTTTGTTTACTTGAATCATCATCACCTAAACAAATCCAATCAAAACAGCATTAAATTAAATGAGATTTGAACAAATTAATTGTAGTGCTTTGAACAAAAAAAAAAACCCAAATTAAGAACTCAAAGTAAAAACCCAGATCAAGAACTAACACAATGAATCAACCCCAGATCAACAACCTCCACCTCCACCTCCACCGCCATGACCCCCACCGTCACTTCCTTCTCCCCTTTCAGCCGACGACCAGAGCCGGCACTCCGGCCCCTGATTTCGATTCAGATATGAAACTCAAAGCTCAAAACCCTAACTGACTCTCTCTCTTCTCTCTCTCCTCTTTCATGTAGATCTGCCATTGTACATTCATGTAATTTACA
Organism: Helianthus tuberosus; assembly: GCA_030545235.1. Classification (NCBI taxonomy): domain Eukaryota; kingdom Viridiplantae; phylum Streptophyta; class Magnoliopsida; order Asterales; family Asteraceae; genus Helianthus; species Helianthus tuberosus. The sequence goes on along the minus strand of CM060358.1, from coordinate 34,092,728 downwards.
GCCAACAATACCTACACCGGCGCTGGACTGGTGCGTTTTTCCGGCATTGAACTGGTGATACCGTTCAGATCTGAGGTTGTGTAAACCTTGGTTGTAGATCTGATTGTTTGAAGTAGAATATGTGCTTGTGGAGATAGATATAAGCTGAGATAGTTGTTGGAGATAGATATAAGCTGATTGCGAGCAGATTGGAGATAGATATAGCATATTGGAGATAGATATGAGCAGATTTTCAGAACACTTTGTTTTAATTATTATTGTTTTAATTAATTAAAAGAATAAATTAAAATGACCAAACTACCCCTGCACTACAGGACAAAAAAGGACCTTAAAACAGTAAAAAAAAGAGATATTTTGAGATTTGGACTAAAATGGCAACAAAATGCAAACCACAGGGCCCTGGATGTAATAAGTTTGAGATTTGGACTAAAGTGGCAAAACTGGCCAAACCACAGGGACCAAAATGGCAGTTTACTCTATATTTTTTATAAATTTTTAACCAAACGTTTGGTATGATTTGAAAGTTTCTAAACTGTCATGTAAAAAAGGTTTTTCGTTCATGAGGTTAGGTCAGATTATCTAGACGCGTCTTAGATCTAAATATTTAACATATCATGGCTTGAGGTTCCATTTTTTAAACCCTTTACATCAACTGTGTAACGTAGTATATTATCTCTATTAAATGCGATGGCATTTCCGTCTATTTGCTAAAAGAAATATAAAAGTTAAATAAAATTAAAATGGATGTAATTGCTTTCGTATTTAACAGAGAAAATAGATTGAGTCAGACATTTTAACGCAAATAATTAGTTAATTAATGGAACTTCGGGCCATGAAATGCTAAAATTTGGGATTTGGGACTCAGTTAACCAAATCACACAGATTAAAAACGAACTTTAACTTGAAAAAAATATAAGATCAACATATGATTTCAAATCAAACCATGAACACCCGTATTTACTTACGAAAATGTATATGCAATTTCCTATGGTAAATTAAGGGTTTATATCCATTGATTATTAAACTAAACAAACGTAATATCATACAAAAAATTACTTTTGGCCTATTTTTAACAACACCCCGAATTTCTTCAACATGTTGCTAGTTTTCTTGATCGATGCTTCATCTTCTGTATATTCCAAATAACCCGAATTCGACTTTTCGGCCATTGGGTTACACTCGAACGAGTCTTCAAACTTCCCGTTGCAGCCAACTTCACCCAAAACCATCGTGGCCGCCACCTCCGCCGCCTTCCTCCACTGCTCCATTTGCACTTTCAACCGCCGTAATTCATTTTCCATCTCTGTGTTTGCGGCCCGAGTGGCCCCCAGCTCCTCCACCCACACCGCCTCCGCTTTTCTGGCTTCCTCCTGTCAGAAAGAATATATTGTTATATTATTACCACTAGATGTAAAACTCGTGTAAAACACGGGTAGTTAGAAAATATGATTTTTATTCTATTTTTTATTTATAGTTATTCTTATTTTACTCGTGGGTATAATTGGAGGTAGAGGTGGGCAAAAAATCCGGTTTGAAAATAAAAACGGACCGGTTTGAAAAAAAACCTGGTTTGTGAAAAGCCGGTTTCATCCTGATCCGACCCAGCGGTTTGTAGACCGGTTCGTATTCTCGATCTTTGAAACTGATTTATACCCCAAACCGGTTGTTAAAAAAGAGTGTTAATATTCATACACCCCTCCCCTCTATCTCTCTCTCTATATATAGATATACATATAGAGAGATAGAGTGAAAAAGACGTAAGAATAAGAATTTAGGGATGTGGGAATAGAATAAGCCAAAAAAAAAATTTAGAGTAAACTTCCGTTTTGCTCCCTGTGATTTGGTCACTTTAACGACTTTGCCCCAAACCTTTAAAAATAGCCATTTTACTCCCTGATGTTTTGGTTTTGTTGCCAGTTTGCTCCCTGCGGGGAGCAAAATGGAAAAACAAACAATTTGGATGGAGTTAGAGGCGGGGAGCAAACTGTCAAAAAAACTGAAACATCAGGGAGTAAAATGACTATTTTTAAATGTTTGGAGCAAAACCGTTAAAGTGACCAAATCACAGGGAGCAAAACGGAAGTTTACTCAAAAATTTAAAACCAGTTTTTTTGTCCCAAACCGGTTCGAACCTGTCGTTACTAGTTTGGGTTTTCATCACATCAATCCGGTTAAAAGAACAAACCGGTTTTTGATGAACAAGTTTCTTTTTTGCTAAAAACACCGGTTTTGTTAAAAAACGGGCCATTTCTTTTTAAACCGTGATTTGTCCACCTCTAATTGGGGGTGTACATTAGTTCGGATATCGGTTTGATTCGTTACAAATTTTTTTTGGCTCTATCCGGAAAATGAACCGATCTGAATTAGAAATATGTCTAAATGAACCGAATCCAATCAGTTAAACCAATTTATTCGGTTCGGTTATCCGATTAAACCAGTAATAATTTGGTTTATTCGATTGAATTCATTTCTATCCGGATAAGCAAGATTTTTGAAAACGAAAACCAGATTCACAATTCGATTTTCGTTTTTTTTTTTTTTTTACAAACCCCAATGATCAATAATACATAATATCTTACGGGGTTGTATTATATCAAATACCTCCATGCTCGATTTCACCGATTCCAGTTGTTCCACCGCTCGCGATTCGGCTTCTTTCGATTCGTTTAGCCGAATCTTAACCTCTTCAACCGCGTTAACAGATTCCGAAAGCTGCAATCTTAGACTTATAACCTCATTAACCAATTCAGCTTGCTTAGCCTGCACAGCTTCGGCTTCAGCCGCTTTTTCAAGCCGAGTGTTGAGCTTCTGGTTCTCATTTATAGCCGTGGCTAAATGTTTCTGCACGGCTTTCAGCTCAGCCTCCCAGGCTCGATCCCGGTCCTGCGATATTTTCCGGAGTTCTTGAATTTTAGACTCCTCACAAGCCCATAAGTCATCGAGTTTCGCGGTCATAGCCGCGAGTTCTTTGTTGGCTTCATCGGCTTCATGTTGAGCTTGTTTTGTACATGACTCGGCTTCGATCAGCTGGCTCTTTGTTTTCTTGAGCTCTTCTTGAAGCCGAGCTATTTGAGTTTCCAATTCGGGTGCTTTCGTTACACGTTTTTTCTGTAACTTAAAAATGTCAAAAAAAAAAAAATTAACGACAATTTCTAGATTTTATAGAATAATTTTTTTTTTAAAAAGGGCGGAAATTTTATAGAAAAACTTAAGCGAGGGGCTCAAGCACAGTTACAAAACAAGAATAAATACACGACACTTGCACTCTCCAAGAAGTACAACATTTACCACCAGAATGTCCCCTTGGGAGACCAAAAAACGTTAACGGGTCATGGTATGTTTTTTTTTTGAAAAAAAAAAACGTTAACGGGTCATGGTATGTTACCTCGGATGTCAGAGCGCGCCGTTGGTCAACGGGTTTTGGTACCGGGTTCTTGGGTTTTGTGCCGGATCCTGTAGTTCCACCTCTGTTTTTTTTTTCAGAAAAGGATAAAAAAAAATAGGAACAATAAGTATTATGGTAGTTCAAAATCGGGTTCGGGTGGGTTTGATGAAAATTCTAGATCGCTAAACTTTTACCGGTAAATGACTAACAAAATTGACCGGGTTGGGTGGGTCAGGTGACTGGCTGATTTTAGTGGTTCAATCGTTAGAATATTTTTTTTCCAAAAGCGTTGGTTTGCGATAAAAGTTTTAAAATGATAAAAGCTAGATTTATGAATATATACTTATATAATATATACATAACGCCATAACTGCATATATTAAGTTTTCAACCGATGGGCGAACCGTTCGTTATACCACCAGACCATCAGAACAAAACTGATATAATTTTCAAACCAGCTGACATATTTCGGTTTAAACGAGTTGAAAAGACACTCAAAAAAATACTTTTTCAAATGTAAAATGCAAGAAGATGGGAGGTCATACCTTGTCTTGGGATGTTGCATTGTCTAAAATACAACCCTTTAGGTAGAGTACCTATAATGGGTTTCTTTAGAAGGAGAATGATTTTGTGAAATATATAAGGTATGTACATGTAAAAGGATACCAATGAATGAAGTCATCATGAAAACCTCAATTTAATCAATACCCATTAAAAGAAAAGAAACAAAAGGTCAAAATCCACCCATTTTACACCTAGTTGAAGTTGACAAATCAAGATAAAAGACAAAAGTACAATTTTTAATACATAACTTACAAACTATTATAGCATATGGTTCTGGAAAATTGGTTTTAATGCAAGAAACAAGATAAACCTTGAAATGAACTCCATACCTAATTGGATGTTTGGAACTAACCCCACTCCCAACAACCAAAGGAAAATTAATAAATGCCTAAAATGGACAAAGAGTGAACAAAGACAAGAATAATTACAAATATAGTTATATATATTTATATTAGTTTGACTTCCCTATTACTCTTTATTTGCTATATGCTTTGTTTTAAAGGCATAATTTACTTAGACAATAATCATGTGAAACAGAATTTGCAATTAAGTGAAAGGGAAAAGTGAGACCAAAAAGTGTATTGTCTTTTAATGTTTGTGTGCTAAACAATAAGTTTAAATAATTTGTACAAGGTTAAAACTAATTTGCCATTTTGTATCATTCAAAAAATTTCTAGCTTCGCCAATTGTATTTCTTTTTATTCATGTAAACTCATTATCAAAAACGAAACAAGCAGAATTTTAAGGTTGTTGGAATTTAAGACGTTAGATATCGCTTTTGAAACTGGAGACATTGCACATAGAATTCATTGGTTTTTCTAATTACAAAACTTGGCATTTTATATAAAACTAGTAATTTTTTCTCGTTTGCAGCGGTATCAAAGCATAAAGTAACTTCAATTTATATTGTCTAATGCAAACGTATTATATTTACATAACTCATTTTCGAAGAAAACTTACATGAAAACGTACCTGAAATAAACACGAAAACATAGTATATTTAACCCAGCTTATTTGTGAAAAAAAAAAAAATTACATCGAAACACAATTTATCACGAATTTATACCGACACGTCCATATAAATAAGAACGTAAAACTCGATTAAAAAGTCTTTAGAAAACTGACGGGTTGTTTATACCATCTCACATGTACAAAAACTGATGCCAAAGAAAGCCCAGTATATAATTATAACATTAATCAAGCCACTAGGACAAAAGAGAAAATAAATAAAAACAAAATTGTTTAAAAGGTGACGATACAGACGCCATAATCAAGCAGAAGCATCGTCATTCTGCTTCTGCTTCTTTTCTGCATGCTTCTTGTCTTCGCCTTTGGCCTTTGCTTCACGACGCTCCCTTTTCACCCCCTTTGGCGTAAACGGTAAAGACGCACTTCCAACCTACAAAACACAATAACCAAACATACCAACATGGTCAGAGGGTAAAATGGTCATTTAATGTCACTCGTATGTTCATTCTACGTTTCTAACCCACGCAAAAAATAAACTACCATTTACAGTTTACTGTCAACAGACCTCAATACACTTTCGGTCATACAGGTAGAATGGTCATTTACAGTTAATCAGTAATATTCATTAATTGTTTACCGTCAACTCACATCATATAGATACTTTACCATTAAACATCTAGTAAAAAAACAAACAGACCCGTACTGCATTCGAGCAGACCTGCTACCCGACTTAACTATCAAACTGACTGAAATCCTTGTTAAGAAAAAAAAAATGTCCATATTTACAAAACTTTTTCTAAATAATAGAAATAAACTGTTTTCATCCATATTTACAAAACTTTTTCTAAAAAATAGAAATAAACTGTTTTCACTCACCTGTTGATCTGGAACGTAAATCTTCCCGACTTTCCCTGCGATTGCATCTTTGCTGACATTTTTCTCCTGAAAGTATGACAAATAAGAAAGCATAAACGTTAGTTTCGTTCTAAATTTTGTGAGTTAACACAGTTCAACGTGCGTTCGTGGTTCAACGTTTTTACATCCATTTTTTCTCTGTTGACAAGTTCATCGCAACGCGCGGGTCCTAGATCGACTTAGTTATTTTTTATGTGTTAAACGTTTTGGTCTAATTTCTTCGCATTAATACGCCACAACTTCAGTGTTGGTGGTCTCTAACGTGTTGGAGGTCTAATTTCTTCGCATTACAAGATTTATCTGTGTTTAATGTTTTGGTCTAATTTCTTTTTCGTTTTGTTTGGGGGTGGGCCATGGGTGTGAATAAAAAAAGATAAACGAACCTTCTTCTTAATTAACTCATGAGGAACTTTATGAGCTTCTTTCTTTAGGCCTTCATCGGGAAGCCGGTGTCTTCTAACTACCAAATCCATCGAAGGGCCCACCTCAACCAACTCCACGCGTGGAACAACCGTGCCAGATTTTTTAAGCCTCAACGCACAATGCGTGAACAACACTTTGTTAGAAGACACAGCTGTACAAACATACACACGATCTAATCCCACAAGGTTTAAATTACTCACAACCTGCAATAACAGATTACGGGTCCCACTTAAACCACTACTCTTTAAGCACTACGAAAAGTACAATCTAATACACACCTGTCCTCTGAATAGATCGAGCAAAACCTCTTTTAGGTGTTTTAGTTCTTCAACGTTCTCGAACCCTTCTCCAATAAAAACAAAAAAAGGTTTTGATCCGATTAATGGAGCTAGTTTCTTATCGTATGAACATGATGACATGCTTTTGAAATTTTCGACTCCAAGCTCCACGAGGTCGTAAATGTGATGATCGTATGTTCGCCCTATCACGAGGTTGTCAGGCCGTTTCTTTGAGTGTGAACCATACTGAAACAGGCAGAAAATGTTTTTTTTATTATTTAATTTTGGATTACTAACATTTCCTACGATGTAAGCTTGTTTTATCAAAAAAACATAATATTAAATGGTTATTTAAAAAAAAAGTACACGAATGGTCCCTATGGTTAATCAACATTGGATATGATCCCTAACTTTTCAAAAGTACACGAATGGTCCCTATGGTTAATCAAATTGGATTTCATCCCTAGCTTTTCAAAAGTACACGAATGGTCCCCGCGGTTTGCACTTTGTAACACATTTAGTCCCCAGCTAACAAATCTAAAGGTTTAAGCTGGTCCAAGCTAAGGATTAAATGCTTTACAAAGTGCAAACCACAGGGACCATCCATGTACTTTTGGCAAAAGTTGAGGACTACATGTGTTACAAAGTGCAAACCACAGGGACCACTTGTGTACTTTTGGAAAGATAGGGACCAAATCCTAAACTTTAATCAACCACAATGAAAATTCGTGTACTTTACTCGTAAAAAAAGTTAAATGCCATTTTCATCCCTGAGGTTTGGCCAGTTTTGCGACATTTGTCCGAAGGTTTGTTTTTTCACATCTTGATCCAAAAGGTTTGAATTCTTGTCATTTTCATCCGGCTCGTTAACTCCATCGATTTTTCTCCGTTAAAGTCAGAGGTATTATCGTCTTTTTTGTTAACTTAAAGAGCAATTCGATCTTTTGAATACTCGTACATTATGCTAAATGCTTGTACATGAAGTGAAAGATTGTATTGCTCTTTAAGTTAACAAAAAAGAAGAAAATACCCCTGACTTAACGAAGAAAAATGCATAGAGTTAACAAGCCGGCTGAAAATGGCAAGATTTCAAACCTTTTAGATCCGGATGCGGAAAAACAAACCTTCAAACGAAAGTCGCAAAACTGGCCAAACCTTAGGGACGGAAATGGCATTTTACTCATTTGATAATAAGCAATAGCATTTAGTTTACCACAAACAAGCTGCAATCAGTTTTGAGTGAATAAAACTCTAGTGAAGTTTCACCACCGCTCTCAAACGGTCTAATGTTATCGTTTCTACGGCTATATTTCACAGCGTTATCCTTCTTAAGATGATATATTTCTGTCAATACGGCATTTAAGGTGTTGCTGGTCTTTGTCCCATGCAATATGAGTGTCTTTTCCCCAAGTTCCACCTGCAAAAACACACGAAAACTGGTGAGCTTTTATTACCAAGATTAAACTTCATGACAGACTATCTGATTATTTACAAAAAAAAAAAAAAAAGAAACAAAAAGATTTAGATAATCACCAACTTTGGTGCACGTTTCTCGAGCTCCCTCTTGGCTCTCAGTGATTTAGGTGTTTTTATACGCAACATGATATAGCTGCAACAAAGTAAAACACGCAAAGTACTGTAAGCATAACCAAATATCATTCTACTACACTATTTTCTCACCGGCTAGTTTCAGCAGGCGTATGACACTCTTCTTGAAAAAAAAATACATAAATGCCCATAACACAAAGTTACAAACTAAGGCATATATAATATAGAGTGTAGTGTTAGAACTTAGAAAAGCTACCTTTCTAAAAGAATGTGATTTACAAGATAAAAAGATGGAACTATAGAGTGTCTGAGTTGGGTATACCGTATATGTTATATATATCACAGCATGATTACTACACAGTTTAATCTAGTGTTATTTAAATAGCAGGAAGCTGTGTACTGCTTGTTGAAATAATAACTTATAATCATATACGCTACAGAAAAAAAAAGTCACATCTACAAAAACCAAGACACGTAAAGAGTCATTGAATTCACTTGTGTTTTTGTCAAAAACATTATTGTTGCATTTAGAGCAGAGGAGATATCAATCAGCTAATAGTTTGGTTTAAAAATGCACGTATAATATGTGAGACTGTGAAGGGCCATATCGGTCATTACAGTTTTCGACAAAGCTTTGTGGTTGCAATTCGACTAGAAGCACAAGACACAAACGGTCATCAACGATCACATTTTTTTCAAAAAGAAAGCCAAGTATACAGAAAGTGCACGACGTATCACTTGTGAACTGAAACGATTTCTTTATCGAGTTTTTGAAACCAAAGAGTAAAATGCGAAAATAGTCCCCGAGTTTTGGCCACTTTTACCACTTCAGTCCAAAAATGAAACCTTTTGTATCTGGGTCCCCAAGGTTTTATTTTTGTTGCTATTTTCATCCCATTGACAAACTGAGTTAGAATTTTCTGTTAACTTCTCCCCTTTTTGTCGGTTTCCTCATTTAATGAAAGGTACACTCGTCATTATATGCCATAATATATTTTAATTTAATGAGAAAAACGACAAAAAAGGGGCGAATTTAACAAAAAATTCTAACCCAGTTTGTCAATTAGATGAAAATGGCAACAAAAATGAAACCTCGGGACCCATATACAAAAAGTTCCATTTTTAGACTATCATGGCAAAAGTGGCCTAAACTCGGGACCATTTTGGCATTTTACTCGAAACCAAAAGTTCATTCACTAAACATCTTCTCATACATAATAATACATTAATCACTAACACTGCCACTCTTAAGAAAAAATCCTAAAGAAACAAGTCAAAGTCAAAGTCAAACCACACCCCTCCTCATCTTCTCTTATTCAACATTTCAACTGCAATCTACGCATGATATGTCATGTTGATAAACCTATTTAAGCTTAAACTTTGATATAAGCTTTTCAGCAGCTACAATTAAAGCATTAATTAAACATGCATAATTTTCAACGATTAAAACCCTAACAATTATTTATGAATTGAGAATCTAACAAAAAAAAATAAAAGAACAATTACAGGTAAAGAAGAAGATGAATAAGATGAATGAAAGTGATGCATACATCGGTTGCGAGATTGAGTGATGAAAACTTGAAGAAAAACCCAAAACCCTAATCAGGAATGGGGTAAGCGATTGATTCTTGTTTTGTTGTTATATGGGTGGGTTGTGGGTGGCAAAATGGGCCAAGTCATACCATTTTCTCTATTGTTTGGGCTTCATGTTAAATGGGCTACATAAACAAATAGCAATTGAAAAGGGGTAAAATTAAACAGGAAATTTGTTGGAAATATATTTATATAAAATAATTATTTATGAGTTTGGGTTCTATGATGTGAGAGTTTGACGAACGAACCAAATCACACCCAAGTCGGAGCTAAGATGAATGAGATATCAATGCTCAAATTTAAGTGGTTGAATTGGATATTTTTAAACTTTAGTGACTATGTTAGAAATTTTTATCTTTATCATAAAAGAGTTGTATTGTTTTAACTCTTTCAATAATCACTATGAAGGTTTTGATTATGTGTGATGATTTTATTTAAATTGACATTGGCATATCATGAATCAAATGAATGTTTTATTTAACTCATAAAATTGATATAATGGTCTTTAAATATATACTAGCGGTAAGACCTGTGTGCAAATATGTGTGGTTTCTGATAAAACCATGCATAACATATATTGATAGAAACTAAAAAAATAATTAATGCAGACTTACAAAATTGATATAAACTAATGGTCAATAGGTTTATTCAACAGGAATTCCATTGTGTTAATAACCAAACCACTGTTGTCTATTAACTTTGCTTTCCAACAAACTTTCCTAAAAACTGTCATCCATTATCTCCAACAGAGCTTGCCAGATGGATAGATAGTAAGTATCAGATGTTAGTCAACCCATATTAAAAAGGTCAGTCAACAGAAATTACAAAGGTTAGTAAACAGATGTTAAGAGAATAATGTTATTAACATATAATTTAGTACTCTCATTAAAAATGAGACCTGCAAACTTGTTACTACAATGCCAGAGATAAACATTTTTACAAGCATGTGTTCTCAGGATAGGCTTAATATAGAGCAAGTATCAGATGCTTTCAAAAAGTTGTATTGCTTTCCAACAAACATTTCCTAACAACAGTTCCTCCATTATACCCACCAGACGTTGTATCACACCCCAACCAATGACGGAATCATCGGAATGAGACTAGTTCGAGATTGCAAAAGACTTCATAACACTATTTGTGACAGTGTTTAATTCAACCGATTTCATTTCATAATCAAATTGTCAAAACATTACAAGGAAATTCAAATAACAACATTGTTTATAACATAAACATAACAAAATTGATACAACACTTTAAACCTAAACGTCTAAGTGAGTATCTAGGCATCTTTGCTAATCCATTTCATTGCATCATCAATCATCAACCTGTAACATATTTAAAATACAATTCAATGCAAAGGCAAAGGCGAGTATACAAGTTTAAGAATAAGTATAAGTATAAGTATAAGTATAAGTTTAAAAGTTTAAACCGAATCCACATGGCAACTTAGTTTATACATGAGCATCATACAAGGCATGCAATATTTCTAGTCAACCCTCTGTTTACGCAAAAATGATATAAGTCAACACGACCTCTCGTTCAAGAGTGGTGCGTTACTCCTATAGCGCTATACATGTCAAATGGAGGCTAGTAATAAGCTAATGACTATTGTATCACATAAGAATCACCCAAGTATAAGCATCAAGTATAACAAACATAGCATTCATGTATTTGGATTGTTTTCGTGCAAGTATAAAGATTAAAGTTTAAGTGTGATTTTATAATATAACATGTTACACCCCAAAAGTGGTAAACATAAAAGGGGATTTGCGAGTATACTCACGGTTTGCAAGTCTTCAACTTGTGAATCCGCGAGTGAGTTGTTGTTTGGGCTTCATGTTAAATGGGCTACATAAACAAATAGCAATTGAAAAGGGGTAAAATTAAACAGGAAATTTGTTGGAAATATATTTATATAAAATAATTATTTATGAGTTTGTGTTCTATGATGTGAGAGTTTGACGAACGAACGAACCAAATCACACCCAAGTCGGAGCTAAGATGAATGAGATATCAATGTTCGAAGTTAAGTGGTTGAGTTGAATATTTTTAAACTTTAGTGACTGACTTTGTTAGAAATTTTTATCTTTGTTATAAAAGATTTGTTTTGTTTTGACTCTTTCAATAATCATTATCAAGGTTTTAATTATGGCTGATGATTTTATTTAAATTGTCATTGACATGTCATGAATCAAATGAATGTTTTATTTAACTCATAAAATTGATATAATGGTCTTTACATATATATATATAGGGAAGATAATGCGAGAACCACCTCTTATTGCGAGAACCGCGAGAACCAATGTGAACACAACCAAAAATGCCTAAAAATAGCTAAAAATCACACAATTTTTTTTTAATTTTTTCTATATAAAAATCGCTACTTTTCGAAGGCAAAAAAAAATTAAATTTTTTTTTTGCCACTAAAAGTAGGGATTTGAGCATAAAAAATATTTAAAAAAATAGATTTTTTATTTATTTTTTAAGATTTTTTTAGATTTTTTGAGGGTTTAGTTTTTAGCATTTTAGCTTGGGGGGTTAGGTTTTTGGGGGGTGGGGGAGGGGGGTTTAGGTTTTTTTTTTGGGGGGGGGGTAGGTTTTTTTTTTAGGTTTTTTGTTTTTAGCATTTAGCTTGGGGGGGGGGGGTTAGGTTTTTTTTTTGGGGGGGGGGGGGTGGGGGTTAGGTTTTTTTAGCTATTTTAGGTTGTGTTCACATTGGTTCTCGCGGTTCTCGCAATAAATTTTTTTTTTAATATTTTTTATGCTCAAATCCCTACTTTTAGTGGCAAATTTTTTTTTTTTTTTTTAAATTTAATTTTTTTTTTGCTTCGAAAAGTAGCGATTTTTATATAAAAAATATTAAAAAAAAATTTGTGTGATTTTTAGCTATTTTTAAGCATTTTTGGTTGTGTTCACATTGGTTCTCGCGGTTCTCACAATAAGAGGTGGTTCTCGCATGATCTTCTCCCTATATATATATATATATATGGGGTCGGGATTTAGAGAAAACGATAGAAAGTGTGAGAACGCTTAACGATCGTCCGATCAAAACAATCTACGGACTAGATTGGCGCGGTGGCGTTTTCGTAAATAACGTCAATTTTATTACGTGGAGGCGCTTCATTAAGGGTAAAAGGGTCTTTTGACTACTCCACACAAAAACCCAAATCATGAAATAAAACGCCAAAAACACAAAACGCAGACCATTCTAAGTAAAACGCCATTAAATATAAAACGCCAAACTTAATTATAGTAAAATCCCGCCTAAAAAAACCGCCAAAAAATCATATATATACAACATCTCAGACCTTCAATTAAAAACACACACAAAAACCCAAACGCCATATTTCATATAACCCATTAGCCTTAGAAACGCCAAAAAACCCAAACATCAAATATCTTGTACCCCAAAACATTTTTTTGAAATTCAGTTTGGCTGTCAGTAAGATTTCGCTCAATGAAATAGACAAAATCCTTAAGTGAGGATATTGCCCATTTCATTGAGTAAAATCTCATTGACTTATCCTAAACTTCCATCCAATTTATAACACCAAAACATACAAAAACATTATTGAGAGTTGTTGTCAATAAAGTTTAGCTGTATGGGGTGGACAACATTGTCGGTTATCTTTCTTAACCGGGGATTAACAATGTTGTCCATCTCATACAGCAAAACATTATTGAGTTTAGCATGATCAAAATTTGAGGTTTAAGCTGATCTTATTTATTGGCGTTCTTTTTATCGGTAAAACGCCAAAAAAGTTAAAAAATCAAACATCGTTGATTGTAAAATTCAAGATTGTTGGCTGGAGGATATAAACTCAATAACATTTTGCTGCATGAGATGGTCAAATCTTCAAGAAAAAGATGCTGATGTCAGACTGTGTGCTTCCAAACAGCAACACAAAAAACTAATTGAAAAAACAAAAAAACAAAACGAATGATACGAAAGTCGAACCAGCCAGTTAACATGATTAAAAAAGAGAAGAAAGAGACTGGAGACAGAGAAGATTTGAAAGATCAATTGTTTATGTATTCTTTTTATTTTATTTTCCTTTTCAGTTAATTGTTATATAATAAAAACGCCATATATAATAAAAACGCCAAAACAGCCAAAATGCTTGTTTAAACGATATCATCCAGTTAAACGCCACCAAAAAACTCCCAAACTATAATAAAATTACTTTGAAAAATAAAAAATAAAAAGCAAACTTGAAAATGTAACTAGAAACAGTAAATACAAAATCAGTAAAAACTGAAGAATCTAAAACGCCAAACTTGAAAGATGGGACGTCTTACAGACTTCAGAGATAAAGCTTATAAAAAACATAAATTACAAAACAGTAACTGAAAAGACAAATACTTTATTATAATAATGCACCGTCTAATTTAGGCGCCAAAAAAACATCCTGTAAAAATGATACATCTCAGCAACTTTCATTTGATCAAACCAAAAAACAAACGCCAATACTACTAAATACCACCCACTGTAAAACGCCAACAAATAAACTGAATGAATTCTTATCAGAGAGAAGTAACTCAGAAAGACTTTGCTGCATGAGATGGACAAAATTTCAAGAAAAAGATACTTATGCCAGTCATATGGCATTTTGTATTTTTTGTTCTTAAACAAGGTTTGGATGAGGAGAAGAGGTCAATGACACTGAAGAGCGGGTTCGCTATAAAGCGAAAAACCCAGATAAAGAAAAAGCGAAAAACCCACTCACACGCCATAGATCTATGTCCCCAAACATCCACAAAAATGGTCAGTTCAACAGACGAGCAGGCAAAAAAAATAAAACCGATGGGTTTGTTAAGTTTTACATAAAACACCATATATTTGGTGACAGTTCTTGTACTATTAAAGAAGAGAGAGACTGATGACAGTGAAGATTGGGAAAAGAGATCCGATTAGGATTTTTAATTTATTTCCTTCCCTTGTATTTTTTTTCCTGTGGTTGAAATAAAATTTAACAATAGTAAAACGCCAAGATACCACAAACGCCAAAATGTTTATAAAAAAATAGATCAATAGGCCATCTTGTTTAAAACGGCTTGGAAAACGCCATTCAAATAGATTTCATCCCCCCTGGGTTCCAATGGCATACGATGTGAATAAACGCCAAAATGTTGATACAATAAAACCATTAAAACGCCATTAATTATTGAATTTGGTTAACGCCAAAAATCTTAAAAACCAAAAATTAAAACAACATTGGGAAAAGCGGAACTGGAAAAGCAGAAGATGAAAGGACAAAAAAGCCCTTTCGCCCTTTTCTAAGCGGCGTGACACGTGTTGGGCCAGGAAGCGTTCTCACACTTTTGAGCGTTTTCTCCCGATCCCGTTTATATATATATATAGGTAAAGAGTATGGTACAAATATGGTTATCCTACATTATGTACGCTATATTGTGAGCCGTACACGTGTCCTGATTCAGTTGGGTTTAAGAAGGTTAAATCAGACAATTAACATAACCATCAGAGGGCAAATTCGTCTCTTCGTTCATTCAGCGAGAAGTTCGTTACACTGATATCCCGGTAATTATTATTCAAATCAGTTTCAAATTTTCCATAATTCACAATTTGCAGTTTTCGGTCGTACGTGTTAGGGTTTAATTGAATTTGTCTATTTTCGATGGATCCACATAGTAGCACTGGACGAACAGAAGATGTTTTTGAAGAAAATCGACCGATCGGTGATCATGCTCAATTATCTGCTTATCAGAGAGTTTCGATTGAGGATGTTTTAAATCCGCGACCTGCAAATCCAATTCCAATTCCAGGTTCAAGTTCAAGTGCTGCAAACGAGATTTCTATTGGTAATTATGTTAATTCAGATATCTAAATTGTTCGTATAATTGTTTTTTGTTTAATCGTAGCATTGTTGTAGATGTTTTTGTAGTTTGAATGTTTGATTTCACTTTTGTATTTTTTTTAGAACAACATGTTAACTTCGCATGTTATTACTCTCTACAATTCGCATTTGGTTTGTTTTTTTTGTAATTTCGCATTTGATTATGTAATAAATCGCACATGTAATTCAATTAATCAATATCATCATTTCGCATGTATTGATCAGATAATTCGCATGTGGTTTATATGACTTTTTTATGTTTTTTATTTTGATTTATGTAGATGAAAGGGTTTACACTCCGGAGGTTCAGGCATCAGCTACACCTGTTGTTGGAATGCAATTTACCTCCATTGAACAAGCATATGCGTTTTATCAATCATATGCTAAGTTAGCTGGTTTTTCTATTCGGAAAGGTGGCGAAGTATACAGCGGTGGTATAATCAAAACTAAGTATTTGGTTTGTTCTAAAGAGGGACATAAGCCTGTGTGTATTGATGATAATTCCAAGTCAAAAAAGCAATTCAAAACAAGGAAAAGGGGGACTATTAGGACCGGATGCAAAGCTCAACTTATGATTTGCACTGTGGACGGTAGATTATATACAGTCAAGAGATTTGTTGATGGTCATAACCATAAGTTTGTTTGTGAAAATGACATTCACATGCTCCCAGCTTACAGACAATTGTCAGATGTCCAGGAGGAGATGGTATGGGAACTAGGCACTTTAAACCTTGGTCCTGTCAAAGCTTTCCATATAATGAGGAAACGTTATGGTGGTTTCAAGAACGTTGGTGCCACAGTTGATGATTGCAAAAATTTTAGGAAGCGAATAAACAGCTATATAGGAGAGTATGACGCTGACATGGTTATAAATAGGATGATTGACAAAAAAGAATATTTAGCTGATTATTCGTTTGAATACTCTATTGATGATGGCAAACGTTTAACTGGGTTGTTCTGGGCTGATGGTTTATGCAAGCTTAACTATATGGAATTTGGCGATGTGATATCGTTCGATGCAACCTTCAAGACAAACAGGTAACTGTTTCAAAAGACAAACATGTTTTGTTACTGATTTTTCGCATGTTTTGTCTGCTAATGAGGGTTCAATATCGCAAGTGTAGACAAAAGAGTTGTGTTGAATATATCGCATGCCCTTTTTCCCCTGGTTTCGCATTTGATTTTCATTATTTCGCATATAATAAATGTGATTTCGCATTTGTTGTTCAGGTATAAGATGGTGTTTGTTCCGTTCACAGGCATTGACAACCATTGTCGGAATGTAACACTCTCAGCTGGGTTGTTGGCATCAGAGAGTATTGAATCATATAAATGGCTTCTAAATTCATTTTTAAAGTCATTTGGTCGGCAGCCTAATGTTGTAGTGACGGATCAAGACCCTGCTATGAAACAGGCTATTGAGGAGGTTTTCCCTAGTAGCAGACACAGATTGTGTATGTGGCACATAATGAAAAAAGTGGCAGATAAGGTAGAGCATGCAACATTTTTGTGTTTTTGTTGGTGTTATTTTTTATTATTATAGTTTTTTGTAATAGACTGATATAAAATGCATTTATTGTTAAAGGTTGGGCACGAGTTGTGCAATAATGACGAGTTTAAAAGGAGAATGTGCGACATTGTTTGGACCGATTCGATTGAGCCCGAAGAATTCGAGAGACAGTGGAAGTTGGTGATGATTGAGTTTGGTCTTACTGAAAACAAATGGATTGATGATATGTTTGGGATGAGATCCATGTGGATTCCGGCTTTTTACCGGCATGAGCCAATGTCAGGTCTTATGAGAACAACTTCAAGATCAGAGAGTGAGAACCATTTTTTTTGTCAGGTTGCTAATTCACAACTCACACTCGTAGAGTTTATGAATCATTTTGATGGGGCAATGGATGTTCAAAGGTTCAATCATAGAAAAAATGATCATATTTCAAGATATACTGAGCCAGCTGATTGGAGTCGAACTACATTGGAAAAAGATGCTGCTAAGATCTACACCAGGTCTATATTTTTTGATCAGTAATCAGAGATTCATGGAACAATTTCCGAATGTTTGCCGATGGACACCAAAGTTGAAGGTCCACGTATCTGAATATTATTGAAGGACTTTACAGCACATGGCGATGGTTTATTGGAGGTATTTTTCATTTTTTTTAGATATGCGAATTCTTTACATTACATATGCGATTTTAGTTTATTTACTTTACATTAACTTTTTAGAAATGCGAAATTGTTATGTTCCACATGTGATATTAATTTTACTTAATTACATGATTATTTAAATATGCGAAATTGTTATCTTTATACATGCGATTTTAAATCTTATTTTATTTTATTTTTTGGTTATTTTTTGCTAGGTGTGGTTCAAGAATCTTGAAAATGATGTAACTGCACAGTGTAGTTGTTTGCGTTTTGAGCAGTATGGGCTGCTATGCAAACACATCTATTTTCTTTTCAAGATGTTTGGTGTTAAAGAAATACCAAACAAATATGTTATGAAGAGATGGACGAAGGATGTGGTGCCGAATGAGTTGAATGTGAAGTACAATTTAAATGTGGGTGGCAAGGATGTGCAACACAAGGCTAAACGGATTGCTCGTGAAATCATTCATACAGGGGAGTATTTGGTTAGTAATTTGATTTCCGACCTTGATCAACTTGTTTTAGTGAGGGATCAAATGATGCAGCTTAAAGAGAGAGTTGATCAGAGTCGCATAACCAAGCAACTTGATCCAAAATTTGACTGATTTTCAAAGTTGATTGGTTATCAACAACCAGTAACTAATGCCCCCCCTACTGTTCGTGTGCCGGCTGGTATAAGAAACAAAGGCCGCGGCTCGCATAGAAGGATTTTATCTAAGAAGGAACAAATGATCAGCCGCAAAGGGAAAAGGTCAAGGACATGTAGTGTATGCAATGTAAAAGGTCATGACATTCGGACTTGCGAGGAGCTGAAAGGCAAACAACAAGGTAAACAGCAAAAAAAGAAGAAGAAGGGTGTCCAGATTGAAGATGGTTTGAGAGACAAAGACAATGAGGGTGAAGACGACGAAGAGGAAGATGACTTTGAAGATTACATTAGTGATGATGGATCCGATGAAGATCAGTGGGAAGAGGTGTCTGGAGATGAAGATGACGAGGATGAGTAATGGTTTTTTAAATGTAAATGCGAATCTACACGGAACACATGCGATTTTAAATTCATTTATGTATATCATTTTTCACATGCGATTTTAGTAGTATAAACATGCGATTTTATATGCATCAGTTTATATTTATTTATATGATTTTCCACATGCGATTTCTCCTTTAATACATGCGATTTTGAGTTATCTTGTATTTTTTATGTTATTGTGGCAAAGATCCCTAATTCATTCATGCGATTTTAAATTATATTAAAGCATAAGATTTGTTCAAAACATATATCCAAAATAATAGTTATTGTATAACACAGCCACAACCACAAAAGGATTAAAAATATAAATTAGTTACTTGAAGAGAATGATTTTGTCATGTGCAGAAGAGCTGAACTTCATCTTCTCCTTCAGAGTGTTCAGAGCATCTGTTAGGAAAGAGAAGGCCAAGTCATCAGATCGAGATTGCTCCTCTAGGTGATCCAAAGCTCTGTCTCTGAATGTTGATGGTGGTTGTTGAAGTAGCTTTTCCCATACTTCTTGATTGTTATTGATTTGTTCAAGGATTTTGCCCTGCACATCAAGAATCAGATGAGAAGAAGTGACATCAGTGCTTGAAAATAGCTCTTTGATTGCAATGGTTTTGATTTTTTCTATATCTTCAGATGCCATTTTTGTTGTCTGTGTGTTTGTGTGTGTTTTTTTTGGTCTTCTATGTCTTAATATGGAAGGTAGTTATCAAGGTTTTTTATATTAATATAGTAAATTTATTATATAGGTAGGGTGGTAAGTTCAGTAGTATTCATTGTAAAACTCATCATTACATGTCAAATTATAGTCACATCGTTAATAAATTAAGTTTTTGTATATAAAATAATATCATTTTTAGTTTTTAAGATTGGTAGTTTTTTTTGTATTTTTTATTACAAAGTATTTTTTTTTAAGTTTTTTTTTTTGCACTCTTCCTTATTCGAAATCGCACTTGATTGGAAAGTAATTCGCAAACCGTAAGAAACATACATTTAAATATCATTTTCTATGATATCGCATGTGTAATTTATCTAAAATCGCAAACTATATGAAGAGATTTTGTAAGTGTTTGAAAACGCATGTGCATTATCCTGAAATTCGCAAACTATATGAAATCTCAAAGAATTCTTAACTTTTTACTGATATCGCATGTGCATCACATAAAATTCGCAAACTATATGAAATGTCAAAGAATTCATTTTTATACCGAATTCGCATTTGTATTGTCGACGTTTTCGCACATGATTTGACAAACTGCATCATCTTCTTCGATAGTCAGTGCATACAGAATTTCTAAATTCATCAGAAGTTCATTTTATCAGAAGAATTTGATGAATAGGAATCGATCGATTTGGTGAATAAGAATCGATCGATTTTTTGTTAATTGTTATAATTTCGTCTTTGGTTTTGATTTAGGATCTTTCGTTATGATTTTTGAGGTTTTGTTTGCCGTTATCAGGTGTTTTGATTTTAAATCTGACGTTTTTAACCTTGGCGGTTTCTTTTTATGAATCCTAGGTTGATAAATTTAATAGAAAAAGGCGCTGTTTAAGGAAGATGATCCGACGGTTGTAGACGACGCGTACATAATGTACGATTAGAGGATTTGTATGATAACCGGCCTCTCTCTCTCTCTCTCTCTCTATATATATATATATATATATATATATAGGGGTCCGCTAAAATGAGAACCACCTCGAGTTGTAAGAACCGTGAGAACTACACCGTACGGGGCGAGGTGGACCAAATTTTTTTTTTCACAAACGTAGATGCGTGTATTATAAACACATTTGTAAAAAAATTCAAAAAAAAAAAGTTTTGAGCACCACAAGTGTGTGTTTACGGGTACCGTAAATTTTCCGGTAGGATTTACGGTACCCGTAAACACAAACTTGTGGTGCTCAAAACTACACACAAGACATTTTTTTTTGAATTTTTTTACAAATGTGTTTATAATACACGTATCTACGTTTATGAAAAAAAAATTGGTCCACCTCGCCCCGTACGGTGTGGTTCTCACAGTTCTTACAACTCGTGGTGGTTCTCATTTTAGCGGTTCCCTATATATATATATATATATATATATTATAGTGTGAGGTTCATTGGGGAACACTAAAAAAGTGGGGAACCAACTCAAACGAACTCCGACTGGACTCATTCCAGCGGCGTTGGAACCGGGTCGTCGAACCCTAACTAGGATTTCTTAACCCTAAATCATAACCCCTAAACCCTAAATATATTAGGGTTTGGCTTTTAGGGTTTAGCTTTAGGGTTTAGGGTTTATGTCACACCCCCAAAATACCACCTGCGGGAACACCGCGGGGCGTGTGACGTACCAGGAACTAGCCACCAATCATATGGAACCATAACATATAAGTTAATAAAAGTTTCCATTTATTTCATTAAGTAATTCCCAAACACAATCAAAACAATTTGTTCAGCGGAAGCATAAGGTATGTAGTGTTTTCAAATGTTTCAGGACGAGAGAATAATAATAGTAATCTTTCAACTTGTATCCAAGAGTTACGACCAATGACCACTCCAGCACTTCCAGATAGCAAGTTCCAATCCATGTACCTAAGGCCCTGCAAGCATGCAGAAAAAGTGTGTCAGACAGGCTGGTGAGTTCACAGTTTGCTTAAGCCGTTTAGTACCAAGTAGTGTATAATGATTCGTTAATACTGATATGCTGATAATAACCCGATACCGCAGACGGCCCGTTTTGCCCTTCTCCAATGCTCTATCAACATTGGTCAGTCTTAAGTTATTAGTTCACGCCCGTCCTCTCCAGGTACATCTTGAGGGTGCCAAACCTAATAGCGCTATCAACTAATAACCCGTTGCCCTACAAGCAACTTATCTAAGCAACTTATCTATGGTAGGATGGGACTTAAGTGATAGAAAGTGGGTGTATTATCCAACGTTAATCTTTATCGAAAACTGCCTCACATCCCCTACAAGGATGTGGGTTTATGAAAACCCGTTTAACTGTATTATTTGCTTGATTGTCCCCACTGGACGCATGCTTGTTTTGAGAGGAGTGAACTCACCTTGGTTTGCTCGGTAAGGTTAGTTACGTGTTCACAATTGATCGACCAAATCCTAACATAATTACCGGTAACTGTCAGTTCCGTAACACTTAATCACAATATCCTTATACATATTACACATAAATTCATTAACTGTTGTAAACATATATTGTATGGCCGACAAAACACAGTTCAATTTCAATACAGGCAACCTATCAAATGTCAAAGGTTATTGATAATAATGATCACATGCAACTTGAAACACTAACCACCATTCTGACAATTTAGTGATGAGTTTGATTATACCTAATGTAGAATGATCAGATCACATGGGTAGGTCATCATCTTCTCATGCAATTATTATCCATACTTTATAACATGCATGTCACCACAATCTAATATCCACATGTTAACCTAATCGACAAACATCTGTCATGTACCTTTACAACAATTCGGACCACTGTTCCATGCACAACTCCTCCGACGAAACCCTCCCTATGACAAAACATCATGGGTTTCGTCGAGTTGTAAGGTTTTGTCGGCAATAGGGATTCGTCGTCAATGTACAGTTTGTCCAACACCCACACAGAACCCTAACTGCCGTCGATCCCTTCATGACGAATGATCAGTTTGAATCATCATTTAATTGTTTAACCACTAATTATTGGTCACATATGATAACAAGGCATCAACATTCCACATGTTCTAAGTATACGAGCATAACGAAAGCATTCATTAACGAAACTCAACACATAATCACATATGGGTTCGTAGAGTTTTCTACTCACTAGCATATAAACTCCGAATCATTCATTCATTCGAGTGCACAAAGACACCAACGAAACCCTAATGTATATTATACGCAACACAAACAGATTATATGCAGTCACACCAAAGAAGACATTTGTTAACCTCTGATACGATGGAATCGAAAGATACGAGATAGCCCGAGTCGAGAAGGGCAAGGGTTCACTGTTGGTTTCAATGGAGAGGGGAAAGATGATACGCCGTATGGTAGGGTTTTGCTGATAGATAACTGCGGCACACGCATGCACACAAAGATATATACTGAGGTCGTATGTGGGCTTTACTTGGGCCAGCAGCCCAACTAGTGAGTGCATGACGAAACCCCAAGGTTTCGCCGAGCCAGGACGATGACGAAACTTAAGGTTTCGTGAAGTGGGTTTCGTCGAGTTGGAACAAGGAACATGCAGTAACAACAGTTTTCCCAATTACTTCGCATAATACTATGTTAACTCATTACCCACATCACTAAATTAATTAATTAATCACATTATATTACACAACAAATAACAAAAAAACAGAATTGTAACCAAGCAATGTGTCGGAAAAGACCTGTGAAAGCTCAGGTTGTCACATCATCCCCAACTTGAAAGAAATTTCGTCCCGAAATTTAACAAGTAGACCAAAAATTGCGAAGTGTCGGATCAGGATGACTGTGGATTTTCCTCGGGTACCACATCATCCCCAACTTGAAAGGGAATTTCGTCCCGAAATTCACTCGTTGCATCAGATTTGGAATTGCCAGACTTGGACTTGTCCTTTGGGAATAAATGTGGGTATTTGAGCTTCATTTGATCCTCACGTTCCCATGTGAACTCCGGTCCACGTCTTGAGTTCCAACGAACTCTCACGATTGGAATACGACTTTGCCTACGGACCGTGACTTTCCGATCCATAATTTCAACTGGTTCTTCAATAAATTGCAACTTATCGTCAATTTTCAGATCCTGGAATGGTACCACAAGTGTCTCGTCTGATAAACACTTCTTCAGCTGGGAGACGTGAAACACATCATGAACGTTACCCAACTCAGCAGGTAACTCGAGCTTGTATGCCACCTTACCAATTCGTTCGAGAATTCTGAATGGTCCGACATAACGTGGATTAAGCTTGCCACGTTTCCCGAAACGCACCACACCCTTCCAGGGTGAGACCTTCAACATAACACGATCATTTACTTCGAACTCCAAAGGTTTCCTACGCTCATTAGCGTAGCTTTTCTGTCGATCGCGCGCAGCCGCCATGCGATTTCTGATTTGCACTATATTTTCAGAAGTCTCGAGCACAAGCTCCGGGCCTGTGATTTGGCTGTCACCCACTTCAGCCCAGCAGAAAGGAGATCGACATTTCCGCCCGTACAGAGCCTCGAACGGGGCTGCCTTGATGCTGGTGTGATAACTGTTATTGTAAGAAAACTCCACCAAGGGCAAATGTCTCTCCCAACCCTTGCCGAAATCGATAACACATGCCCGCAGCATGTCTTCCAGTCTCTGAATGGTCTGCTCACTCTGACCATCTGTTTGAGGGTGGTAGACGGTGCTCATGTTAAGACGTGAGCCAAATGATTTGTGCATCGCTTGCCACAAATTGGATGTGAAACGAGGGTCACGATCAGAAATAATGGAGGTTGGCACCCCGTGCCTAGAAACCACCTCCTTGAGGTAAACTGCCGCTAATTGCGAGAACTTATCTGTTTCCTTAATTGGAAGAAAATGCGTTGATTTCGTAAGACGATCAACGATCACCCAAATGGTATCGTTCCCGCTTTGAGTTCTAGGTAGCCCAGTGATAAAATCCATTGCGATTTGCTCCCACTTCCACATGGGTATTTCTGGTTGTTGCAGCAACCCAGACGGTTTCTGATATTCCACTTTCACTTTAGAGCAGGTCAAACACTTACTCACATAAGTCGCGATGTGAGCTTTCATCTTCGGCCACCAATACATGACTTTGAGATCCTGATACATCTTATCTGAACCTGGGTGAACGGAGTATCGAGACTTGTGTGCTTCATCCATCACAAGATCTCTGAGGTTACCGTACAAAGGGATCCATATCCGTTCCATACAATAGAGAATACCATCTGATCTCTTTACCAATCGCTTTTCCATGCCCCGTAAATACTCAGCTTCATAGTTTTCCTCTTTCAATGCTTTAGTTTGAGCAGCACGGATCTGATCAGGTAAATTCGAGTGAATTGTAAGCTGCAACGCTCGTACACGTTTGGGTTTTGTTTCTTTCCGACTCAGGGCATCAGCTACAACATTAGCCTTACCCGGATGATACTTGATTGCACAGTCGTAGTCGTTTAAGAGTTCCACCCAGCGACGCTGTCGCATATTCAAATCCTTCTGGTCGAAAATATGCTGAAGGCTCCTGTGGTCGGTATAAATAGTACATTTAGTACCGTACACGTAATGCCTCCAGATTTTGAGCGCAAACACCACGGCCCCCAACTCCAAGTCATGAGTCGTGGAATTCCTTTCATGGACCTTCAACTGTCGAGAGGCGTAAGCTATAACTTTCTTGCGTTGCATCAACACGCAACCGAGACCTTGAATAGAGGCGTTGTAATACACAACAAAATCTTCGGTACCCTCAGGTAGAGACAAAATCGGTGCACTGCAGAGCTTTTGCTTTAGAAGCTGAAAGGCGTCTTCCTGTTTCGTTCCCCAAGTATATACTACACCCTTCTGAGTCAGAGCAGTGAGAGGTTAAGCGATCTTTGAAAAACCCTCAATGAACCTTCGATAGTACCCAGCGAGACGAAGGAATTGTCGCACCTCCGAAGGAGTCTTTGGTGCTGCCCAATTCCTGATTGAGTCAATCTTAGCAGGATCCACATGTATCCCCATTTCGTTAACGATGTGGCCGAGGAAGTGTACTTCTCGAATCCAGAAGTCACACTTAGAAAACTTCGCGTAAAGCTGCTCTTTCCTAAGAAGCTCCAAAATAAGGCGCAGATGCCGTTCGTGGTCCTCCTTGCTCTTAGAATATATCAAAATGTCGTCGATTATCACGATGACAAAATCGTCAAGGTAAGGTTTACATACGCGGTTCATGAGATCCATAAATACTGCTGGCGCGTTAGTTAACCCGAATGGCATGACCAGAAACTCGTAATGACCATAACGCGTGCGAAAAGCTGTTTTTGGGACATCCTCCTCTCGGACTCTCATCTGATGATAGCCCGATCTTAGATCAATCTTCGAATAATTGCTCGACCCTTGCAGCTGGTAGAACAGGTCGTCGATGCGAGGCAAAGGGTAACGATTCTTGATCGTCACCTTGTTGAGTTTGCGATAATCAATACACATGCGAAAGGATCCATCATTCTTTTTCACAAATAACATTGGGGCTCCCCAATGCGAAGAACTCGGTCGAATAAAGCCCTTATCCAACAGTTCCTGAAGCTGATTTGACAACTCTTGCAACTCCCCTGGTGCAAGACGATATGGTGCACGAGCAATCGGAGCTGCACCTGGTGCAAGATCAATGTGGAACTCCACCTGTCGATGCGGAGGTAGGCCTGGAAGTTCCTCGGGAAAAACATCAGGAAATTCCCGTACGACTGGTATATCATCGATTTTCTTCTCTTCATGCTGAGTATCAGTAACAAGTGCCAGAATGGCAGGGTAGCCCTTTCGTAAACACTTCTGGGCTTTCATAGACGAAATGATGTTGACAGTTGCGCCGCTTCGATGACCCTGGACAGATAATAATTCCCCGCTAGGGAGAGGTACACGCACGATCTTCTCCTTATAAAGTATTTCTGCTCCGAGTTTGGACAACCAGTCCATACCAATAACTATATCAAAACTACCAAGAGTGATGGGAAGGAGGTCAATGTCAAACACTTGACCTAGAAGATCGAGTTTACACCCTAAGAATACGTGTGTGGCTTCTATTGACTTGCCATCAGCTAATTCTACTTCATACTTGTTTACAAGAGGCGCAGGACTTAACCCTAACTGACGACTGAATCCCAAAGACACATAACTCCAGTCGGCACCAGAGTTGAATAATACAGAAGCAATAATACCATTAACAGAGAACGTACCGGTCACGACGTTGCCATCGTTCCTTGCATCGCCTGCCCCAATAGTGAACGCCTTACCGCGAGCGCCATTCCCACCCTTGTTTCCATTGTTGTTTCCAGCGTTATTGTTGTTGTTCTGGCGATTACCCCCATTGTTATTGTTGGCATTCTGGTTCAACTGTGGGCAATCCCTCTTGAAATGCCCTTCACCGCCACACTGATAGCATCCCTTTTGATTACCCCAGTTTTGCTGGGGTTGCTGCCTCTGCTGCTGTTGGTGGGACTGTTGTTGTTGATTAATAGGGTGTGGAGCTCTACAATCTTTCGCCATGTGACCCACTCTGCCACATCGTTGACATGCTCGGCCACACGGGCCATAATGATGGAGACCGCACTTGTTACATTTGGGCTGTTTTCCCGCATAAGAGCCCGAAGTTTGGCCGTGACTTTGATTCTGATTGACTGATGACGATTGGCCGAAACTACGATGACTGCTGGTGTCTGGCCGTTACTGTGACTGGGCGGAATTTGACGCCTTATCTGCGTCACCCCACTTACGCTTGTTGTCGTTGGCAGGTGCAGTAGCGGTAGCAGTAGTAGCAGTGGGAGTGGTAGTAACAGAGACACGCGGTGGCAACAAACCACTCTCCACCTCTTGATCGGTGATCTTGTGAGCCAAACGAACAATCTGGGTTAGGTTGTTGAGATTCGCTGCAGTAACCAAGCCCTTCACTCGAGGAGCTAATCCTTTGATGAACAGTTCAATTCTCCGATGCGGGGGTTGGGACAAGTTCGGGCACATGATCGCCAACTCATGTGACCGCTTCGCGTATGCCTCAGTCTCGGATCCCACCATCTTCAGATCATAATACTCATTCTCTAATTTCTGAATCTCGTCCCGAGGACAATACTCTTCCCTTATCAGTTCTTTAAAATCATCCCACGTAGTGGCATTTGCCTCCTCGATACCCAATAACTGGACCTGGGCATTCCACCATGTTAGGGCACCATCCTCAAGTGTGCCCGTAGCATACTTCACACGATCCCCCACGGGACAATTGCACATAGCAAACACAGACTCAGCTTTCTCGAACCATCGAAGTAGCCCCACAGCCCCTTCAGTCCCACTGAAGGTCTGCGGCTTACAATCCATGAATGTTTTGAATGTACAGGCAGGCGGATTGTTCTGATGCGCTGGCTGACCTATTGGACGAAAGGAAATACAATGCAAGGGTAAGAGTTGTGTACACGCCACACGAATAAAGAAAGTTTCGGCACATAACATACCAGCTTGATAGGCTGCTAATGCCTCAGCCACGCGCTCGTTAATCAGGTTAGTCAACTGTGCCTGAGTCATATTGATGTTGCCACGTCCACCGCCGCGGCCACCTCCACGTCCACCATTAAGTCCGCCACGTCCGTTCATGATTCTATACAAGAAGAGTGGAAGAGGTAAGGATCGCAGTTAAGTAGGAGTCAATCGTCGCTATGACTTCTTTGAACTCGGGGAACTCTAACATTATACGATTAGTGAAACAGAACCCTTTTTACACTTATCAAGCCTCACTGGGATTCGCATGCACTCCACTTTATTTTTATGTGTGCACCCATAATAATAAAGTAATTTGCATGCTTATCTCAGCGCCTCTTAACTCGTGCTAAAAGGTTCCCCACACTGAATTAACAAAACGAAGGATAACCCATAACTAGGAATCACACAAGACGTAGGGTAGTGTCACACTATCAAGCATTTCTAAAACATGCAGTACAGGTAATCACATCATGGTGTCTAATAGGTAGTCTCATGCAAGTCGTGAGTGTGTGTGACTACTAAACCAGTAATACATAAAGTAAACAGAGGACGAACCTTGCGATCTGGAGCTAAGTGTCATGGTCATTTTCGATACTGTTTGGTTATAGTCTGGTTTTATGAAAACGTTTTAAAACCTAGTTCATTATAACCAGTGGCTCTGATACCAAACTGTCACACCCCCAAAATACCACATGCGGGAAACTGCGGGGCGTGTGACGTACCAGGAACTAGCCACCAATCATATGGAACCATAACATATAAGTTAATAAAAGTTTCCATTTATTTCATTAAGTAATTCCCAAACACAATCAAAACAATTTGTTCAGCGGAAACATAAGGTATGTAGTGTTTTCAAATGTTTCAGGACGAGAGAATAATAATAGTAATCTTTCAACTTGTATCCAAGAGTTACGACCAATGACCACTCCAGCACTCCCAGATAGCAAGTTCCAATCCATGTACCTAAGGCCCTGCAAGCATGCAGAAAAAGTGTGTCAGACAGGCTGGTGAGTTCACAGTTTGCTTAAACCGTTTAGTACCAAGTAGTGTATAATGATTCGTTAATACTGATATGCTGATAATAACCCGATACCGCAGACGGCCCGTTTTGCCCTTCTCCAATGCTCTATCAACATTGGTCAGTCTTAAGTTATTAGTTCACGCCCGTCCTCTCCAGGTACGTCTTGAGGGTGCCAAACCTAATAACGCTATCAACTAATAACCCGTTGCCCTACAAGCAACTTATCTAAGCAACTTATCTATGGTAGGATGGGACTTAAGTGATAGAAAGTGGGTGTATTATCCAACGTTAATCTTTATCGAAAACTGCCTCACATCCCCTACAAGGATGTGGGTTTATGAAAACCCGTTTAACTGTTTTATTTGCTTGATTGTCCCCACTGGACGCATGCTTGTTTTAAGAGGAGTGAACTCACCTTGGTTTGCTCGGTAAGGTTAGTTACGTGTTCACAATTGATCGACCAAATCCTAACATAATTACCGGTAACTGTCAGTTCCGTAACACTTAATCACAATATCCTTATACATATTACACATAAATTCATTAACTGTTGTAAACATATATTGTATGGCCGACAAAACACAGTTCAATTTCAATACAGGCAACCTATCAAATGTCAAAGGTTATTGATAATAATGATCACATGCAACTTGAAACACTAACCACCATTCTGACAATTTAGTGATGAGTTTGATTATACCTAATGTAGAATGATCAAATCACATGGGTAGGTCATCATCTTCTCATGCAATTATTATACATACTTTATAACATGCATGTCACCACAATCCAATATCCACATGTTAACCTAATCGACAAACATCTGTCATGTACCTTTACAACAATTCGGACCAATGTTCCATGCACAACTCCTCCAACGAAACCCTCCCTATGACGAAACATCATGGGTTTCGTCGAGTTGTAAGGTTTCGTCAGCAATAGGGATTCGTCGTCAATGTACAGTTTGTCCAACACCCACACAGAACCCTAACTGCCGTCGATCCCTTCATGACGAATGATCAGTTTGAATCATCATTTAATTGTTTAACCACTAATTATTGGTCACATATGATAACAAGGCATCAACATTCCACATGTTCTAAGTATACGATCATAACGAAAGCATTCATTAACGAAACGCAACACAGAATCACATATGGGTTCGTAGAGTTTTCTACTCACTAGCACATAAACTCCGAATCATTCATTCATTCGAGTACACAAAGACACTAACGAAACCCTAATGTATATTATACGCAACATAAACAGATTATATGCAGTCACACCAAAGAAGACATTTGCTAACCTCTGATACAATGGAATCGAAAGATACGAGATAGCCCGAGTCGAGAAGGGCAAGGGTTCACCGTTGGTTTCAATGGAGAGGGGAAAGATGATACGCCGTATGGTAGGGTTATGCTGATAGATAACTGCCGCACACGCATGCACACAAAGATATATACTGAGGTCGTATGTGGGCTTTACTTGGGCCAGCAGCCCAACTAGTGAGTGCATGACGAAACCCCAAGGTTTCGCCGAGCCAGGACGATGACGAAACTTAAGGTTTCCTGAAGTGGGTTTCGTCGAGTTGGAACAAGGAACATGCAGTAACAACGGTTTTCCCAATTACTTCACATAATACTATGTTAACTCATTACCCACATCACTAAATTAATTAATTAATCACATTATATTACACAACAAATAACAAAAAAACAGAATTGTAACCAAGCAATGTGTCGGAAAAGACCTGTGAAAGCTCGGGTTGTCACATCATCCCCAACTTGAAAGAAATTTTGTCCCGAAATTTAACAAGTAGACCAAAAATGGCGAAGTGTCGGATCAGGATGACTGTGGATTTTCTTCGGGTACCACAGTTTAGCTATAGGTTTAGCCTTTAGGGTTTAACTTTTAGGGTTTATAGTTTAGGTTTTACGGTTTAGCTTAGGTTTTAGCCTTATTTTTTAGTTTTAGGGTTTAGAGTTTCGAAGTTAGGATTTAGGGTTTTGGTTTAAGAGATCCTAGTTAGGGTTCCACGAGCCGGTTCCAACGCCACTGGAATGAGTTCAATCGGAGTTCGTTTGAGTCGGTTCCTCGATGTTCCCCACTTTTTTAGTGTTCCCCAATAGGGGTGGGATTTAGGAAAAACGCCTAAAAATGTGAAAACGGTGAGAACGATTTTGACGTTGATATGTGACGTTGGTGCTAACTTACACTAAGGGTAATATTGTCAAAAAGCCCAAGTGCATGCCACTCTCGTAACTTTTCTATACGTGATTATTTAAAAAAAATACACCATAAAATTGAGTGTTTTATTATCTTTCTAACGAGCATACTATTACTATACTTTTAAAATTAGAAAAAAAACATTAACTTGGTGTTCAAATAAAAACGTCATAAAAACACACAGTTCAGAAAACGCCATGAAAAATACCCAGTTGAAAACGCCATAAAACATTCAGTTCAGAAAAACACCATAAAAACACTCAGTTCAGAAAAATGCTATGAAAATACCCAGTTGAAAACGCCAAAAAACACCCAGTTCAGAAAAACACCATAAATAACTCATTTGAAAACGCCATAAAAACTGGTTGAAAAACGCCATAAAAACACCCACTTCAGAAAAACGCCATAAAAACCCAGTTGAAAACGCCGTAAAAAACAAAGTTTAAAACGCCATAAAAAACCCACTTATTTTTTTCGAAAAATATATCGACATTATACTCATTGGAATGATAAAAAAATGCTGAATTTTATGGTGTGATTTTTTTGAAAAAATAACCGTGTATAAAAAAGTTATTGGCGTTTAAATATGATGGGGGAAATGGCATGTGATTAGCATATGCAACCTTATTTGGATCTTCCTATTTTACCCCTCCTGGTAGTTCCAAGGCCCCTAGTATTTACAAAAATGTCACCACATTAATATCAGCCACAACTACTAAGATCTTGTGGCTGAGAATCGTTCTCACCATTTTCACACTTTGAGGCGTTTTCTTCTGATCATGTTTATATATATATATATATATAGTTTTGAGTATAAAAAGAACCTTATAAATTTAGAGAAATTATTTGTCAAAAAGTTTCATAAAAATTAAAGAGAATTACTCTCTAATTCTGCTACCATTACCAACTTCATCTTTTTATTCTTCCACATAACTAAAAAACACTTTGGATATATATATATATATATATAGGGCAAGGATAAATTGAAAACCCGGTTAAGTTGAATAAACCCTGAAAACCCATTAATCACCATTGATCAAACTAAATGAATGGGTGAGATTAAGTTTGGGCCATGTCTTTCTTTAGTTCCACTTTTCAGTATTTTTTAATACATTGATTGTACATTAAGGGTAATATGGGAAACATATTTTCATCTCTTACAAGAAAGACAAAAGTCTGCATATGCACAGACCTCTCAAATCGTTGGCATTACACTTAGGACTTCAGTAGTCTTCGTCATTTCAAAACTTCAAAACATCAAAACAAATTCTCTCTCTTCCAAAAATCTTCATCAAACATTCTTCATCTATACCCAAATCAACGAAGATGTTCAACTATACCCACAATCACCGGCCAAAAATCGCTTAAGATCTTCAAAATCGCCGTAAAATATCAATGATCACCGGAGATATTCAACAATCACCGGAGAATTTCAACGGTCACCGCCGGAAATAATCAGGCTAAAAACGAGGGGATTTCAGGTGCGTCGCTTCTTTAATGTCACAACCCCCGCCCCCTTATCTGTCCCGGGAACGGGCGACCGCGAGCCAGTGTTGGTGGTATCGGTGTTTATTAATTTGGCAGCGGAAATTTCATCAGGACCGTAGTTAGGAAATGTTTATCAGAGTAAAACCACCATATTTTATTTTTAATAATCACATGAGTAAAACCCAAGTTTCTTATTACAACATGTTTACAGGGATAAACCCTACTTTATTGAATTTAAAACATCGTATTTTAGGTAACTTTTATAGCCACATTTTTCCAAGCCGTCAGTGCTCTCGAGCTGGTTTTTTACTATTGGCTGTCACATTGTGTTACCTGAAACGCGTTTTAAAAACATTTGTCAGTGGGAAATACTGGTGAGTGAATCCCAGTTTAATCAAGAAATATTTTATTAATTAAAACAGTATTGAGAGCGATCACATTGTTTATTTCTACACAATTACTCATTCAGTACTGTCAATCCTGACTTGTGGGTCATATTACACATTGGCTAACTCGTTGTCCAATGGTAACGTACTGTCATCCCGACTTACTACTCACAGTGTAGTAAATTTTGTATACAAAACCCCAACATACCGACAGTAATTGAAGAACTACAAAGACTCAATCACCACTTAATCACATTGTAAAACATTTAAGGTTTTGTAAAACAATACAAAAAGGTTAACAAAAATTGGATAAACTCACATTGCTATCTTAGACTTCGCGTAAGGGTTTCTTGGGATTAATCTATAATTTATACAAATGTACATAGGTTAGTATAATAACCCTTTAATAATAGTAATGATACCCTCCCCGAGACGGTATTCCAACAACTACGTCGGGCAGAACCACGACAGTTGTTACGGAACCCTAAATCAATCGGGCAGCTTATCTAACACGAAACTGGGGTTATAATACTTACAACGGAGCAGAACCTCACTAATTAGGGGGGTATAATACCCGCTTAATAAAGCCTATATTCAGAAATTGAGATTGAGAAACGAATTGTGAACGATTTCTGGTTGAACCCGATGGCCTTCTTATATAGTTGCTGAAACTGGCTTTGTCGCGGCCCGCGTAATACATGGGCCGGGCTTACGCGGCCCGTGTTGACTCCAGGTCAACGTATAGCTTGTCCTGGTCATGGCATAGGGTTGCCGTGTGTTGGGCCACGTGGCAGCCCAAGGTTTCGCCACCTTTTTAGTCTCTCGCAGCCCGCGTAAGGGTTAAGGGGTACCTTACGCGACCCGCCTAAACCCCAGAAATTGATTTTTAATTATTTTTAATAATATTCAAGGTATTCGGGGTCCGTTTTCGCATATGGGGTGTATTTTAGGAAGTGTAGGTGTGTCAGGGGTGTTTTAAGAGGGTTGTTATATTTTGGGTATAACTCCTGGATTATTTAATAAAATATATAGTGCACTCACATTAAGTATAATAACCCAATTTCTACTTTATCCCTACGTCACGAGACAGAACCCCAACGAATTTAGGCAGAGCCTTGACATACGTTACGGGGCCCTACGTCACTTGGACAGGGTATCAGTGATCAGGGGCTACAATAGTTAAAATGGGACAGGGCTTTATTATTATTATAGGGGTGTAATTCTAAGAAAATATATATATAATAGATTTAGAGAGGGAGTTTGAAAGAACGAAACTAGCAAAGAAAAAGTGAATCATGGATGATCTATTTATACTCATTTTCTTAGCTTCAAGTTCACGCAAAATGTTGATCTGTTGCCACGCACCCCCCCTTCATTAATTCCTTTTGCTATTGTCCACGTATAGAACTTTGCATTTCAAATTGTGAGATATTAGTTTTTTAATTATTGTATTATTTCATATATTTTATTTCATATGTGGATTATTATTATTATTATTATTATTATTATTAATTTATATATTATAATTAGTTTAACTACTTAACTTATTTGGCGCGTATAACTTATAAAATATGACGTTTTATAAAATGTTGAATATGCCATTAGAACGAGAATAATTTTATCTACATTTGGGTCTAAGTTTTAAAAAAACAGAGTAGGTTCAAATATAAAGTATTTTTATAATTTAATTATTAAACGGTTCCTACGTTTGCCAAAACACCTTATATTTTTATTGGTCAACTTACCCATGATGCATCCTTTTAATAACATAAGTTTTTATATAATTTATATAAATAAAAATTTTGGGAATGTTACATCCTCCCCACCTTATTTTAAATCTCGTCCTCGAGATTCCTTGAAATATGGATGAATATTTTTAGTTAGTTTAGTTTCAAGGTATATTCTGCCCTTTGTTTTGAATTTCACTTTACTTTGACCAGAATTATTCTCTGAGATTCTTATATTTTCAAGAGTTCTGAATGAAAGTACCATTACTGTTAGCGTATATTTTTAGATGTTTCGTGTTTTAGCACAGGTTTCCTAATGCGTCAATATGCTAAGGTAATGCAAGAGGAATTCTTAAATTTTCAATGACGTCCCAACTTAAAGAGTTCATGTCGTTCATCTTGTCGTACGAATTTCGAGACAGATGATCAAACGAAATAATGTTTGATATCGGAATTAGAGACGTATACGAGAGATTCCTAATAAATAAGTCTAAAATTATCATTGACACACTTGTTCATGATTTATTCCTAATTGTCAATCAATATGGTTTTTGGATTTCCTCATATATATACATATCTATATAATATTTCATATACTGTAATATGCACACTATCCATAATGTCAATGTATTTAACAGATTCATTTTTCCAAAAACAAGTCAGACATCAGTTTATGGTACTATTTAGGGAATTTCATAACACATACCCCATCTTATTCGGTCTTGCCGGAGAGGAAACCCCATCTTACCCGGACAAGCTGGAGAGTCTACCGCACCATTCCCAGTTTTTCCGCAGAGGTAACCACATCTTACCCGGACAAGCTGGAGAAGCTACCGTACCATGCCCAGTTTTACCGGAGAGGTAATTATCATGATATTTCCCATAAATAGACTTCTTTCAAATCAGGATTTTGAAAGTACATCGTTTATTATGGTTTGCATCAAGAAACAAGGAAATCAGTATTCTCATGATGGATCATGTTCTAGAACCGAGTAGTACCAATAAACAAGAAATAACAGTGGCCAGGTGTTATTGCTTATTTATCATACTTGCACTTTTCTAGTCATTATCCTCACGGTATACCAATAACTATCACACTTTATCTATGCAAGTAATTATCTTATCTCAAAGCTTTATACTAAGGCATTTTTCTTAGATTCAAGTCTAAATACTGTCCTGGTTGTTACCAGTGAATATCAATATCCTAACTCTTTCATTTAAGCATAGATATTATTATGGTTGTGGTTTTTCTTTTGCTTGGAAAATGAAGTTTTGACAAAAATATAATTGTCTCCATTGACACTGATGTAATGAGTATACTTACAGCTAACTTTATTTATGCATATATAATCTTAGATTCCGTTACAAGGAATATTTCATTGAGACAGATGGCATTTTAAAACATAGTAGGTTTCATGGTTTATTCTTATAATAATTTCATGTTTTCATATAAATTACCAATGATATTTTCTCTTATGTTTATCTTACAGAAGATATTATATTGGGTATACTATCAAGAAATTATATTGGGTATATGCATATATGTGTATAAAATTTCAAATCTCTAGTTAATATTAAACTTACGGAATATATATACACACATATATAAAATAATAACTATACATCCGATGGTAACAATCATCAAGCTTATTTCCATGACTTTATTTTATCATTTTATAAAAGTAGTATATTGAAATAAACTTCTGTTTTAAATTTATTGAACATAATATTTTGGAATTTAAGGATGGATAAATAAAAGATTTAAAGAAATGAATTACTCAAAATATGAACTTTCTGGACTCATGAGAATAAATTTATTTTTAACTAGTAGGTTGAACCATAAAGTATCAAAACTTAACTATTAATTTATTGTATATTATATTATTTATTCAAAGAAGTACTTATGGTAAGTAATACAAAGTTTGACGTTTCTAAAATTGATTCTAAATATATTTGAGTAATATACATGTATTAGAATATGTATGTATATCCCATATACAATAGTAATAGAAATTTTATTTAAAAATATTAAAATTGTAATCTGATTTTTAAATAAAGTTATATAAAAGACAACTGTATTAAATACACATTTGGGTCAATTATATTTATGTGGGGTATCTATTTTAAATTTTAGTTTTGAAAATGAAACAAAACTATAATTTTCAGGGAAATTTTAATGTGCCAGGTAAAATAAATAAATAAGTAAATAAATAAAATACTTAAATTATTAATTTAAGTCGAGTAAGAAAAGGGGTTTTCATTTTGTAACATCTTTTACTTTTAAAATTATTTATTCTATTTTATATATACCGATTGTATAAACCATTAGATCCATCTTTTCTTTTCTTTTATAATATATTGTAAAATAAAATTTATTACTTCTTTTAAATATAATATTCTAAATGGTAGAGAATAAAAACATGATGATTATAAAAATCTTTTGAACATATACTTTCTTTGAATTATGCTATACGTATAAAATTCTACATGTACCCTATGTAGAATAATTTTTAGTTTATATTATATACACGTATAAATATATAAATGTTATTTAAACGGTATGATAATGTATATATATATATATATATATTTCCAATTATTAATACTAAACAATGCAATAGAACAATATAACACGTATTTG
The DNA here is from genome assembly GCA_030545235.1 of Helianthus tuberosus. Classification (NCBI taxonomy): domain Eukaryota; kingdom Viridiplantae; phylum Streptophyta; class Magnoliopsida; order Asterales; family Asteraceae; genus Helianthus; species Helianthus tuberosus. Next base: position 34,055,349 of record CM060358.1, on the reverse strand, counting down.
GATGAGTTATATGATATTATTAATATTTACTATTATAAGTTATGTTATAATCATCAATATTGTACTTTGGTTTATATTTCAACTATAGTTAATAAATATAATAATAATAACTATACCAAATATCTTGTTGTAATATATGAACTTAGTCGATAGGTTAAAACATTTACTTCATAATGATCCTTTATTTACGTTAATCAGTTTATATAATATCTATATTTAAACAATACTGATGACACAGATAAATTAGTTTTAAATAATGTAGATAAAACATTAAAATTATAGTTAAAACTGAAGTTTTTATTGAACAAATAGTCTATTATATATAAATATAAAAGCTATTCTATGATGTTTTGTGACTAAAGTAGTAACTTAACTTTGCTGTTTACTAGAGTATTCTAGTTTGACAAAAATCTTCTCCATTTTTATTTTCTTTTATATATATGATTCATTGTGCCACTATATGTTGAACAACACTATTATCCATTTGGTTTCCATTGTTATTGATGCTTGGATTCTCATTAACCACGTTAATGTTACTCTGGTTATCGTTATTCAGATTTCCTTGATTTCCTTCATCGGCCATCTGAATTTTAAACATTTATCCCGTATTAATATCACAAAATAATATTAATATAGTCAGTCACATGACACGCATTTTTGCCAAAAGCGTCGATCATTGCGACTTTACTCTATTCATATACTATTATGCATCTATTACATACTAGTACTGAAATAAAAATTACAATACCAACTGAAATAGAATTACACTAATAGTAATAGGCATCCGTACACACATATTTTATTTTATTTTTATTTTATTATATTATTATTATTATTATTATTACTATTACCGTCTCCTCCATTATATCTATGGATATGGATTTATCCAAAAATCCATATTGCGCTCATCGTATTTCCATACGAGTCGCTCTCCCACCTGTCGCATTCTCTCACTGCTTTCTAAAATTTCCTCACCAAATGTCCTAAGTTCTTGCACGTTTTCTGCACTCATTGGGGGTGCAGGTTCTAGGACTGGGTTCGGAATCTGGGGTGCGGGTTCCTGATATGGGAGTGAAAGTGCCTGAAATCGATAAGGATCTTCTAAGATCTCCCTGATGTAGTTATCATGGTAATAGGGATCTAAAGGGTCCATACCTGGATAGGCTCCTATATTCTGTATGGATGTGTCTTCATGTATCGGGTAACGTTGCACAAAGTCCCTATTGTCGTCCCACCAGGGATCGTAATTTGGGTCTAGAGGGTTTGGTGCTTGTACCCTAGGGATTTCCTCTGGGTTGAAGTCATGCATCTCCACTTGGTTTTCAGGGTTTTCTATCTCCATGGGTTGGTCTAGGATTAGTGTTTGTGGGGCTACTAGTTGTTCCAGACTTGGGTCAGCAGCAGTTGTAGCTAGGATATGGAAATTGGCTAGGCTTCTATTAAGCATATCCTGTGTATGGGCATCTGTCTTTTGCTTAACGGCTGCTAAGGCTCTTTGCTGTTGCAACTTTCGCATTCTTTTCCTACGTGCAAAGGCTTCCTTACTGAACCATCCTCTTTTCTTATGAGGGAATGGCTCTGTTGACTGAGCTTTAAAAGCAAACATCCCTTCTTCCTGATCAGCAGAATACCCAGAAAGGGCAGGCTGTGATGAGGTACCTTCACTCCTAGGTGAATCAGACAACTGACGACACATGTCTGAGGGTCCTTGATCACTCATACTGTAAACTAACAAATAGTCAAATAACACATAACAAATAAATACAGTTATGCACGTATTTCCGTAATTTATTTCCTAACACAAAATTTAGAATTTAAGTGTCAGCAGAACACTTCTTTGGCTTAGACCAGTGGCTAGGCTCTGATACCACCTTCTGTCGCAACCCTCGATCCTTTATCTGTCCCGGGAACGGGCGGACGCGAACTCAGAGTTTCGGTGGTATCAGCTTGTTAATTTGGCAGCGGAAATTACATCAGGACCGTAGTTAGGAAATGTTTATCAGAGTAAAACCACCATATTTGATATTAATAATCACATGGGTAAAACCCAAGTTTCTTATTATAATACGTTTATAGGGATAAACCCTATTTTATTGAATTTAAAACATCGTCTTTTAGGTAACTTATATAGCCACATTTTTTCCAAGCCTTCAGTGCTCTCCAGCTGGCTTTTTAGTAATTGGCTGTCACATTGTGTTACCTGAAACGCGTTTTAAAAACATTTGTCAGTGGGAAATACTGGTGAGTGAATCCCAGTTTAATCAAGAAACATTTTATTAATTAAAACAGTATTGAGAGCGATCACATTGTTTATTTCTACACAATTACTCATTCAGTACTGTCAATCCTGACTTGTATGTCATATTACACATTGGCTAACTCGTTGTCCAATGGTAACGTACTGTCGTCCCGACTTACTACTCGCAGTAGTAAATTTTGTATACAAAACCCCAACATACCGGCAGTAATTGAAGAACTACAAAGACTCAATCACCGCTTAATCACATTGTAAAACATTTAAGGTTTTGTAAAACATTACAAAAAGGTTAACAAAAATAGGATAAACTCACATTGCTATCTTAGACTTCGCGTAAGGGTTTCCTGGGATTAATCTATAACTTATACAAATGTACATAGGTTAGTATAATAACCCTTTGAAAATATTAATGATACCCTCCCCGAGACGGTATTCCAACAACTACGTCGGGCAGAACCTCGATAGTTGTTACGGAACCCTAAATCAATCGGGCAGCGTATCTAGTATGAAACTGGGGTTATAATACTTACAACGGAGCAGAACCTCGCTAATTAGGGGGATATAATACCCGATTATAACTTCTACTACTTAGAAATTCGTTTAAGAAAGAAATAAATGAACGACGGAAAACGAAAACCCGTTGCTTTCTTATATAGGTGCTGAACTTAACTCTCTCGCGGCCCGCGTAACATGAGAGCAAGGCTTACGCGGCCCGCGTTGACTCCAGGTCAACGTATAGCTTTTCCGGATCATCGCCTAGACCCGCCACGATGATGACACGTGTCATCACCGGGCTGTGCCACTATCCTGATCTCTCGCGGCCCGCGTTAACTTAATGGGGGGTCTTACGCGGCCCGCTTGAACTTAAGAAATCAACGATATCAGGTTTCAACCCTGATACCGCCCACGTAAGTGGTTGGGCTGGGTCCTATGCGGCCCGCCTCAACTTAATAATCAAGTTTTAAATTTTATTTTTAATACTATACTGTATTTCGGGCTCGGTTTTCACATACGGGGCGTATTTAAAGACATATTGGGACATTTTAAAATATACTAGGGTGTCGGAATTATTCGAGAATGTCGGTTTATTGAGGATTGTTACAAAAATACTGGTGAGTGAATCCCAATTTAATCAAGAAATATTTTATTAATTAAAACAGTATTGAGAGCGATCACATTGTTTATTTCTACACAATTAATCATTCAGTACTGTCAATCCTGACTTGTGGGTCATATTACACATTGACTAACTCGTTGTCCAATGGTAACGTACTGTCATCCCGACTTACTACTCACAGTGTAGTAAATTTTGTATACAAAACCCCAACATACCGGCAGTAATTGAAGAACTACAAAGACTCAATCACCGCTTAATCACATTGTAAAACATTTAAGGTTTTGTAAAACATTACATAAAGGTTAACAAAAATTGGATAAACTCACATTGCTATCTTAGACTTCGTGTAAGGGTTTCCTGGGATTAATCTATAATTTATACAAATGTACATAGGTTAGTATAATAACCCTTTGATAATAGTAATGATACCCTCCCCGAGACGGTATTCCAACAACTACGTCGGGCAGAACCACGACAGTTGTTGCGGAACCCTAAATCAATCGGGCATCGTATCTAACACGAAACTGGGGTTATAATACTTACAACGGAGCAGAACCTCACTAATTAGGGGGGTATAATACCCGCTTAATAAAGCCTATATTCAGAAATTGAGATTGAGAAACGAATTGTGAACGATTTCTGGTTGAACCCGATGGCCTTCTTATATAGTTGCTGAAACTGGCTTTGTCTCGGCCCGCGTAATACATGGGTTGGGCTTACGCGGCCCGCGTTGACTCCAGGTCAACGTATAGCTTGTCCTGGTCATGGCATAGGGTTGCCGTGTGTTGGGCCACGTGGCAGCCCAAGGTTTCGCCACCTTTTTAGTCTCTCGCGGCCCGCGTAAGGGTTAAGGGGTACCTTACGCGGCCCGCCTAAACCCAGAAATTGATTTTTAATTATTTTTAATAATATTCAAGGTATTCGGGGTCCGTTTTCGCATATGGGGTGTATTTTAGGAAGTGTAGGGGTGTCAGGGGTGTTTTAGGAGGGTTGTTATATTTTGGGTATAACTCCTGGATTATTTAATAAAATATATAGTGCACTCACATTAAGTATAGTAACCCAATTTCTACTTTATCCCTACGTCACGAGACAGAACCTCAACGAATTTAGGCAGAGCCTTGACATACGTTACGGGGTCGTACGTCACTTGGACAGGGTATCAGTGATCAAGGGCTACAATACTTAAAACGGGACAGGGCTTTATTATTATTATAGAGGTGTAATACTGAGAAAATATTTATATATATATATATATATAATAGATTTAGAGAGGGAGTTTGAAAGAACGAAACTAGCAAAGAAAAAGTGAATCATGGATGATCTATTTATACTCATTTTCTTAGCTTCAAGTTCACGCAAAATTTTGATCTGTTGCCACGCATCCCACCCTTCATTAATTCCTTTTGCTATTGTCCACGTATAGAACTTTGCATTTCAAATTGTGAGATATTAGTTTTTTAATTATTGTATTATTTTATATATTTTATTTCATACGTGGATGATGATGATGATTATTATTATTATTATTAATTTATATATTATAATTAGTTTAACTTCTTCACTTTTTTGGCGCGTATAACTTATAAAATATGACGTTTTATAAAATGCTGAATATGCCATTAGAACGAGAATAATTTTATCTACATTTGGGTCTAAGTTTAAAAAAAACGGAGTAGGTTCAAATATAAAGTATTTTTATAATTTAATTATTAAACGGTTACTACGTTTGACAAAACACCTTATATTTTTATTGGTCAACTTACCCATGATGCATCCTTTTAATAACATAAGTTTTTATATAATTTATATAAATAAAAATTTTGGGAATGTTACATTTGATGACTAAAATTATCAACTTTGTTTTAGCTATACAGAATTAGAGAGTTTTAAAATAGAGATTATAGGGTTTTTAAGACTTGTCAAAATGCTCGATTCCTTTATACCCATTTGGGTTTTCTTAATGACAGGTACCGTTAGGGTTTTTTGTTTGTTTTAAATAATCTCACTTGTTAAAAAGAAAGTTGATAATTTTAGCTAATTATGAATTTTCTTTTAGAAATACAGATTTGGGATGTGTGAAAATAGAGACTATAAACTTTTAAACAGTTTTCAAAGTGCTCGGTTTCTTCATACATCTGGCTTTTTGTTAATGACAGGGTAGCATTTGGGGTTTTTAGGATGAACACATGATCAATTGCGGTGGGGGGGGGGGTGATTTGTGTGTTAATTTTGATTGAGAAAAATAGACTATATAAGTTTTTTAAGGGAGTAGTCTGTTTATTTGAATCTTATGGGTATAGTCTTGAAAGTTACAACAAGACTCTATCCATTCATATAATCCTACCAAAAGCTAATTCTTTAGTTAATCTATCAACATGAAAATACAGGGAAACCTTGATTGAACAAACTTGTATACCCAAATAGCATTTGACTTTAATTATAAAACAAAAATTCAACTAAAGATAGTTAGCCTCTTAAACTGATGCTTTGTTGGATTACGTTTTAATTGGAGTCATCCGCTGTTAGAACTAAAGATCCGAGGAAAAAATGAGCCCAGGTGTTTATAATTACAAAACTTGTGATAAATTATGCTTACGCATTATATTAGATGTTAGTTTATTAATGTTGTTTACAATTAACAAAATGCAGCTAAAAAGACTCGCCGTACGCCGGTTGTCGATAAAGGTAAGCAAGCACATCATGATAAGAAGTTGCAAAAAAGGAAGCTAATAAGTACGTACAAGCATTTTTTTTTTCTTTCACTTGTCTTACAATTATGTTTTGAATAAATAATAAAACAAACTTGTTGTCTCAGTTTCAACAGACAGTGATTTGGACACCCCCGGGGAAAACATGAAGAAAATAAAAAAATGTATGTTTTTTTTATTCTATAGACGTTTCTTCGTTACACTTTTTTTATATCTAATATACATGAACTTTGTAAAAACATTCTAAGCTGATGGCGATGCGCGCGGGCCCGCAACACGTACTAGAGCAGGTACATAACTGTTTTAGACGTGATCTTTAGGAATCTAAATAAATATATGTTTCAATACTTTAATGCTAATTGTTATTAAAATGTATATTTACAGGTCAACAATCACGGGCGGATAGCAAAGAGAACCCCCCTGTCGAAAACTCTTCATCTGTGGTGCTCGCTGACCAAGCTAAACCAGTCAATGACACCCAAGAGAACCCCCCGGTAGTTGATCCAAAGACTACCGATGATCCCGAAGATGATGTAACACCCCGTGTTTTCGGAAGCCAAAGTCAAAGTCAAGGTCAAAGTCAACGACCGGTTCGCGCAATCTGACTTGTAGTAGATTTCTTTTGGATGTTTATTTTAGTTGTATTATGTGGAGTAAGTGTCAATAATTACAATAATCGACGTATGTTACTCGCGAACTATTTGACCTAGAACTATGAACTATAGGAAGTAACAATGCGATAAAGCTTAACGATAATCAAACTATGCTAATCGAATCGACTTCATAATCGCAACTCGAACTACGTATTTTAATTATTGTTATACGTGTGTGTGTGCCTTACGTGTTACCTGCGCATGTTTAATTTTGTATGTTGTGGAAATCAATCGAAACACGAAATGCAATCGAACTCCATCGACATCGGATTCAAATCACTATCGAACTATGATAATTAGTGGAGAAGGGATAGTGCGAGATATGAGTGGTTGGTATTAAAAGTAATTTAACTAGGAAACCCTATCGTATCAAACCGCTCGCAACCGAAATCGAAATATCAAAAATCGTCGCACCGAACACTCGAAACGTGCAGCTGATCGATCAGGCTACCAGCCGATCGAACAGCCAGCCGATCGGACTGCTGTCCGATCGGACAGGCTGTCCGATCGAGCTGCCTGGCCGATCGGCCAGCACTTTCCTCATTTGGCATCCTATAAATACCCCTGTCATTGTCATCCTTTCCACCTTTGGAAACCTCTGTCCGACCAGCACACTTAGCTCATCCTTTTCTCAGATTCCTCTCGATTCCGGTAAGATTTCGTCCTAAATCTTGTACTTTCTTGATCTACACGCACTCCTACACCTTTCTATCTTTCAAATCTTAACTTTTAACCATGAAATCATCAAGATTCAAGTGTCCTAGGATGATGTCATCATGGGTTCTTGAAGAACTTCATGTTTTGGCCTTAACCCACCAAGAATAACTTGGATCTAGCCGATTTCCACATAAACAAACAAAGATCTTTCATAGATCTAAACATATACCCGGTGAAAAGGATTGAAAGATAAATTTTCCAACTTTCTTTCAACTCTTTTTCACTCAATGCCTTCAAACCGATAGAAACGGAGCCTGTGCCGGCTTACAAATCACTCCGGTGGTTGCATGGCTCAAGATCCGGATTCTATCCACGAGGTTAACCGATTTCGGGTTAAACGATAAACTCCGTTCAGAACAGTTCACCAGCCGGATTTGGGTGATTCCTGTCCGACCAGGGGAACTAAGTAAGAAAGAGGGATCTATGGTTCGACTCATTGTCAAAATACCTCGATAAAACGACAAACAATCAGAACAACCAAGTGTTAGACGAATAGGCTGATCAGGTCAGGATACTGACCGATCGGACTGCTGTCCGAACGGACAGCCAGCCGATCGGACAGTCAGCCGATCGAATGGCCAGCCGATCGGTTAACACATGGTCCCACACTTAATCAATTTATTTTGAGGACTAGTATTGAACGAACTGCTATTCGATCGGACTACTGTCCGATCGGATTACTCTTCGGATCATGAGATACTATACTTCAACCCTTAATCGATTTTTCAACATGTTCAATGCACTAGGAGTGCCACCCGATCGAATAGCGTCCGATCAGGTGACACCCTGCTGAGAACTTGTCTTACTAAAATACCTAACCGATCGGGTTGCCGACCGATCGAACAGCCGTCCGATCGACCGACCTGAAGGTTAAAGATATTTCAATGTTTTCAAATGCTACAACGAAAACTTCAAAAGTCAAACCATCATACACAAACACATCCTTCTCAAAGGAAGAAACAATCCACTCGAATAGCCATCCAATCGGCCTACCGACCGACCAGACAGCTGTCCGAGCGGACTGTCAACCGAACGGTCAGCCGTCAGATCGAACTACCGTCCGATCGACCAGTTGTCCGACTCTCCAACACTTGTTTTCCGTTTTACGCGTCGCTTATTATTATGCTATCAATCTATTCAGGCTAACCCTACTCGCTAAGCGCTCCTTTCAATCCATCCACCGCTGTGAGTATACTCGATCCCTTTTTTTTGCTTTATGCACTTTTGGGTGTTACATACGTTACAACTATTCAAATCACATCAAATACACTACTCAATACTATTTGAACGCTAACCATTAATGCATGTTATACGTGACTTATGAATGCTTGTTTGTTATGTTTACACATGGAATGTTGTCTACCTGCCTTAGCAACGATAGTACTATAGTTTGGACTCAGCACCCGTTCACACGGGGGTTGTTAAGGACAATTACTTGCATGGATTATGGTGGTAATCATGTATTGCGAACTGCCTCGGGCAGTCAACCCGCAGTCATTGGTATCGATGGATCTATGTCGATAACTAACGTGCTTCATTTCTCTATGTGTACATGCTGGTTATGCGTAAACGAATTCGAACTCTATATGCTATTATCAAACTTGTATGCTCACCTTTACATTCTATGTATTGACTTTATTTTAACGTATGTGACAGGTGCTTAAGTTGTTTGTATGCCTAGCTCACTGTGAAATCGAGGCTAGGAAAGGTCTAGGATGCTCTCTGCGCAATGATGAAATCGAAGCTAGGAAAAGAGGTCCTAGAAACCAATAAATAAACTATCTATGTATAAATCTGAGTTGTCGGAACAGAGTTATTTGCCTAGATTTTATCTGTAATAATTTGTTTGCTGTTTGAGACATGGTATGGGACATGTTATTTTAAATTAAATAGTAATGATAATTGTTATGGAAACTTCTGGACAATCTGTTTCGCTCAGTGCCATGCCCTGATGATTCCGCCATCGGTTGGGGTGTGACAGATTGGTATCAGAGCCATAACTATAGGGAATGAGGCAAGACACGACCTAGTCCGGGTCGATATCTTAGATACCTAGTCTATAGTTAGGAACCAACAGACCGACTTGTGCATATCCAGTAGGGGCTATGTGCGAGCTTATTCCTCGCTATTCTCGCTACACTATCACTGCACTCGAATTTTTCAACCATAAATAAGCAATTAAGTCGAGATTAGGTGTGAAGACCGCAAACTCTCAACTAAAGTTGCTTAATCAACCCGCATTTTATCTACAAACAAGGAGAATTATGCCAAATCAGGAGTGGAATCCATATTTTAATGAATAATCTCCTCTATTGTAACACCCCAAAAACCCGAATGTTTATATTCGTTAAATGTTAGGATATGGTACATCAAGAATTAATTGACTAGGCTATTTAACCTAATAAAATGAATGATAAAAACTATTTAAAAGATGAAAGTGGTGCCAATCATGTTTTAGTGGTGGAATAAAGTGAAAGTTGGGTTACTAAATAACAAAACACACACACAAACACACATAGTGTGTTCGTGAAAGAGCAGGAGGCTCCCAAGGAGCCAAGAACCCTAACTTTCATCTATTTCATCAAATTGGAAGGCTAAACGAAGCTCAAATTCATAACCAAACACGGATTAATGATCACCTCCTCGTGGGGATCGCAAGGTATGTCTTAAAAGTTAGTTTGGTGATTATGCATGAATCGGGTTATGATGTAAATCACGAATTGGTATGAAATTGAGTATGAGTGTGTGTTAGAATTATCATTTGGAACATGGATTATGCATAAATTAGGTTAATTTGATGTTTAAGGATGAAACCCGTTGGTTATGGTGAAGATGATGACATGGGTAAATCATCTATGTCTAAATTCTTGCTTAATATATATGTATTTTGAGTTGTATGATGGATTCTTGTTAGAGGAATTGAAAGAAATGTGATACTAGTATGTTGATGTTTATGCATGTATGATTCATGTTGATTAGTAGAAGGATTTGATGAATTATGTATGAATTTAGAAGATTGTGCATGAATTAGTTGTACGTGTAACGACTCACACAAAATCGTCCTAAAAACATTCCGTAAGTATGAACCCGGACCCCTGATAAAACAACCCTCATTAAAAGTCCTATTTATATTATTATATTATTCAATAGGAAACCCTAATTGAGACACCCAAGTGATTCTACGCAAACCCTAAAATTTTCAGAACAATCAGAAACAGGATTAGGGCCCCTAAAACTCAGGGGGGGGGGCATTCCCTACTCAACGATTATCCATATAAATCATTAAATAATTCGAATTTATTAAAAACGTCGACTCAGCAGGCCTACTCCCACGCGTGGCTACCCTATAGTGATTTGCTGTCCCATACGGACCGTAACAATGATAACCTTACGGACCGTAAGCTATCATACGGACCGCAACATTGGCAGCCTTACGGTCCGTAAGCTAGGCAGATTTCGTGTATAAATAGCAGGCTGTAGGACTTGATTTCTGGCGATTGAGCGACGTTCAAACTCCAAAATTCCGTCGAGTTATCATCTGAATACTACAATTAACACACACGAAACCCTAATTAAGTATAGCGGGGTGCTGCAGAACAGGGTATTAACTTAATCGCTCTTACGATTCATTATCCGATCGATTAAACTATCCAAGGGATGTTTAAAGTGCCGCCCACATTAGGGTTATACTTTATCGTTCGTCATTAATTTGACGGATTGTCGTTAATTCGATAGATAAAGTATTATACTTTATCGTTCGTTGTTAATTCAACGGATTATCGTTAATTCGATGGGTAAAGTATTATACCTTGTCGTTCATTGTTAATTCAATGGATCATCGTTAATTCGATGGACAAAGTATTGCATTTTGACATTCATTGTGAATTTAATCTCTTGGGTTATCGTAAATGCTGTATTAAGTTATCTACCTAGTTCGTATGCATTAGGTTCCAAGGCTAAGTAATAGGCTAAGCTCTGCTTATACAAATCTGCAATATATCAAAGGCTTATCCGTAGACTAAACTTTATCCGTATAAATCTGCCTGATTATCTGTGAGTCATTCTCTCTTTTTATCAAATCTATTTACAAAATCATGTTTTATTCAAAGTTATAATTACGGGGATTAAGTCTTTGTAATCACCATATTACAGCCGGTATGTGGGGTTTTGTATACATTACTTGATAATCGTCACCATTGGGGCAGCCAGTGGGGGATATGACCATAGCCACAGACACCATTGGACGAATGGGCCAATGGGTCGAGTGACAAGTACCGTGGGTAGTTGGCTTGATATCAGAAACATTGTAATCGCTCTTAATACTGTATATTATAACAAACGGGTCGTTTTAGTAAAATGAATGAACTCACTCAGTATTTCCCGCTGACAAAACCTTTTTAAAACGCGTTTCAGGTAATTACAGTAGATTGGAGTAAGAGATGGATACGACACAAAAAGGCATCAAGAAGTGGCTTATTTTATTAATTAAATTTTTAGAAATATTGTTTTATATAATAAAATTTAACTTTATTAAAGCTACCATTATAAAACATGGGTTTATCCCATTTTTTTTATTAAAATAAAATCCGGTGTTTCTAAACTCTGATATTTTTCCTAACTCACGGTTCTGAGGAAATTTTCGCTGCAACGTTTTCAAAATAAAAATAATCACCGGTACCGCGGGCTGTTCACGACTTCCGATTCCGTCCAGGGTGGGTCAGGGGTCGTGACAGAAGGTGGTATCAGAGCCAACTCAAAAGAGCCACTAAATAAAGCCACTGCTTTACGCCTTTAGGTGTTGTAATAATAATACCTAAATTTATATAAAAGAGTTAGGGGATTAATGTTAATTGGTAGCATTTAGACTCAAACTTAAGAAAAAAATGCCTTAATATTAGCTTCACAATAAACTAAGTATTTGTGTAAACAAATATGATGTATTTTGGTAAATTCATTTCTTTTCTCACAGTTTGTAAGTCCACTCTATTTTCATAGTTTTATCACCTTTTTGTGATATAATTATAATTACAAAAGACTTTTCAAAATCCTAAAATATTTATCAGTTATACTTACAGTAATTAAAATTATATATATTTTCTAATAGAAAGTTAGCTAATAATAGCATAACCACAATCACAATAGAAACTACGCATTAGTAACCATAGCCTATGACTAATATTATTTTAAACATTGAATCATTAATAAAGTTAATAAATGTTTAAAATAAATTTAATTAATATATCCCATAATAAAATAGTCAAGTATAATATATTCTACTATACGGAGATTATATTTTTTTTTTAAATTAAATCAAATAACGATATTACAATTATTTAAGTAAATTAACATATTATATTTGATAAGTTATAGTAGTTTGAAATAAAATGATATATGTCATTCTCTGGGTTAAATGGTTTTGTGCCATAAGTAATATGTTTGATAAAGTAATATCACGGGATAACTAAGTCCAGAATTACTAGTTGAAAGAATGATCAACAGTAATATGACCTGAGTCACTAATTGGAAAAAAATGATCAAATTGACACTGTCACCGGAATCATGTAGTGATCAATATAATAATAAGATATGTTATGGAAATATAAATTTCCTTAATTCTGAATAAAAGTCCTAATAAGATAGGCATTTTTTTACTATTTATGGGAAATAGAAAATTTTCTCCGGCAAGACTGGGTATGAGGTAATAAGACTCTCCAGTTTGTTCGGATATATTAGAATTACCGCTCCGGCGCGAATCGGATAAGACGGAATATATAATATGTCACACGAGTGACAAGATTTCCCTAAATAGTATCATAATCAGATATTTGACTGGTTTTGGAAAAATAAATTTATTAAATACATTTACCTAATAGATGAAATGTTTAATTCAGCATGTAAAAAAAAAAATAAAAAAAAAAATAAAAAATAAAAAAAAAATGTGATTATATAGATCTATAAGAAATTCCAAAAGTCAAGTAAGAATAAAGCACTTGCATCTGTGTCTAGATTTCTTTATTAAGAATCTCTTTTCCGATTATTTCGTTTAATTATCTGCCTAATAACTTGAGCGACAATAATAATAATAAAAAAAAAAAAAAACCCATTAAGTTGGGATACCATTGAAAGTATAAAGAATTTCTAATACGTTACCATAAACTATTAACGCAAGTAAGAAGTATGAAAAGTTGTGCTAATGCACATGAAAATTTAATTATAAGTCCGCAGACGTTAAAATATATCACACACAACTTTCGAGGCAAGATCTTTGGAAAATATAAATTGGGCACAATAACTCTAATGTTAAAATTCTGTCAGTAGAAGAACTAAAAACAGCACTTTGTCACATGATCCTACAAGCAACATAAAATTTCGCTGAGGTATATTAGAACAAGATTTCACAAAAACATCGGTGCACAGTCTAATCAGAGTCATAAGTATTAGCACTGAAAAAGGAGTCATATACTTTTGCAAATTCTCTATTTTCATTTTATTTTTGACATTCCCTGATAATATCATTTAAATAACGGTTATCATTCAAAATTCCAGATAGAAATTCTTATATTTCTTTTGTTGAAAATTCTGACTTCTGCATATAAAAAGTTGACTTTCGCATTTCTACTTTTCCTAACGGTCATCATACCAGAAGGATTTATTTCATAGTAGCGGATATTGATTCATTTCATTTCTTGGTAAATCCACACATGCACCGTTTGTTACACATATGGTTCGTGTAATTTCTAAATTTCCACTAAAAGGATTCATTCTAATTTGTCGTTTTATCCAAACTCAAATATCCTTTAGTTAGACTTGATTTTGGTACGGTAAACCACATTATTGCTAAACAATGACTCAGAATATCAAGTCAATAAATTTTTGAAAACTCAATTTTCTTTGATATCCATGGTTTCTATTATGACCATATCCGAACTTTCTTATTTAAACTCGTTTTGTTTAAACCGATTTCAGTTGTTTAAACCTGCTCATTTCAAATTCCCATATGATGGATTTAAAGATATCATATTCTCCAACAAACACTTCAATTCTCTAGAACTATAAAATGCCTAATTGGTCTTCGACTTCACTAAAATCATTTCTTTGATCACGGTCACCTTGTACTAACGTTTTCATAAAATTTAAAACTTGCACTAATCTCATTTTATATATATCATATACGAATATTTATAAAAGTTATCTTAACACAAATCGTGTGATAAGATAATGATACACAAGTTCCTGTCATATTTTAATATATCTTATATCTCTTAAATGAATTTTTTACAAATATCAATCTAGCCTTTCGTGATACTTATTACTTTAACATCTTCAATCGAAAAACATTATTTTTGGAAACTTACATAAGTGATTACCTAATAGTATTACTATATTCTTATTAGTCACCATAAGGAGGATAAGCAAATACTTAGTCAAAATAAGTGAGTGACTTATAATAAAAAGTACCAAATTTATTGTGCTTATATTTAACTAAAATGGAAATTTTCACAAACTAGGCACTTAGCTCGATTGGCTAAGAGCGCGAAAGGGTATGGCCTAGACCCGGGTTCGATCCTGGGGACGGCCAATTTCACCATTTTTATTAGAAATTTTTCCATTTAAGTATGTAATACTAATATCAGTTTTATTATTAGTAAGAAAATATTAATAATAATAATAAGTGTTAATATTATTTTAAAATACTAGGATTATTGTCAAGGGCAGATATTGGGTAACCTAGCCTTAGTTAGGCATGGATTGGCCACCTATGCTTAAACAAGGCAGCACTAACCAATATCCAACCATGATAATGACTAGTCACCATACATATTTAGTAAATTTTAATTTTATATGGAAATATATATACATGGGAGAAAGATATATTTTCATAAAACAATACCAGAATTAGAGGGACGAATAAAATTATATAAATAATTATGTATCACATATTTTGTAGTAACTATGTACCATAACACTCGGGTAAAAAAAAAAAAAAAAATAACCATATAAGAATAATACAAAAGTCATCAACTACGCTGGGTTAAGGGAACCTTATACTATATAAGAATAGTCTCTGTTTTCACTTATTTACAATATTTGTAAATACATTCACAAAAGTTATATGATTTCCAAAGGCAAATAAGTAATCCCATAGAATCAACCCACTAAGTATAATATATGTATAAATATTTTGTATAATAAATATTTTTACCAATCTTATTTAACGTTATAAATAATAAATGATTTCTTTTACAAAATAATATTTTGTAAACATAATGACTTCATTACGGTATTTTGTAATATATCTTACATAGTATGATAAAATACTAAAATAATATTTATTTAAAAGTGGTGACCATTTACATATAGTAAAAAAAAAAAAAAATGCATAACAAATAATATATATATTCAAATTGCTTTACAAAAGTATAATGGTTGGTTAAACCAAAATAATTTGTTCTTATTATATTTCAATTTCTAGGAAATAGTATGAAAAGTATAGTCATTAAAAGTATACTATCACATTGTTTCACAATTAAAACAACTTGGAACTTTAATTAATGATACACTAACTCTATTATCTTTTGATATATCTTTGCAATTCATTCCTTTCAGCACTTTGATTTCTCATATCATAAATATTTGACAAATCATTTTTCATGCTTTTATTTCATTTGAAATCTGTCAATTCTAAATCTTCTTCAGTTGCTAATCAAAGTGAACTTCCTTTTGACAGAGAATTTCATTGATTTTAAAAGTCCTTTCCATTCATTTGATCATATATCTTTTGACTTGAACCTAGTTATCTTGGAAATTATATCATTTCATTTCATTCGTTTATCATCGATTTCTCGAACTAATTCAGTTAAACCATTGAATCCTATTTATTATACAATTCATATTCATAAAATTTAAATATTTCAATTCTGGGTTATCTACCCTAATACTATTAACTAAAAGGTGACATAATTCCAAAAGAAATATCATAACCCAAATACACTTGGAAGCTGGAATCTGAGATGAAGAAAAAAAAGTATTCCTATTTATTCCAGTAAATCTTGAGGACAAGATTTTTATTAAGATGGGTAGAATGTAACGACTCACACAAAATCGTCCTAAAAACATTCCGTAAGTATGAACCCGGACCCCTGATAAAACAACCCTCATTAAAAGTCCTATTTATATTATTATATTATTCAATAGGAAACCCTAATTGAGACACCCAAGTGATTCTACGCAAACCCTAAAATTTTCAGAACAATCAGAAACACGATTAGGGCCCCTAAAACTCAGGGGGGGGGGGGGGGGGGCATTCCCTACTCAACGATTATCCATATAAATCATTAAATAATTCGAATTTATTAAAAACGTCGACTCAGCAGGCCTACTCCCACGCGTGGCTACCCTATAGTGATTTGCTGTCCCATACGGACCGTAACAATGATAACCTTACGGACCGTAAGCTATCATACGGACCGCAACATTGGCAGCCTTACGGTCCGTAAGCTAGGCAGATTTCGTGTATAAATAGCAGGCTGTAGGACTTGATTTCTGGCGATTGAGCGACGTTCAAACTCCAAAATTCCGTCGAGTTATCATCTGAATACTACAATTAACACACACGAAACCCTAATTAAGTATAGCGGGGTGCTGCAGAACAGGGTATTAACTTAATCGCTCTTACGATTCATTATCCGATCGATTAAACTATCCAAGGGATGTTTAAAGTGCCGCCCACATTAGGGTTATACTTTATCGTTCGTCATTAATTTGACGGATTGTCGTTAATTCGATAGATAAAGTATTATACTTTATCGTTCGTTGTTAATTCAACGGATTATCGTTAATTCGATGGGTAAAGTATTATACCTTGTCGTTCATTGTTAATTCAATGGATCATCGTTAATTCGATGGACAAAGTATTGCATTTTGACATTCATTGTGAATTTAATCTCTTGGG
The DNA here is from genome assembly GCA_030545235.1 of Helianthus tuberosus. Taxonomy (NCBI): domain Eukaryota; kingdom Viridiplantae; phylum Streptophyta; class Magnoliopsida; order Asterales; family Asteraceae; genus Helianthus; species Helianthus tuberosus. Next base: position 34,037,942 of record CM060358.1, on the reverse strand, counting down.
TTATCGTAAATGCTGTATTAAGTTATCTACCTAGTTCGTATGCATTAGGTTCCAAGGCTAAGTAATAGGCTAAGCTCTGCTTATACAAATCTGCAATATATCAAAGGCTTATCCGTAGACTAAACTTTATCCGTATAAATCTGCCTGATTATCTGTGAGTCATTCTCTCTTTTTATCAAATCTATTTACAAAATCATGTTTTATTCAAAGTTATAATTACGGGGATTAAGTCTTTGTAATCACCATATTACAGCCGGTATGTGGGGTTTTGTATACATTACTTGATAATCGTCACCATTGGGGCAGCCAGTGGGGGATATGACCATAGCCACAGACACCATTGGACGAATGGGCCAATGGGTCGAGTGACAAGTACCGTGGGTAGTTGGCTTGATATCAGAAACATTGTAATCGCTCTTAATACTGTATATTATAACAAACGGGTCGTTTTAGTAAAATGAATGAACTCACTCAGTATTTCCCGCTGACAAAACCTTTTTAAAACGCGTTTCAGGTAATTACAGTAGATTGGAGTAAGAGATGGATACGGCACAAAAAGGCATCAAGAAGTGGCTTATTTTATTAATTAAATTTTTAGAAATATTGTTTTATATAATAAAATTTAACTTTATTAAAGCTACCATTATAAAACATGGGTTTATCCCATTTTTTTTATTAAAATAAAATCCGGTGTTTCTAAACTCTGATATTTTTCCTAACTCACGGTTCTGAGGAAATTTTCGCTGCAACGTTTTCAAAATAAAAATAATCACCGGTACCGCGGGCTGTTCACGACTTCCGATTCCGTCCAGGGTGGGTCAGGGGTCGTGACAGTACGTTATGCTTAAAAGGTGGTACGCACACCAATGGTGTGATAAGACGTATTTAGTATCGTCCGTATAGTCTATTATGATGTTACGAGTATATGATGATAAGTAGGAAAGTTAAATTAATGAACTGTTGACTTTCAGAAAGTCAACTATGCATATGAAGTACGATGTAACTAGTTGTCGTAAAGGTAGGATTATAGGAAGTGGTATGGTGCCTGTTATGTCGATATGTATTAAATGGAATGACATGATGAATTACATGCGTTAACGGGATATGAATTTGGTTGTATGTTTTATGTTAGCTGGAATCGACTTATGAAAGTCAAATGTGAAACATGTTATTGATATGGTCATGAGTATATACAATGATGTAAGCTAACGAGAATGCGATGTGGGTGATATGAAAGTATAGGAATCATATCAAGGCGGACTCAAGCATGATTGACTAACGGGTCAAGAGAAGGCAAGGAAGCGGATAGGAACGCAGATGCATAAGGTAAATGATTTCTGTAATCACCTCTTAGTACGATTAAGTAATATACTGTTTAAATTAATTAAACATGATGTTTGAGGTCAAATATGTGTTAAAGTCCTTCGTCATAAATGATTGAGTTAAGGTTGACCAAAATGCCCTTGATGGGTATTTTGGGCGAACGATCTTAAAAGTAGTTTAGTAATAAGTTATTTGATGAGTATAATGTTTTGAACAAGTATGGAAGCGAGAAGTATGGTCTTGGTATGTCATAAACCAATTAATGCGCAAATACCCATAACGGGTCAAATAATTAGAATGTGATAATAAGTCGATAGAGCGTAAGATAAGAATTTCCTTAATCCGGATGTGGGATTTTAAATTTATATGATAGAATGTGAATTTACAAGCATGTAGGAAGAAACGGGAGGTTAAACGGGTAAACGGTTCGAAAGTTATGCGCGTTTTAGTGCGTTCGGACGATTAAACGGATCTGCAGGAAAAATGCAATTTAGAGAGGCCGTCGCCGACGGGCAAGGAGGCCGTCGCCGACGGGCTCTGGTTTGGCCTTTTTCTTCCGACGGGTTAACTCACTGGCGATGGGCTTAATGGCGCGACGGGCATATTTACAACCCGTCGCCGACGGCTTGGGGTCCCGTCGGCGACGGGCTCTTGTTTGTGAGCTTTTTATTTTTCGCGTCTTGTGTTTCCGGTTGAACCGTAACGTGTCCTGGTGCTTCGGTTTTCGACCCGGTGGCATGTAAAGCTCCCTAACCTTGTCAAACCGGCAACGCATATTTTGGATTAAAAGCAGGTTATCCGAAATTAAAACTTATGTAAAATCATCAAGTTATAATGTATATATGAAGCTACGTGTGACAGTATGTATATATGAAGCTACGTGTGACAGTATGTATGTATGTGATGATGTAGGAAAAGTATGTACGTATGTGGATGTGTATGTATGTATGTATGTATGTGGGTGTGTATGCATGTATGTATAAGGGTATGTACGAGTGTATGCATGTATGTGATGATATAGGAAAAGTATGTACGTATGTGGATGTGTATGTATGTATGTATGTATGTATAAGGATATGTACGAGCTTATGCATGTATGTAAAGATGTAGGCATGGTATGTACGTATGTAGTTGTGTATGTAAGTACGTATGAAGGCATGTATGAGTGTATGCACGTATGTAAAGTTGTAGGAAAGGTATGTTTGTACGTAGATGTGTGTGTATATATGTATAAGGGTATATACGAGTGTATGTATGCATGTATGTGATGATGTAGGAAAGGTATGTACGTATGTGGAAGTGTATGTATGAACGTATAAAGATATGTACGAGTGTATGCATGAATGTAAAGATGTAGGAAAGGTATGTACGTATGTAGTTGTGTAGGTATGTATGTATAAAGACATGTATGAGTGTATGCACGTATGTAAAGCTGTAGGAAAGGTATGAATGTATGTAGATGTGAATGTATGTTTGTATGTAAGTACGTATGTATGTATGATTTAGACACATTGAGCGTTAATGTTATTAATGGTGTACCTTGAGAATGAAAAGTAATGCAGGTACATTATTGAAGCCTCACCAGGAAATGGATACGCAGATGAAATGCTTAAAGTTTGAAAAATGACGAAATATGAAGTGAACATGAATGAATCTTATTCATATAATGTGTGCTAATGTTACGAATGAATGTGGTGGGTGCAGGTTATACAGATTACAGGTGATCATCACAAGGATTAGAGATCGAAGACCGAGTCACGAGATAGATTGTACGGGATTAATTGAGTATGTACTATTAGTAAACAGGACTTATGCCTTATTTTTGTAAAAGACACATATTAAAATGAACCTTCAAGTAAGTCAATATGTTTGAAATGAAAGAAATTTTATAGCACGATTTTTCCGCTGCGACTTTTTGTCAATTACGAATTAGGGTCTAACATCTATTTTATTAAAACATAGACGAAGTTGTTAAGCTAGGGGTGAGACCCTAACCTTGACGACTTGTTCCGCTCATTTTACAAACTCTCACCAAAGTCTCGACGGACTCCAACGACCTGAAGTCACAATACGACTAACGGGATGTGTGCCAAATGCCCAAGAATCGAGGCAAAGGCATAGTCCTGAAGGTCAAATGTGCACAACGGATCCTTGCGAATAGTCGAATCACTTTGGTTAGTCGAAGTCTACTAGCCGCAGACAATCTATTTCTCGATTTTTATATTTTCGATTCTGAGCCCACAACTGCTGACTCTGATGATTCGTTGATTTTATGTGTTATATGTGTGTTTACCTGTTTATGTGTTTAAATTTTGGAAATTCACTCGATTTTTGCTTTCACATCGATCGACACATACGACTCGCACTGCATTTCTATCCCAAAACGTTAACAAGTCGTTGAATTATGGACGACCTTATGCTACGATATACACTATACTACGCTAATCGATGTACTAGACGGGACCGTTATATTCGAGCAAATCGCAGACTTTAAATAATAGGTTTCTGTATTCTGACCGCCTCTGTGATTACATGCGTATGTGGTTATGTGTTTCTGTGCTCTACGTGCTTATGTGATTATGTGATTCTGTGTTCTACATGGTTATGTGTCTATGTGTTTACATGATTATGCATGTTCCTGAGCTTTAGTAAGTAGTAGACGTGAGAGGTGAGATTCGAATACAATGTGTTGAGTCCTGTGACGATGTCGGTTGCAGACAATGTCATCTGGATCCCGTCATTCCTTACTTTCTCATCAAGAAAAGAGAGACAAACGCCTTGCTGCCATCATCGCTAAAAGTGTAGCAAAGGCTGTGAGTGATGTCTACGAGAACGTCAGCAAGTCGTCTGAAGAGTCAAGAACCGAAGCTCCTAAAGCTACCACCAAGGCTTTCAATTTCAAGCAATTCAAGTCGTGTGGGCCAAAAGAATTCACTGGTGAGGGAGGTCCTACTGCACTATTCCAATGGTTTGATTCCATTGAGGTCACTCTACGGCAGAGTGGTTGCCCCGATGACCTCCGAACTCTGAATGCTACCGGCGTTTTCCAGTCCCGTGCACTAGACTGGTGGACGGCCGAGAGAAACAAGCGAGGGAACGATGTAGCCTACGGTCTGTCGTGGGACGAACTCAAGGAAGTCATGCTGGAAGAATTATGCCCTCCTCATGAACGTCAAAAGCTAGAGGATGAATTTTGGCACATACAACAAAAGGATGGTGAAAATACTGCACTCACTGCTCGCTTCAAACAGCTCAGCATCATCTGTCCCGATCAGGTCAAGACCCCAGACATGGCAATCAAGAAGTATATCCGAGCCCTGCCTGACTGTGTTGCTAATTTCGTGCAAGCGGCTAAGACTACGACGATCGAAGAAACTTATCTACTGGCCGCTGAAATCAACGACAAGCGGGTCAAGGCCGGTGTCTGGGATAAAACTTCAAAGCACCTGCATCAAGCTACCACCGTCGCACCAACTGCTGAAACCACCACCTCATCGAGCAACAAGAGGAAGAACAAGAGAAAGAACAGCTCCAGCAACAAGAACTGTGCGATCACTGCTGCACCGATTCAAGCTGTACCAGCCCAACAACGTCAAGTAGCGGCGCCTGTGGCAAATGCACCGCCTGCAAAGCGTGCATACACTGGGCCACACCCGCTCTGCCCTACTTGTACCTACCACCACCCGACTGCCATTGCTTGCCGATTTTGTGCTCATTGCAATATGTACGGCCATTTTACTACCAACTGCCGTGTTCGACAAGCTCTACTCACCGCCCCTCAGGGTCAACAAGCTCCTCCGGCACCCGCGATCAAAGCCAGAGCCTGCTTCGCATGTGGCGATCCTAACCATTTCGCCAACATGTGCCCGAACAGGGTTGTGAAACAAGAGCCCCAGCAGCAGCAGCCTCAACAGCAGCAGCAACACCAGCAGCAACAACAACAACAAGCAGCACACGCACGAACTTTCAACATCAACGTGCGTCAAGCCCAAGCCGACAACAACGTGGTCAATGGTACGTTCCTTGTGAATGGTATTTATGCTTCATGTTTGTTTGATATTGTAGCCGATAATTGCTTCGTGTCGTTCGAATTCGAGAAACTCCTTAGTCGTAAACGCTCCCAACTCTCCTCGACATTCGATGTTGAAGTCGCTATCGGAAGAACCGTTGCCGTCAATTCTGTTCTTCGTGATTGTACTCTTGAGCTCAACAATCACATCTTTCCAATCAACCTCATTCCGATGCAACTCAGAAGTTTTGACATCATAGTAGGCATGGAATTCCTTCGTGAAAACCATGCTGAAGTGGTGTGCTTCGACAAGATGATTCGATTCTCGCTGGCGAATGGTGATCTATTGTGTGTGTACGGTGATACTACTTCGAAAGGTCTCAAGCTCATGTCATGTGTTCAAACTAGCAAGTATCTCCGCAAGGAATACAGGGCTTTCTTGGCTAACATTGTAGTAGCGGAGAAGGAAAAGAAAGAAAAGATGGAAGTAAAAGACGTTCCAGTGGTTCGAGAATTTCCTAATGTTTTTCCAGAGGATCTTCCCGGACTACCGCCAAGTCGTGATATCGACTTTCGTATCGACCTCATTCCTGGAGCCAACCCTATTGCCAAAGCTCCTTATCGACTCGCACCATCTGAAATGCATGAACTTTCAAACCAACTCCAGGAATTACTTGAGAAAGGCTTCATTCGCCCGAGCACCTCTCCTTGGGGCGCACCGGTCCTTTTCGTCAAAAAGAAGGATGGGTCGTTCAGGATGTGTATCGACTATCGGTAATTGAATAAGCTAACTATCAAGAACCGCTATCCCCTACCCCCTACCTCGCATCGATGATTTGTTTAATCAGTTACAAGGTGCTACGTGCTTCTCGAAGATCGATCTACGCTCAGGATATCACCAGCTACGTATTCAAGAGGAGGATATACCTAAAACCGCTTTTCGCACTCGTTACGGTCACTACGAATTCGTTGTTATGCCTTTTGGTTTAACCAACGCACCCGCGGTTTTCATGGATCTGATGAATCGCGTGTGTAAACCATATCTCGACCGTTTCGTCATCGTATTCATCGACGATGTCTTGATCTATTCCAAATCGAAAACTAAACACGCGCAACATCTACGTTTGGTTCTCGAGCTACTCCAGGGGAACCAACTCTATGCCAAGTTCTCCAAGTGTGCATTCTGGTTGGAGGAAGTTCAGTTTCTGGGTCAAATTGTTAATAGTCAAGGTATTCACGTCGATCCTGCGAAGATTGAAGCTGTTAAGAGTTGGATTACGCCTAAGAACCCGTCCGAAGTTCGTTCTTTTCTCGGACTAGCGGGTTATTATCGACGATTCATCGAAGGATTCTGAAAGATCGCTGTACCACTTACCGCTCTCACGCACAAAGACAAGCCTTTTGTTTGGGGAACCGAACAAGAGTCTGCCTTCCGAACCCTCAAGCATAAGCTCTGCAACGCTCCTGTTCTCACATTGCCCGACGGAAACAACGATTTCATTGTCTATTTTGATGCTTCCAACCTTGGTCTTGGTTGTGTCCTTATGCAGCGGGACAAGGTTATAGCGTACGCATCTCGTCAGCTCAAAATCCACGAGAAGAACTATACAACCCATGATCTCAAGCTAGGCGCAGTTGTTTTTGCGTTAAAGATTTGGCGACACTACCTGTACGGTACCAAGTGTACGATCTTCACCGATCATAGGAGCCTACAACATATCTTTAATCAGAAGGAACTTAATATGCGTCAACGCCGATGGGTAGAACTTCTCAACGATTACGACTGTGAGATTCGTTATCACCCAGGCAAAGCAAATGTTGTTGCCGACGCACTCAGCAGACGGAGCTATCTGCTTAGCACTCGTAATGTTCAAGCCCAACACGATCTCGAAACCCTCATTCGCGAAGCTCAGCATGCATGTTTTAATGAATGCACACTGAAGAAGGAAAGAATCTACCACGATGGAGCCCAGCTTGTGAGCAAAATCAAATGGGATATTCCACTTTCTGGACCGAATTTGGATTCCCAAAAACCGATTTGCGACAAATCTTGATGGACGAAGCCCACAAATCCCGGTATTCTATTCATCCCGGTGCCGACAAAATGTACCAGGATCTTCGCTACAAGTACTGGTGGCCCGACATGAAAAGGGATATTGCCCTCTACGTTGGAAAATGCCTGAAATGTGCAAAAGTCAAGGCTGAACATCAAAGACCCTCTGGCTTACTCGAACAACCACCGATCCCCATGTGGAAGTGGGAGAGTATAGCTATGGACTTCATAACCAAGCTACCACACACGTCATCAGGTCACGACAGCATTTGGGTTGTGGTTGACCGTTTGACTAAATCTGCTCACTTTTTGCCAATATGGGAAGACTACAAGGTAGAACGATTAGCCCGAATCTACACCGACGAGATCATTTGTAATAATGGTACGCCTCGCGACATCATCTCTAATCGTGATGCTCGGTTTACCTCGCGACTGTGGGAAACATTTCAGACGGCACTCGGTACATCGCTCAATCTAAGTACCGCTTTCCACCCTCAAATTGACGGTCAGACTGAAAGAACGATTCGTACTCTTGAAGACATGCTCCGTTCGTGTGTCATAGACTTCGGTGGTAATTGGGATAAATACTTGCCGTTAGTCGAATTCTCGTACAACAACAGCTACCATTCCAGCATTCAAATGGCACCATTCGAGGCTTTATATGGAAGAAGATGTCGATCGCCTATTGTGTGGCACGAGACCGGCCATTCGCAATTAACCGGTCCTGAGTTATTACAAGAAACGACAGACAGAATTTTCCAAATTCGAGACAACCTGGTAAAAGCTTTGAATCGACAGAAAAGTTATGCCGATAGATGACGCAAGCCCCTTGACGTTGGTGACTACGTACTCCTAAAGGTATCACCTTGGAAGGGTGTGGTCCGATTCGGCAAGAAAGGAAAGCTCGCGCCTCGATATGTTGGACCTTTTAAGATTCTGGAAAGGATCGAAAAAGCCGCCTACATACTCGAACTACCGAAGGAACTTAGTAACGTCCACCCGACTTTCCACGTTTCGAACCTCCGAAAGTGCCTGGCTGAGCATGATCTAATTGTACCTCTCGATGACCTTCAAGTAAACAAAACACTACACTTCGTGGAAAAGCCTGTCGAAATCATGGATCGCCAAACCAAGCAGCTCAGACGCTCGCGCATTCCTATCATGAAAGTCCGATGGGAAGGCAAACGAGGCACAGAGTTCACTTGGGAACTCGAAAACGACATGAAGGCGAAGTACCCGCAGTTATTCAAGGAGAAAGTCTAGAGAGAGAAAGTGATTCACGGTGTTGTACAACTTCCAGCCTAATTTCAGGACGAAATTCCCTAAACAAGGGGAGGCTGTAACACCCCGAGTTTTCGGAAGCCAAAGTCAAAGTCAAGGTCAAAGTCAACGACCGATTCGCGCAATCTGACTTGTAGTAGATTTCTTTTGGATGTTTATTTTAGTTGTATTATGTGGAGTAAGTGTCAATAATTACAATAATCGACGTATGTTACTCGCGAACTATTCGACCTACGACTATGAACTATAGGAAGTAACAATGCGATAAAGCTTAACGATAATCAAACTATGCTAATCGAATCGACTTCATAATCGGAACTCGAACTACGTATTTTAATTATTGTTATACGTGCGTGTGTGTGCCTTACGTGTTACCTGCGCATGTTTAATTTTGTATGTTGTGGAAATCAATCGAAACACGAAATGCAATCGAACTCCATCGACATCGGATTCAAATCACAATCGAACTATGATAATTAGTGGAGAAGGGATAGTGCGAGATATGAGTGGTTGGGATTAAAAGTAATTTAACTAGGAAACCCTATCGTATCGAACCGCTCGCAACCGAAATCGAAATATCAAAAATCGTCGCACCAAACACTCGAAACGTGCAGCTGATCGATCAGGCTACCAGCCAGCCGATCGGACTGCTGTCCGATCGGACAGGCTGTCCGATCGAGCTGCCTGGCCGATCGGCCAGCACTTTCCTCATTTGGCATCCTATCATTGCCATCCTTTCCACCTTTGGAAACCTCTGTCCGACCAGCACGCTTAGCTCATCCTTTTCTCAGATTCCTCTCGATTCTGGTAAGATTTCGTCCTAAATCTTGTACTTTCTTGATCTACACGCACTCCTACACCTTTCTATCTTTCAAATCTTAACTTTTAACCATGAAATCATCAAGATTCAAGTGTCCTAGGATGATGTCATCATGGGTTCTTGAAGAACTTCATGTTTTGGCCTCAACCCACCAAGAATAACTTGAATCTAGCCGATTTTCACATAAACAAACAAAGATCTTTCATAGATCTAAACATATACCCGGTGAAAAGGATTGAAAGATGAATTTTCCAACTTTCTTTCAACTCTTTTTCACTCAATGCCTTCAAACCGATAGAAACGGAGCCTGTGCCGGCTTACAAATCACTCCAGTGGTTGCATGGCTCAAGATCCGGATTCTATCCACGAGGTTAACCGATTTCAGGTTAAACGATAAACTCCGTTCCGAACAGTTCACCAGCCGGATTTGGGTGATTCCTGTCCGACCAGGGGAACTAAGTAAGAACGAGGGATCTATGGTTCGACTCGTTGTCAAAATACCTCGATAAAATGACAAACAATCAGAACAACCAAGTGTTAGACGAATAGGCTGATCAGGTCAGGATACTGACCGATCGGACTGCTGTCCGAACGGACAGCCAGCCGATCGGACAGTCAGCCGATCGACTGGCCAGCCGATCGGTTAACACATGGTCCCACACTTAATCAATTTATTTTGAGGACTAGTATTGAACAAACTGCTGTTCGATCGGACTACTGTCCGATCAGATTACTCTCTAGATCATGAGATACTATACTTCAACACTTAATCGATTTTTCAACATGTTCAATGCACTAGGAGTGCCACCCGATCGAACAGCCGTCCGATCAGGTGACACCCTGCTGAGAACTTGTCTTACTAAAATACCTAACCGATCAGGTTGTCGACTGATCGAACAGCCGTCCGATCGACCGACCTGAAGGTTAAAGATATTTCAAAGTTTTCAAATGCTACAACGAAAACTTCAAAAGTCAAACCATCATACACAAACACATCCTTCTCAAAGGAAGAAACAATCCACTCGAATAGCCCTCCGATCGGCCTACCGACCGACCGGACAGCTGTCCGAGCGGACTGTCAACCGAATGGTCAGCCGTCAGATCGAACTACCGTCCGATCGACCAGCTGTCCGACTCTCCAACACTTGTTTTCCGTTTTACGCGTCGCTTATTATTATGCTATCAATCTATTCAGGCTAACCCTACTCGCTAAGCGCTCCCTTCAATCCATCCACCGCTATGAGTATACTCGATCCCTTTTTTTGCTTTATGCACTTTTGGGTGTTACATACGTTACAACTATTCAAATCACATCAAACACACTACTCAATACTATTTGAACGCTAACCGTTAATGCATGTTATACGTGACTTATGAATGCTTGTTTGTTATGTTTACACATGGAATGCTGTCTACCTGCCTTAGCAACGATAGTACTATAGTTTGGACTCAGCACCCGTTCACATGGGGGTTGTTAAGGATAATTACTTGCATGGATTACGGTGGTAATCATGTATTGCGAACTGCCTCGGGCAGTCAACCCGCAATCATTGGTATCGATGGATCTATGTCGATAACTAACGTGCTTCATTTCTCTATGTGTACGTGCTGGTTATGCGTAAACGAATTCGAACTCTATATGCTATTATCAAACTTGTATGCTCACCTTTACATTCTATGTATTGACTTTATTTTAACGTATGTGACAGGTGCTTAAGTTGTTTGTATGCCTAGCTCACTGTGAAATCGAGGCTAGGAACGGTCTAGGATGCTCTCTGCGCAGTGATGAAATCGAAGCTAGGAAAAGAGGTCCTAGAAACCAATAAATAAACTATCTATGTATAAATCTGAGTTGTCGGAACAGAGTTATTTGCCTAGATTTTATCTGTAATAATTTGTTTGATGTTTGAGACATGGTATGGGACATGTTATTTTAAATTAAATAGTAATGATAATTGTTATGGAAACTTCTGGACAATCTGTTTCGCTCAGTGCCATGCCCCGATGATTCCGCCATTGGTTGGGGTGTGACAGATGATCCTATAGATGATGATTACTCTTGTTACTCTCCAAACACTCTTGTCTCGTGGGCCAACCACAACCCGTGGGAGAGTGAGCTTAGCCCAGAACCACTCAGCACTGAAATTGAATATGGCACTCCAAGATCGTTTCTTGACTAAAAAGTGGTGTTTACGTGAAGTTCCTAGTATGTGTGTGAAAAAAAAATGTGCCCCAATTTTCCCTCTCTCATGCAATATAGGGGCTACTTTCCTTATCCTATGTTGTTTACCATATCTAGTGTTAAAGTTATTATGTACTCAACTATTGTGTTAAATCTATGTTTTTCCAATCTATGTTATTCAAAAAATCGTGTCGTTATTATATGATTTAAACAAATACTGACTTCTAACATAACGAAAAACTAAAAAAAAGTTGATATCTTAAAAAAAGCTTACATAAGTTACACACTTTAGGAAAAAATAATAAATAAAAAAGAGTCACATGATCAAATCTAAAAAAACATACAACGTTGTCATGAAAAAAAAAGATATTCAAGCAACCATCAACAAAAGCACATGATCAAACACACATAGAGCAAAAATGTACAAAGATCTCAGTGAAAAAAAAAAATGTAACACGGATACAGCAAAAATGTACAAAAATCTGAGGCAAAAATAAAATGTAACATGGTAAAAACAAAACCAAAAAACCGATAACATATAAAATTCTCAGATTCAACACAGCAAAAGTCTACATAAATCTCAGGGGAAAAAAATGTAACATGGTAAAAACAAAACCAAAAAATCCATAACATAGAAAATTCTCAGATTCAACCAAACATCAACAAGTACATACTACCGAAAATGTCATTAACATACTAACAAAGATAATCCAACTAAGTACCACCTATTTCTTAATCACAACAAACAATGCTAACAAGTAAGCTGCCAATCACTAACGCTAATATCAGTAACCATATAACCCTCTTCTTCTTCCGAATTTCTTGCTCGCGGGTAAACAGTTCAGCTTGCAGGTTGTTGATGTTCCTCAACATTAGGACACCACATTCTAGTGCCATTGGGTGTGTGGTGAACATAAAATTCCTCGTCCGCATGAACACCTACAAAAAAGGTATTGTTTAATAAATTTTAACACGTATAGGTTAAAAATTTTTTTACTTGTAACATGAAACCTAACAAACTGATGCATTTTACTGTATTCTCAAATACAACTTTAACACCTTTTCCTAAAATGCAAAGAAAACATGGTGGTACATTTTTTTGATGTCACCAAAAAGTGTAGATGCTGGTGCATTTTTTTATGTAATCCAAAAATGTAATCTCGAATATTTTCCCCTTCCAAAAAATATAAAAACTTAATACAAGTGTAACCACATGTTTTTACCTTCTACAAAATATAAAAGATTGTTTCATAAAAATAAAAAATAAAAATGGTTACAATTGTTTTTACCTTGTACAATTTTACCACATTTTCAACCAAACTAACCAAAACACCATCTGTTTTTTTTTTCCTCCTCTACCAACAAATAATAATAATAATAATAATAATAATAATAACAAACTACAAACATTAAAACTAGGGGTGTTACAATAACCCTATAGATAAAAATTCATGGTTTCACATAAACAATGACCTGTGGATAGCAGCTGTGTAAAAGTACAATTCTGAATACCATCCTCATCATCATTTGTGCCATTTTGATTCAAAACTGAGGCTACACATAAAAAAAATACCAAAAAAAAAATCAAGAAGAATCCAGTGAAAATCTAAACAAGAAAACCTTAATTTACACAACTACTCTATGCATTTAAAGCTGTACATTTAATAAAACTGGAAAAAAAAGTTATCACTCACCTGCAAACTCTGAAGAAATGGGTTCAGGATCTTCAACAACTCTACTCTCACCCAATGCATCTTCATCTTCATTAAATGCAAAATCAGGTAAAAGATTATGTGGGACAACATTTAAGGGTGAACCCGGATGATCATTGAGTGTCCCCGTACCACCGGCAACAGTCGGAGGTTGTTGGTTGTTCAAATCAGCCATGTTAAATGCAAAAGGTCTTCAATGGTGGTGAGTATGGTTATTTCTTTCTCTCTAATTTCTGGTTGGAATAAATGATATGTGAGATATGGGGATGGATATGTAATAAAGAAGATATGTGAAAGAGGAGAGAGATTATACAAGTACAAGTATTTAATGTGAGAAAGTTGAAAAGAAGAAAAGTCTGCACACGCAGACTTACACATGTGAAAGAAGATATGTGAAAGAAGAAAAGATTAAAACAAATGGACAATTATGCCCTTCTCTATTCTCAAACTAATATAAAACGTGGATCAATCCTAGCCACATGTGAGAGTTTTCTGGGTTTTCTCAACTGGAATGGGTTTTCTCATTATAATTAGCCTATATATATATATATATATATAGGGTAAGGATAGACAAAAAACCCTCAAATTCTTAGAAAACTCTGGAAACCCAAATGGGAACCCATTTTTACCCAACCTCCCGACAATTTTTTTTTTTGAAAAAAATTACACATGTAATATACATGTTTTAGAGTGTTTTGGTCCAAAAAAAACAAAAAAGCGCCGAAGGGATTTTTTTTAAAAAAATAAACAAATTTCAGCCATGTCCGGTCGCCTAACATGTGTTAGCCAAAAATGACAGAAACTGCTGAATTTTTTTTTTTAAAAGATCCCTTCGGCGCTTTTTTGATTTTTTTGGCCCAAAACTCTTAAAAACATGTATATTACATGTGTTAATTTTTTCAAAAAAAAAATGTCTGGAGGTTGGGTTTTCTAAGGTTTTTCATGTAGATAGGGTTTTCTACCTAGCCTTGCCCTATATATATATATATATATATAACGGATTCAGGAGAAAACGCTCAAAAGTGTGAGAACATTGAGAATGCTTCCTGGCCCAACACGTGTCACGCCGCTTAGAAAAGGGCGGAGGGGCTTTTTTGTCCTTTCATATTTTCTTTTTTTAAACGCGTGTTACTTCATCTTTCCATTTTTTGGCGTTTAATAAATACGCGGCGTTTTATTGTTTTTAGATCAGAATCATAGTAAATATTTTGTCGTTTTAAGTATTTTTTTGGCGTTTTTATTTGTTTTTTAGATCAGGATGCATGCCTTTAATGTAAAAACATCAGTAATTTTCTTGATTTTATTTTATATCAAGTGTTTTGCCATGTAGAATACAGGCCTATAATGTGACAGGCAATTATGGCGTTTTGAAAAGATAAATAAATTTCAATTTTCCATGTAGTTGAATTAATATAACTATAATGTTTGGCAATAATGTTATTGTCTTTTTTATTTTTCTTTTTACTTTGTTTGCGTTTTTTGACGTTTTATATAGCAATATCGTGCTTTGCTAGCATTCGTTCTCACAGTTTTTCACACTATCAGGCGTTTTGTTGTTTGAAGTTTTTGGCGTTTTATAATAATTTTTTTTAAAATGTTAGAGAATTAGATGATAAACAACAAACATTTAGATAACAAACAATATAAAATGAAAAAAATAAAAATAAAAATTATAATCTAATTTCTCATCCAAATCTTCACTGTCATCAGCCTCTTCTACTTTTGACTTTGTTGGCGTTTTGATCTTGTTTTTGAATACCTTATGTAGATCCTTATTTTCCTACATAACGGCCGTCTTTAGAAGATGCTTATTTTTGTGGCATCCTTTATTGTGGGTGGATATATACTTGTTTGATGATATGTTGAAGATCAACGCATGCTCTAATGTATTGATCCCTTCATGCCATCCATATATCCATCTAGAATAAAGTGACATGATGTCATATCAGTGTCATCAGTCTCTTTACCTTGAATATTTGTCCATCTCATTCAGCAAAAGATTATAGAGATACCCAACTCAGAGAAGAATCCATTCAGTGAAACTTCATTCAGATCAATACTCAATATAGCAGAATCGAGGTTCTGCATCTGTGGCTTTTTTAACTATTATTTTTGGCGTTTTTAAAGTGGATGCTTTCTAGGAAATATGTCGTTTGTTTTCTTGGGTTGTGATCAGTTGATTGTGTAGAGACGTCTCTCTTATAGGATGTTTTTGGCGCGTGGTTTAGGCGGGATTTTTTTATAATATAAGATATTAATAAAGTAGCTTTCTTTTTCAGTTACTGTGTCTATTGAATGGGTTTAAGTAGTTTTTGGCGTTTTTCCATTTTTAGCTTTTATTAATTAATACTTCTGCAAATTAGTTTCATTATAGATTGGGAGTTTTTGACGTTTTTACTCCATTTATGGCGTTTCATATGCATTATGACTGTTTTGGCGTTTTTATTAACATGATGTATTTTTTTATTTCTAAGTTGAAAATTACATAGCAAACTACAGAAAAAGAAAAATAAAAAAGAAAAATAAAAACAATTCATCTTCCAAATCTTCACTGTCATCAGTCCCTTTCTTCTTTTGAATCATGTTCGCTGGTGGTTTGGCTTAGCCATGCTTGTGTTTTTGTGGCCGTTTGGAAAGACAAAATGACATGAGTTTTTTGTTTGAATATGTATCTTCAAACAACTCATTAGTGTCATTCGTCTTTTCATGCCATTAAAATATTCATCAAGAACAAAACATAGAAAATGACATAAGTCTGACCCCAACATTTTTTTGTTTATGATTTGTCCATCTCATGCAGCAAAATGTTATTTGAGTCACAGCACCTCAGGGAAGAATGCATTATCCGAAACTTTGGCGTAGAACAATATATGAATATACAAGAAACGATATTTGGTATTTTTTGCGTTTTAATGAGGAAATAGTGTATCTGAAAGAACCGTCGATTTTTTTGGAATTTTTGATGTTTGAGTGTTTTGGCGTTTTATAAGATGAATGGTATATAGTAGAAAATATGGCGTTTTTTGAGTAGTTGTGTTTGATGTTTTGGGGATTTTGGCGTTTGTAAGATGAATGGTATATAGTAGAAAATATGGCGTTTCAGGTTCTGGTGGGTGTGTTTTTATGTCTGGGTTGTTTTTGTTTATATAGCGATGTGTTTTGGTCCGTAATGGCGTTTTATTCATCAGTATGGCGTTTTGGTATAGTGGTGTAAAGACGCTTTTACCCTTAATAACGCGCGTCCACGTAATAAAATCGGTGTTATTTACTAAAATGCCACCGCGCCAATCTAGTCCATAGATTGTTTTGATCGGACGATCAATAAGCGTTCTCACCGTTCTCACACTTTCTACCGTTTTCTCTAAATCCTGACCCTATATATATATATATATATATAGTGGTGTAAAGACGCTTTTACCCTTAATGACGCGCGTCCACGTAATAAAATCGGTGTTATTTACTAAAATGCCACCGCGCCAATCTAGTCCATAGATTGTTTTGATCGGACGATCAATAAACGTTCTCACCGTTCTCACACTTTCTACCGTTTTCTCTAAATCCTGACCCTATATATATATATAGGGGACCGCTAAAATGAAAACCACCTCTAGTTGTAAGAACCATGAGAACTACACCGTACGGGGCGAGTTTGACCAAATTTTTTTTCATAAACGTAGATGCGTGTATTATAAACACATTTGTAAAAAAAAAAATTAAAAAAAAATGTCGTGTGTGTAGTTTTGAGCACCACAAGTTTGTGTTTACGGGTACCGTAAATCCTACCGGAAAATTTACGGTACCCGTAAACACAAACTTGTGGTGCTCAAAAACTTTTTTTTTATTTTTTTTACAAATGTGTTTATAATACACGCATCAACGTTTGTGAAAAAAAAATTTGGTCCACCTCGCCCCGTACGGTGTAATTCTCACGGTTCTTACAACTCGAGGTGGTTCTTATTTTAGCGTGATTCTATATATATATATAGGATTAGGTTCAAGAGTGAATACTAGTGTAGCTTGCGAACTGAGTGAACTAATCCTGGCCATACACGTGTGTAGATCAATGACCAGGATTTGATGTTGAAATACACTGGTGTATTTTACGATTTGATGATGAGATCCTGGCCATACGCGTGTGTAGATCAATGGCCAGGATTTGTTCACTCAGTTCGCAAATACACTAGTGTTCACTCTAGAACCCCACCCTATATATATATATATATATATGTAAAAATGACAATTTTCGTGAGAAGTGTGATAAGTCATAGGAATTGACATGAAGACATTATGTTTTGGACTTGGGTATCATGTTAAGACACAATGCAATGAATTTTAGGCTTAAAACACCATGCCAAGAACATTAAGTAGTGTGTTTTAGTTGTGTCTTAAATTTCATGCCTAGAATTAATTGCATTGTGTTTTAAATTATTATGTTTGGTGTTTTTCTTAACAAAACAACCCAAAACATCATGCCTAAGTCCAAAACATGATGTCTATATGTAAATTCCTATACCTCTTCACACTTCTCATGAAAAAAAAACATTTTTATAGGAACCTCATAAAACCGAGCATTCTTTAAAGAGTTAATTACTATTTTTGTCCCTGTGGTTTGTCAAAAATCACTATTTCAGTCCATTAGTTTAAAAATTGCGATTTCAGTCCATGTAGTTTCACTTTCGTAACAATTTCAGTCCACCTCGTAACTATTTCAGTCCCTGTAATAACTGAATAAATGGATTGAAATGGTTACGAAAGTGAAACCACATGGACTGAAATGGTTACGAAACTGAAACTACAGGGACTGAAATAGCAATTTTTAAACTAATAGACTGAAATAGTGATTTTTGACAAACCACAGGGACGAAAACAGTAATTAACTCTTCTTTAAATGACCCTTATAAAATTGCTATTAATATTTTATTCTTATTTTTCATCCTTATTTAAAAACATTTGCTATTAATATTTCATTCTAATTTTTCACGTTTATACATAAATCTGGTTGTTTCCTAAGGTGATACGTTTTAGTATTATTTTATAATCTTGTCATTATATCATTAATATTTTCGTCCAACGGACGGGTATAAAACTAGTTTCTATAATGATTAATAGACTAACCTAACGGAGGGGTCATGTTCATGAGTAAAAATGGTTATTGCACATTGGAATGATTGGGCATCTCTATTAGACAAAGTAAAGTAAGTATTTTGGGGGAGGGGGTTGTGTTATTGCACGAGGCGTGCATGTTTTGGTGGTGGGAGAACTAGTTGTGCTAAGTGTTCAATGACCACGTAAACTCAAATTATGTTGAACAATTTAGGTTTACTAACTACTCATGCATCTCATTCGGGAGCACCTCAACGATGGGGGAATATGTGCAATGGAAGTGGTTGCACTCGGCATACCACATGTTGGAATATGGGGCTACTCCCTTGGTTAGTAGAAGTGGAATAATTTTGTGTGCCTTGATCTGGGTTGACTGTATTGTGGTGTAGGTTCTTAGGCTTTGGCCTGTGGGTTGTATGTTTCTTTTGTTCTGTTGTATGGTGAGGCCTTTCTTTAGCAGCTTGCTAAAGGGGTCTCTTTTGTTTTTTTTGTTTTTTTTTTTTTTTGTTTGAGGAATAAATGTCTTCTTGGATGATAAATAAGACTGCGGGGTATGGTGGGGCGGGGGTTGGGCTTGGGTTGGGGCATTTGTTGACACGTGGCTTGGGGTGGCAGACATGGGGCGACCCACATTTAAACAGGGTATGGTGGGGCGGGGGTTGGGGGCGTGGGTTTGGTGGGCTTCGCTGGGCTGACCCGGCTGGGCTCTTTGTATTTGTTTTTAATTAAAGAAAATTACATAAAAATTAAAGAAAATTACATAAAAAAATTTCCTAACGTTTATATTTGTTTTTTATCTCTTCTCTCATCTCCAAGACTATTTCCAACTCGTCACCCTTTAGGTGATCAATCGGCTGGGATAGAATTTTCAAATCCTCCCGTCTTTGTCTCTGGGCTTCTCTAGCGGCATCTCTAGCTTCTTTGCTCTTCCGAATTTCGGCCCTTTGTTGTTGGAAGACGTTGAATGTATCCATCTTGGATGAAATGTCATCCAACTGGTCGCTGTATATTCCTCTATGCAAGAGCGAACTCCCAGCTGAAGGTGATGCCGTAGCAGATCTTGATTTTTGAGCACGCCTTTTTGTGGCATCTCTTCCATACTCATGCCGGTTTGGGCTTGGCGAATCATCAAAAAGGTCCTCAATCTCTTGATCTCGTGCATCAGATTGGGTTTGGGACGAGGCCCTCGACCTTTTGGAAGACGTGTTGCTTTCGCTACCACTGGGGATATTCGCCCACTTTGGATGAAACTTACAAATCTCCCAACAATGCATGAAACGGAAGTCGGTCCCCACATTTGTCTTGAATTGAACCAATGCATTCGTCACAATGTCGGCTTCGGTTTCACCACTTTTTGGGTTTTGTTTTGCTTTATTTAAAAAACCACTATATTTTGTAAGTTGGCCGCTTATCTCGGTCCACTTCGAGGATAAGCTATCGTTTTCACGATAAACCTCTTTTCCCAATTCTTGATGGAATATTCTACTAACCCCTTGCCACAAATAGGTTCGATGTTGAGAATTTCCTGTTTTTATAAAAACAAAATTTAATATATTACAAAGTTATATAAAAAAAACATTAATAAAAACAAAGTTTAAGAATACCTAAAGTTGAATGTTGAGATTGTTGAAACCAACCCCTCGCCAATGCAAGTTCTTCAGGAACGGTCCATTTTAGTTGTTTTCGCTTGATGGTTTCAAGTGCTTTATCCGCCTCGGTTTTTTTCTTATGGCTTCTCTTTTTTATGGGTTGGGGTGCGGAAGGACCATCGTTGGGTGGTTGAGTTTCGGGGACGGTTTCGTTTTGTGAAAGGTCGATGGAGGTTGGTGAAAGGTTGATGGACGTTTGTGTAAACGGTGTAGGTATCGCATCATCGGAGTGTGGGAAGTTAGTAAACAAACAATTCCCAATATACGATGCATAACTCGCTTCTTGGGGCATAGAAGAGTGTATCATAAATGGACGAGGCATTGGACGAATGGGTGGTGGGCTAGGATTATTTTCTTGGAGTGCATACGGGTGGGTCGGGTCAAAAGCACGGTTATGAGGATGCATTTTTTCGTTTTGTAGATGGAGAATTGAAGATGAATGTGGTAAAAAAATGGAAGAAATTGTGAGGTTTATAGTGGAAAAATATTTTTTTTTTTAAGATAGCCGTTGGCCAACGGCTAGCCCAACTGCTTCTTTGGTTTGTCCAACTAGAGCCCGCCATGTCAGCTTGGCCAGACCGCCCCACGCCCGGCTTGAAACCCATGCCCCAAGGGCCACGCCGAAACCCATGCCCACCCGGGGTGGTGGCTTGGGCGTTTTCCCCTACCCACGCCCAAACTCCCGCCCCACGCCGAAACATGTTATGTTGTTGCATTGTTCAACTGATTTATCAATGTTTTCTTCTTCTATTTTCTTATTTTTTGTTTATCATTGTTTTTAGTTAATAATTGTAATTTTCGGTTAACAAAAAAATTGTAAAAGTTTAAGCAAGACCGTATTTGTAAAGCGGATAAGTGTGAATTAAAAGACTATGTCGACATCAACCATAGCTCAGCCGGTTGCCGACTCGCCTTCTAAAGTTCAGGTGTTGGGTTCGAGTGTACGTGTTTGGTGTTCTTTTGTTTAGCCGACTTACTTTGCTTCTCGCTGTATTCTTACATATTGCAAAAAAGTCGGGTAGGGCCCAATTTTTAGTCTCGTCAAGGGCCCAGTTCTTTTAAACATTTTTTAAGAAGGCTATGCTCTAAATCATAAACAATGAATTCGACCCTCAACTATTTTAGAGGAACACCTTACTACTACACACCTTGATTAGAGGTGCACAAAACTGGGTTTTTTTAATACTCGGGCACGAGTATGACCTGGTTTTGAATTTTCAAGTATTGCCAATACCCGGGTCAAATTCGGGTCCGAGTATTGGCCAGAAAATCAATACCCTTTATACCTGGGTTCGGGTTTTCTATACACAGGTATTAAAATACCTTATTTCCGGGTTCAAGTATAGGTATGACTCGAGATGAAAAAAAGCCCGGACATGGTATAAAAAAACCCGAAATTGCATACATTCCCAACACTTGGCATCAGGTATTCATAAAACCCGGTGCAGGTCTTCCTAAAACCTGGATACAGGTATTATTAAACCCGGTTTGCGTATTGAAAAAACCTGGGTATAAAGCTGGTCTAAAAAAATCCGGGTTTGGGTTCTCAGCTGGAATATCGGGCATGGTCCACACCCATAGGATAGGGTCGGGTTCGGGTTCTTAACTGAAAAACCGTACCTGGTCCATACCCATAGGATAGGGTCGGGTTCTCAGCTAAAATACCGTACCTGATCCATACCCATAGGATAAGGTTGGGTTCAGGTTATCAATAACAGGTATTTATAATACCCGAGTCCGGGTTCTTTTGGAGTATGGATCCAGATTCAGGTTTTGTTAGTTTTCTAAGTTTTAATTCATAATAAGTCAATATGGCCAATGATCTCTAGATCAAGTGGTGGAAGACTTGCATTTCTCTTTGAGAGATGCAAGTTTAACTCCCACTTGGTGTAGAGTGAGGCATTGGTGGGCAATGATAGAAGACCCAGGGAAACCTGGGTTGGATCCTTGAGCCAAACGAGTTTTACCGGTAACTGCATTGTCGTGTCTTCAGAAGGGTGGGTTATCGGGTTTTCCCCGGAAATGGTGGTGGATCCGTAGGGCTGTTTATTTTTATCCAAAACCCGAAACCCGACCCGAATTCAAAGCCACCCGAACCCGAATTACCGAATATCCGAAAAACCCGAACCCGAGAAACCCGAACCCGACCAACCCGAACTTTAAATGGTTCGGTTATCGGGCCACTTTTTCCCTACCAAAACCCCGAACAACCTGACCCGAACTAACCCGAATAACCCAAAACCGACTAACCCGAACTTTAAATGGGTCGATTATTGGGTCAATTTTTCCTAGACAAAAACCCGAACAACCCGACCCGGAAAACCCGAAACCCGAAGAAAAAACCCGATGAACACCCCTAGATCCAGATACTCTCGGAGTACTCCGTATAATCTAGTGAGTGCCTAGAATGTTAGGGATTGATTCTGTTGGCCATTTAAAAAATAATAAATTAATAAGTCAATCTTAATGATAACGACTTTATTAAAATGAAAACGAAAAGAGTAAAGGGATAACCAAGGCACGCCGTTTGACATGTGATAACATCAGATCCTACGACCGTGACCGGACCCCACCATCTTCTTTACCCCACCCCCAAAACCCAGAAATCAAACCTTCAATCGAGTGAAAAACTGAAAAAACCCCCTCGAGAAAATCTCCATTAATGGCAGCTTCCTAAAATCATATCAATTTTGAATCTGTCTTCTTCACACCGACCACTTCTGAGATGACTGTTTCTACTGTTTCTGTCCTAAAGCAAAAAGCAGAGAATATTACTCCCTTTATTGCGTAGGATTTATTCATTTTCCTTTTAATAAATAAACTAATTTATAATAATATTCCTAGATTGAATTTCACGCTTCTAAGAGCATTCACATCCAAACCATTAAATTATACATACATTCCACTAAAAAACAACTCCTATATCAATATATTTTCACTAAAAACAAATACTTTTTCTCTCTCCTTTTCAATTAAATAATATTATCATCACGTTTTTCTCTCTCCTTCACTCACAACCACTTTCAATATATATTAAAAAAATTATACTGGGTGAACAGTGTCCCCCCAAATATACAGATAAACAATAACATTTTCTCTCTCCTCCACTCACAACCACTTTTTATACCCTTTATAATATAAAAACTCCCCCTCACATATTTTGATGGATAGAATGTGAATGCTCTAAAGCTTCATCACTCTTACTCAGATTTCAAATCTTCTCAGTTAAGCAAAGCTACACACGTATCCTTTTCAGGTTTTACTTTATATATTTTCAAATCTGCACACATCGTTTGAGGTTTTGTTTCATATTTTTTTCTATTATCACACATTTCTATTGATAAGTTCACTCACTTGTGGAAACACGACCAGAAACCATCCGGCTAGAATTTGATTCTTTATAAACCGTTTGAGGTTTTGTTTACCTATCTCATCTTCTTGTAAACACTTGTGGAAACACGATCCGAAACCATCCAGCTAGAATTTGTTTCTTCATAAACTTGAAGGTGTTAAAACCTTTTAGTTTTTACAATAACGGAAGAGTTAATATAAAGGAGAAACTATAACTGAAGATGCTCAGATTTGGTGAAGGGTTTCTAGTATAACACAAGAGCAACGTGATTGATATTAAATGAGAAGTTTTCATACACAATGATATTCAGCTGCTGTAGGTATTAGTGATGTTCACAAGCAATTAATTATTCATAATCAATTCCTTCTTGCTGGTAAAATCCTGAACAACCAACCGAGCTTTGTTTGCTGGTAAAATCCTGAACAACGAACCGAGCTTTGTTTGCTGGTAAAATCCTTAACAACCAACCGAGCTTTGTTTGCTGGTAAAATCCTGAACAACCAACCGAGCTTTGTTTGCTGGTAAAATCCCTGAACAATCAACCGAGCTTACAACCACAATGGACGAGTCCGGGAGATCGAAATCATGGACGGAGGCGGTCGGGAGGCCGGAAACATGGGCGGAGGACGTAGGAAGGTCGAAATCATGGACGGAGGAGCTTGCGAGTCTAGTGGAGGACACCGGAATACGATACACCGGCGAGGATCACACTAGCAGCTTATCGACGCCTTCGTTTGAATTAAAGGCGGTTTTGGAAGGGGAAAAAGTGGAATCGGAGAGTTTTAGGGATCAGATGAAAGGTTTTGCGAAAGCTTGGGGGGAAATAGTGGTTGAATTAGGTAAAGGATGTAAGGATGTTGTGTTGCAGAGTGTGTTGACTGATGATAGTTATGTAGTGAAGAAAGTTGGGGGCCCTTGTAGAGTAGTTGTTGAAAAGTTGAGTGTGTTGAATGAGTTTTTGCCCGAGGATCGTGATCCGGTGGTTGCGTGGCCGGTGATATTGTCCGTTATTCTCATCACTCTGTCAGGTAGTTTATGTTTATGTTTATGTTCATGTTTATGTTCATGTTCATGTCATATAAATTTAGATGATAAATATTTAGATTGTTGCATTATTGATGCTATCAATGAAGTACTGGACCCTGATTATTCTCAGCTCCATTTAGAAGTACCAATTTCGACCCATGTATCTGTAAACGGGTCAATTTGGATCGTCTTTTATGTCAAACCGGTCAAGAGTAGAGCTGTAGAGGTGTACAAATCGTTTTTTTACAAACAAAACCAGTTTTTTTAACCGAATCGGTTTTTTTGAGTGGTAAACAAACCGTTTTTTTTCCAAACCAGTTCGGGTTTTAAACTGGTTTCCAAGGATCAAACCCCAAACCTATTAAACCAATTCAGTTCGGGTTATAAACCGGTTTCAAAGATCGAGAATACGAACTCGTATCCAAACCGTTGGGCCAAGTCGGGTTGAAACCGGTTTTTCAAAAAGCATATTTTTTCTCAAACCTGATCGTCGTTTTTTTTTTTCCGGTTTTTCGAACTGGTTTTTATGTACATGTCTAATCAAGAGTCACCCAAATGCAGTAGTGCCTATACAGGCACAATAATTAGTCTCAGTTCCATGCTGTTATATTGTTTTACTGTAGAGGTAGTAATTTTGACCCGTGTAGCTGTAAACGGGTCAATTTAGGTTGTTTTTTTGTGTCAAACGGGTCAAGAGTCATGCAAAGCCGCAAAGGCGGTGTTTGTATATTGTATACAGCTACAATAGTTTGTTGCATATGGTATATGTCGATTTAGTTAATGGAATTATAAAATTATTGATATCGTAATAATATTGTTACATGTTGCAGTTTTATGTGTGAATATTAAACACGAAAATACACCCGTTCCACTTGTTCAACTACACGCTCCAAGTGCCACGCGTATATTACTTCCGGGTGGTAGAAATATGTCGTATCACGAACAGGGCGTTTCTGCAGACAAAGCTAGATATACGTTAGTCGCCGCTCATAGCTTTCTGTCTTCTCGGCTCGCAGGTTCCGATGCTGGCTACAAAACTCTTCAACAAAATTAGCATAATTGTTACGAACGTTGTACTTTGTGAACTTAACTTTTGTTTTACAGGAATACCAGGGATCAAACTGTCACTTTTGGAAGAATTCGGGGTTCGATTAGTAACTTATGATCTTCCCGGGTTTGGGGAAAGTGATCCGCATTCTAACCGGACTCTTCAATCATCAGCGATGGATCTTTTACACTTAACAGATGCGCTTAAAATCGATAAGTTTTGGATGGTTGGATATTCAAGTGGTGCTATTCATGCTTGGGCTGCCCTAAAGTACATACCACATAAAATTGCAGGTTAGATATTTGGACTACCACTTTTTAATTAGAGTAAAATGCCATTTTCGTCCCTGAGGTTTGGCCAGTTTTGCGACTTTCATCCAAAGGTTTGTTTTTCCGCATCTGGATCCAAAAGGTTTGAAATCTTGCCAATTTCATCCGACTCGTTAACTTCATCCATTTTTTACTTAAGTCAGGGGCATTTCCGTCATTTTAGCTATTTGTTTTGTTTATTCATATCAAAATGGCAAGATTGAATGACGGAAATACCCTGACTTGTCGTTAAAAAAATGGATGGAGTTAACTAGTCGGTTGAAAATGGCAAGATTTTAAACCTTTTGGATCCAAATGCGAAAAAACAAACCTTTGGACGAAAGTCGCAAAACCGGTCAAACCTCAAGGGCGAAAATGGTATTTTACTCTTTTAATTATGATAGTTTAGTGACGTTTATGGCAAAGGAAATGGTTACGAGTTGAGCAACTAAGTGATTTGGTTACTATGCTGAGCTTAAATCTGGGTGATTATATATCATTATATACAGGTGCAGTGATATTTGCTCCAATGGTTAATCCGTATGATCCGGGTTTGACGAAAGAAGAAAAGTTGGGAATTTGGGAAAAATGGACAAGAAAAAGGAAATTTAATTACTTTTTAGCGCGTCGATTTCCGAGATTTTTGAGATACTTTTATCGTCGAACTTTCCTTTCGGGAAAACACGGACCTATTGATAAGTGGTTGTCCTTAACTCTTTCGGAGCAGGTGAGTTTTATTTTAAACTTCAATCATATTTCATTTTTGAGAATTTGATCTCATCCATGGCAGCTTAAGGTGACAACCTATGCGATCTAGTTTTTCTAGATAAAGTTGTATTTTTCGGTAACAATCTAGTTTTTTCTAAATAGAGTACAATGCCATTTTCGTTCCAGAGGTTTGGCTAGTTTTGCGACTTTCGTTCAAAGGTTTGTTTTTCCACATCCGGATCCAAAAGGTTTGAAATCTTGCCATTTTCATCCAGCACGTTAACTCCATCCATTTTTCTGAGTTAAGTAGGGTATTTCTGTCTTCTTTGTTAACTTAAAGGGCAATTCGGGCTTTTTTCAGGGGGTATTTGGTCTTTTTACATAAAGTGAAAGACCGAATTGCCCTTTAAGTTAACAAAAAAAATTGGGAATACCCCTGAATTAACAGAGAAAATGAATGGAGTTAACGAGCCATATGAAAATGACATAATTTCAAACATTTTGGATCCAGATGCGGAAAAACAAACCTTGGGACGAAAGTCGCATAACTGGCAAAACCTCATGGACGAAAATGGCATTTTACTCTTCTAAATAAAATAGAAGAGTGACTTTTGAGCCGTTCCTCTTAAAGTCGTAATCTATTTTGTTATTTCACTTCTTTGCGTGTTGGAGATAAAACATAATCTGAATCAACCCATACGCAATAAACGGGACAGAAATCACAATCAGTTGTATATTATTATATTAATAATCTTGATTATTGCAGGATAAAGTTGTGACTGAAGATCCTATATTTAAAAAATTCTGGCAAAGGGATGTAGAGGAATCAATCCGACAAGGAAACGTGAAACCGTTTGTCGAGGAAACCGTTCTACAAGTGGCAAACTGGCCATTTAGTATAACAGATCTACAAGTGCAAAAGAAATGTCCCGAAAAAGGCTTGTTTCACTGGTTCAACTTCATGTCTGACGAACCAGAATGCGAGTTGGTCGGGTTTCTGGAACCGATTCACATATGGCAGGTTTGTAATTTCATCGCAACTCATGTTCGTTGCGGTTTTGAGAAGTTGGTAATAAGTTAATAACTGTTTGTATGAAATTGTATTGGTGAACAGGGAATGGAGGATTTGGTCATGACCGATTACGTGGCACGTGTACTACCGAATGCTGTTGTTCATAAAGTCCCGAATCAAGGCCACTTTTCGTATTTTTACTTTTGCGATGAATGTCATAGAGAGATTTTGTCAACCCTGTTTGGAGAACCTCAAGGTCCTGTTGAAGTCCTTGATCAAGAAGTTATAAAAGAAGAAGAAGATGGTGATGGTCAAAGTCAAACTACTTCAATACTTCCTAACTAAACTCTCAGCCATACTGGCTTTGACTTTGAATTTTGACCTTTTCCACATAAAGAAAGTTTTTGATTTCAAAGTATATACCTCACTGGTTTAGTGTCTGTTGACCTCAATAGTTCAGTCCTTGCTCCTATGAAAAGGTTTCTTGTTTTGCAACAACACATATTTTCAGTTATAGTTTTGTTGTTATAACATTAACTTAAGGTTGAAACCCTAATTTTGCTAGAGCCATGTTTGTTTGGGTTGAAAAGGGTGTTGTTTATGGATTCATTAATTGTTATCAAGTGTTTATGATGGTTATTGATCCTAGTTTTAGATGATTCTAAGTGTGTATATATTTCTAAAAAAAAACTAAATCAATAAAACAAGACTTTGATCTAAAAATCTACTTTTCAACAAGAAAAACAAGATTAAGATGTCATAACATATGTTCACAACTCTGATTTTCACTTGCTATCAATAGCAGGTCAACCCTGTTGAAGACGCTGTTTCGAGGTCTTAACCATTCTATTTTGGCAAGATTTTTGGTCAGAAGCTACCTAATATAGTAATGGATATTTGGTAATTTTTATAGATTTTTCTGAAGTTTGATGTGGCTTTTACGGGTGTTTTGTTCATAAAATGGTTGTTGACAGCAACAGGTCCGCTACTTGCAGAGATTATTATTATTATTATTATTATTTTTTGTGGCGGCTAGTGACAGCAACAGACTATCGTAAGCGATGGTGTACGGCAGTATGGATAATAGCGACAGTAGGGGTTATTACAGAGGATGCGACCGGTGGAAGACGCAACATGTCGGTTACAATGCCTGTTAGATCGGCATGTAGGTTGTTTCGGTAAACGGTGATGTATGGCGGTATTCGCCCATATAGAAATGTTCCAATTTTTTATTGGATTGTATCATTAGACTATGGTTTATTAGTACGAGCCACGGACTCGGTTAAGTTTATAGGGTTCCCTGTTGATCTCTATATATTGTAACATAACCTATTTTGCTAGAAAAAAAAAATCCAAAACAACTCATTTATTTACCGCGAAGTGTAACATGAGCAATAAGTGAACATAAACTCCAGACCTAAATGGACACAGTTACTCCCATTCCATGAATCATTTCAAGAAACACTAAACTTATAATGGTACACAGATCAATAATAGAATCAAAGGTATAACTAAAATTTATGTTGTCTGTTTTCTTTCTGGGTTAAAAATGGTCTTGTTGGAGATAACTAGAAAGCCGAGCCGGTGTTGCTACTCTTCCTCAACATCATCTCTTTCGCCTCGCTGATTTTGGAAGCGAGATAATGACTGCCGCCAGCGTCTGGATGGTTTGCAAGCATCACCCTTCTATGTGCTTCCTTTATCTTATCAAGCGCACTGCTTTCCCTAAACAACAGCAACAAACCATTTCATCATATAAAAATATAATAATATATATACACTTACCCTTCTCTGTGCTTCCTTAAAATCATTAGAAAATTACATTCGTAATTAGGGGTGTTAAATGGGCCGCTCATGGAGGGGTGGGTCGAACCTCCCACAAACACGAGCACGACTCGTTTAACCCGAGCTTTATTTTTCTATTGTTTTGCTTATTGATACTCCAAACTCACAAGTTCTAACAAAAAATACGAATGCATATACCATAATTATATTTAAGCTACAAAACACATGTCTCTTAAATCGTGGCATAAGGCCAGTTTCAGGTTGAACTCGTGAACCCATTTAGCTGAACGGGTCGGGTTTGGGTCAACCTAGCACGGGTTGACCCGTTTATTTTATATTATATTTTTTACAATACGTTTTTGTCATAAATTAAATTGTGTGTATTTTATGCCATATTTATAACTTAAAAAGAGAAACTGGCATAAGATTTTATAATTTAAATGTAATTGTATTAAATACATTTGTGTTTTGTTTTAGTAAATTTTAATATATTCTCAAATAAAAATAAAAAAATTCGGGTAGAACAGTCGTGTTCGGGTCAACCCGTGAATATTTGAGTCGTGTTCGGGTTCATATGTATGACACGATTTTCGGGTTCGGTTTCGTCTAAAATTTTCGGGTTCTGGCCGGGTTGAACCCGCCAACCCGCGAACACGACCCGTTTAGCACCCCTCCATAAAATACTAAAACTGTTAAGTTCATAAAACATGTTAAACAGGCCAACCCTAGAACCCGCCAGGTTGATCTGGACACAACCCCAGTTGGCTAAACATGTTCACGGGTTTCGACCCGATTAACCAGTTTAGATTAAACCCAAACCTATGAATTGCATGTTAGATTCATGTCGTGCCAGAGATCCAACCCCTAAGGTCATGATCACACTAAACAAAACACCAAAGCCAACAAGTATCACTAATAACTTTACTCACGCAACCAAATACCCCTAATTCAAATGAACGAAAAGTGAGCAGCAGCGATAATGATTTTTGTAGTATGCACCTGACTCCAAGAATAAGAGCGGCTTCTCTTCTAGTCATCTGAGGTTGAAAACCGCCTTGATAAAATTTGCGAAAGGCGGGTGCAGCTGGTCTAGCCTTGAATGCATTCCAAGCTAGGATGCTATACCGACCTGCATAAGCAGCACCAGCAACTGCAAGTCCTACAACGAGCGGAGTTGCCTGTTGATGGTTTTAGACTTTAGTGTCATACTCCATATTCATAAATTGGTATTACAAGTAGGGCTACAAATGAACTAAACATTTGCAGGAAGTTCGTTTGTGTTTGTTCATTTATTTATTAAACAAACGAACAAGAATTTACGTTCGTCTAGTTAAATGAACGAACATGAACAGAGACCGCGCTCGTTCATTTATATTCGTGAACGTTTGGTAACGTGTTCGTTTGTGTTCGATAGTTCATTAGTGTTTTTAGTTTTTATATTTTATTTAAAACTTCAAAATTCCAACAAATAAAATATTTAATAAGAGTCAATGTATTATATATTTTGTTCATGAACGCTTGTTTGTGTTCGTTTGTTTCCTTCCATTTGTGTTCATTAACATTAGTTTGTGCTCATTTGTGTTCATCAACGTTCGTTTCTGTTCGTTTCCTAAATCTAACAAACAAACACAAACGAACATGAACAAGTTCATTTCCTTTAACAAACAAACACAAACATAAAATCCCGTTTGGTACGTGTTCATGAAAAGTTCGTGAACACATATATCTCTAACAAACGAACACGAACAAGGTATTGTCTGTGTTCGTTTGGTTCGTTTGCCGCCCTAAATTTACAAGTACTAAAATCAAACAAAACGCACAACTTCATTTGTTGCAACGAATAATCTTGTTCTCATTATGATTGTTGAACATTGCACTACTCGATTTGAAAGACACAGTAAATGACTAAAATAGTGTGTAATAATCTTGATCACCTTGTTGCATCTAATGGCATTCACGGTCCATACAACCGATGTGTGACAAGTCCCATACCTAGCTTTCAGTCCGTAACACGGGTTAAGTGGATTGGCCAGACCGGCTGGTTTTGACGGATTGAACTTTTTTTAATTATTTTATAAAATCGTTATGTACATAGCTTCATAAATAAAAATAATAATAGCCTAAAAACTAGGGCTATAAACGAACCGAGGCATCGTACATGTTCATACGTTAAGCTTTTAACAAACAAAATCCTATTAACATGATTGATTGGTAAACAGTTATCATTCCTTAATATGTTCATATTCATCTGAAGAAAATTTTAATACCCAGAGTTATTTATTTATTTATTTCTTTTTTTTTTTGTGCAAAAAGCAGTGAAGTTATTCAACACGTATTACAAACATAAACTATCTTATTTTCGCCAGTAAGAACCCTAATATCACAAATTGAATTGTATACGCCGCACAAACAGAACCAAAAGCTATAATTAACAATCACAACAAACATTAACACGAGTAAATAAATGATCTCAAAAAATCAATCAATAGGATTGAGGACTAACCATTTAAGATCTTAAACGGGTAACTCGGAACTTGAAGGAATCGAATGGTTGAAAGTATATAGCTTGTGTTTTAAGTTTTGGGGGAGATGGTAAATTAAAGATCTTGCAATTGCAATGATTGAGTTGTCGAACGTGAAATTAGGGTTTGAATGAAGAAGGTGATTTGAGGGTTTTTAAATCGGGGACGCCGACTTTATTTCTTGTTGTCCAAGTTGGTAAGATGTTTCTCGTTACTTAAAAAAAATATTTATTTTAACGGTCCATAGAAAAATTTAGGCAAATTGGATTTAAATAATCCCAATTTTTCCGATAATAATCCCAACTCAGTTATTGGCCGATAGGGCTGTCCAAACTGCTCGACGATCGAAGATCGCTCGAAAAATGATCGAAAAATGCTCGTTCGATTCCCGCTCAGTTTGTAAATGAGCCGATCGGATCGGTTCGATTCAAATTCAATCCGAGCATGAGCAAGGCTCCGCTCGCTCGACGATCGCTCGGTTTCGCTCGAATTATTTTTATTAATAATTAATATATATATATATATACATATATAAATATATATATTATAAATTTTGTAGATTAAAACCCAAAAAAAATATAATAGCCCAACCAAATTTAATGTGACAACCCGTAACTAGATGTCATATTTTAACCAAAAGCCTACCCAAGTTATAAACTAGCATACCTAAAACTATTCTCTAGTCAAATCTTATCAAAGACCACACTATTTTACCTGTGTTGTTGACCAACAATAATCGACAACCATATTGGGCAACTACAATCCAAACTCCTATGCATATGAAAATTTTTATAATATAAACACATAGGATCCTCACATACATGGACCTGCTTTTCAAATACACACAATTATTACTCTCTCTCTCGATTATACAAACACAGACAAACCACAAAAATTATCTCATAGGATTCTTTTTCTCTCTCTCAATAACATACAGACAACACAGGGAGATCCCCATCTTCACAAACAAAACCCTATCCCCTCCTAATTACTCTCATCTACTGACCATGGCTAAACACCCACCCACGGCCGGAGCTTGGCTGAGCACTCCGGCGACCGGTGAGCGGAGGCTGAAGGCAGAAGCGGGAGAGAGAGAGAGACCGAGAGAGAGAGAGACCGGGAGAGATGAAGAACCGGCGGTCAAAAGCTCGGACCGCCGGTCGGTTCTGTTTACTGGAGATGAGAGAGAGACGAAGGAAGAAACCGAGCGAAACCGATCGAAATCGATCCGATTGATTTAAATTCGAACTGATCTCGAGCACCACTTTTATGCTCGGTTTTATAAATTCGAACCGAACCGATCCGATCGGTTGTAATTCGAACCGATCTCGAGCAGACCCTCGATCGGATCGGATCGGTTCGTGAACACCCCTATTGGCCGATAATAATCCGAACTGGTCCACTTTTGGCCGATAATAGTCCGCCGTTAAAAATAGCTTAACGGAGTTAAGCTTTTTTCCCGAATTACAAACCGATGTTTTATGGATTTTGATCAGAACAAGGATACGAGTTGATTGATATAAAATTTACCTCGAAATATTGCCCTAAACGACGAAAACGGTGCTTCAATTCGGGTGTTTAAACTTCCAATTAACAAAAATCAAGTCGTTTGAAGCACCGTTTCGAGGTAAGGTTTACATAAATCGAACGGTATCCTCGTTTTGATCAAAATCCATAAAACATCGGTTTGTAATTCGGAAAAAAGCTTAACTCCGTTAAGCTATTTTTAACGGCGGACTATTATCGGCCAGAAGTGAACCAGTTCGGATTATTATCGGCCAATAACTGAGTTGGGATTATTATCGGCCAAATTGAGCAAGTTGAGATTATTTAAATCCAATTTGCCAAAAATTTAAAGAAAATTACTTTTTAAGTCCTTGTGTTTTAAGCGTTTTAACCACTTGAATTCAAAATTAAAATGTTTAACGTCCGAGTCCCTAAATATTATTTTCATAACCATTTGAGTCCAAATTTTTAACTCCATCCACCAAGTCTGTTACGAGAGCAATTTAGTCATTTACACACAAAATACAAGTCTTATATGCACATGAGTATAAAAAACAAGTCTTTAATGCATAAATATTTTAATATTATATAAAAAACAGTTATACGTTCATTACACACATTTTCACATAATGCACCACCTCTCTCTTTCTCTAGACAACCTACCAGCACCACTCTCCATCGCACCACCACCATACCCACCACCGCACCACCACCATCCCTTCCCCCTTTGAAACTCACTAATAGCCGCACCAACCAAATCGCCGGTGAAATCCCAGATCAACAACTTTAATAGGTCCGTCGGGACAGTGTCGTTGCATTTTGTACCTTTTGCTAAATAAAGTTCTGCAATCCAAATGCTAGTACCTTCTAATCATTAAACGACTATAACAATTTTAAAAAGTATAGAAGTTCAATTATGGAAACAACATAGGGTGATGATCAAATAGGAAGTTTATTTTGGCTAGAAAGGATAGGAAGCAATAGGATTATGACATGTGCCAAAATTTAAAATAAAGAGAAAGCTTTTAGTCAATTTTACCCAATCTTCTCCATTCTTCTTCTCTATGTAACTTCAAACCCCACCATTTTCAAAACCCACCATCTTCAACCATTTCTTCACTTTCTATCTCAATAATCACTACATTATATTGCGATTTTCGTCACCAATCAATGATTCAAACACCCGATCAACGTGTTCTTCAGCTTTTTTAAAGAAACCCAGTTTAATTTCATACAATATCTCATTTTTTCCCTGTGATTTTGAAGCGAATCACTCGATTCGTTCGACTTGATCGCTGATAAGTGTTTCTAACATTCAAATTTCGTCAGTCGGTGAAGAAATATGAAGAAAATCGGCTTCGATCTATGTAAGAAATTTTTTAATTGCATTTTTACGATCTGGGTTTTTGAATTGAGTAATTGGGTTTTACGATCTTCGCAGGGGTACGGGGGCAGCGCCCCTGGGAGCAGGGTCCAAGGGGCAGAGCCCCTGGCGGGGGTCGAGCTGGTTCTGTGAACAACAGTTTCTTTTGTGTTTTTAGGCCATTACGTTTTAGAAATAAGACATTTTTAAGTGTTTTCTGGTTATTGCGTTTTAGAAATAAGACATTTTTGAAGTGTTTTTAGTCATTGCGTTTTAGGTAAACACATTTTTATGTGTTTTCAGTTCATTGCGTTTTAGAGAGAACGGTTTCTTTTGTGTTTTTAGGCCATTACGTTTGAGAAATAAGACATTTTTATGTGTTTTCTGGCAATTGCGTTTTAGAAAAAAGACATTTTAAGTGTTTTCTGGCCATTGCGTTTTAGAAATAAGACATTTCTTTGTGTTTTTTGTGCATTGCGTTTTAGGTAAAACACATTTTTATGTGTTTTCAGTCCATTTCGTTTTAGAAAGTACATTTTCTTTTGTGTTTTTAGGCTATTGCGTTTTAGAAATAACACATTTCTTTCTGTTTTCTGGCCATTGCGTTTTAGAAATAAGACATTTCTTTGTGTTTTTGGTGCATTGTGTTTTAGGTAAAACACATTCAGTCCATTGCTTTTTAGAAAGTACACTTTCTTTGTGTTTTTAGGCTATTGCGTTTTAGAAATAACACATTTCTTTGTGTTTTCTGGCCATTGCGTTTTAGAAATAAGACATTTTTTTTGTGTTTTTGTGCATTGCGTTTTAGAAAAAGTCATTTTTTTACGTTTTTTTTCTCATTGCGTTTTACGCAACTGAGTTTTAAAAAAAAATCGAAAATATAGCAATAGTATACTCGTTTTAAAGATAAAAAAACGCTCGGTTTTTTTTTTGTGCAATTTTTATAAAAAAATAATGTAGTATGAAAAAGTTATTAACATTTAAAAAAATGGGGGGGGGGGGATTGGAGGAGAGATAAACTATTGTGATGGATTGACTAGAATGCCCTTACACAAACCCATGCGTCTCTTTTTTTCTCTTCAATTTCACTAATTTAATCTTAGCCCTTGATTAAAAATATTAATGGTCAAAATTACTTCCTAACCTTCCTAGAAAAAAAAAACTTTCTATTATATCATAACCCAAACAACATATTAATCAAATAAACTTTAATAATGCTCTACATCTAAAATGGTTTCTGTGTTTATGCAACAAAATAAGCTAATTTTACACCCTTGAAATACAGAACCCAATTTCAATATTATCTATACTATCTATAATAAGAGATTATTGGCTAATGTAAATCTGCCTATGTGTCAACTTCTAAGGTATGCCACATGTCAATGATGATGTCATAATTCCGGTTTACAATTTACAATCTACAAATAATCTATAAATCTGATTTTTATTTTTATTAGAATTAATTAGTGGTTTTTTTAGGCGGGACAATTTAAAATTCAAAATTTAAACAACTGACCCATAAAAACCTCTCTCTAAAATTCAAAATTTCACTTTCAGAAATCAATCCATTTCTCTCTGATGGAGTTGGTTCTCCTGTTCACTCCACACTCTCTACTTCTCTACCGCAACCCCTCAACGCCGCCGTGCTCCGCCGCTGCCGGCATCGGATTGCCGTATCTATAGCCGTAAACTTATCATCGACTCAGGTCACAATGTCATCAACGACTCGTGATTTTCAACTACTCAAAACAAAAACAACAAGATTGATTATCGTTCTATAGGGTTTTCATTTTTCAATCGCCGATTATTCCAACCATTAATTCGTTCGGTACTCTCTCCACTTATGTTTTGATTGTTCTCTCAAGTTAGGGTTTTTTGTTGTGCAAATTCGTGTCACACCCTGATTTCCACGTGTCACCGGTGGGGGAGTATCGTGACGTGGTTGGCAACATAATAGTCAAACAACACAATATTTAATATGCACAGCGGAAGCAATTTAAAAGATATAATACAACCGAATTTAATATTGTAATATCAATGTCACAATATTCGGAAGTTTATCCACAGATGGATCGAAAATAAAATATGAGACAATAGTTCAACAGACTTCAGGCATCTTAAGCTTGCGAGACTTCTAATGATGCTAAGGAGAAATCCCAGCCAATTTCGCTTAGTTCCTGCATTTAATCTTTTTGGGAAAATACGTCAGTTTACACTGGTAAATACATTCAACTGACTCATTTTGGAAAATGATTGAAAATTGGTTTGGATGCACATGGCATAAACATTTTATTTAACTTGGGAGAATTATTTAAATATATATAATCTTGTGAACGAATTACATGTTCCTTGTGCGTTCAGTAGCCCGGATCTTGTCCGGGTTAAAGATCAATAGACACACCACAATATTCTTTTGTGCACTGACGGGTGTACGCCTACACCCCGCACTTAAGTCGTGGCCATTTCGTAAAATGATGCCAAGGATATCTGGGACATGGTCATTAACCCCCCAAAGGCTTTAAGTAACAAGACTGTTTAAACGAGCCGATCAAATTAT
Source organism: Helianthus tuberosus (assembly GCA_030545235.1). Taxonomy (NCBI): domain Eukaryota; kingdom Viridiplantae; phylum Streptophyta; class Magnoliopsida; order Asterales; family Asteraceae; genus Helianthus; species Helianthus tuberosus. The sequence continues at coordinate 34,000,623 of CM060358.1, read as the reverse complement.
TCAATTACCCACCCAACTGTGGAGGATTTGATGCCCGATCAAGCGGTATGCTATATACCGTAACCCAAGCCCGTATAGGGAAAATAAGTTAAAAGTATTTACCTGAGCAAAGTATATATCACAATAAGCAAATTGCAAGTAGCTTTTACTGGTCCTCCTAATCTGGAACGAAGGTTTATAATAACCTATTAGAATCCTAACGGGTCTTTAATTAAGCTTAAGCTTAGACCGGCTAGTTTCAAAGATACGGTTCGTACGCACGATTAAGCGAAGACCGGATAGAATGTGATTTAGACCCGACAAGTTCAGAGACTTGCTTAATATGGGTATTTCATTCACATTCTGGATTTTTAGATAAAACCGATAAGGTTTGACCCGTTTAGGCGAGTTTATGTAAACTAGTTACATAAACCGAACCGAACGCGTAATAAGCGTAACGGGTATACATATGAGCCATTTACAGGTTTCCTAAGTTAATATGCTTCATATATGTTGTGACATCAGTAAGATGTCTTTTATTATGCCCGAAACGAATTTAAACACAAACTATGCCCCGTAGGGGTAGTTTGGTCATTTAAATGGTTATAAAAGAGTTTAAGTATTTACCTGAGTTACAGGTCTGATGTAATCAGCAAAAATACTTATTTTACCAAGTTATAACAGTAGGATAAAGTATATATGTGAAATTTACCAATTATAACCAAACTATGCCCCGTAGGGGTATTTTGGTAATTTCACATAAGCCGAAAAGCTCAAAACTGAAGTCTGAGTTAAACAACTTTTGGTTACTGTTAAAACATTATAATTTGCCTCTAATATCAGTAGGTATCAACCCTTGTATGTTTAAAATAATTCTAGTGCATACTATGCGTTAAAAACGCTTAAAAAAACGATTAGAGGCCATTTACGGGTTTGATACATAAATATGATATTTTTATATTTCCATAAGGCTTAAAATAATTTATTTATCATATGTGATCAGTAGCAAAAGGTTTGGAGTCGTTTAGATATGTAAAACTCATTTTATGGCCCGTAAGGGCAAAACCGACATTTGCCGGATTAAGCCTACGACTATAAGCTATGCTCAGCCTAAAATTAATTAAAAATATTTAAAAATCCCAAAATAATATATTACATCAGTGGGTATTAAGTTTGGTATCAAAAAGTATGTTTAAGTAGGCTATACGCTAAATACGCCGTTTAATTAACATAAAGCTTTAATTTTACGCTAACGAGCATAACTCTTAATCTACACCTCAAACTGATGTCAAATTTTGCATACAAGTTTATATATCAGTAATTAAAATTTCTACTCTTTTATATTTCCAAAAATCACGTTTTAAGGTGAAAAGGGCATAATGGTCAACATATGAGCAATTAACGGAATCATGCATATTAATTGGATAACTAATGATCCGAGGTGTATAATCACAGAGGGTTATACTAGCATGTAACCTGGTCCAAATAAAGCTCTAACGAATTTCTAAAACATACCATAACGGGTCAGAACTGAAAGTCAAAGTATAAGTCAAACTATGCGACTTTCGGTTCCGAACCGGGTCTAAACAGGAAATTGTCGGGTTGAACATGTTTAGACATGTTCTTACATTCATTACCAAGTTATATTAATGATCAAACAGGTTATAAGTGTTCTACATTGCTAATCATGCATAAATTGCATTTTAAACTTTCTGTTGACTTTTTATTAGTAAGTTTGACCCGACATTTGACCTAGTTAGTGTGGGAATCAGGGGAAACCCTTTTGAGGTTTTATTACCCACATAATTACCTACTTAAAGGTACTTTTAATTCGACTAATCACTGGACCATTAGTGATTAATCTTAAAGTCAACCGTTAATTACGACAGTTTGACTTTTAAGCTAAAACTAAGCTAAAACTTAATTAAGAAAGGTTAAGCCAACTTACAAAGGTCCTATGCACGAAATGTGAACACTTGAGAGCAGACTTGAGCTCCAGAAATGATCAGATTGCTGAAGAAAGGTGTGAGGAACATGGTTGTAACTTTGGTCCATTATATAGTGTTTAATCCACCACAATTCATTGACACATGAGTCTACAACCCACCACAACTGATCAACACTTGTTCCTAGTGCTTAGGGGGTGTCTAGGGTTCGCACAAGATGTGAAAAATCGGTTAAAGGCGTGCATAAAGGCAATGGCAGGCAACAGCCACGATTTTCGGAACTGGGAGTCCCTCGCGTGGCGCGAGGGTGTAACACCCCAAAAACGGGTTTGGTAATCAAACCACGTTAACACTAAAAGACGGCTAAAGAACCGTTAGTGGTAAAAGTTAAGCCAGAAAATATTAGAATTTATATAACTAAATCTAATATTTAATAAAAAGGAGAAAAAGAATGTGTTTGGGAAATAAAATTTGTAGAAGGCCCGAGTTAACGGGACTTAAACTAAACTTGGTCATAGATTCCCAAAACCCACTAATTTAATTAGTAATGTTTAACCTAGTTAATAAGCGGGGAATAATGTTGGGAATAAGTAGGATGTGCCCTACTTAATTAACTAATCAAATTAGAAGGGCCAATGTTGTTAAAATTGAAACTTATATTATCAATTTTAATTAAAAACAAAACCCAACACCTCATTTGTGAGGCCTGGTCGAACAAGAACACAGGGGGCGACATATGCTCCCCACCAAACTCTAGAGCATGTCAAAATTGATCAGATTGAGGGTTTAAATCAGCTCCAAATCAATTTCCAAGCACGAATTAGTGATCACCTTGTTGAGGGGATCACAAGGTATGCAAAATTCTTGTATTTTGATTCATCTCAAGTTCTAGGTTAATTGTGAAAAACTGAAATTTAGCTTGATTGTATCATGCATGAATGAAATTAGAAGGAATATGGTGTCTAGGGATGAACCCTAGGTGAAATCTTGTTAACAGATTTCATGTTAATTATAGAGTTCATAATCACCATTGTAGGTGATTAATGAACTTGAAGAAAACTTGATAAACCCTAGAATTGATGATCTTGTTCTAGCATAATCTGAATTTTAAGAATAAAATTCAGAAATATGGATGTTAAGACTTGTGTAAAATTGTTTAATTGAAGTTAATTTAGACGATAATTACAAGTCATAAACTTGGTTTTGATGATTTAAAAAAAAATCTGACCCGCTAGGTGTTTGATGAAACGCCTAAGTGAGGATTAAATGCTAAAAGTTGGGTAAAAACGCAGATTTATTTATTATAAAGAACTATGCGTTAAAGCTTATGAAAAATGGGTTTAGGATGATTTAATGAAATTTATGTTGTATTGGTGTTTATAAACACCATACCAACTTGTATGAATGAACTACTTGAACAAAAAGGGAAATTGTTAAGAATTCATACTTGATTTGAAGTGGGTCTTGACATAAGAATTAAACTCATGATTTATGATTTAGTTAAATAAGAAAGTAGTCAAAGATTCATAAGGTGTGAAAGTCATGATTTAGAATGACTAATCTAACAACCTTGTGAATGATGGATGATAGTAGGCGCTTAACAAGCTAGGTGAAGCTTGGGGAGAAAGCGGGTCGATCGAAGCAAGTGAGAAAAGAAAAGCGTAATTCGGATGCAAGGTAAGTTAAAACTTACACCTTTTATTTGATATCTATTGGTTTTATAGATTTTGAATAAACAAAAGTCACATTTTGACTAATGATGTTTCGACCCGACGTGCGAGGTTCGAAACAAAAGACAATAATGATAAACCATGTTGAATGGTTAAAAAGAGCTAATAAGGTCATTTAGTCATATAATGACTAATAAATAATGAGTTTTGAGTGATTTACCTTATAAGGTAAATCAATACAATTAATAAGGGTAAAATGACAATGTAGTCACTCGTTGACGAAAACCGTTAGTTTGAAGGACACTTTATGGCGTAAGATATAAAGGGGTCAAAATAATCAAGAAATAAATTTATAAGTAAATTGACCGTATGGTGTAAACCGGTACAAGTTATGTAGACGAGATGATAATAAATCCATCTCGCAAAAGTAAATGGTCATATAGACCAAACGGGTCAAAATGTGAAAATATCACCCTTTGACAATATCGGCTAATGTTTTGTCGAGTTGCATGATTACAGGAATAAATATCGATTGAATGTTGTCATCGCTATTACTTAGCGGCTACTAAGGCAAGGTATCAAAACGGGTCAATATATTGATTCGAGCCAGGTATGTATAATTGGTCAAATCATCATTAGAACTTGAAGTTCAATGAGGGCTAAACAAGTTGAAATGGACATTGGGTTATCTTTTAAGTAAACTGAATGATTTAAGTTATTTTCATTGTGTTTTAAAAACATGATGTCTATTTAAACAAGATCCTAGTTTAAAAAGTGGAATTTTGTTCAATTATGACATGAGAAGTCCTTTGTTGTAAAGAAAGGGTTTAAGATGACCAAAACGCCCTCGTAAGCAAAATCGAGTAAATGAACCTTCAGAGTCGTTTAAAAACAAGTTATATGATCAAGCAAATACTTTGAATAAGTATAAAGAATGAAAAGGGTAAATCTTGGGTCAAATGACTCAATATGGGTCTTTGTCGTAAAATGATAGTCCGAGGGATAAAACTTGGAATATATGTATCTCCATATTAAATCCACCACAAATATAGTTGTGGTGGAAGACTACTTGGTAAGAAATGTGAAAATATAAAGTTAGATACAAATGAAAGCGATTTTAGGCTCGAAAGTGCTTAAATACCCTTAACGGGTCAAAATAAGCATACGAGCGAAAACGGGTTTAAATTGTGTAATAAACCTATGATTAGAACCTAATATGGTAGGTAACATTAATTTGTAGAAGTGTATGTGATATAGGAATCAAACAAATACGTTTGTTTGATAAAATGCATAAACGGGTTAAAATTTGGTAAAAAGGTAACGAGTCAAAGGCTTAGAAGTCTCAAAATTTCTTATGTTGGATGTAGGATTTTAACTCCATAAGATGGAGGATTAAATTACGGACGCGTAGGAAAAAGAATCGGGTAAAACGGATCAATAACGAAGAAGTTATGGCCGTTTCCGTAAAAACTGGCATAGCTGATCTGAACTGCAACCTGCTGGAAACTGGTTTCCCAGGCGACACGCGAAGGAACAACATGGTTCCTTCGCGACACGCGACAGAACCCTGATTTAGCGAAAAAATTTTATGTTAATCAGTTTTGCTTCCTGGACTCGTTTAAATACGTTCTAAGTTACATATGACTAATCCAACTCATGTTTTATGAGTTTCAGGTATGATTTTAGCACCAGAGGACGATCAAGCACAATGAAGAACCGAACACGATCAAGAAATAAGCTTCCGCACTATGTATCGTTGTTTTGTTAAATGACGAACTCAAACATGTTATTTTGTATAGTTTTAATTCTGTAAATAAAGTTTAATGAAACCCGTATTTTCAATGTATTGAAACTCTAATTACCCGCTTATTTTCGTAAATTATACGAAAATTGTTAAATAATAATAAGGGTGTTACAAGTTGGTAATCAGAGCTCAAGGTTGTTGACAAATGTGTTCGGTTCGAAGCTTGATCGCAAATCCGGTAAGTACAAGTATGTTAATAGTTTAGCATGCTAAAGTGTTGTAAACAACACATAGGGCTATCGTGTGATACACGTTACCCCAATTGAAATGATTGATATAGTTGACGAAAATACGCGCGTTGACGCGTATAGTAGAAAAAGCCTTGTATTATAATACGGGCGATTATTGAAGTTGACGTTACTAACTTTGTGAATGTTTTAATTGAAGGACACTCGCGTTTGAAGACGACGAGAGTCAAACGAATTGTGGATATGACGATGGAACGGTCCGAAGTATGACGAGAGGAGCATGCTCACCGAGGACTTAATCGCGTAACGACCGCGAACAAGGTTAATGGCAAGGAACGCCCGTTGGGGCAAACATTACCAGGTGCACATTTTAAATAATCGCACAAATAGTAATATGCAACAAATAAGTAGAAATTGAAAGTTGCATATGTAGATTAAAAACTTGGAAAAACCCGAATAGAAAATGTATTCGGGATATTGTTTCCAAGAGAAACAAATAGAGGCGTTACTTACATAGGGCGTGATGTGAAAACTATAAAAAGGTCATGTGTGTCATGTGTTAATCGCTTACTCTGGCCAAGTAAGTAGTGGCATATGATACCATGAACTTCTTATGGCGGACACGTTTACATCCGATGTAGTAAGGGCGAGGTGAATGGGACTAACTTAAAAGTACCCAAATGAATCAAATGAGCAAAATAATTGATAATAATGTAAACGCACAGCCGGGTGACGGAAGCGTATTACATTAGGATGATGAGCCCGAGTGAAGGGACAAAGAAGCATGTAAAATGATTTAGACAAGTATTGGGAGGGAGTGTACTTACACTCGAACCCAGAAAACGCAAGCATGAAAAATGATTTAGACAAGTATTGGGAGGGAGTGTACTTACACTCGAACCCAGAAAACGCAAGCATGAAAAATGATTTAGACGAGTATTGGGAGGGAGTGTACTTACACTCGAACCCAGAAAACGCAAACATGAAAAATGATTTAGACAAGCATTGGGAGGGAGTGTACTTACACTCGAACCCGAAAAATGCAAATATGTCCCTTAACGGGTCGTTTTTGTAAAAGTCAAACTTAAAGACAAAGTCAGAATATAAAAATGAAACGAGGTCTTAATGCACACCGGGAGGGTTGCAATAATAACGACTTCGGTAAAACACCCGGTTGATGGGTAAGAATTAAACACATGCGTAAACCAAAAGACGTGAATGCGGGGAAAAAAAAAGGACTTGGATTACGAGTTATGACTATAAAATCTCGTATATCGAAATTGTGAGTAAATATGTTCCACTATTCGAAGTCGAATGGGTTGAATAAAGAATAAAGTTGATTGTTTATAAGTGATGGATTTCACATTAATAGGTCAAACATGTTGAATACAATATAACGCCGAATGGCACAAATGAGCGCTAGTCAGATAAAGGTAGCGTTAAATGCAAGAAAATAATGAGCCCGGTATTGGGATATAACCAAATAAGAATAAATTATGGACTGTCAATATCCTGGTATGGATACTTGACAAAAGTTAAAGAGAAGATCCTAAAACTAAAACTTCGGTTTTAGTAAGAAATAATGTTTTTACAAACATAAATTCTGATAGGAATTTAAATAATAAGTATGAAGGATACAAGTCTTGACATCGATAGGTGCAAGACGATATATTCGAAAAGGTGGTATTTTCGGAAATGAAAGGTTGATATGAATTAAACATGATGTGACATAATCACGGTTATGAAATGCAATGTGAGGTAGAATCACATAACCAAACGAGCGATAAAAGTAACTGGACTAATAAGTCTAGTTATCGAGACCGGATAAGGTCAGTAATTCAAATCAAGAATTTGGTTTACTTGTAAGCGGTAGATTCGGTATAACTGAACTGAATGAATAAATTTGAATACAAAAGAAATTGTTGTTAAAAGTGAAAGATTTCACTAAAGACCTTTAGACGAGTCAAAGTAGCGGGTTCATAAAGAATTCGATAGTATATGAAATCGATGGATATCGCTAAGTTAACTAAACTAGTAGAACTAACGAAATTACGTTATTTCAAGTTGCATTATGTCGAATGAGGGACGTAGATGTTTTGTAACCAAAAAGGTATTACCATAATTTTCTGGTAATACTAACAATCGATTAAAATATGAGCAATGCTCAATTGATTATTGAGAACATATGCATGGAGTTAAACTCTATAAATTATGAAAGAAAAGGTTTCGAGGACGAAACCTCTTTAAGGGGGGTAGACTTGTAACACCCCAAAAACGGGTTTGGTAATCAAACCACGTTAACACTAAAAGACGGCTAAAGAACCGTTAGTGGTAAAAGTTAAGCCAGAAAATATTAGAATTTATATAACTAAATCTAATATTTAATAAAAAAGAGAAAAAGAATGTGTTTGGGAAATAAAATTTGTAGAAGGCCCGAGTTAACGGGACTTAAACTAAACTTGGTCATAGATTCCCAAAACCCACTAATTTAATTAGTAATGTTTAACCTAGTTAATAAGCGGGGAATAATGTTGGGAATAAGTAGGATGTGCCCTACTTAATTAACTAATCAAATTAGAAGGGCCAATGTTGTTAAAATTGAAACTTATATTATCAATTTTAATTAAAAACAAAACCCAACACCTCATTTGTGAGGCCTGGTCGAACAAGAACACAGGGGGCGACATATGCTCCCCACCAAACTCTGAGCATGTCAAAATTGATCAGATTGAGGGTTCAAATCAGCTCCAAATCAATTTCCAAGCACGAATTAGTGATCACCTTGTTGAGGGGATCACAAGGTATGCAAAATTCTTGTATTTTGATTCATCTCAAGTTCTAGGTTAATTGTGAAAAACTGAAATTTAGCTTGATTGTATCATGCATGAATGAAATTAGAAGGAATATGGTGTCTAGGGATGAACCCTAGGTGAAATCTTGTTAAAAGATTTCATGTTAATTATAGAGTTCATAATCACCATTGTAGGTGATTAATGAACTTGAAGAAAACTTGATAAACCCTAGAATTGATAATCTTGTTCTAGCATAATCTGAATTTTAAGAGTAAAATTCAGAAATATGGATGTTAAGACTTGTGTAAAATTGTTTAATTGAAGTTAATTTAGATGATAATTACAAGTCATAAACTTGGTTTTGATGATATAAAAAAAAATCTGACCCGTTAGGTGTTTGATGAAACGCCTAAGTGAGGATTAAATGCTAAAAGTTGGGTAAAAACGCAGATTTGATTATTATAAAGAATTATGCGTTAAAGCTTATGAAAAATGGGTTTAGGATGATTTAATGAAATTTATGTTGTATTGGTGTTTATAAACACCATACTAACTTGTATGAATGAACTACTTGAACAAAAAGGGAAATTGTTAAGAATTCATACTTGATTTGAAGTGGGTCTTGACATAAGAATTAAACTCATGATTTATGATTTAGTTAAATAAGAAAGTAGTCAAAGATTCATAAGGTGTGAAAGTCATGATTTAGAATGACTAATCTAACAACCTTGTGAATGATGGATGATAGTAGGCGCTTAACAAGCTAGGTGAAGCTTGGGGAGAAAGCGGGTCGATCGAAGCAAGTGAGAAAAGAAAAGCGTAATTCGGATGCAAGGTAAGTTAAAACTTACACCTTTTATTTGATATCTATTGGTTTTATAGACTTTGAATAAACAAAAGTCACATTTTGACTTATGATGTTTCGACCCGACGTGCGAGGTTCGAAACAAAAGACAATAATGATAAACCATGTTGAATGGTTAAAAAGAGCTAATAAGGTCATTTAGTCATGTAATGACTAATAAATAATGAGTTTTGAGTGATTTACCTTATAAGGTAAATCAATACAATTAATAAGGGTAAAATGGCAATGTAGTCACTCGTTGACGAAAACCGTTAGTTTGAAGGACACTTTATGGCGTAAGATATAAAGGGGTCAAAATAATCAAGAAATAAATTTATAAGTAAATTGACCGTATGGTGTAAACCGGTACAAGTTATGTAGACGAGATGATAATAAATCCATCTCGCAAAAGTAAATGGTCATATAGACCAAACGGGTCAAAAGGTGAAAATATCACCCTTTGACAATATCGGCTAATGTTTTGTCGAGTTGCATGATTACAGGAATAAATATCGATTGAATGTTGTCATCGCTATTACTTAGCGGCTACTAAGGCAAGGTATCAAAACGGGTCAATATATTGATTCGAGCCAGGTATGTATAATTGGTCAAATCATCATTAGAACTTTAAGTTCAATGAGGGCTAAACAAGTTAAAATGGACATTGGGTTATCTTTTAAGTAAACTGAATGATTTAAGTTATTGTCATTGTGTTTTAAAAACATGATGGCTATTTAAACAAGATCCTAGTTTAAAAAGTGGAATTTTGTTCAATTATGACATGAGAAGTCCTTTGTTGTAAAGAAAGGGTTTAAGATGACCAAAACGCCCTCGTAAGCAAAATCGAGTAAATGAACCTTAAGAGTCGTTTAAAAACAAGTTATATGATCAAGCAAATACTTTGAATAAGTATAAAGAATGAAAAGGGTAAATCTTGGGTCAAATGACTCAATATGGGTCTTTGTCGTAAAATGATAGTCCGAGGGATAAAACTCGGAATTTATGTATCTCCATATTAAATCCACCACAAATATAGTTGTGGTGGAAGACTACTTGGTAAGAAATGTGAAAATATAAAGTTAGATACAAATGAAAGCGATTTTAGGCTCGAAAGTGCTTAAATACCCTTAACGGGTCAAAATAAGCATACGAGCGAAAACGGGTTTAAATTGTGTAATAAACCTATGATTAGAACCTAGTATGGTAGGTAACATTAATTTGTAGAAGTGTATGTGATATAGGAATCAAACAAATACGTTTGTTTGATAAAATGCATAAACGGGTTAAAATTCGGTAAAAAGGTAACGAGTCAAAGGCTTAGAAGTCTCAAAATTTCTTATGTTGGATGTAGGATTTTAACTCCATAAGATGGAGGATTAAATTACGGACGCGTAGGAAAAAGAATCGGGTAAAACGGATCAATAACGAAGAAATTATGGCCGTTTCCGTAAAAACTGGCATAGCTGATCTGAACTGCAACCTGCTGGAAACTGGTTTCCCAGGCGACACGCGAAGGAACAACATGGTTCCTTTGCGACACGCGACAGAACCCTGATTTAGCGAAAAAATTTTATTTTAATCAGTTTCGCTTCCCGGACTCGTTTAAATACGTTCTAAGTTACATATGACTAATCCAACTCATGTTTTATGAGTTTCAGGTATGATTTTAGCACCAGAGGACGATCAAGCACAACGAAGAACCGAACACGATCAAGAAATAAGCTTCCGCTCTATGTATCGTTGTTTTGTTAAATGACGAACTCAAACATGTTATTTTGTATAGTTTTAATTCTGTAAATAAAGTTTAATGAAACCCGTATTTTCAATGTATTGAAACTCTAATTACCCGTTTATTTTCGTAAATTATACGAAAATTGTTAAATAATAATAAGGGTGTTACAGAGGGCCCCTCGCGTGGCGCGACGGTCGCCTGCAGAAAATCAGAATTTTTGATTTTTTGCGATTAGATCCTTGGCTCTTCAAACTTCGATTAGGCACTTGTTTCTTGCATTATGAACCCCCATAATTGATCTATAAGGGCTTTAAAACATATACCTACTTTGTTAAGTCCCCGGTTAACTTTATTGTTACCCGAAAAGTCCTAACTTTCAACGTTTACGCTTTAACCCTTCGCACACGAATTTGATCATAACTTTCTCATACGATAACGAAACTTTACGAAAATTAAATCGTGTATTCTAGTGAGCATAATTAACAGTTACAAAGCTTCGGGTTTATCAAAAGGTCACTCAGAGGTATAACTTAAACATGTTGACACTTTTAACCCCTGTAGTTTGTAATCTCTCACTTTTTGCTTCGTATGATCCATGATTTATTCGTTTGAAGGTATGAGCATCATGTAGGGTTAATGTACATTATATTTATTCACTGTTGACACCTCGAATACGTATATTCACATACTTTCCATGTTTGTCAACTTTAGTCCTTCTATAATATCCTTTCACATGTTTTAAACATATGACACGTGTCAACACATTATAGGACGTGAATTTTCGAGGTGTTACAATTCGGTATGAATTTTGTTTAATTTACGGTGCATTTGGTTGTTATGTGTGCTTCATTTGTTGTATAAGGTGTGCTTGATCTGATAGTTGCTGAAACGGTGCCGTTTTGTAGGTATGAGATCAAAATGAAGAATAACGCACCAATCTTCTCATTCTTGGTTTTGAGTTTGACGTTGCAATTTTAGATTAAAGGACCTGCTTGGAGTTGCTTCTGTAGGTCCAATACCTCTTCTAATTGTTGATGGAACCAGTTGTAGTTATATGAAGTTTTTCAAATACATTTTGAGTTTTTTTTTGCTTATCTTACCAGATGAGAAGTATTACAAGGGATTATGGTCTTCAGGAATGATTTTATGCAAAGATGGATCTAGAACATTCACCAAGTCACAGCTTAATGTGATGGCACCGGTGAACCAGTTTTTTCTAATACATTTTGAGTTTTTATGACTTATTGTGCAATTAGGTTTGAATTCAACTTGACAAAGTTCAAAGTAGGTTTGAATTCAACTTCATAGATATAAACTTTAATAAGAGTGATTTTTTGATGTATCGATGAGCAAGTTAGGTTTGAATTCAACTTGACAAAGTTCAAAGTAGTGCACTTATCTTAACATAACGGTATATGTGGCTTTGCAGGAACATCAGCATGCCCCACTGGAAAATTCTATTGCAGAAACGCTGGACATAGTGCCCTGAATATAGTTTTTTGTAGGATAAATGATGGTGGTATCTGTGATAAGTAATGTTTTTACTCACAAATCTTCACCATATCACATGTAAGAAACTACAATCCTTATTTTCTGAGTTTAAGCTCTCCGTGATTAGTTACTTTGTCTTTTTATTCAAAAAGAGGTTTTATCTACCTAACATGGCAAAGGTTATCTGAATAATGTTTTATTGAGTCCTTTTTCGCATTAAAATCATGTTTTAGTAACATTTTGTTTAAATATTAATTATTTATTGATTATTGATTTATAATTTTAATTAACCAGGTGGATACGATAAGGAAGACAAAGCAGCTAGAGCTTATGAATTAGCAACCCTCAAGTATTGGGGTCCTACCACCACCACAAACTTTCCGGTAGTAATCTTTATCTTTATGCCCTGAATTAATTGAAAGTAAGGATCGGCTTGCTAAAAGCTTATACACCGAGTCTGATCATATTTTATATACATTTGGATGATTTAGGTTTGCAACTATGAGAAAGAGCTTGAAGAAATGAACAACATGACTAGGCAAGAATTTGTTGCTTCACTTAGAAGGTATATATAAGTTGTGTCGGTTTCACTTTGTGAATTAAGTGCAATCGTGAGTGCATTAGGTTATATATAGATAGTGTCTAATTAACCTTTAAATTTGTAGGAAAAGCAGTGGTTTTTCTAGAGGAGCCTCAATTTATAGAGGTGTGACAAGGTAACAAATGTTAGTTATCATATAACCGGATGTTCACCATCCAGTTCGTCAAGTTTTTGTGAAAAATATGGATTAAACTGCTAATAATGGTTCTAGATTAAGAAAACCAAACCGACCAGGTTGGTAATTGTTTGGGCTGCCAGTCACTCTCACAATGCAGTATACTATCATTTTAATGGCTAAATTTTCAATATCTTTTGTAGGTGTCTTCTTTATTCTTTGGTTCAACCCATGTGCACAACTTACTATCACTTATTCTTTTCATTTGTGGATTTCTGCCTTTGACATAGGTACGTAGAACTAATTTTCTTGCAATTTGATTATAATATGTTCGATAATTACATAATCTGTTTGTGGTTTCTCTTCATATGTTTTGTTTAGACTTAGTTTTAAGGACGAGCACAAGCTCAAAAACACCTAAATTTATAACTACTAAATTCCATAAACAATTGTATATTTTCTACTTTATTTAATTTTTCTTTAGCTTCTATTTGTCTTGGTATACCGAATTACATTGTTGGAATTGAACCTTAACAGAGGAATAGTTGATTAAGGCCAAAACCGGTTCAGAGCAGTGGAACCAGAATAAGCAGTTGTTAGGCTTCAGACTTTCCCCTTGACAGTGGTTCAAACAACTGCTGATCTATAATTCTGATTTGTTTTATCCACTGCTTAGCACAACAGCTGATGTGAAGACTAAAAGAATGCCAAAGACTAAGTACTGCTCTTCCAACTATTGCCTTCAGTCAAGCATTGCTGAGAAGACCAAAGCCCTGCTTGGAATAAAGTAGTGGAATGAAGAAACAGTTGTTTACTTTGTCTTATTGTAATAGGATCAGTTGTTAGATAACAATGGATGTATAGATCAGTACTTAGAGTTAGTTAGTTGTTAGATGTCACTATCATGGTGACGTCAGCCAAGATGCTTCAGTGGTTTGACATGCTCTATAAATGGACCAGTACTCTGTACTGTTTCACTTGATGGACTGACTGTGTTTATCTCCTCTGATCCAATCCTTTCATCTTGTGTGATCGACCAAGTAGCATTAGGCTGAGGGGAAGTTTTAGTTTGTAAGCATGCAATGTAATCTTTTGATTTGATTTGTAATCTTTCGATTAATGAAAAGCATGTGTTTATCAAAACTATTTTCATCCTTGATTGTGTTTACAAAGTTTGTGTTCATTTCCGCTGCATAAATCATTGAATCATATTCATTCATTGTTCATCTATTACAAAAAACACAATCAATTTAACAATCAATTCATCTATTACAAAAAAACACAATCATGACGACATCTGAGCAGCAGATGTACAAAACAGATGTGTTGGAGTATAGTTGTCAAGATTTATACTCATCAAACTTACCAAAGGATGAGAATCTTTTGAGCAAAGGATGAGAATCTTTTGGGCAAAAAGTGGACCCTCAAAAACATTGTATATGTTGGAGTATAGTTGTCAAGATTTATACTCATCAAACTAAGCACAAACAGCAGATGTTTCCACAACCACTGTTTTGAAGAAGACTATGTTGTTGCTGCATATTGAGAAAATAACTGTTTGTTTCCTCAAGCTCGGATATTTGATTTTGATATAATTGCTCAAAAGACTTCTTTTATGCAGGATTGTCAAGCAGCTGAAATATATCATCAAAAATCTTATACCTCATACATCCATCCTCACTTATCATCAGACATCACTTTGTGAGGGATTGCTATAAAAAAGGTTTGATTTGTCTGCATCATGTTCCCACTAAGGATCAGCTTGCAGATGTGCTAACCAAAGGTTTAGACACATCTATCTTTGAAAGCTTGATCTCTATGATTGGCATGCTAAACATGGAATAACAGCCAAAATCCTGTTTTTCTATGAATAAAAGCATTAAAATGTTTTCAGAAAATCAAAGTCTGTCGTAACCACTGATTGGTTCAAACATCTGTTGGTTTGTAGCTATCCACTGTTGAAAGTCAACCTCTGTTCCATCATTTTCATTGTTTTCCACTGTTACCAAACTTCAGTGGTTTAAACCACTGACACAGCTATCCACTGATAGTTAAAGTCACCCACTGTCCTCATTTTCATTTGTAATCCACTGATATTCATCCATCAGTGGTTTCCTTAATAACTGTCTTCCATTATCCTTCATTTCATCAGAGGTTGGCATATGGTCAGTTCTTATCCGTCAGATCTTTGTAACCGTTGCCACGTCAGCAATCACCCTTTTCCCTATAAAACCCTGATCAAAAACCCCAAACAGGGGTTTTACTGTCGATTCGAATTCACAAAAAAACTGTTCTCAAAGCAGTTTCCATCTTCTTATCTCAAATTCATTCTTCGATTTTCTTCATCAAAATGACGAAATCAAAATCAAAATCAAAATCATCATCATCTTCCAAAGAGGTCGCTCAAACGGCCGCTGAAACCATTGAAATACCATACAAATCCCCTCACAACTACTTGGGTCTACTCACAAAACCCACCAACAATCACACCTTCGATTCAATCATCGACATCATGGCTGCATCAAAGTATAAAACTTTGCTTACAGCAGATGCTCCAATTTACCAACAAACCCAGAGAGAATTTTGGAAAAACGCTAGCCTCGAAAAACAAGGCGAGACTGTCACTGCCATTAATTCTTCCATACAGGGTAAAGCGATTCAAATTACTCCACAATCCATCTCAGAAGTCTTTAAACTCGATGATCAGCAAGGTAAAACTTCTTTTCTTAAAAGCGAGTTGAAAACTGATTTTCTGGAAAGGGGGTATGCAGATCAAATAAAAAAGGATACCTTACAAAAAGGTTTCTTCCCCTCTGCAACTAGGTTTTTATTTCATACTCTTTTGACATGTGTTTCAAATAAAACAACTGCTTTTAACGAAATACCATTAAAGATCCAATGCATGGGTTATGCCATTCTACATAATGAAAATTATAACTATTCCCAGGAAATCTTTAATGATTTGGTGAAAAATGTTGATAGCAAAGCATTTCTACTTTTTCCATGGTTTCTAAGCTACTATTTCAAAGAAAAATTTAGAAAAGAAAATGAAAATTTACTCAAACAAGGTGCTTATTTTAAAATACGTGGTTTAACCACTGAAACATTCTCTAGAATGATGGCACCTACAAAAACAAAAGCAGAGGTGCCTGAGCAGAATTTAGCAGAAAACACTGCTCCTCAGGCATCTACTGTTGAGCCCACTGCTCCGGGTGATCATAGTAGCACAACCACTGCTATGAAACCCACACCTGTAATCACCAAAAAGACCAAAAAGAAATCATACAAAAAGCCCACCAAACCCAAAGCAAAGGCAACTCTGGAAGATGAGATCCCAGAGCAACTGCCAGTGACAACACAAATGTCACCAAAAACCACTGCTGCTACTTCCTCACAGCAGATGGTAGAAAGATCTCCACCCTTACCTCAAACTCCTCCTGTATCCTCACAAAAGGATCAGGTTGTAAACACAGGGACTCCACATTATGAAGCTCTGGATCCACTCGGATCCATCTTCCACAGTCCTGATCCCAAGGACATGTCTCTTTCAACACCCTTATCCTCACCTCTCACATTACCACAATCCATAATACCTTTGTTGCATGCAGTTGATATAGCTCAGACACAAACCAGTTCCTCTCAATTACCTATCACTGAGAGCATACTCCTACAAGTGACTGGGTATGATGATTATACCTCTGCTATCCCAGCAATAACTGAGGAGGTTACACTGCAGGAGTTACAAGTAATTCCTGTCAGTAGTTCAAGTGAAGCAGCCACTACAAACGTTGAACCCACTGGTTTACATTTGGACAGTGGTTACATCTATAAGACTTCCTTGAAGGCAATTCCTTCTATAGCACTTCTGATAACCACCAGTGAGTATGTTAAAACTACTGGCAACATTGAAGGGCTATCAAGTGTTGAAGGAAGAAGACCCCAGAACCAAAAACAAGGGGCATCAATGAATGATTTCTGGGACTCAGTTCCAAAGTCACACATTGATATAACCACTACTGGTGGGAAATCAGATGATCCCATTAAATTGGATGATGATTTAAAATATCAGGAATTGACGGCCAGAGTTGAAAATCTTGAAACAACAGTTGCTGAAATAAAGGATATGGTGCAACAGATGTTAAAAGCTCAAAAAGCACAATCCACTGCTGTTCCAGCTCAAGCACCTGCACAACCTGCACCTGCTGCAAATGAGCTATGGAGGGTATTCCAACCCCTGCTTGAAAAACAAAAACAAATGGCTGATCAGCAGCATGCAATACATGTACAAATGCTGACAAACATGGTGGAGTCAAGGTTCAAAGATACTCAAGCAGACATCAAGGCTATAAAGGCCAGCATCCAAAACATCACTGGCAAAGCTCCTCCCACTTTACTATTCATTGATAACCCCCTTACAAATAATGCCAAAAAGGGGGAGAAAATCAAGCAGTGGAGGAAGAAGGGAATAGAAGATGGCCTTTATGTTGAACCAGAAAAAGAAAAGCAGGTTTCAAAAACTGCTAGCCAAACAACTGTCATCTCTTTAACACACACCACTACAACCACTGCTCTACCTCCACCTAAAATCACCTCACCACCAAAAGCCATCACTTCAACTACATCACCAGCCATCAAATCAACCCCTGCTCAAAAGCAGAAGACATCTACTGACACATCAGTAGTTGTAATGACAACAGAGGTTGAAACACCTGTTTGCCAGTCATCCATCACTGCTCTCATCAATGTCACATCACCACCATCACCTCCTGCGAAAAAGCAGAAGACATCAAATGTCACAACATCTGTTGTAATGACAACAGTAGTTGAAACACCAGTTGTTTCAACAACTCTCAGTCAACCACAATCCACCACTGCCCTCACTTCACTTCAAGCCATCTTTACTTCAATTAATAAATCACCCAAAAGCACTCCTTCACTAGAGAAAACTTACACCAGAAAAAGAAAAATAACTCAGGCAACTGATGACAAATATGATCCTAATGCTGCAAAATATCCACTGGAACTGGAAGCTATAAAAAATGAGACGAGACAATTCTACACTGTGGCTGACCCTTCGAAAAGAAGATTTCCTTCTCTCATAGGCTTCATTGTCCCAGAAAATATGGATGAATATCTCGAGCTCAAAGCAAGGCAGGCTAAGATAAGAGCCAAACTTGAATGCAAAGATCAAGGTGATGAAGCCATTTATCAAAGAATGGAATTCTTGCTCACCAAAGTCAAACAGATGGAAGACTATGCACGAGATCTAAGCAAAGAAATGTCAAACTTACCACCCGAAGCAGATCTACGAAAAGAAATGAGAAAAGAATATCTTGCATACATAATGAAAGAAAAATTCTATCCAGCTGAAGAAAAACAATTCGAAGAATGGCCAATAGTTGCATTAAAGCATGAGGCAAACAGAATTGAAAGAATTAAAAATGATCCAAGCAAGAAGAGGACATCTCCAAACTGGAACAAATACAAAAAGCTCATAGCTGACCTTACATCTGAGTACAAAAGAAAGAAGCAGGAGCTGGTGGATGCAAAGGTGGATACTGCCAATGCCATAGCAAAATGGACTAAGCAGCAAACAGATGAGGCTTATGAAAGGCTTAAGAAAAGGAGGATGACAGTTTCTGACACTCCAAAGAAGCCTGACTACAAAAAGCCAAAGCAGCAGATCAAAACTTCTGAACCACTGATCACCTCAGCAGATACCTCTGTCACTGTGATTGACCAAGAAAAAAGGAAACAGCTGACTGTTACAGAAGAAAAGGAAAAGGAAGTTGAATATTTTGAAGAAGCCATCAAGAAAATGGCTTTAGATAAAGATAGATCAGCAAAGCTTCAAGACCTTGCCAAAAAGGTTTTGAAAAAACCATCATCACCAAACACATCAGCAGATATATCAGACATTGAGGTAGATCAACAAAAGAGACAAGAGCAGATTGACAAAGAAGTTGCAGAAGACATAGCTGCAGCAAATGAAGTCATAGACAAGGCTTTCAAACAAATGTCTGAAAATTCTGAGCTAGCAAAAGCTCAGGATACTGCTTTACAAATATTTACAAGGCCAAAATCTCCCAACTCATCAATAAATAAACCTATCCCAAGAAATCCATTGGGTTCAAAAATACTAAAATGACTCTCTGATCAAAAGACCCATGTATTGACCCTGATCAGATCCAATGGTGAAATGAAGTACATATCAAGGAAACAAGCACTGAGCCTTGGTGTTGAAGATCTACAAGATCTCCTTGAACTTTCATTGTGCAGGGATGAGGATGACTCAAGTTCCAAAGATTTTGAAGCACAATTTAAAAGACAAGCTAGGGAACTTCTGACGAGAGAATAAAGATCCAAAATAATGAAGAGTTTTGGCATTATCTGTTCCAGGGGGAGATTGTTGGGATTGAACCCTACCAGAGGAACAGATAATGAAAGCTAAAACTGGGTCACAACAGTGGATTAACAATAAGCAGTAGTTTACAACAGGCTTTCCCCTTGAAAGTACTTATAACATCTGATACCCTCCATCCACTGTCCACATACAACTGCTGCTGCCAGCCCTTTAAACTGCTGATAAAGCCCTGAAGAAGCAAACACTGCTGGTTAAATCTACTGATGCTAAAAGACTGCCGACTCAAAGACTGATCAACTTTGAGGAAAGCACTGTTGAAAGAAGAAAGCAGTAGTTCAGTGTTTTACTTGTATTGTATAGAATCAGTCGTTAGGATTAGCAGGGTTTGTATAAGAACAATGTTTACAGGTTGTTAGGTTGTTAGACATCGCTTTCATGGTGACGTCAGCTGAGATGCCTCAGTGGTTTGGTTTGTCTATAAATGGAACAGTACCCTGTACTGTTACATTTGATCGTTTTGAGTGAGTTCTTCTCCTCAATTCAATCCTTTCACCTTGTGCAACCAACCATGGGGTATCAGGCTGAGGGGGAGTTTAGTTTGTAAGCTTATATTGTAATCTTTTGCTTTGATTTATAATCTTTCAACTTAATGAAAAGCAAATGTTATTCAAGGAAATAAAGTTTGTTATTCATTTCTCTTTGCTTTGGTTACACCATTGTGAATCTTTCTCTTTGATTGTGTTTACAAAGTTTGTTATTCATTTCCGCTGCACTTAAACTCTGTTCATCTCTATTGATTTGTTCAAATTATACAAACAAGCACAATCATTAGAGCCTCAGATCCTAACATGTTGTATCAACAACTGTTGGTACCTCAGTGGTTTCAGCAGTTATTAAACCAACAACCACCACCTCAATCACAACAACTTCTACTTCAACACACACCACTCAAACACCTGATTTGACTAAATCATCCACCACCACTACAACCACATCACCAACCATCAAATCACCACCTGCCACTGTGCAGAAGACTTCTACTGACACATCAGGAGTTGTAATGACAACAGTGGTTGAAACACCTGTTGTTTCAACAACTGTTAGTCAAACACTTCTCACTTCAAACACAACCACTGATCCACCCAAAACATCATCAGTCTCTCCTCAACCAAAAAGGAGATGGTTAATTTTGATTGATGATGAGCCTTCACCTTCACCAACATCTTCACAACCTCTACCACTTGTCACTTTACCAAACCCTGTACCTCTCTCTTCAACACAGATCAAATTAAACTTCAAATCCACTAAAAGACAGAAAGTTGGGTAGTGTCATATAAGAGGAGCTTCAATAGTTCAGGGAAAACAAGTTTGAAAACTTGCACACTTACCAAAGGATGAGAATCTTTTGGGCAAAAAGTGGACCCTCAAAAACATTGTATATGTTGGAGTATAGTTGTCAAGATTTATACTCATTAAACTAAGCACAAACAGCAGATGTTTCCACAACCACTGTTTTGAAGAAGACTATGTTGCTGCTGCATATTGAGAAATAACTGTTTGTTTCCTCTAAATATGATATTTGATTTTGATATAATTGCTCAAAAGACTTCTTTTATGCAGGATTGTCAACCAGCTAAAATATATCATCAAAAATCTTATACCAAATACATCCATCCTCACTTATCATCAGACATCACTTTGTGAGGGATTGCTATGAAAAAGGTTTGATTTGTCTGCATCATGTTCCCACTAAGGATCAGCTTGCAGATGTGCTAACCAAAGGTTTAGACACATCTATCTTTGAAAGCTTGATCTCTATGATTGGCATGCTAAACATGGAATAACAGCCAAAATCCTGTTTTTCTATGAATAAAAGCATTAACATATTTTCAGAAAATCAAAGTCTGTTGTAACCACTGATTGGTTCAAACATCTGTTGGTTTGTAGCTATCCACTGTTGAAAGTCAACCTTTGTTCCATCATTTTCATTGTTTTCCACTGTTACCAAACTTCAGTGCTTTAAACCACTGACACAGCTATCCACTGATAGTTAAAGTCACCCACTGTCCTCATTTTCATTTGTAATCCACTGATATTCATCCATCAGTGGTTTCCTTAACAACTGTCTTCCATTATCCTTCATTTCATCTGAGGTTGGCATATGGTCAGTTCTTATCCGTCAGATCTTTGTAACCGTTGCCACGTCAGCAATTACCTTTTTCCCTATAAAACCCTGATCAAAAACCCCAAACAGGGGTTTTACTGTCGATTCGAATTCACAAAAAAAACTGTTCTCAAATCAGTTTCCATCTTCTTATCTCAAATTCATTCTTCGATTTTCTACATCAAAATGACGAAATCAAAGCCATCTGCAACATCCACTTCGAAATCATCTAAAAAGGCCTCTCAAAAGGCTACTACACCCATCGAAATCCCATACAAATCCCCTCACAATTATCTGGGTATTCTTACAAAACCAGGCACCACCGATGTTTTCGATTCCATCATTGATACCATGACTGCATCAAAGTACAAAACTTTGTTAACAGCAGATGCTCCGATTTACCAGAAAACCCAGAGAGAATTTTGGAAAAATGCCACTCTTGATAAACAAGGAGAAGACATCATAGCCATTAATTTCTCCTTAATGGGTAAACCAGTCAAAATCACACCACACTCCATCTCGGAAGTCTTTGAACTCAATGATCAGCAAGGTAAAACTTCTTTTTCCAAAAATGAGTTAAAAACTGATTTCCTTGAAAGGGGGTATGCTGAACAAATAAAGAGGGATACCTTAGAAAAAGGTTATTTCCCTCCTGCAACAAGATTTTTATTTCATACCCTGTTAATGTGTGTTTCAAATAAAACAACTGCCTTCATTGAGATACCATTAAAGATTCAATCCCTAGGGTTTGCTATTTTACAAAATGAAGATTTTAATTATTCCCAGGAAATCTTTGATGATTTGGCCAAAAATGTTTTAACAAAATCCTTTCTATTATTTCCAAGGTTTTTAAGTTATTACTTTACAAAGAAATTTGCAAAGGATGATGTTCATGTAAACCAACAAGGTGAATCTTTTCAAATTAAAAGCTTAACAGCTGAAACTTTCACTAGAATGTCAACACCTTGCAAAACACAAGCAGAGGTGCCTGAGCAGAATTTAGCAGTTACCACTGCTCCTCAGGTATCTGCTGCTGAGCCCACTGCTCTAGGTGATCATAGTAGCACAACCACTGCAATGAAACCCACACCTGCCATTACCAAAAAGACCAAAAAGAAATCATCCAAAAAGCCACCTAAACCCAGTAAAACGGCAACTCTGGAAGATGAGATCCCAGAGCAACTGCCAGTGACAAAACAAAAGTCACCAATAACCACTGCTGCTACTTCCTCACAGCAGATGGAAGAAAGATCTCCACCATTGCCTCAAACTCCTCCGACATCCTCACAAAAGGATTCGGTTGTAAACACAGGGACCCCACATTATGAAGTTCTGGATCTAATCGGCTCCATCTTCCTCAGTCCTGATCCGAAGGACATGTCTCTTTCTACACCTATTCCTTCACCCGTCACATTACCACAATCAATGTTACCTTTGTTGAATGCAGTTGCTATAGCTCAGACACAAACCAGTTCCTCTAAATCACCTATCACTGAGAGTATACTCCCACAAGTGACTGGGTCTGATGTTCATACCTCTGCTAGCCCAACAACAACTGAGGAGGTTACACTGCAGGAATTACCAGTAATTCCTGTCAGTAGTTCAAGTGGAGCAGCAACTAGTAATGTTGGACCCACTGGTCTACATTGGGTCAGTTGTTCCATAAATAAGACTCCCTTGAAGGCAATTTTGTAACACCCCTGAAAATATAAAACTTTATATTAGAACTATAAAGTATAAATAAACAAGAATTTACTAACTAGGAGTTTTAACCTAGTTAGCTACAAGTCTAGAAATAACTTATGACATGGTTAAAAACAACCAAACTTTAAGTTAAACAAAAGTGGAGGGGCTTATCTTGTAAAATCTGAAACTTATTTAGATAAAAAAAATATTAAGGACCAAACACACAAAAGTGTGTCTGGTCGTACATGGGACGCAGGGGGCGACCAGGAGACATCACCAAGCCCTAGTTCATCACATAATTCACAAAATTGAAGGTCCAAATCTGATCAAAACCAAAAATTGAGCATAGATTACTGATCCTCATCACAAGAGGATTACAAGGTATGTAAAATTTGATAAAAACTCTCAACTCGAAATTCTCATGAAATTGGGAAAATCTGAAATTTATGGTTGCCTGTCTGATTTATGATGAACTAGGAACAATATAGAGTCTAAGGACAAACCCTAGACAAATACAAGTTGAAATCATGTGAAATTTTAGTAAAATCCATGAACACCATTGTAGGTGATTAGTGGGTTTTGTAGAACTTGATAAACACTAGGAAATTGGGTGTTGTTCTAGTGTAATTTGACAATGGTAAAGTGACTTCAGAATTTTAGAAGCTAACAATTGTGTAAAAAGGGTTGATTGATGTGAAAATTGGGCTAGATGATAAGCTAGGGATTTGCTATATAATCATGTAAAATTCTGCCCTTAAAGTGTTTGTTGAAATGCCTCAAAGAAGGTTAGAAACTGGAATTTTGAAGTTAAAACACCTAATTATGATGTTTTGGCTATTATGTGATATATGACCAAAAAGAGTTCTAAACGCAATATAATTGAACTCTATAGGAAAGGATACCGGAACGTCGAGTGGACAAGCCGATGGTGAATTGCGGTAGAAGGGCGTGCATTAAAGGTATGTAACTTGACCCGTTACATTAAGTGAATTGTGGTTATATTATGTATAGTCGCATTTAGAATAGAAATTGTGATGATTTTGCAACTATGATCGCTATCTGAATTAATATAGTTAAAACCTATAAGGAACCGTTTGGTAGTCATCACATTGGAGGAATTCCACAAGATGAGCCAACGGGTCAAACAATAGTGTAAATTGTAGAATTGGTGTTTTAATTAGTTAGCAATGGCGTTATAAATCGCAAAAGCGCTAAACCATGGAATTGGTAAGGAAGCGCAAGTAATACCAAGCCCCGGATGATAGGTATAAGGCGCCATAGGCTACTAGTGAGAAGTAGTAAAATACAATAAGTTAGAATGGGTCGAATAATAGTATAAGTGGCTTTAAGTCGCAATGATCGGAGAATCAAAATTGGGTGTGATAGTCGTAAGAAACATGTCCGTAATGAATTTACAAATATACAGGAAAAGAATCACCTAAAACGACGTGTGGAACAGGGTGAAATCAACAAAATAGTCAAATGGCAAAATCACAGAGTCCACCGTAAATTACGGTCTCCACCGTAATTTACGGTGGAAATCAAAAACATTACGGTGGTTCATTCCTGTATTACGGCAGACTAGAATCACTCAGGGTCTACCGTAACTTACGGTAGACACCGTAAGTTACGGTGGAGCCCAGAAAACTTGTATTTTATTTATCACATTTCGATGTCGGAACTTGTGTTTATGTACTATATATCAATGTCAAAACTAATGTTTTAGTGGTTTTGACCCTAGGTGACAATGTTGATCTTACGGATGACGGTCAAGCAAATGTCGAAGAACCGAACACGACTTTTGAAGCTTCCGCAATATTTTAATCTTTAATAGACTATGTTTATGGGATGTAAACAAATTGTTAAACAACTTTTGAATGTTTTAACTTAGTCGTTAGTTGACTAAGGTTTTGACACTTTTGAACTTACTTATGGAATCTATGTTATAACCAGACATCTTTATCTAAAATGATGTGAATTATTATTTGATTCAAGTAAAATGATACGGGTGTTACAAGTTGGTAATCAGAGCTTAAGGTTGTCAACGAAGTGTTCG
Organism: Helianthus tuberosus; assembly: GCA_030545235.1. Lineage (NCBI taxonomy): Eukaryota > Viridiplantae > Streptophyta > Magnoliopsida > Asterales > Asteraceae > Helianthus > Helianthus tuberosus. The sequence goes on along the minus strand of CM060358.1, from coordinate 33,975,191 downwards.
GTTCAAGCTTGATCGATCGTCCGGTAAGAATTAATTGCTGTAGTAGACTTACTAGAATACTAGAAAAAGGAAATTTGAATTGATATGCACGGGAAGTGCGTGTTTACACACTCAAACCCGGAAAAGTGCATTAAGCATAAATGGTTTAAGCAAGTGGTGAACTTGGCTAGATCAAAATGAATGACGCATATGTCATAAATGAAATGTTAAACAATTAGTGTAAACATTTCAATTTCAAGATGACGGAAAGATGGGAGGAGTGTATGAATACGCTCGAACCCGGGAAAATACACTAAGTAAGAAAGGTAAGGCAAGATATATACTTGACCAAACCGAAAAAGAATAACTCATTATTTTTGATTGAGTGAGAGTGATATAAATTTCCGTATAATAAGATGGAAATGAATTAAATAATTATTGATCAATCGTGATGGATGTTTCAGTTAAAGAAATGTCTGGAGTAACCGGAGATGATTCGACATCTCAATTGACTGAACACATGAAAGCTAAGATTTCCGAGGAGGTCGAAAAAGCTCTAGAAAATAGTCTATCACAGTATATTGATAGATTACAAACCACAATCGTGCCGGTGGTGAACGATATGATGGCTGAATTGAAAGACAACATACTACAAGAAATAGAAGAAAGGAGGGTGTTGGATATGAATCCAAGATCCGTAAAGAAGTCCAAGTCTAATAAAGCTCCCAAGAAGGGAGTTACAAAAAGTGTGTTACATCAGTGTAGATTTTGTGGAAAAATTCATAAGGGCACATGTGGTAAGCCAAGACATAAAAAGTCTAAATGTCAAGAGAGACTTAGAACGAAGGACACAACCGACACAAAGTCTGATGCGCAGAAATCAAGGACAAGGTTATTTTATATAACAGCCACGGAGGCTAAAGCTGAACTTGATGTCGTTTTAGGTATACTCTTGTAAATTAAATTTCAGTATGAATTTTTAATTATTACGAGTACAAATAAATCGTTTGTTTTATATCGATTTATTTGACATTCTACATTAGTGTTAACGAAATTACCAAGGCTTTGAAAAATAGAAAGAGGTAATAATAAAAGTTCTATTGTTTATAAGAGGTGCTGAAACTGTACGTTGAGCATCGAGATAAAAATAATCATGATAAATATTGCCTTGGGATGGGGTGCGCGCACACTCGAACCCGAGAATGTAATAAAAGATAAGCGTCATAATAGGGAGGAGTGTAATAACACCCGAACCCTGGGAGTTTACAATAGTAAAAGATGACAAGGACATGGTTATAGACTAAGCCAAACTAAATGAAACAGATAGAAACATCGTTTATGTCAACAAACGATGTGGATAAATTCCATACAATGATATGAAACAATAACATGAAATGAATTGATTTTGTTATTGTAACAATGGGTTAAAGTCAGAAATCAAGAGATTAAGATTTGGATAGGAATATACTCGAAAAAGAAACTAATGGACAATATGTATTATTTGTTGCTATAAATAATGGAATACCAATAAATTTGGATTTAAAAGCTCGGGTATGGGTAGATGCCCAAGTAACATGTTATTAATAAATTCCTCCTGAGGAAGAACGATAATCACCTTGATGAGGGTGAATATGTAAAAAAAATTTTTTTTAGTAAGACAAAAATTATGAAAGCATTAGAATAAGAACGAGTAAACTCCAAGGGCCGAATAACAATAACAGTAGTTTACCAAATAAGACTTGAGACATGGGCCTTCGGGACATTTGTAAAAGAAACAGACCCAAGGGTCGCTGACAAAAGAAAGGTGGTGTACGGATTAATTAAGTAAAGTGCTTGATAATAAAAGTAAACGGAAGCCTGATAATGGGAGCATATTACATTAAGATAATGAGCCCAAGGGAAGGGATAAGAATCAAGTAAACGAAAATATGAATCGACAATTTAGAACGTCAAGGCATAAGGATAAAGTTGACTGTCATAGGCGATGGAACTCACGCGAACAAGTCAAACCAGACGAGTGAAAGAATAAAAGACTTGGTTGAGTAAAAGCAGTGGATTTTGCTGATACGACCAAATAAATCGAGAAACAAAGTCTTAAGGAATGCCAGAAGGGTTGCTATGAAAATAATTTCGATAAAATACTCAATTAATAGGTATGTTTTCAGATAAATGCGTAACCAACAGTCGAGAACACGAATTAAAAGTCAAGAGACTCGAATTAAGAGTTGTGACTGAGAAAACCATAAAATTTTGCAAAAACAGAAATTTCGATAGTCATGCTCAACTACTTTAATGTTGGGCGGGTTGAATAAAGTATAGTGGTTGATATCCCAAGTAAGCGCAACCTGGATAATGAAAGCGTGAAATATTATTGAATCAATGGGATAGGTCAAAAAAGAGTATGAAAGGGAAAATGCAAACCAATGAAAACGGAGTGTTAAGAATATCAAGATCAAGAACCCGGGTAACGGGTTGAAATGAAATAGGGGCATAAACCAAATAACGGTATGAATAAAATAAACCGACGTGAAGGACACATAAGAAGTCATAGAGTCGGAAAGATAATCCGAAAGAAAATGAGTGTAGCCTTAGACTATAGTCAAGGTCAAATGAATAGAAGGTGATCCATGGGATCACCATAACCTCCAGATTGTAAACAATGTAAAAGTATACGGGAACAAAATGACCATTGGGTCGCAAATACAAAAGAACATACTAGGAGGGGGGTGTCACACCCCAACCGATGGCGGAATCATCGGGGCATGGCACTGAGCGAAACAGATTATCCAGAAGTTTCCATAACAATTATCTTAACCATCCAATTTAAATAATACGTCCCATACCGTATCTCAAATAGTCAAATAATTATTACAGACAAACATCAAGGCAAATATTTTGTTCCGACAACTCAGATTTAAACATAAATAGTTTATTTATTGGTTTCTAGGACCTCCTTTCCTAGCTTCAATTTCATCACAGCATAGAGAGCATCCTAGACCTTTCCTAGCCTCAAGTTCACAGCATGCTAAGCATGTAAACTTCCTAAGCACCTGTCACATACGTTAAAATAAAGTCAATACATAAAATGTAAAGGTGAGCATACAAGTTTGATAATAGTATATAGAGTTCGAATTTCGTTTACGCATAACCAACACGTACACATAGTGAAATGAAGCACGTTAGTTATCGACATAGATCCATCGATACCAATGACTGCGGGTTGACTGCCCGAGGCAGTTCGCAATACATGATTACCACCGTAATCCATGCAAGTAAAAGATCCTTAACAACCCCCGTGTGAACGGGTGCTGAGTCCAAACTATAGTACTATCGTTGCTAAGGCAGGTAGACAGCATTCCATGTGTAAACATAACAAACAAGCATTCATGAGCCACGTATAACATGCATTAACGGTTAGCGTTCAAATAGTATTTGAGTAGTGTGATTGTTGTAGTTTGAATATTTGTAACGTATGTAACACCCAAAAGTGCGTAAAGCAAAAAAGGGATCGAGTATACTCACAGTGATTTATGGATTGAAGGGAGCGCTTAGCGAGTACGGTTAGCCTGAATAGATTCGATAGCATAACGATAAGGAAAACGAAACAAGTGAAGATGGGTCGGATGGTAGTTCGATCGGATGGTAATCCGATCGGACTGTAATCCGTGCGGATGGTAATCCGTTCGGGTGGTAATCCGTTCGGGTGGTCATCCGTGCGGATGGCAATCCGTTCGGATGATGATTCGAGTGGATTGTTTCTTCCTATGCTAAGGATGTGTTTGTGTATGATGGCTTGTCCTTTGAAGTTTTCATTGTAGTATTTAGAAGACATTTAAGTATTTCTATCCATCAAGTCGTTCGATCGGATGCTGGGTCGTACGGATGATAATCCGTTCGGATAGTCATCCGGTCGGACGGTGATCCGGTCGGACGGCGACTCGGTGGTGAGATTACTTGTTGAAGACAAGTTCACAGTTGAAGTGTCACTCGATCGGATGATCATCCGATCGGATGGCAACCTTGTCAACGAACTTGTTGAAAAATTGTTTAAGGCTTTAAAGTCTTAGTATCTCATGATCCGAAGACTAATCCGTGCGGATGGTAATCCGTTCGGATTGCAATTCGTTCAATACTCAAACTCTAGATGAGATAGTTTAAAAAAAGTGGGTCCCAAGTTTCATCCGTTCGGGTGGCAATCCGTTCGGATGACCTATCCGATCGGATGACAATCCGATCGGACGATAATCCGTTCCGATTGTTCCCTTCGTCCTACACTTGGTCGTTTGATGGTTTGTCGTTGTTTTCGAGACATCTTGACAACTTGTTAGCCAACTAGAACCCTGCCTTGACCCAAGTAACCATACTGACTAGGAATCACCCTAGTTCAGCCAGTTACCGGCTCGAGACGGTTGTTCTTGCTTAACCCGAAGTCGGTAGTCTCGTGGGTGGAATCCATATCTGAACTAGTACAGCACTATAGATGAGTAGGAGACTAGATCTGATCCTGACTCTACCGGTTTTGAGTGTAAAAGAATGAGAAAACTTGTGTTTATTTCTTTCAACTCTTTTATCCTTTTGAAAATGTTCAGATCTATGCGAAGTCGTTGTGAAATCTTGTGGAAACCGTTCAGATCCGAGTTATCCTTGGTGGAATGAGGTCAAACTTTGAAGTTCATGAGAACTTCATTATGACGTCATCCTAGAATACCTCAAATCTTGATGATTTCACGGTTAAAAGTTAATATTTAAAAGATAGAAAGGTGTAGAAGTGCGTATAGATCAAGTAAGTACAAGATTTAGGGCAAGATCTTACCTGGATCGAGAGAAATCGAAGAAAAGGTGAAGAATACGAGCTGTTCGGATAGAAGGTTTCCAAAAGTGGAAAGAATGACAATGACAGGGGTATTTATAGGATTCCAAAAGGGGAAAGAGTGATCCGATCGGATGGCACTCCGCTTGGATGACGATCCGGTCGGATGACATCCTGGTCTGATGGCATACAGCCCGTCATCAATTGTGTTATCCGGTCGGATGGCTATCCGGCTGGATGGCGCTTGGTTCAAGTTTTCGACGCGACGATTTTCGGTGTTTCGATTTTTTATTGCGAGCGGTTCGATTCGATAGGGTTTCCTAGTCAAATTACTTTTAGTTCCAACTACTTCGTATCTTGCGTAATCTATTTTCCACCATCTATCATAGTTCAATCGTGATTCGTGTTCGAGTTCGATTGCGTTCGAGTTTCGATTGAGTTCGCTTGATTACCACAACATAACATAAGTAAACATGCACAGATAACACGTAGGGCACACACACACGTAACAACAAGTAAAACTACGTAGCTCGAGTTGCGTTTTGGTGTCGATTTGATTAGCATAGCTTGATTATTAGTTGATTAACTTTATCGCATTGTTACTTCCTACAATTCACAGTCGTAGGTCGATTGAATAACGATTACATACGTCGATTATTGCATTTAACGACACTTACTCCACATAATATAAATAAAATAAAGAAATGTCTACAAGTCAAGTTGCGCGAAATCGGTCGTTGACTTAGACCTTGACTTTGACTTTAACTTGTGAAAACACGGGGTGTTACAGCCTCCCCTTGTTTAGGGAATTTCGTCCCGAAATTAAGCTGGAAGCTGTTACAACACCGTGACTCACGTTTGAGAACTTTCTCTTTCTAGACTTTCTCCTCGAATAACTGTGGGTACTTTGCCTTCATGTCGCTTTCGAGTTCCCAAGTGAACTCTGCGCCTCGTTTTCCTTCCTATCGAACTTTCACAATAGGAATGCGTGAGCGCCTGAGCTGCTTGGTTTGGCGATCCATGATTTCGACAGGCTTTTCCACGAAGTGTAATGTTTCGTTCACCTGTAGATCATCGAGAGAAACATGTAAGTCATGGTCGGCTATGCACTTTCGGAGGTTTGACACGTGGAAAGTCGGGTGGACGTTACTAAGTTCCTCCGGTAGTTCGAGTATGTAGGCGACTTTTCTGATCCTTTCCAGAATCTTAAAAGGTCCAACATATCGAGGCGCGAGTTTCCCTTTCTTGCCGAATCGGACTACACCCTTCCAAGGTGATACCTTTAGGAGTACGTAGTCACCAACGCCAAATTCACGGGGCTTGCGCTTTTTATCGGCGTAACTTTTCTGTCGATCCCGAGCTTTCACTAGGTTGTCTCGAATTTGGAAAATTTTGTCTGTCATTTCTTGTAGTAGCTCCGGACTGGTTAGTTGCGAGTGACCGATCTCGTGCCACACAATAGGCGATCGACATCTTCTTCCGTATAATGCCTCGAATGGTGCCATTTGGATGCTAGAATGATAGCTGTTGTTATACGAGAATTCGACTAACGACAGGTATCTATCCCAATTACCACCGAAATCTAAGACACACGAATGGAGCATGTCTTCAAGAGTACGAATCGTTCTTTCAGTCTGACCGTCGGTTTGAGGGTGGAAAGCGGTACTTAGATTAAGCGTTGTACCGAGTGCCGTTTGAAACGTTTCCCACAGTCGCGAGGTAAACCGAGCATCACGATCAGAGATGATGTCACGAGGCGTCCCATGATTACAAATGATCTCGTCGGTGTAGATTCGGGCTAATCGTTCTACCTTGTAGTCTTCTCGTATCGCAAAAAGTGAGCTGATTTAGTCAAACGGTCGACCACAACCCATATGCTGTCGTGACCTGATGACGTGGGTGGTAGCTTGGTTATAAAATCCTTGGCTATGCTTTCCCACTTCCACATGGGAATTGGTGGTTGTTCGAGTAAGCCAGAGGGTCTTTGATGTTCGGCCTTGATTCTAGCACAAGTTAGGCATTTTCCGACGTAGAGAGCGATATCCCTTTTCATACCCGGCCACCAGTACCTATAGCGAAGATCCTGGTACATTTTGTCAGCACCGAGATGAATAGAATACCGGGATTTGTGAGCTTCGTCCATCAGAATTTGTCGCAAGTTGGTTCGCTTGGGAATCCAAATTCGGTCTAAAAAGTGGAATATCCCATTTGATTTTCTCACAAGTTGGGCTCCATCGTGGTAGATTCTTTCTTTCTTCAGGGTGCGTTCGTTAAAATATGCATGTTGAGCGTCGCGGATGAGAATTTCGAGATTATGTTGGGCTTGAACGTTACGAGTGCTAAGCAGATAGCTCCGTCTGCTAAGTGCGTCGGCAACACATTTGCCTTGCCTGGGTGATAACGAATCTCACAGTCGTAATCGCTTAGAAGTTCTACCCATCGGCGTTGACGCATATTAAGTTCCTTCTTATTAAAGATATGTTGCAGGCTCCTATGATCGGTGAAGATCGTACACTTGGTTTGGTTACACCATTGTGAATCTTTCTCTTTGATTGTGTTTACAAAGTTTGTTATTCATTTCCGCTGCATTTAAACTCTGTTCATCTCTATTGATTTGTTCAAATTATACAAACAAGCATAATCATTAGAGCCTCGGATCCTAACATGTTGTATCAACAACTGTTGGTACCTCAGTGGTTTCAGCAATTGTTAAACCAACAACCACAACCTCAACCACAACAACTGCTACTTCAACACACGCCACTCAAACACCTGATTTGACTAAATCATCCACCACTACTACAACCACATCACCAACCATCAAATCACCACCTGCCACTGTGCAGAAGACTTCTACTGACACATCAGGAGTTGTAATGACAACAGTGGTTGAAACACCTGTTGTTTCAACAACTGTTAGTCAAACACTTCTCACTTCAAACACAACCACTGATCCACCCAAAACATCATCAGTCTCTCCTCAACCAAAAAGGAGAAGGTTAATTTTGATTGATGATGAGCCTTCACCTTCACCAACATCTTCACAACCTCTACCACTTGTCACTTTACCAAACCCTGTACCTCTCTCTTCAACACAGATCAAATTAAACTTCAAATCCACTAAAAGACAGAAAGTTAGGTAGTGTCATATAAGAGGAGCTTCAATAGTTCAGGGAAAACAAGTTTGAAAACTTGCACACTTACCAAAGGATGAGAATCTTTTGGGCAAAAAGTGGACCCTCAAAAACATTGTATATGTTGGAGTATAGTTGTCAAGATTTATACTCATTAAACTAAGCACAAACAGCAGATGTTTCCACAACCACTATTTTGAAGAAGACTATGTTGCTGCTGCATATTGAGAAATAACTGTTTGTTTCCTCTAAATATGATATTTGATTTTGATATAATTGCTCAAAAGACTTCTTTTATGCAGGATTGTCAAGCAGCTGAAATATATCATCAAAAATCTTATCCCAAATACATCCATCCTCACTTATCATCAGACATCACTTTGTGAGGGATTGCTATGAAAAAGGTTTGATTTGTCTGCATCATGTTCCCACTAAGGATCAGCTTGCAGATGTGCTAACCAAAGGTTTAGACACATCTATCTTTGAAAGCTTGATCTCTATGATTGGCATGCTAAACATGGAATAACAGCCAAAATCCTGTTTTTCTATGAATAAAAGCATTAACATGTTTTCAGAAAATCAAAGTCTGTTGTAACCACTGATTGGTTCAAACATCTGTTGGTTTGTAGCTATCCACTGTTGAAAGTCAACCTTTGTTCCATCATTTTCATTGTTTTCCACTGTTACCAAACTTCAGTGCTTTAAACCACTGACACAGCTATCCACTGATAGTTAAAGTCACCCACTGTCCTCATTTTCATTTGTAATCCACTGATATTCATCCATCAGTGGTTTCCTTAACAACTGTCTTCCATTATCCTTCATTTCATCTGAGGTTGGCATATGGTCAGTTCTTATCCGTCAGATCTTTGTAACCATTGCCACGTCAGCAATTACCTTTTTCCCTATAAAACCCTGATCAAAAACCCCAAACAAGGGTTTTACTGTCGATTCGAATTCACAAAAAAAAACTGTTCTCAAATCAGTTTCCATCTTCTTATCTCCAATTCATTCTTCGGTTTTCTACATCAAAATGACGAAATCAAAGCCATCTGCTACATCCACTTTGAAATCATCTAAAAAGGCCTCTCAAAAGGCTACTACACCCATCGAAATCCCATACAAATCCCCTCACAATTATCTGGGTATTCTTACAAAACCAGGCACCACCGATGTTTTCGATTCCATCATTGATACCATGACTGCATCAAAGTACAAAACTTTGTTAACAGCAGATGCTTCGATTTACCAGAAAACCCAGAGAGAATTTTGGAAAAATGCCACTCTTGACAAACAAGGAGAAGACATCATAGCCATTAATTTCTCCTTAATGGGTAAACCAGTCAAAATCACACCACACTCCATCTCGGAAGTCTTTGAACTCAATAATTAGCAAGGTAAAACTTCTTTTTCCAAAAATGAGTTAAAAACTGATTTCCTTGAAAGGGGGTATGCTGAACAAATAAAGAGGGATACCTTAGAAAAAGGTTATTTCCCTCCTGCAACAATATTTTTATTTCATACCCTGTTAATGTGTGTTTCAAATAAAACAACTGCCTTCATTGAGATACCATTAAAGATTCAATCCCTGGGGTTTGCTATTTTACAAAATGAAGATTTTAATTATTCCCAGGAAATCTTTGATGATTTGGCCAAAAATGTTTTAACAAAATCCTTTCTATTATTTCCAAGGTTTTTAAGTTATTACTTTACAAAGAAATTTGCAAAGGATGATGTTCATGTATACCAACAAGGTGAATCTTTTCAATTAAAAGCTTAACAGCTGAAACTTTCACTAGAATGTCAACACCTTGCAAAACACAAGCAGAGGTGCCTGAGCAGAATTTAGCAGCTACCACTGCTCCTCAGGTATCTGCTGCTGAGCCCACTGCTCTAGGTGATCATAGTAGCACAACCACTGCAATGAAACCCACACCTGCCATTACCAAAAAGACCAAAAAGAAATCATCCAAAAAGCCACCTAAACCCAGTAAAACGGCAACTCTGGAAGATGAGATCCCAGAGCAACTGCCAGTGACAAAACAAAAGTCACCAATAACCACTGCTGCTACTTCCTCACAGCAGATGGAAGAAAGATCTCCACCATTGCCTCAAACTCCTCCGACATCCTCACAAAAGGATTCGGTTGTAAACACAGGGACCCCACATTATGAAGTTCTGGATCTAATCGGCTCCATCTTCCTCAGTCCTGATCCGAAGGACATGTCTCTTTCTACACCTATTCCTTCACCCGTCACATTACCACAATCAATGTTACCTTTGTTGAATGCAGTTGCTATAGCTCAGACACAAACCAGTTCCTCTAAATCACCTATCACTGAGAGTATACTCCCACAAGTGACTGGGTCTGATGTTCATACCTCTGCTAGCCCAACAACAACTGAGGAGGTTACACTGCAGGAATTACCAGTAATTCCTGTCAGTAGTTCAAGTGGAGCAGCAACTAGTAATGTTGGACCCACTGGTCTACATTGGGTCAGTTGTTCCATAAATAAGACTCCCTTGAAGGCAATTTTGTAACACCCCGAAAATATAAAACTTTATATTAGAATTATAAAGTATAAATAAACAACAATTTACTAACTAGGAGTTTTAACCTAGTTAGCTACAAGTCTAGAAATAACTTATGACATGGTTAAAAACAACCAAACTTTAAGTTAAACAAAATGGAGGGGCTTATCTTGTAAAATCTGAAACTTAATTGGATAAAAAAAAATAGAGTAAACTGCCATTTTGGTCCCTGTGGTTTGGGCATTTTTGCCATTTTAGTCCAAATCTCAAACTTTTTAAATCTGGGTCCCTGTGGTTTCATCTTTATTGCCATTTTAGTCCAAAATTCAAAATCCCCCTTTTTTTGACTGTTCCAAAATGGCAGTTTACTCTTAATTTTGGACTAAAATGGCAATAAAAGTGAAACTACAGGGACCAAAATGGCAGTTTACTCTTAATTTTGGACTAAAATGGCAATAAAAGTGAAACCACGGGGACCCAGATTTAAAAAGTTTGAGATTTGGACTAAAATGGCAAAAGTGCCTAAACCACAGGGACCAAAATGGCAGTTTACTCAAAAAAATATTAAGGACCAAACACACAAAAGTGTGTCTGGTCGTACATGGGACGCAGGGGGCGACCAGGAGACATCACCAAGCCCTAGTTCATCACATAATTCACAAAATTGAAGGTCCAAATCTGATCAAAACCAAAAATTGAGCATAGATTACTGATCCTCATCACAAGAGGATTACATGGTATGTAAAATTTGATACAAACTTTCAACTCGAAATTCTCATGAAATTGGGAAAATCTGAAATTTATGGTTGCATGTCTGATTTATGATGAACTAGGAACAATATAGAGTCTAAGGACAAACCCTAGACAAATACAAGTTGAAATCATGTGAAATTTTAGTAAAATCCATGAACACCATTGTAGGTGATTAGTGGGTTTTGTAGAACTTGATAAACACTAGGAAATTGGGTGTTGTTCTAGTGTAATTTGACAATGGTAAAGTGACTTCAGAATTTTAGAAGCTAACAATTGTGTAAAAAGGGTTGATTGATGTGAAAATTGGGCTAGATGATAAGCTAGGGATTTGCTATATAATCATGTAAAATTCTGCCCTTAAAGTGTTTGTTGAAATGCCTCAAAGAAGGTTAGAAACTGGAATTTTGAAGTTAAAACACCTAATTGTGATGTTTTGGCTATTATGTGATATATGACCAAAAAGAGTTCTAAACGCAATATAATTGAACTCTATAGGAAAGGATACCGGAACGTCGAGTGGACAAGCCGATGGTGAATTGCGGTAGAAGGGCGTGCATTAAAGGTATGTAACTTGACCCGTTACATTAAGTGAATTGTGGTTATATTATGTATAGTCGCATTTAGAATAGAAATTGTGATGATTTTGCAACTATGATCGCTATCTAAATTAATAGAGTTAAAACCTATAAGGAACCGTTTGGTAGTCATCACATTGGAGGAATTCCACAAGATGAGCCAACGGGTCAAACAATAGTGTAAATTGTAGAATTGGTGTTTTAATTAGTTAGCAATGGCGTTATAAATCGCAAAAGCGCTAAACCATGGAATTGGTAAGGAAGCGCAAGTAATACCAAGCCCCGGATGATGGGTATAAGGCGCCATAGGCTACTAGTGAGAAGTAGTAAAATACAATAAGTTAGAATGGGTCGAATAATAGTATAAGTGGCTTTAAGTCGCAATGATCGGAGAATCAAAATTGGGTGTGATAGTCGTAAGAAACATGCCCGTAATGAATTTACAAATATACAGGAAAAGAATCACCTAAAACGACGTGTGGAACAGGGTGAAATCAACAAAATAGTCAAATGGCAAAATCACAGAGTCCACCGTAAATTACGGTCTCCACTGTAATTTACGGTGGAAATCAAAAACATTACGGTGGTTCATTCCTGTATTACGGCAGACCAGAATCACTCAGGGTCTACCATAACTTACGGTAGACACCGTAAGTTACGGTGGAGCCCAGAAAACTTGTATTTTATTTATCACATTTCGATGTCGGAACTTGTGTTTATGTACTATATATCAATGTCAAAACTAATGTTTTAGTGGTTTTGACCCTAGGTGACAATGTGGATCTTACGGATGACGGTCAAGCAAATGTCGAAGAACCGAACACGACTTTTGAAGTTTCCGCAATATTTTATGTGACAACTGGCCCAAACCGGTAATTTCCGTACACATTAATTATTGCTTAATGACTGCAATTATGTGCTTAATTGTCAGCAATGTCTGAACACATGATTAAACAAGTGAATTCATGCACGTTGTATACTACAAAATATTGCTTTATGCATAAACGAGAGCGTTGCGTCAGAAATAATAGTAAACTCACCGGTAAGACACACTGTGTCGACTGAACTGCAGAAAGCAGTCAGACATTAGAATTGAGGCCTAGGTGTAGGTCCGACAACAAGAATGCATTAAAACCCAAGAGTACATACAAGGGTTTAATATATATGCAATACGAAAGCGAAAATAAGCACTAAAAAGCACCCGAAACGCACTTTAAGTGTAGATTTTATATAATTCAGCAATAATTCAGCATTTAAACATATGAATATTGTGCAGAAATGTCGTTTTATTATCCAGAATATTTACCTAAGTGTTGGGAATTGAAAGAGTACAAGAAAGGTACTTAAAAGACACTAAAAAGTGTAATTTAGCACTTTAACGAATCGGTATGTAACCGAACAACCGGATATTACCCGGAACACCAAAATAATGCTAGAAGCATTGTTTTTATTTTTCTAAGCTAGTTAGGGTCCCCGAACACCCTAACACACTATATATTACACACACACACATAAACCTTCAACTAATACTTGAACCATAACTAGCTAAACTAATTACTAGTTACAACCTACACCTATATGCCCCCCCCCACCTATTGGACGGTCCAACAAAGGACCGACATTGTGATTTCTTTTGTTAAATTAATAGATCTTGTCTCCCAATCATTGACATATTACACAATGAGTATTAAGGAATTAGTAGATTATAAGATGGACTAGAGGATCTTAAATCTCATAACTTCACTCATCACCAACTTCACAAAACACTCCCTTCCACCCTTCCTTATTCTCGGCTCAACCAAGCACCACCACCACCCTCACTTTCAAGCATCATCTACCCATTCCAAGGTGATATGGAGGTGTAAGAAGGTCGCTAACGAGGCTCGGTGCTCACGGAACTTGAAGGACCTTCACCATTTGCTTTTATCCACCTCATTTGCACTCTTGAACTTCCCTAGCCTTGTGCTAGTAGTAAGTGCTCTAAAACACCTTCTTGATCTTGTCTAGAGTGGTTAATATGAACTTTGTCGGGTGAAAATCATGAACATACTAAATCACATACTAAAAGTTTACAAGAATGAGAAAAATTTAACAAAGAAATATTTTTGCGAATCTTGACTAGAAGTTGTGAAACTTCATATTCTTTAAAAATAAAGTTTTTAAGAAACTAAACTTATTTTTAAGGATAACAAGACTTACTAAATATGCTAGTAAGTTACTATACATTTTTGTAAATATTCAAGTTCATGAAATAGAGAAATTAGTGATTATTATTGTTGATGATTGTTGACGATTTAAAAGAAAATAAACACATGTTTTGAAAACATGGGAAACCTCCATTTTTAGGGGAAACTCTGTCAAAATTTTTATAAATTTTGACACTTAGAAAAATATAAGTTTTTGAGAAACTTATTCCCTAAAAATGTATTTAAGAGTATTACCAAGGTTTCCCTAATTTTTGGTGATAAGAAATGAGGATTTCTTCAAGAATAAAAATGGATATAAGTATGTATATTTTTGAGAGAAAAATATATATTATTTTATCACCAACTTTTGTGCTAAGTGTATAAAGTATGTGTTATACGTGCTAGTGTATTAAGACTTAAAAATACACTAAATACTCAGGAGGAGTATAAACATAAAAAAAATACACATACAACATACAAGATACATAATTCGGGTGCAAAGTGCAAAACACAAAAGGCTTATATTTATTTTTGAGAAAATAATATAAGTAGGATACGTAGTTAAAAATATAGAATATTTTTAACACAAGAATATATACAAAAGAGAGTGACTGTACTTGTGCGACGCAAGTCTAGTGACTAACGTTAAGAAAACGCGTATAGGTTACGACGTTAAATAAGCAAATCCGGTGGAGTTTACGACGCTAGGAACGCAAAGTTGTGAGTTCATGCTCCCCCTTTTCTTTAACTGTTTTCAGTTTTTATAACTTCGGGGGTGAAATACATGTACAAATGTACAAAATTTATAATTGGTATGATATAAATACAAGAAGTACACTTGGTGAGAATGAGAACCAAGTGTGACGAAATATAAGAATATAAGAATATGAGAAGCGCACTTGGTGAGAACGAGAACCAAGTATGAGGCGCTATGAGAAATGATAACAAGAAACGCGCTTGGTGAGGACGAGAACCAAGTAGGATGCGTTATGAGAAATAGTGTCACGAATAGGGTACAGAAGCACCATTAATCGTGTACATACTTAGACCGCAGAACAAAAGGTTAGATCTAACGGGTGCCTGGCAGCCACACTCTCGGTGAGGGCGAGAATCGAGTAGTGCTTTTGTGTCTCAGAATATACCAATTAAATGCCTTAGGTTTGGTGACTTCCTATGTCGTGTCACATGTTAATGGCTTTGCAACCCATTAACAATCCTGATATTTACAGGAATATTTTAATTACATGAAATTCATACCATACTAAAAATTGATGAATACTTGAGTACGTGGGGTACTCAAGAAAAGATTGAATTATACTTGAAGTACGTGGGGTACTCAAGAAAATGAGAATTATACTTGAGTACGTGGGGTACTCAAGAAGAAATTGAATTATACATGTGTACGTGGTGTACACATGAAACTGGATTTATATATGAAAACTTGATTTACTCACAAACTATGTTTTCATACAAAGTATACAAACATGAAATACAAAACTGCATGAATTCACACCAACTTTATGTTGACGTTTTTCCAAAAACTCACATGTATTTCAGGTAACTAGGAAGGATGTGCGCGTGGTCTTGCTTATGCTCGTGGATGTCGCTTGTGTTTAACTTTAAATAAAGTTGTAAACTTTTAAGACAATGTTTTATGCTGTCTAGCGATATAAACGCTAAACTTATGTTTTCAAATTATGGTATTTGATGTTATTTTACGAGCATGTAGCATGTTTACTCTTCGTATGCAATGAGAACCTTTCATGATCACACCTCGTGCTTCCGCCGTAGAAAGGGGTGTGACAGATTGGTATCAGAGCTGCGATTGTAGTGAACCAGGATTCCTTCTCGAGTCTAGTCTACAATCTCTAGGATCCATTCACGAAAACAATTTTCAAAGAGTTTTCATTGCATAAAACGTCCCGCGACATCCACTACCTGAAACTGTCTACATGAGTCTAGAAAAAGACACTACGAGACTTAGAGTGCACTTGAGTAGCACTTGTCCTTGACTAGAAATTACTTGCAACTATGTGTGATAATTAGCATGTACTAGAAGTAGAATGTCACAAGTATACGTGACTTTATCTGAAAGCGATGGCCCATCTGAAGGAAGAAATACGAGGATGAAACGAACTGTGCGGACTGTGCAAGGAGTTACGTAATTATGGATGCATACATAATTATGGAATTCAGTGCACAGAAATCACAGCAAGTCTTGTCACGTATAGATTCCCTCAGTGCAAGCCTACTAAGTACTCTGCTCGAGTAATAATTGTTTGATGTCACTTATGTGGTATATATACCTGTGAATATATATGATACTACTGTCTAGTGTGACGATATCAAACGAATGTCTAACCCTATTGTGTTATGTTCTGTCAGAACATGGCACCCAGGAAAACTGTGAATGCTCGCAATGATGATCAACCTCCTCCTCCCCCACTGCCAAGAACTGCTGAAGAGCTGAACGCTCTACTGGAGGAAAGGATCTCCGCTGCTATCACCCACTACGAGGCGAACCGTACTCAAGACAGTGGTGGCCCAAGCAACGCTAGACGTAATGGGAACGAAGATTCATCTGGAGGCAACGCGGCTCAAGGCTGCACTTTCAAGCAGTTCCTCGACTGCAAGCCAATGAACTATGACGGCACAGGAGGTGCAGTAGCATTTGTGCGCTGGACGGAGAAGACTGAAGCTACTTTCCGCATGAGCAAGTGTACCGCGGGTCAACAAGTCACCCTTGCTACTGGGTTGTTTGTCGATGAAGCTCTGACTTGGTGGAACCTGCAAGTCCAAACCTTGGGCGATGATGCCGCTTATGGCCTAACTTGGGACGAGCTAAAGGAAAGAATGAGAGAGAAGTACTGCTCTCATGCCGAACTCCAAAGGTTGGAAACGGAGTTCTGGCACTTGACTATGGAAGGTGCTGACATTAATGGTTACACTCGAAGGTTCCACGATCTGTCTAGAGTGCTTCCCTACATGGTGACTCCCGAATTCAAGCGCGTTGAACGCTACATTTGGGGACTGGCCCCAGAGTTTCGTGGCATGGTGACGTCGGCCAAACCACAAACAATCACTGAGGCTGTAACTCTGGCTGTCAGCCTGACTGAAGATTGTGTTCGTATGAAGAAATTATCACTAAACCCAACAGAGAAGACCGAAACACATGCTGAGTCATCTGGGGACAAGAAAAGGAAGCATGCAAACCTGAATCAGGCATTTCGTAACAACAAGAGTTCCAACAAGAAACGTGACCCCAACCCGCCTCAGGAGGTGAAATCTCTTGCAGCCATGAACGACGCTCCAGCAAAGGGATACCTGGGCACCTTGCCCAAATGCCATCGGTGTAAACACCATCACGAGGGAGCTTGTCGCATCTCAAAGTGTGACAAGTGTGGAAAGTTGGGTCACCGCATTGAAGACTGTTGGAGTAAGAGGAACGGGAATGGAAATCGTAACGGGGCTGATGATAGGAACAATGGTGGAAATGGAAACGGTGTTGGTAGCAAGAATGGTAACGGGAAAGGGCAAGGATGCTTCAAGTGTGGAAGCAATGATCATTTCATGAAGAACTGCCCAGAGAGGAACAACGCTCCGGCTCGAGCATTTGTGATTGGAGCAAGAGACGCACGCGAGGACCCTAACGTGGTCACCGGTACGTTTCTCATTAACAATCACTTTGCATCCATACTATTTGACACTGGCGCCGATTATAGCTTCATGTCTGTGGAATTTAAACGCATACTCGGAATAGAATCTAGTAGACTAGAAATTCCTTATTCCATAGAACTAGCCAATGGTAAACTTGTTGAATCGGGCGAAGTTGTGAGAGGCTGCACACTAGAACTTGGTGAACGAAGATTTAGCATCGACCTCCTACCTATTCAATTGGGTAGCTTCGATGTAGTAGTCGGGATGGACTGGTTGTCCAAGAACAAAGCTGAAGTTATTTGTCATGAGAAAATCATTCGCATCCCTTTAGCGAATGATGAAACTCTCATCGTGCATGGAGAAAAACGAGACGCGCCTCTCCGAATCATCAGTTGCATGAAGGCACGGAAATGCTTAAGGAAAGGATGTGTCGCTTTCCTAGCACACGTTATAGACAAGAAGGCTGAGGAGCCGAAACTCGAAGACATTCCTATGGTGAAGGAATTTACTGATGTGTTCCCTGAAGATCTGCCAGGACTACCTCCGCAACGACAAGTCGAATTCCATATAGACTTGGTTCCAGGAGCTGCTCCTGTAGCCAAGGCACCCTATCGACTTGCGCCATCCGAGATGCAAGAATTATCTACACAACTCCAGGAGTTGTTGGATAAGGGATTTATAAGGCCAAGCTTCTCACCCTGGGGAGCTCCGGTATTATTCGTGAAGAAGAAGGATGGAACACTGCGGATGTGTATCGATTACAGGGAACTGAACAAGCTCACGATCAAGAATCGGTATCCACTACCAAGGATCGATGACTTATTTGATCAGCTGCAAGGATCAAGCTACTATTCCAAGGTCGACCTTCGATCTGGATACCATCAGCTGAGAATCCAAGAAGAAAGCGTGCCAAAGACTGCATTCAGAACGCGATATGGGCACTACGAATTTCTTGTGATGCCGTTTGGGCTGACGAATGCACCAGCGGTCTTTATGGATCTGATGAACCGCGTATGCAAACCATATCTCGATAAATTCGTGATTGTGTTTATCGATGATATCCTGATTTATTCGCGAACGAAAGAAGAACACGAGCAACATCTCAGAACCATCTTGGAACTACTGAAGAAAGAGAAGCTTTATGCAAAGTTCTCCAAATGCGAATTCTAGATTCGCGAAGTACAATTTCTTGGTCACGTTGTGAATGAGAAGGGTATTCATGTAGACCCATCCAAGATTGAAGCAATAAAGAATTGGGAAGCTCCCAAGACCCCAACTGAGGTTCGTCAATTTTTGGGCTTAGCGGGCTATTATCGGCGATTCATCGAGAATTTCTCAAAGATAGCTCAACCGCTAACGACCCTTACTCAGAAAGACAAGAAATACGACTGGGGTCACAAACAAGAAGAAGCCTTCCAGCTACTTAAAAACAAGCTCTGCGATGCACCAATACTATCATTACCCGAAGGCACTGAAGACTTCGTGGTATACTGCGACGCCTCGCGACAAGGCTTGGGATGCGTGCTTATGCAGCGCAAAAAGTCATCGCTTACGCTTCAAGACAATTGAAAGTTCATGAGAGAAATTATACCACTCACGACCTGGAGCTGGGCGCAGTGGTATTCGCCTTGAAGATTTGGCGACATTATTTATATGGTACTCGATGTACAATCTTCACAGATCACAAAAGCTTACAACACATATTTGATCAGAAGGAATTGAATATGCGCCAGCGACGTTGGGTCGAGCTGCTGAACGATTATGACTGTGAGATTAAGTACCATCCTGGAAAGGCAAACGTCGTAGCGGACACGTTGAGCCGAAAAGAAAGGGTTAAGACCCTAAGGGTTCGAGCATTGGAAATGACGATTCGAACGAACCTCACTGTACGCATTCGGGATGCACAACAAGAAGCTCTTAAAGAAGAGAACCGTAAAGCTGAATACCTACGGGGTATGCTGAAATACATGGTGCCAAACGAAGAGGGAGCCTTATACTTCAAGAAGCGTATTTGGGTTCCACTCTATGGCGGCATACGAGAAGTCATCCTTGATGAAGCCCACAAATCGAGATATTCGATCCATCCAGGATCGGACAAGATGTATCAAGACTTGAAGGAATATTACGGGTGGCCGAGACTTAAAGGCGACGTTGCTGTTTATGTTGGAAAATGCCTAACCTGTGCCAAGGTTAAGGCAGAATATCAGAAACCGTCCGGCCTACTACAACAACCAGAGATTCCTGTGTGGAAGTGGGAACAAATCTCGATGGACTTCATAACGAAATTACCCAGGACCCCGAGAGGGCACGATATGATATGGGTAATAGTTGATCGATTAACGAAGTCTGCGCACTTCCTACCGATCCGAGAAAAAGACAGCACTGGAAAGCTTGCTGAAATATACTTAAGAGAAATTATGGCGCGTCATGGAGTGCCAATCTCAATCATTTCAGACAGAGATGGACGCTTTGTCTCAAGAATCTGGCAATCATTTCAGGAAGCCTTTGGCTCTCAGTTAGATCTAAGCACGGCATTCCATCCGCAAACAGACGGCCAGAGCGAACGGACCATACAAACGTTAGAAGATATGCTTCGCGCATGTGTCATGGATCTAGGCAGCAGCTGGGATACTCATCTACCTTTAGTTGAGTTTTCCTACAATAACAGTTATCATACGAGCATACAAGCCGCGCCGTTCGAAGCTCTGTATGCCCGCAAATGCCGATCGCCCTTATGTTGGGCAGATGCCGGAGATAAGCGTATGGTTGGTCCTGAACTTGTACAAGAGACAACCGACAAGATTGCGTAGATCCGAGAGCGCATTAAGGCGGCTCGAGAACGACAAAAGATCTACGCCGATCCGAAAAGGAAATCAGTAGAATTCAAGGTGGGAGACAAAGTATTGTTAAAAGTCTCACCTTGGAAGGGCGTAGTCAGATTTGGAAAGCGTGGAAAGCTGAATCCACGATACATCGGACCATTCAGAATATTGAAAAGAGTTAGTACCGTGGCATACAAGTTGGAGTTACCGGAAGAGCTTAATGGAGTACATGATACGTTTCATGTATCCAACCTGAAGAAGAGTCCAACACAAGAAAACGTGATCATCCCGATGGATGAAGTGCATATTGATGAAGCCCTCCGATTTACAAAGCAACCCGTTGAGGTTACTGACTGGAAAGTCAACAAGACCAGGAGGAGCAGTGTGAAGCTTGTCAAAGTACGTTGGAGCTCTAAGCACGGACCCGAGTATACATGGGAACGTGAAGACCAGTTCAAAGAAAAGTATCCCCACCTATTCAAGAAGACTCCTGCGAGAGTTAGTTTAGCCTGAATTTCGGGACGAAATTCTTTTAACGGGGGGAGACTGTGACAACTGGCCCAAACCGGTAATTTCCGTACACATTAATTATTGCTTAATGACTGCAATTATGTGCTTAATTGTCAGCAATGTCTGAACACATGATTAAACAAGTGAATTCATGCACGTTGTATACTACAAAATATTGCTTTATGCATAAACGAGAGCGTTGCGTCAGAAATAATAGTAAACTCACCGGTAAGACACACTGTGTCGACTGAACTGCAGAAAGCAGTCAGACATTAGAATTGAGGCCTAGGTGTAGGTCCGACAACAAGAATGCATTAAAACCCAAGAGTACATACAAGGGTTTAATATATATGCAATACGAAAGCGAAAATAAGCACTAAAAAGCACCCGAAACGCACTTTAAGTGCAGAATTTATATAATTCAGCAATAATTCAGCATTTAAACATATGAATATTGTGCAGAAATGTCGTTTTATTATCCAGAATATTTCCCTAAGTGTTGGGAATTGAAAGAGTACAAGAAAGGTACTTAAAAGACACTAAAAAGTGTAATTTAGCACTTTAACGAATCGGTATGTAACCGAACAACCGGATATTACCCGGAACACCAAAATAATGCTAGAAGCATTGTTTTTATTTTTCTAAGCTAGTTAGGGTCCCCGAACACCCTAACACACTATATATTACACACACACATAAACCTTCAACTAATACTTGAACCATAACTAGCTAAACTAATTACTAGTTACAACCTACACCTATATGCCCCCCCCCCCCACCTATTGGACGGTCCAACAAAGGACCAACATTGTGATTTCTTTTGTTAAATTAATAGATCTTGTCTCCCCATCATTGACATATTACACAATGAGTATTAAGGAATTAGTAGATTATAAGATGGACTAGAGGATCTTAAATCTCATAACTTCACTCATCACCAACTTCACAAAACACTCCCTTCCACCCTTCCTTATTCTCGGCTCAACCAAGCACCACCACCACCCTCACTTTCAAGCATCATCTATCCATTCCAAGGTGATATGGAGGTGTAAGAAGGTCACTAACGAGGCTCGGTGCTCACGGAACTTGAAGGACCTTCACCATTTGCTTTTATCCACCTCATTTGCACTCTTGAACTTCCCTAGCCTTGTGCTAGTAGTAAGTGCTCTAAAACACCTTCTTGATCTTGTCTAGAGTGGTTAATATGAACTTTGTCGGGTGAAAATCATGAACATACTAAATCACATACTAAAAGTTTACAAGAATGAGAAATAAGTTGGATAAAAACTATAATGTTGTGTAAAACTTGTAAGACTTGTTTTGTGGTGATTATTTAGTGCCGATCTATGTTGTGGTAGCTCGGATCATCATCTAACCCGGATTTGCCATGTTCAAGAATCATGGCATAGAGTTTGTTAAAGTATGAAAATGGGTTAAATGATGAAACACTACTACACACTAAACATGAACTTGTGTAAAAACAATTTTTCTTATGAAATGAAGTTCTAAACTAGTAGATCTAAAGATCTACAAGTGGTTTTTCGGAAGAACCAAGCAAAAATATTAGTCTTGTTTAAAACCCGGATCTTATCCGAACTAAAAGCATTTTTAGTAAATAAACAAGTGTGTAGACACTTGTGTCACAAGAAAAATTTAACAAAGAAATATTTTTGCGAATCTTGACTAGAAGTTGTGAAACTTCATATTCTTTAAAAATAAAGTTTTTAAGAAACTAAACTTATTTTTAAGGATAACAAGACTTACTAAATATGCTAGTAAGTTACTATACATTTTTGTAAATATTCAAGTTCATGAAATAGAGAAATTAGTGATTATTGTTGTTGATGATTGTTGACGATTTAAAAGAAAATAAACACATGTTTTGAAAACATGGGAAACCTCCATTTTTAGGGGAAACTCTGTCAAAATTTTTATAAATTTTGACACTTAGAAAAATATAAGTTTTTGAGAAACTTATTCCCTAAAAATGTATTTAAGAGTATTACCAAGGTTTCCCTAATTTTTGGTGATAAGAAATGAGGATTTCTTCAAGAATAAAAATGGATATAAGTATGTATATTTTTTAGAGAAAAATATATATTATTTTATCACCAACTTTTGTGCTAAGTGTATAAAGTATGTGTTATACGTGCTAGTGTATTAAGACTTAAAAATACACTAAATACTCAGGAGGAGTATAAACATAAAAAAAAATACACATACAACATACAAGATACATAATTCGGGTGCAAAATGCAAAACACAAAAGGCTTATATTTATTTTTGAGAAAATAATATAAGTAGGATACGTAGTTAAAAATATAGAATATTTTTAACACAAGAATATATACAAAAGAGAGTGACTGTACTTGTGCGACGCAAGTCTAGTGACTAACGTTAAGAAAACGCGTATAGGTTACGACGTTAAATAAGCAAATCCGGTGGAGTTTACGACGCTAGGAACGCAAAGTTGTGAGTTCATGCTCCCCCTTTTCTTTAACTGTTTTCAGTTTTTATAACTTCGGGGGTGAAATACATGTACAAATGTACAAAATTTATAATTGGTATGATATAAATACAAGAAGTACACTTGGTGAGAATGAGAACCAAGTGTGACGAAATATAAGAATATGAGAAGCGCACTTGGTGAGAACGAGAACCAAGTATGAGGCGCTATGAGAAATGATAACAAGAAACGCGCTTGGTGAGGACGAGAACCAAGTAGGATGCGTTATGAGAAATAGTGTCACGAATAGGGTACAGAAGCACCATTAATCGTGTACATACTTAGACCGCAGAACAAAAGGTTAGATCTAACGGGTGCCTGGCACCCACACTCTCGGTGAGGGCGAGAATCGAGTAGTGCTTTTGTGTCTCAGAATATACCAATTAAATGCCTTAGGTTTGGTGACTTCCTATGTCGTGTCACATGTTAATGGCTTTGCAACCCATTAACAATCCTGATATTTACAGGAATATTTTAATTACATGAAATTCATACCATACTAAAAATTGATGAATACTTGAGTACGTGGGGTACTCAAGAAAAGATTGAATTATACTTGAAGTACGTGGGGTACTCAAGAAAATGAGAATTATACTTGAGTACGTGGGGTACTCAAGAAGAAATTGAATTATACATGTGTACGTGGTGTACACATGAAACTGGATTTATATATGAAAACTTGATTTACTCACAAACTATGTTTTCATACAAAGCATACAAACATGAAATACAAAACTGCATGAATTCACACCAACTTTATGTTGACGTTTTTCCAAAAACTCACATGTATTTCAGGTAACTAGGAAGGATGTGCGCGTGGTCTTGCTTATGCTCGTGGATGTCGCTTGTGTTTAACTTTAAATAAAGTTGTAAACTTTTAAGACAATGTTTTATGCTGTCTAGCGATATAAACGCTAAACTTATGTTTTCAAATTATGGTATTTGATGTTATTTTACGAGCATGTAGCATGTTTACTCTTCGTATGCAATGAGAACCTTTCATGATCACATCTCGTGCTTCCGCCGTAGAAAGGGGTGTGACATTTTAATCTTTAATAGACTATGTTTATGGGATGTAAACAAATTGTTAAACAACTTTTGAATGTTTTAACTTAGTCGTTAGTTGACTAGGGTT
The DNA here is from genome assembly GCA_030545235.1 of Helianthus tuberosus. Taxonomy (NCBI): domain Eukaryota; kingdom Viridiplantae; phylum Streptophyta; class Magnoliopsida; order Asterales; family Asteraceae; genus Helianthus; species Helianthus tuberosus. Next base: position 33,950,592 of record CM060358.1, on the reverse strand, counting down.
TTGACACTTTTGAACTTACTTATGGAATCTATGTTATAACCAGACATCTTTATCTAAAATGATGTGAATTATTATTTGATTCAAGTAAAATGATACGGGTGTTACAAATTTCTTCAGAGACAACTAAGGCAACCACTGGTGTGTTTACTTTAACAACTGGTGAGTTGTTCAAAGTGTCCACAAATGAAGAAAGAGGTCCCCAGTACCAAGAAAAAGGGGCATCAGTAGATGACTTTTGTGACATATTCCCTAAGTCTACTGCTGATACAACCACTGTTGGTGGGAAATCAGATGATCCCACTAAGTTGGGTGATGGTTTAAAATACCAAGAACTGACGGACAGAATTGACACACTTGACACATCTGTTGCTGAACTAAAAAATATGATGCAACAGATGTTGGAAATTCAAAAGGTACCACCCACTGTTGTTCCAGGTCAAGCACCTGCACAACCTGCACCTGCTGCAAATGAGTTATGGAACTTATTTCAACCCCTGCTCCAACAACAAAGACAGTTGACTGATCAGCAGCTTGACATACATGTCCAAAAGCTGAGGAACATGATGGAGTCCAGATTTAAAGACACCCAAGCTGACATCAAGGCCATAAAGGGCCATATCTTGAACACCACTGGCAAAGCACCTCCCACTGTTCTCTTCCTTGATAATCCACCACCAGATAATGCCAAAAAAGGGGAGAAGATCAAGCTGTGGAAGAAGAAAGGGATTGAAGATGGTCTCTACATTGAGCCACAAAAAGAATGTATGACTAAAGACATTCCCTTGCCAGATGGGAGCAAAAAGATTGATTTTACCACAAATGCACTTGCTGAAGCAAAAGCAAGTGTAAAAAGGGATAGAGAGGCAAAGGATAAATCAAGGTGGAATGAGGATAAGAGAGCTTACATGGAGCTGAATGCACGGGGTTGTTCTGAGCCAAAGGATGTTAAAAATCCTGACTCAAAAAGAAAAAATTCCACTAGAAAAGTGAGGGAACCCAAATCCACACCATCCAGACAAACAAAGCATACTCTAAAACCACCATCTAAAAGCCCTCAACATCAATCTTCCACCCAAACAGCTGTTGTATCAACAACTGTTGATACCTCAATGGGTTCAGCAGTTGTTAAACCAACAACCACCACCTCAATGACAACAACTGCTACTTCAACACACACCACTCAAACACCTGATCTCACTAAATCATCCACCACCACTTCAACCACATCACGAACCATCAAATCATCACATGCCACTGTGCAGAAGACTTCTACTGACACATCAGTAGTTGTAATGACACATCAATCTTCCACCCAAACAGCTGTTGTAACTCCTGTTGTATCAACAACTGTTGGTACCTCAGTGGTTTCAACAGTTGTTAAACCAACTACCACCACCTCAATCACAACAACTGCTACTTCAACACACACCACTCAAACACCTGATCTGACTAAATCATCCACCACCACTACAACCACATCACCAACCATCAAGTCACCACCTGCCACTGTGCAGAAGACTTCTACTGACACATCAGGAGTTGTAATGACAATAGTGGTTGAAACACCTGTTGTTTCAACAACTGTTAGTCAAACACTTCTCACTTCAAACACAACCACTGATCCACCCAAAACATCATCAGTCTCTCCTCAACCAAAAGGGAGAAGGTTAATTTTGATTGATGATGAGCCTTCACCTTCACCAACATCTTCACAACCTCTACCACTTGTCACTTTACCAAACCCTGTACCTCTCTCTTCAACACAGATACAAAAGCCAATCACTGATATTGCTCCTGCAGGTGTTCAATTTCCTCTAGAACTTATTGCTGTCAGAGAAGAGATCAAATCCTTCTACTATGAGGATGATCCTGCATAAAGGAGTCTACCATCTGTTGAAGGATATCCTAGGCCTAATAATATTGATGAATATTTAAAATTAAAGGCCAAACAAGCAGAGGATATTGCTAAAAGAGAATCAACAGGGAAGACTGACAAAGAATATCAAAGGCACTACCAATTTTTGTTTACTCAAGTCAGATCCCTGGAACAATTTGCAAAGAATGTTTGTCAAAAATTATCAGAAAGAGCAGATGAATCTCTGAGAAAAGACTATGTTGAGAATATCATGGCTCACAAGAAGTATAAGGGAGAGAAGCATATGTACAAAGATTGGACCATTCCTGAGCTTGAAAGTGAAGCAGCTAGGATCCAAGAGATGCTTAAAAATAAGGTTAAACACACTCCTCCTGACTGGGAAAAATTCAAAAAGAATGTACCTGACAAGGCTTTATTGTTAAAGAGAATGAAAGAGGAGCTGATAGCAGCTGACTATGGGTCAAAGAATCCAGTGTCAAAGTGGAGAGAAGATAGGGTCAGGGCCACTTACAAAATGTTGGAGGAACTAAGGAAGAAAGATCCAAATGTTCCACAAAAACCTGACTATCCTAAAACTGAAGGTTCAAAAAGACCACCAAAGTTACAAATCAAGAGATGCACTGATCCAGCAGGTGCTGCTATTTATCAAAGAAAAAGACAAAAGCAGATGGATACTGAAACCTTGAAGGAACTTATGGCTCGTGATGAACTTGTAAAAGAAGGTATCAAGAGAATGGTGAAAGAAACTCTTGAACTGAATCAATCTGCAGGCACATATCAGATCTGATGGTGATGTGATTCTCCTTGACTTCAACTGTGCAGGGATGAGGAAGATACAGATTCTGTTTAGCCAATTCTACTTTTTTACTATATAGTTTTTTTTTTCTTTTTGAGGTTGAATTACATGTTAAACTCACGAAAAATTATTAGTTGGTTTTGAATGTTGATGACACTGATGGCCAGGTACATTATGTTATCATGACGATAACTGGAATATGTTGATCAATTCTTCTTTTTTTACTTTTTGTAAATTTTTTATCATTTAGTTATGTTGTATAGAAAAGTAAAATATACTAAAGCTTCTTGCTAATAAACTAATAAAGTAGAGCTAAAACAAAAGTTTCATTGAAAATTAAAATTATAGATTTGATCGGTTTGCGGATATTATTAGACATAGATGATTTATTGAAAATGTGTATTACCAAGATCGGTAGGCAAAGTACCAGTATTGGGATGTACTGAGTTTGTGGTTGGGACTTTTAAATGTATACTTAACTAAAATGCGAATGTGAATTCATCAAATATTTGTTCACATGATAGTTTACATATTTACATAGACAAAAACTTTTATCATTATAGTTATTATAATACTAACACATACTGTCTTTAACATTATTTTATAAAGATATAGATCTAAAGACCAAAATTTAAATGATATATTATAATCTGTTTTTTAGTATTTGATTTCGATCATTACTAAACCTACCCGTGTGGTTACACGGGTCCTACACCTAGTACATATTACATAAGGCTAAAAAAAAGCTTGAAATCCCTTTGCACACATTTCTTTACCCCCTTCGATAAAACTTTGCAACAAACAAAATGTATAAACATCCCCATTACGATTCAACGAACTACAACTCATAAAAATTATTACTGCATAAATCTAGTATAAATCACATAACATGCAATCGATTCGGATAATTTTCTCAAATGGGTACGTTGGAACCCTACATCTTTAACAGGGCCGTTGCAAGCGGCGTTAGGGTTTCGATTCAGTAGCAGCTTCCCCAAACACTGAATTAAAAGCTTTAACAGGTCCGCCGGGGCCGATTTAGGGTTCTGATTTAACAGCTTTAAAGGGTCAGACCACAGTGGTAATGGTGGTAGTGCGTTGCAGGCGACGTTAGAGTTTGGCTCTGATGGTGACGACAGTGGTTAACTCACCGGTGGTTGTCCGGGTGGTTTTGTGTTTGAGGGAGAGAGAGAGAGAGGGGAGGTTTTGTGTCTATTTATATTTATATTTATGTTTTTAAATACAAGGGCATTCTAGTCTTTTCACTAAAACTTAACAGACTTGGTGGATGGAGTGAAAAATTTGGACTCAAAGGGTTATGAAAATAGCGTTTAGGGACTCAGGGCGTTAACCATTTTGATTTTAAACTCAAGTGGTTAAACCCCTAAAATATAAGGACTCAAAAAGTTATTAAACAAACTAGCAAGGTGCTAGACAGCTAGGCACCACAATTACAAAGGAAATTAAAGATGACAAGTTGTCTAATGGTTAGTCAAGTTGTCTAATGGTTAAAAACTTGGTTTCTCTCCTTGAGGTCCCAAATTCAACTTCCACTAGCATCACTTTAAAGGACATTGGTGGTGGCAATGAAGTTTAGAACTAGGTCTCTCTGGAGGTCGTCAGTTCGAAACCGAGCCGAACCGGATTTTACCGTAGTGGGTCTTCGGGTGAGTGGGTTTCCCCGGAGCTGGTGGCTCGGGTATGCATCCAACTCTGGCCGTTATGGAGGAGAGGAAGCATTTGCTCGATTGAGGACATCCAAGATGTTTATCCAGTGATTTAGTTAGCCATTAAAAAAAAGACCATCTCCAATACAAGATGAAAAATTCTTGTAATTTTTTTGCCACATCATCTCCTTATTCACTCTCTTTCATGTTTCTATTTCTTCTATTAAAACATCACCACTCACAAAACCCATTCTCTGTCTACAAATGCATGCACTTAGCCAATAACATTTCTACCCTCTCTTTACTCAGTCTTTTTTCCAACTCATCATCCATGTCTCAAATGCATTGTATTGGGTTTAGTCTTATACACCGTAACAAAACTTAAACACAATTATGAAATCTGCCTCAAGTTTCTCATGTCAAGGCCATTTCCTTAGATTGATTTTTCACCCAAAGCTTAAACAAAAATATCGACTATGGGGGTTAATCCTAACCATTTCCACATCTTTATAAGCAAAATGAAAATTGATTTAAATTTTATAATGACCAACGTATGACCGTTACCTTGATCAAATATAGCAATTACGTAAAAATATAAATAAGCCTTAAACTTGTTTGGTTCCATTGCTTTAAATTGGTTTTGATGATTTGTGGCTCTGTTTGATTTACTATGCTACATGTTTTTATATTCAAGAACACATTAAGAATTTCAGATCCAATGTTTATGTGTTTTCTTTCCATTACTATATTTGTGTTTGGATTTGATCCAAAGATGATGTGGTGGTTCATGGTGATCGTTGGTGGTAATGCGGCGGTGATGAAGAAGAATTTGAAGAATAGTTGAAGAACTTGAATTTAATTTGAGATAAGTTTTTGGGTAAGATATTGAACTCAAGGTTTTTTGGGACATGTTGCTTAAGGACAAGTTCATGTGTTCGTAAGTTAAAGTCCACGTGAGGTGGCACGGTTAAGGTCCACTAGTGGTAGAAGCGTAGGCCTCACGCGTTGACAGGAGTTGGGCACAACTAATTTCAAATCCCATGTAAAAGCCAACACAAAAGTTTAGAAAGTTAAGAATTTTTATAGTGAGTATAAACATTGGTTTTTATGAATTAGCATGAGAGAAATGTTTTGGTATGCAAAGTTTTGATAAAGAAAACATATTAGGAGTAAAGCGACAAATGTTATTTATGTGACAAGCTCCATGAATTGTAAGTTATGTAATGTGTGAAATAAAAATGAAGAATTATATATATTATGGACAACGTGAAGTGTAACCGCTATCAAACTAAATAATGACCATTAGATCTTTTTAAGATTTAATCTTAGCCGCATAAACTCTTAAAAATAACTGTAAATGCAGCAGTTTAGAGAGGTTTTACACTCTCTCTCCTAAACCTAGATTCCCGTGTAATCTGCCCATTCCCCTATTTACTCGGCTCCACTTCTCTCCGGTTCTTCATGTAATATCAACGGCGCAATCAAGAGTTCAGTTCTCATCTTCTCTCCTAAAAAAAACCGTAACTCCATATCCAGACACAGATCTTTCTCCACCTTTCAAGGTGTAGGTTTTCATCCCACATCAATCTGCGACACCGGCCATTCAACTTCGCTTTCATCGCCAATTCATCATCATCTTCACCGTTTCGTTCACAAATCGCGTTGTCCGTCAATATCTACCTGACACAAGTTAAGCCATTAAATCTCGATTCCATGTCGAAATAGAAATTTGTTATTAAAATTCTGGCGACATTACAGGGACGATCTTTCAAACATCTGGTTTTTATTACTTTGATTTAATTGGTTCACGTTACAACTTTATCAGCTTAGCTTATTCTGTTTACTTATCAATTGTTGCAGGTCTCTACGATTTCTTGCTTTTTTGGTTGTTGTCTTCTCCTTATATCAGATTGGTCCTATGATTTGTGGTTAGACTCTCACTATGTGTGAATTGTTTTTCAATTTAATGTTATCTGTATCCAAATCATTCATGCATAATAGGTGTTTGATTAAATGCCAAAAGGATGAATCCATATGGTTTTCCATCATATGCTTAAAAGGGTTGATTTCTAAATATAATATATTTATTTTGGTTTTCTTTTGAGGGTTTAGGTTTCACTAACTGTCTATAGAGTAAAAGATTCGTCATGGGTAAGCCTACGGCTCAAGTGACGTTGGTTTGTAGTTTAATTCTTTCATAGTTTTGTTGTTGGTTTGTATATGTGATATTCAATTTGATTTAGTCAGTCTGTTAGTTTGTTTATTGAGTGCAATCTGTCTGCAGGGAAGATTCACAGATCTTTGGCTTCGTGCTGGTTAGGTGAGAAGTCAAACACCAAAGGCTTCGTGATGGTTTGTTGATTATTGAGAGGTCAATCTGTTTGGTTGATTCATGTTATCATATATTAGAGGTAAATTGCATCAGTTTCTCATTGTATTTCTTTTCTTTTCTTTTCCATTCTTCTTCATCGATTGTGTCACTTTCTGGTTTGATAAGGGTTGTAAATATAAGCATGGCTGCTGCTACTAATCTGTCTCAAGTTGTTTAAAGCTTTCATGTGGAAAATGGAAAGTATTTTTTTTAATTATTTTTTTTCCATCTTTGCTCGCTCTCTCTCTCTTTTTTTTTTTCTAAATTAAGAGGACTAAGCCAACTTTTCTTACTTCGAGTAAGCCATATGGCAATCAGGTTGCTGGTGGTTTCACTTTTAAGAGTGATCAATGAGCAGAACAGAGGAAAGAGGCAAGAAGAGCATTCATCATGCATATTATTTTCCAGCTTTGCAATGTTAATGGCCTAATCGGTGAAATTACTAAATCCATTGATTATATGATGGTAGTCCTTTTGCTTAGGGATGAGCATGGCAACGGTCTGGTACCAAACCGGTACCGATACCGAGTACCGAAAATAATCGGTACGGTATTTACCGGTAAATCAACCAATATACCGGCAACGTACAAAACCAGTACCGGTCACGAAAACGGAAAAAAAAGTTGGTACTGGTACCAAAAATGACTGGTACAAAAGTGAAACTTAAAAGCTGCTCCTAGCTGATATTTTTTTCTTTTACAAGAGTTAATTTTCAAGATACAGAAGACGTTAGCTGCGTATACGAAAACATACCAGGTATTTCAAATGTTAGTTCTTTGACTCAAATATTTCAAAATTATGGTTATATACCATAGTTTCCTAATTCGTGGTTTGCTCTGGTACAGGTACGCGGTTCGCCCCGGTACAGGTACGCTGTTCAGGTTCGTGATTCGCTAGAGTGAATGTATTCGGTATGGAGGGGTAGGTTCAATGTGAAAACGAATTTGGAACCAAAAGCTGTAACATCGAAAACCGGGGCACCAAAATTTCCCAAGCCGAATAAGAGCAAAGGCAATGGCCGTATGCATGGCTTTACATTGGGTAAATGCATAGTCCTTCACATCAATGATTGGTTTCATTGTTTTATAAATACGTAATTATATATTCTCATAGTTATTCTCTGTAGCTTTTTATTTATAAAATTCCAGAGTTAAATTCATTTTGTTTAATCTCTGTAGCTTTTGTCTAAATTGCTTACGTTGTTATGCTCGCTTATTGCAGGTTATAAATTTCTTTGCTGGTCTGCTATTTTTGAGGATGCTGGAGCAACCTGGGCCATTGATTGTGTGCACGGTTCTTGCAAGCGATTGAGATGGCACTTCATGCAGCATAGTTAATGGTATATCGTTTGTTTTATTGGTGGCATTTTTTGACCCATTTACTTGATAATAGTTTCTTTTGGGTTGTGTTCGATCGCAATTGTGCCAAATAAAAAGTTGACAAAAAAAAGATCAAACAGGCTAAAATTTGTTGTGTCTCTTTTAAAGCATACAACCTCTTAAATAATTTTCATTAAAATATAAGATTTTTTGTAAGATTTTTAATTCTAAACGTTAATAGCACATAATTTATTAGAAGGTTTCAGGGCAAGAAAGTGCTACAACCCGACCCGGCCTGTTTCGACACTATCCATTTCACCGAGAAGTTGTGTTGACCCACTACTTGACCCGCTCATCGTGCCGCCTCTTAACTTTTTGCTTTTCCTCTTTAAACTTCCTTACGATTTTCATCTCATTTTAACTTCAAAAATTTGTACGCAGGTTAATATGCTCTCGAGTATTAATATGATGTAGCTGTGGAATTGTGCTCTTTCTCCTGAATTCAGCGCTTTGCCTTTAGGAGCAAGACATGCGCTGCTATCACAGTGGAAAGAATCATTGAGGAAATAGGTTGATAATATATTAATATGTTAGTTTGTTAGCGTGTTATGAACATATGAAATGTTTTGATGAATAGCACCAAAAATGGTAAGTTGTATCTCAAGTCAACACATTTAGCAGTTCCCTCACATTTATATATATTATGTTTTTAACGTTCTTTATAGAAATCACGTCATGATGACCTTAAAATACCCGTCCACCGGACGGGTATACTACTAGTTGTAATAGTTGGTATCAATAAATATACATCAAATAAAGAGATTTGAGAAATTTAAATGCTTTTTTTTTTCAAAGTAAAGCATTGCAAGTTTTTTTTTAAATATAGACACACCAACTTAGATTGTTTATTTTTGGGTGTACCTATTGGCACACCCAATAAGCTATTTGCACACCAAAAAGACATTTTTTGTCTTATATGCACACCCTGCAGTGTCGAGCTGTGGCCAAAGAGCGGCAGTTTGGTCCAGTCAACCAGACAAAAGACTGACGGGTGTCTGACGGGTCTGTTGACCGGACCAAAACGCCGAGCTTTGGCCGCGTTTTGGTCCTGTCAACCAGACAAAAGACTGACCGGGTGTCAGTCTTTTGTCTGGTTAACGCGGCCAAATCTCGGCGTTTTGGTCCGGTCAGCAGACCCGTCAGTCTTTTGTCTGGTTGACCGGACCAAAACGCCGCACTTTGGCCACAGCTCGACACTGCAGGGTATGCATATAAGACAAAAAACTCCTTTTTGGGTTAGCTATCTACACACTTGGTGTGTAGATAGTTTGTGCCTTATTTTTAATACAAGTTTTAGCCTGAGTCGTAGTGAAAAGTGATAGGGCAGCTATAGACTAGTTTAGTACTTATTTTTTATATGTTTTAAAGTTAATTAAACTTATGTAAATGATTCGAAGTCTTCCGACGTGTGTGATGTGAAAACCAAAAAGTGGCACGTTTGAGTTTTAGAGGTGTGACAATTGTTAGTGTTATAGGGACCGCTATCTCAAGTTATGATAAATATGAAGTAACACATGAATAAAGTGAATGTAACATTATAAATTTAAATTTTTACGATAAACATAAATTAACAACTAATATATGAAGTAAATTGTTATAATAAATACGAATCAACACATGAAAATGGTGAATGTAAGATTGTGGAATTAAATTTATATGATATATATGAATTAACAACTCTCTGAAGTAAAGTGTTAAGATAAATGTGAATTAACACATGAAAAAAGTGAATGTAACATTGTGGAATTAATTTTTTTGTATATCATTATTAAAGTATAGAAGTATATTTAGTTGTGAAGAGTTTGAAATTCATAAATATATTGGTTTTGAAAAGGAGAAGCAAATTTGGAGTGTTTTGAGAGACGAATGTGAAACATGTAAGCACATTGGGGGTTACATGTGTGTTCACATGTTCCATCTTTAATTTTGATTTCTGCACTGATGTCTTTATAAATCTAGACATACACAACATGCATAGGCAAATTTGATATCAATGGAGAAAAGCAGCAGCAACATAATCTTCCTCATCATTCTCCTTCTCTTAGTTCCATGTAAGTTTCCATATCTCTAGCTTTGTTATGTCGTTGAGTTGTGGAATAAATATATATGTATGTATGTATGTATGTGTGTGCGTGCGCAGTTGAAGAAGAAACTATGGTGGTGGAGGGAAGGGGTTGTGTGTCACAGACCCATGGATTCAAAGTGAGGTGCATGAGTAACCATAACTGCGATCTCGTCTGCAGAAATCAAGGCTTTTCTGCTGGCGTTTGTCGTGGTGTTAGAGGACGATGCTTTTGCACCAAAACTTGTTAATTACCTCGAGCTAGTATTATTATTATTATTAATGTAATAAATGGATGCTAGTTGTAAAATAAGTTGATTGATTTATGGAGCTTGCTTATTTTTTTTATTCAGCTAGAAATTAGCCCATGGTGCGTTGCTGCGCGAGCATTTTGGCTGGATGCTTGAAGATAGGCGAATTGCAATAGTTTTGAAAAACATAACATTATGTAAGGTTTTGAACAACAACATGAACTCCCTTATTCTTGGTTCAGCCCGAAGAAACCCAGATGGTTTCACACCATTTGCACTACAACTATTGAACGACGTTTCACTTAGTGAAAGCGTATCAACTGCATCCATAAACGCTTTTACCAGTTCTAAAGTCAGCAACCATGTATTTCTCTAGCTTATCCCTTGCCTAAATAGCCAGAAATTAAAACACGAACCATCAACCTAAGTAGCGGCATGTCTAATAGGGAGAAACGCTTTTCGTATTTTTGATGCCACCATGGGGCTTTATCATGACGCGTTGCTGAATCGGACAAACCAAAAACAACTACAGAAGCCAAAAAATATAAGTCACCAAATATACTATTTGTAAATCTTAAATAACAGGCCATCAACAATGTCAACAAAACAAACAAAAGCCTAACTGATTCTAAAATACCCGTTACTTATTATTTTAGACGGACAATCGTCCACTTTATTCACTTAAACTTGTTTGGTTCCATTGCTTTAAATTGGTTTTGATTGTGGCTTTGTTTGATTTACTATAATACATGTTCTTATGTTCAGGCGCTGCAGTTTTGCTTTGTTTTTTTTTTTTTTTTTTTAAGTTTGGTCATTCTGTATTTGTTTATGTGGGGATCATACTTGGAGTTTGGTCTAGTAACCCACTAGCCTGAGGTGATGTACTGTAAACTTTGGTGTTGGTTGTGAATGATATTAGTAGTTGTTCAAAAAAAAAAACGTTAAGAATTTAAGATCCAATGTTTAGGGGTAAATTACTTTTTGAGTCCCTGTGTTTTATGGGTTTTAACTAGTTGAGTTCAAAAGCAAAAAGTTTAACGACCTGAGTCCCCATAAGCATTTTCTTTAACCATTTGAGTCCAAATTTCTAACTCCATCCACCAAGTTTGTTAACTACAAGGGTAATTTAGTCATTTAGACACAAAGTACAAGTCTTATATGCATAATAGTATAAGGAACAAGTCTTTAATGCATTGTTTTAATATTATATAAAATAAAATAAAATTATATATATAATAACACGGTTAACACCTACAACCTGCACAAACACACATTCTCTCTCTCATTCCTAGACCATCTTACCACCACTGCACCATCACCAACCTCCCTAGTCCCCACAACACATCCACCACCCTCTCCAACTCAAGAAACTTCAGCAAAACTTGTTGGGTATTGCAAATCCAGACGGTGGCGATTGTCGGGATGTGTATTGCAGATCCAGGGGTGGCTGTCGGTGCTGGGTATTGAAGATCCGGCGATGGTGGTGTTTGTTGGGTTCCGAACTTCGTGAAAAAACTAGGCAATCGGAACAGAGCTCCAGGAATCGGAACAGAGCTTCGTGAAAAGAACCAGGCAATAGGAACAGATGAGACGGTGAGACAGTGAGACGGTGGTGAGACGGCGATGTAGATCCAGGAATCGGAACAGAGCTTCGTCTCTTTCACTTCACTCAGAAACTCCCCCAAAACCGCCATCAATGGATGTTGCTGTGACCGACCCGGTGAGGTTTTCTTCTCATTTTTTTCTGTATTGATGATTTTTATTTGAAATGTGGGATAATTGACTTTTGTTTGTGATGTTTTTTATTTGCAATGTGGGATAATTGATTTTTGTTGTTTGTAGATTGTAATCATCCGAAGACGGTTGAGGATTTTTTTAGAGAATGGAGTCCGGGTTCATCTAAGGTTTTAAATTAATGATTTGGTTTTGGTTTGAATAATTTATGGGCTTTTTTTATGAAATTGTTTTGTTTGTAGCTTCAGCGATCTGCTGGTGTTTCTGAGATTATTCGATTGGGGTGATCGAAATAAGAGGTATGGTGGGGTTGATGGTGGGGATGGTGGTGGTGATGATGGTGCGGATGGTGGTGGTGCAGTGGTGGTGGTGCGGTGCGGTGCGGTGCGGTGGGGATTGACTGATACGAGAGAGAGAAAGATAAGGAAGAGAAAGAGATATTAGGTAGGGGTAATTTGGTCATTTAACAAATTTTAACAAAATAATTCTAACTGTGTTAGAAATTTGGACTCAAATGGTTAAAGAAAATGCTTATGGGGACTCAGGTCGTTAAACTTTTTGCTTTTGGACTCAACTAGTTAAAACACATAAAACACAGGGACTCAAAAAGTAATTTACCCCAATGTTTATATGTTTTTTAGTTACTGGTAGGGGTGAGCAAAAACCGAACCGAAAACCGAAACCGCACCAAAAACCGTAAAAACCGAAACCGCAAAACCGCAACCGACACAAAAACCGCAAAAACCGAAACCGCAAAGGTATGGTGCGGTTCGGTTTTAGCTTTAAAAACCGCACCAAAAAACCGAAACCGCACCGCAAAATTATTATATATATATATATTATATAATATACTTAAAGATTTAAATATAAAATTCCCTATATATTATATAATCTGTGTTTGTTAAAAAAAAACGTACAGACTTTACTTTGTTAAGTTAACTATCGTCTGCTCCCTCTAAAAAAAAAATGATGTTAACCTACTAGTTACAAGCCCATTAAATTAGCACTCCAAACAGCCCAACTTTCAACCCAATAACCTTTTGATAAAAAAGAAACCTACGTACCTTTCCCTTCATTTCCCTAATTTAAAACCGAGAGTTTTTTTTTGATAGTACAAGCCCATTAAATTAGCCCATTAAATTAGCACTCCAAAAATTATATTCTAATTACCATCAAGTATTAGATGTATTCCAGTATTAAAACCGAGAGTTTTTTTTTGATGTATTCAAGTATTGCTGAGAGTTTTTTTTAGATGTATTCAACTATTAAAACCGAAACCGCACCGAAACCGAACCGCAACCGCAAATAAACCGCAAAAAAACCGCAACATGTGGTTTTAAAAAAATAAAAACCGCACCTCGCGGTATGAGTTGCGGTTTTATGCTAAAACCGCACCAAACCGCACCATGCTCACCCCTAGTTACTGGGTTGAGTTATAATACAAAATATTTAAAAATAAGAAGGGTAAGAAGACACCAGAGAGTAAAAGTGTCATAGGAGAAATTAAATGAAAAAGGTAATTTTGTCTACAAAAGGAAAGAGAATATGCACATGCAAGTCACATGTTATTCCCCCCCCCCCCCCCCCAATTTTTAAACGTCCGTAACTTTTTTATACATCATTTGTTTTTAAAAAAAAAATTATACCATAAAATTGAACGTTTTTTATCTTTAATACGAGTACCATATTGTTATATTTATAAAAAAAAAAATTCAAAAACCCAGTTACATATTACACAATGGACATGATGTAAAACACAAGGTAAAGTAGATCAAAAACACAATCAATGACAACAGATAAAAACACAATTGACAACATACTAAAACACAATGACCATAACGTATAACACAATGGCGATAACATATAACACAATAAGTATCAGACTAAATAAAAACACAATTGATGACAATAGATAAAAGACACAATTAATGACAGCAGATAAAACACACAATGGAGAGCAGATGAAGACACAATGGAAAACAAACTAAAAACACAATACACAACAAACTAAAACACAATGAACAAAGATAATAAAAAAATGAACAAATTATTAAAACACAATGTACAACATATTAAAACACAATGAATAAATTATTAAACACAATGACCTGAACTAATAACACAATTTATAGAAAACCCAGATATAACACCATCTTCATTGTGTCATATATTGTATTATAGGTTCTTATAAAAACGCAATGGATAGAACCCAAATTAACATTGTGTTATATGTTTTGATAATCACACAATGGACATGATGTAAAACACAATGTAAAGTAGATCAAAAACACAATTAATGACAACAGATAAAGACACAATGGACAACATACTAAAACACAATGACCATAACGTATAACACAATGGCGATAACATATAACACACTAAGTATTAGACTAAATAAAACACAATTGATGACAACAGATAAAAGACACAATTAATGACAACAGATAAAAGACACAATGAAGAGCAGATGAAGACATAATGGAAAACAAACTAAAAACACAATACACAACAAACTAAAACACAATGAACAAAGATAATAAAAAAATTGAACAAATTATTAAAACACAATGGACAACATATTAAAACACAATGAATAACATATTAAACACAATGACCTGAACTAATAACACAATTTATAGAAAATCCAGATATAACACCATCTTCATTGTGTCATTTATTGTGTTATAGGTTCTTATAAAAACGCAATGGATAGAACCCAAATTAACATTGTGTTATAGGTTTTGATAATAACACAATGTATAGAAACTCTACTGACCAAAACTCAGTTAAAAGACACAATGACCTGAACTTTTAACACAATGCAAAAAAAAACCCAGTAAAAATGAATTTTTTTATTTTATTTTTATGTGATAATATGGTACTCATATTAAAGATAAAAAACGCTCGTTATTATGGTGAAATTTTTAAAAAAAATGTCGTATGAAAAAGTTATGGACGTTTTAAATCGATGGGGAAATTGGCATGTGCCTTGCATGTGGAGAGAGAAAATCCATAAATATAGGATTCCCTTTATGCCCTTCTATTATATTCTTTTCCCTACAACTAATCTCAACCCTTGAAATCTAAGATCAATGGATTAGAATCCTTCTTACTCTTCTTATTTATTTTATCCTTTGTATTTGATCCTAACCCTATATTTGTGTTAGGATTTGTTCCAAACATGTTTATGTGGTGGTTCATGGTGATCGTTGGTGGCAGTGTGGCGATGAGAAGAAGATTTTGAAGTATTGTTGAAGAACTTGAATTTAATTTGAGATAAGTTTTTGGGTAAGATATTGGACTGAGGGGTAGGGGTGTTCAGAAAAAATCGTAACCAAATAAAAACCGTAAACCGAACCGTAACCAAATAAACCGATCTAAATAACGAATTCAGTTTCTGGTTTGGTTTCTAACCGAAACCGAATTGTGAATATGGTTTTGGGTTCGGTTTATGGATCCACATTTTATTTTATTTGGTTTATTCAGTTTATTTGGATAACCGAATAAACCATTTAACTTAATTAATTATTAAATAAAAATAATAATATTCTATAAATCATATACAATTTATTAGCCCAAAATAGTTATTTTTATGTAGCCCAAATACCAAATGTAAATCTAAAACCCCAACTCAAACCCACCAATTTCTAAAATAATAGAACTTAAGAGCTATATTTTCTTGGAGAAAGACTCATGTTTGAAGATTATTTATATTTGTGCCATTAGACTTGTTAACTATTTATAGTTTCTATGATCTTTGTTTTGAAGCTATAACTTTGTGATTGTGTCTACGACTACTTTATGGATGTGTTTGTTTTATTTCGCAATAAAACTTTCTTGTATTCTTATATTGTGAGGTGTAAATTAGCTGCGATGTTCGAAAGTTGGAACACAAACATAAATATAAATTAGGAAAAAAAGCACTTAGTACAATTTGGTTTGGTTTGGGTCAGTTTTCATATTCCTTATTTGGTTTGGTTTGGTTTTTGGTTTGGGGTACAAAATTTTGAAAACTGAATAAACCGAACCGAATAAACCAAATAAACCATAAACCGAACCGATGAACACCCCTACTGAGGGGATTTTGGGCCGAGTTGTTGCCTAAGGGTAAGTTTACGTATTCGTAAGTTAAAGTCCACATGAGGTGACATGGTTAAAGTCCACTTGGTGGAAGGAGTGTAGGCCTCACGTTGACAGGAGTCAGGCACAAGAACTTTCAAATCCCGTGCATAAGTGAACACAAAAGTTTAGAAAGTTAAGAATGTTTATAGCGAGTGTAAACATTGGTTTTTATGAATTGTCATGAGAGAAATGTTTTAGTATGTAAAGTTTTGATGAAGAAACATATTAGAGGGGGTAAAGCAATAAAAGTTATTTATGTGACAAGTTACATGAATTGTAAGTTATGTAACGTGTTAATACAAATAAAGAGTTGTGAAATTAAGTTGGTATCAATGAACATACATCAGATTTGAGAAATTTAAATGTTTATTTTTGATAAAGTAAAGTATTGCAAGCTTTTTAAACTATAGACACACCAACTTGGATTGATTGTTTTTAATACGTGTTTTAGTGTGAGTTGCTGTGTGCAGCTATGGGCTACTTTAGTAATTATTTTTTATATGTTTTAAAGTAAATTAAACTTATATTGATGATTTGAAGTCTTCCGCTATGGGTGTGATGTGTAAAATCAAAAGGCTGTGTGCTTGAGTTTTAGAGGTGTGACAATTGTTAGGCTGGAGGGTCTGGTATAAAGCCATTAGGGGCTTTATCATGCCACATCAGTGTCATGTCACATAAGGGGCTTTAAAGTCTCTTTCTTTAACTTGCATGCAATGATTTAAAGCCCCATTAAAGCCCCCTATTAAACAAAATACAAAAAAATAAAAAATAAAGAGAAGAGATTTGATTGGTTGAAAAGAATGGGCCTCACCTGCTTTCCCCTTTAACACGTGTTACTGCAATGGAGCTCTCTCCATAGCGCCCCCTGGTGCCCAGGGGGTGGCTATGGGGCACTATAGGGCGTTAACGATGGTGATGTGGCGAGGAGCTTTATACCACACCCCCTGGCCTTAGTGTTATAGTGGATTATCTGAAGTTATGATAAGTATGAATTATTAACACATGAATAAAGTGAATGTAATATTGTGAATTTAAATTTTTATGATAAACATGAATTAACAACAAATACATGAAGTAAACTGTTATGATAAATATGAGTCTTAACACATGAAAATAGTGAATGTAAAGTTGTGGAATTAAATTTATATGATAAATATGAATTAACAACTCTTTTAAGTAAAATGTTATTATAAATGTGATTTAACACATGAAAAAAGTGAATGTAACATTGAAGAATTAGTTTTTTGTTTCTTTCTTTCTACATTATTTATTATTAAAGTATATTCAGTCTTCATTCACATGATCCATCTGCATTGATGCCTATATAAATCCAGACGTACACAACATG